>JAQSUU010000433.1:600000-1200000 GCA_038087645.1 Saccharum hybrid cultivar R570
CTCATCTTAAAAGGACTGCAACCGAGTGTTCAGAAATGCAAAGCCAACTTCAGAAAGGAGTTCTCTTTGCTTTACTTTAGAATTAAGAGTAGTTCTAAACCTTCTTTTGTGTTATGGCTAGATTCCTTTTATACTCTGTTGTTCAGGTCTTCTCTGCTGGTGTCCCTCTATTTTTTCTTTCTTTGTTTGTTCCCTGAGTTCCCCCTTTGTTTTCTGCTTTGTAACCTGTGTTTGTACTCTATTTTATTTACCTCTTAATAAATTTTCAATAGGGGCTTTGCCCCTCCTGTTTCTTCAAAAAAAGACCAATTTCGATGAACTTCACAGGCGATGGCTGTCTAGCCATGGTCGGCCATCACAGCACTATAACTCACACCCAGAACCTCCAAAACGGAGCTCTTCATTGCATATTCTCATATCAAAAAATAGCCGGGATCCAATTCTAGTGAACCTCCAGACGAGGCAGAGGCTGCAGTCAAGGGCAACGAAGAACATCGAGGAAAAAATGGATAGGGACTATTGGCTGTTCACGTATCTTTTTGCATGAATGCCTCCGTTTTCCCAAGCGGGAATAGATTTGGATTTAGAATAAGAAGGTGTTGGTATGGGGTTTTGTACCATCATCATGCCAAAAAAATAAGATTGGAATGGGTTTACCAAATTATTAGAGATGCTATGTGCCATTGTTTGCTGTGATGCAGTTATTGCCCACATAAGTAGTTCCTAAGCTTAATGTCAATATTGCGCATCAAAAGGTGTTGCCAACCCAGTTTCTTTTGAGGAAAACAATTAGATCTTAACTAAAAGGAGTTTGTTTTTAATGAAAAATTGCAAAATGGACACACAACACGGAAGAAACAACTTTATTGAAATAGTACCATATATTCCTACAGGCGTTGTATTAATGCGCCATGTATTCGGGCTGGATAGCAACTCCCCAATCTAGCTTTTCCCAATAAATTGATAACAGGGTGTCCTAATATCAATTGTTAGAGTACCGAGGGAGATGGTACATGATGTTACCAATAACCTCTCCTAATGAGTGGAACTACTGTATGTGACAGCAACGTAGCGTCTCCTTCCCCCGACCCCTGCACGGTCGCCGTAGTGCACTCCCTACAACCCATTGTGCCGGCCTTGCTCACCCTAGCTCAATCTTAAGCTGCATTGGACCGTCCTTGACCCGGTCCCAGTTGCATTAGAAATCCATTGCCACCCCAACACCACGGCCTTGTCACGTCTCCGACCTCGTGAACTCCGCCTCCGTCCACTGCCACGTGAGCACCCCACATCGCTGCCCACCTTCATTCACCACCTGTACGAGATTCAGCATGATGGTGGTAGTCATAGCTCGCATGGAGGCAATGACCATGGCTCACGCCTCCTAGCCACAGCAAGACGCCGCTGGCCGGCATTTGGACGGAGGCACACCAGTGGGATTTCGTTTTCTATAGCTCGATGCCACCGACTTGGACGGAGGCAACAATGTGCAGGGAAGAAGAAGGGGGTAGTTATTGTGGGACCCATGCTATTGCGGGAACACCCCCATTATTTGAGGGTAGAGGAGAGTCTTTTTTTGTGGCCACCAAAAAAGGGAATGATAGGTGATGTTGGGGGCTGCTAGAGATGCTCCAGTCAACTCAAAGTCTGAGCAAACGGCCCAAGGGTCAAAACCAAGAAGTCCAGCTCTTGAACCAAACAGGCAGCCCAGCATGGCATGGGCCTAGTACCGCTAACACTATTACTAAAGAGATTTTCGCAGGCGGTCAAAACTGATTTTTGCAGGCTGGCAGGGAGTCTACCTCCAAAACAACGCCTGCGTAAATCGATATTTTCAGAGGTGATCAAGTGTCCGTCTTCGAAAATAGATTAAAAGAAAGAAAAAAAATCCGTCGACAAGCCTGCCAAGACCATTGAGTCGCCACCGTCGCTGCCCCTTTCGCTAGATTCGAGCCCCAACAGCCGAATCCGAGGCCCCATGCTACCGCGAAGCCCAACCACCACGGATCTAAAACACGGCCGCCGCCGCGAGTGCGGGACGCCGCCGAAGAGCCCTCGGTGCTGTCTGGTGTGAGGAACCACGCCACAGGGTGCGTTCAGCCCCCACCGTCGAGCGCATGTGGACTCCACCACCGGGTGCACGTAGACCTCCCGCCACTAGGCGCTCACCGACCTCCGCCGCCGATGCCGAGAGAGTAGAGGGAGAGAAGGGAGAGAGGCGTCACCACTAGGAGCTGAGTGACGAGAGCGACGGTTGAGAGAGAGAGGATGAGTAGCCTCCAAACCCTAACTCACCTATATATACGTAACATAGGTAAGGGTGAAAACGGTACGGATATTTTTCGACCGTATTCGAGACCGAATCCGTTTAGAGGGGTTTAGATCTGTCTGTATCCGAGTCCGGATATTCAACATCCAATACTGTATCCGTATCCGAATACTTAAATCGCATATTTATGATGTCGATATTCAATCATACTCTATCCGTCATGGTTTACACTATCCGTATTCGAATTTGAATCCAAACAGAAATAAAAACAAATGTAATATCAGTTATATCCATCCGTAAACATAAGTTGGGCCTCGGGCCATTTTTCTGAGACTAAAAGGTCCGTCTCTGATAATGGTCTTCATTTTCGGTAAGAGGCCTACCTCTGTTAATGGATTTTAGGAGATGGACTACTTTTGACCGTTTCAGTAAATCTATTTCAAGAGATGGGTATTTTTTTACTGTCTTTGTAAATAAAACGACTGTCCCTAAAAAATCTTTAGGTATTTTAAGGGACGGTTGAATTTTATAACCTCCCACGCTAATAAAAGACCCGTCTTCTTAAATAATTTTGTAGTAGTGTAAGACACGACCTGTTAGGCATTGGGCCAGCAGGACATGCCTAGCTCGCTTAGCACGCCATGCCGTGCCCGCCGACGAGCTGCACCTTAGGTACGGGCACGACCCTTAAGGCTTGGTTCGTGGCGGGCCGGTCCGTCGACACTCCTGCGCCCATCACATGCTACCGGCTATGCGCTACGCTTTCCGACCGCTTCCCGGTGGTTGATTGTCGAGGTGCGCCCCAACGCCGGGCCCCCGTGCGCCGCTGCTTCTGGATGGG
The DNA here is from genome assembly GCA_038087645.1 of Saccharum hybrid cultivar R570. NCBI lineage: Eukaryota > Viridiplantae > Streptophyta > Magnoliopsida > Poales > Poaceae > Saccharum > Saccharum hybrid cultivar. The sequence goes on from JAQSUU010000433.1 coordinate 603,111, forward strand.
GGAGAATGGTAGGAGCCTGCACTGTAGGTGCCGTCCCAGATCATCGGGCCATATGGCCGTGCCCATGGGCCCCAACTGGTCAAGCTCAACTGCTCTCACATGTTGACAACTGACATGGTGTACCTTTATTCCACTCGTTTTTTTTGCAAGGAAATAACTTATTCCTTGACGTGACTGACCGGAGACTAGCAAACAACTAGTTTAGATTCCAAAATTCACCTTCAAATTTCACTATGCAAAAAGAAGATTCTTCATCACATCAAAATGTCGGCACATATATAGAGTACTAAATGTAGATGAAATCATAAACTAATTGCACAGTTTTGTTATACTTTACGAGACGAACATTTAGAGCCTAATTAATCAATTTTTAAACAATTTTTTGCAATAAAAAAAACAAAAGTGCTACAGTGCTCGAGATGGCACTGTACCGAATCGGCCACCCCGAGTCGGTTATCTAAACAAGGCCAAAGTGTTCTCTAGGCCTCCACCGGTCAGAAGCCCAGGTTCATACTCCGGAGGCACTTCGCTGCCCCCACCTGCTCGGAAATTGCAGCAAGAGGACAAACTCCCGGCGGCAAGTGTTGCCCTTGTTCAGTTCCCGAATTCGGGGCACCGATTCGGATACTGTAGCAACTTTTATTTTTTAGTGAAAAAAATTGTCCAAAAATGATTAATTAGACTCAAAATGTTCGTCTCGTAAAGTACAACAAAACTGTGCAATTAGTTTTTGATTTCATCTACATTTAGTACTCCATGTATTTGTCGGCATTTTGATGTGATGGTGAATCTCCTTTTTGCATAGTGGAATTGGGGGGAGAATTTGGGATCTAAGGGTGTGTTCACTTCCCATGCCAACCCAAAATATTTTCTCTTCCACCCATCACATCGAATCTTTCAACGCATGCATGGAGCATTAAATGTAGGTAAAAAAGATAACTAATTGCATAGTTTGTCTGTAAATGTCGGGACGAATCTTTTGAGCCTAGTTAGTCCATGATTGAACAATTTTTGCCAAATAAAACGAAAGATGCTACAGTAACTTTTCACCTACTTTTCGCGAAGTGAACACGACCTAAACAAGTCCGTTGGCTATTTTGTGCTACCAACTGCAGCAGGTTCAGTCTAGCCGGTCCACACGGCACACGGGTCCTCCAGCCCGGCGTCGCGCTGCTGCTCTTCCCACGCGCTTGGTTGCTCCGACGACCGACGTCGCGAACCCGCAATTCTGATCGAAATCGCCCAGCCATTCTCTGTGAAAGTTCCCTGCGAAGGAGCGGCAAGCACAGCCACAATTCACACGCAACCTCCTGGCCTCTCGAGTCATCTCGACCACTGCCTATAAAACCCGGCTCCAGCATCGCTATGTGCAATCCAACCACTAATCATTTCCACCGTGCTCATACAACGCCACCCGCAGTTCGCCCCCAGTGCACAGCACACTACCCGCAGCAACACCGATGGCTCCCCCTGCCAATGCCCAGCAGCAGCCGCAGGTGCAACTGGCTGGTGGCCGCAAGGTGGTGGACGAGGTTTCCGGCTGGCTGCGCGTGCTGGACGACGGCAGCGTCGACCGCACGTGGACCGGCCCGCCTGAGGCCCTCCCGCTGATGGAGCCGGTGGCGCCGTACGCGGTGCCACGAGACGGGCACACGCTCCACGACCTGCCCGGGGAGCCCAACCTACGCGTGTACCTCCCCGAGGCGAAGGTGGAGGCCGGCGCGCGCCTGCCCGTCATCCTGCACCTCCACGGCGGCGGCTTCTGCATCTCCCACCCGTCCTGGCTCATGTACCACCACTTCTACGCGCGCCTCGCGTGCGCCGTCCCCGCCGTGGTGGTCGCCGTCGAGCTGCCGCTCGCGCCCGAGCGCCGCCTGCCTGCGCACATCGACACCGGCGTCGCCGCGCTCCGCAGGCTCCGCTCCATCGCGCTGTCCGAGGACGGCGCCCTCGACGACCCGGCGGCCGCGCTCCTCCGCGAGGCAGCCGACGTGTCCCGGGTGTTCCTCATCGGGGACAGCTCGGGCGGCAACCTCGTCCACCTCGTCGCCGCGCGCGTGGCCCAGGAAGCAGACGCGGGCAGTTGGGCTCCCCTCCGCGTGGCCGGCGGCATCCCGATCCACCCGGGGTTCGTGCGCGCCACGCGGAGCCGGTCGGAGCTGGAGACGAAGGCGGACTCGGTGTTCTTCACGCTCGACATGCTGGACAAGTTCCTCGCCTTGGCGCTGCCGGAGGGCGCGACCAAGGACCACCCCTTCACTTGCCCAATGGGTCCGCAGGCGCCGCCGCTGGAGTCCGTGCCGCTGCCGCCGCTGCTTGTGTCCGTGGCCGAGAACGACCTCATCCGCGACACTAACCTCGAGTACTGCAACGCTCTGCGCGCCGCCGGCAAGGAGGTGGAGGTGCTGATCAACCACGGCATGAGCCACTCCTTCTACCTTAACAAGTACGCCGTCGACATGGACCCCACCACGGGGGAACGAGCCAGAGAGCTCATCGACGCCATCAAGAGCTTCATCTCACGCCACTAAAGTGCAAGAACACATACTACCGCACGTGCCGATACTTATACATGATGTTCGTTTTCAGCACTCCTACACCACTCATGTCCAGCCTACGTGCGACTGTTTACACCCTACGTTCGTCTAGCTGCTTTAATTCGCTATATTAATTCGTGCCGGTGTAAATGATATATCAACTTCAAAAATAATGAGGTGATACACCTACATACAGTCCTTTACTCCTATGCACCATTGGATGGCACCCACAGGCTGTAGCATGTCTGTCCTTTATTACTTTGTTGGTGTAGTTAGAAATGAAGAATTCACCTCACGTTGCCGCAGGAATTTTTTTTATAAATGTCTGCAAATGTTGGTCCAATGCAATTGTGCAAGGTGCTATGGTAGTGACTACTGAATAGTTGAGTTATCAGTGGAGTTCATTTTTTTGGTGGCTATGTAAAAAAAAAAGCGGATATCAGACACCACAACTCCTAGTGACGCAAACAAAAGGCGTCTCTAATATATAATTACAGACGTGTCTGACTGAAACACGTCTCAAATATGCTGCCCCCAGAAAAAAAACCCTTTTGTGGACATATATCAAAGACGCGCGTCTGTGGTATGTTATTGAAACGCATCTATAGCATAAATGTTTACTCACAGACGCGTGAATTAAATCCGCCTAGTCAATACTACGGACCCAAAAAATTGTTTAACTCCAGCTTACCTAGATCCCTTAGGTCCGCCTCCTCTCATCACATCTCCTCTCCCGTTTCGTCTTTGCCCGCCTCCTCTCACTTCCCCTCCGCTACAACTTCTCCCCTTGGAAGACGGCACCGCCTCCCCTGCAAGACTAGCCGGTGCCGGCTCCCTCAACCTAGGTCCAGCCGGCGTCACCTTCTCTACCCTCAAGTGGACAACTCCACCAAGGTCACCAAAGTGCCGAGGCCACCACCACCTGGCCCTCCTTCTCATACTCTTCTCCACCCTCACCGCTGCCACGCCTGAGTGGAGCCAGGGGCCGCCGTGCCATGCACGAGTGGAGCCACCGCTGCTCTCAGCATTAGGTCTGGACAAAGATGGTGAGGCGAGATCCTGGCACACTGGCGACGGTAGCGATGGGATCTCGACAAGGTCTCCTCCTGCATGGTGCTCGTCATTCTCATGGGTAACCCTAGCCCCATCACTTTACCCCCGTCTCCTGTAGTCCTGCATCCTGCCATGCCTGCGATGCCCCTAACCCTAGCCACCCCTCATTTGGCAGGGATGAGATCCAGGGGGAAAGTAAGTCACAAACGCCTCTACGGGCGGCGAGGACCTCAAGAACTGGGACACGGAGTTAGCCAAGGTTGACCATTATCTATGCTCTTCGATCTCATCCTGGTTTTAATGCCATGATTTCCCTTGTTGTGGGATGGAGCAGAATAGTTTATTGATATCATGTTGTTGCTAGCTGATTAACAATGATATCATGCTGTTGCTAGTTGATTAACAATACATAACAACTCTTTAAACTTACACCAGTATCAAGTTGCTTGTTTTGGTTTCTACTAGCTATAGTCGGTGATGATTTAGTTTGCAGTGAGATAATTTAACTTACAATTCATACAGATGTTGACATGATTATAGCCCCGTCCAGACATATAATTGACACATACAGACACATATTTTCCGCTCTTTTAATTTACCAGCGAGAATGAAGCCAAGGATTATTTGCCCGTATAGATATGCTCCCTCCATCCCAAAATAAGTGTTATTCTCGCTCCCCAAGGAGTCAAACTCGTTTAACTTTGACAAAATATATATAAGAAAATATTAATATTTATAATACATAATTAGTATCATTAGATAGATCATTGAATCTATTTTAATAATAAACTTATTTGGAGATACAAATATTGCTAACATTTTCTATAAATGCAGTCAAAGTTAAGAATGTTTGACCAGCATGGAATATAAAACGACACTTATTTTGGGACGGAGGGAGTATAAGAAAATGCTTGTAGTGGAAGGGAAGAGAAAGTACATAACAAAACATCTAGAAAAAATTAATTAGGTTGCTACTTACAGCAACTGAAACAATTTGGTTAAACTTAGGAAGAGAAACTTTATTCAATATTTCAGCTCTCAGTGAACTTTAAATTTTTAGTTTGGCTTGATTGGGATTTCTCCTGTTGTACTTCCTCCAGACATTTTTGTTTTGCAGTCTGCAACATCATTTAGTTTTTCTGCTCTGTATTTTACTTGTAGGAATCTCAGCACACGTCTAGTCTTAGTCGTTTCTCTTTTTTTTGAAACAAACAAGTTGTTTCTCTGATTTAGAGTTGCTTCCATATTTTTCAGTTTGAGTTCAGTGGCAATCATCAATGCTAGCATTTATATTGCCAGTAGCTGCAGTTCACTGTATCTGTCCTTTGTTAAGGTCATGTTTAGTTTCTAAAAATTTTCAAGATTCCCCATTACATCGAATGTTTGAACACATCCATGGAACATTAAATGTAGACGAAAAAAGCTAATTATATAGTTTGGTAGAAAACCACGAGACGAATTTTTTGAGCCTAATTAGTCTATGATTGGACACTAATTGACAAATACAAACGAAAGTGCTACAGTAGCCAAAGCCAAAAAAATCGCGAACTAAACACACCCTAAGTTGTGCTATTGGAGGTTCAGAAAGTTTAGAGTTTCCTCTGCTTCAGTTTAGTACTGCAGCCAGACTACAGCAAGCTTTGGGCAACTACTCAGTTCTCTTATTCTGCTCTCATTGTTAATTAATTGGAATTTATAAAATTTTGAGTCCATCTTAGTTTCTGCACTTATTGGCTCATTTATTATAGTAAAAAAAGTTAGTCTTTTTAATCAAGTAGACATAGAAATCTTTGTTAGCTTCCTGAAGTTAATCAGTAATCGGATCCAACCAGTTGAAATATGAGAAGGGCATCTTGCATACAGAGATTCAACAAGTAGAAAGATTTTGTAGGTTGCTGAATGTCTTCCCTCTGGAGTCTGGAATAGCAAAGTTGGTCCTATCTCATCTTCATTGATAGAAGATATGATTTCTTAGTTTAATCTCAACTCTTGTCCAATGCACTTTTCAGTTAAATCTCAACTCTTGTCCAATGCAACTGATTTGTTGCTTTGTGATCTGCAGGTACCGAGCGAGGTTAGGCCATTAGCTGTACCCAGGGACACAGATTTGGAGTGTTTGGGTCACACATCCGATCTGGACTCCTGACGTCGGGCCAAACGGGCCAAGCAAGGCCCAACGCCGGGCCCTGGTGAAACGTCTTTGATTTCCACGAAGGGAAATCTACAGAAACGAAGTGTAAAATGACGAAACAATCCGTCAATTTACCCATTTCTCAGTGGTACATAAAGTCATACACGATTATCAGAGTACAATAGAAGATTTTACATGAATTATTCTCTTTGCCACGCAGGGCGGAACACAAACACTCTCAGCATCCTGAACAGTATCTGATGAAAGCAGCAGCGGAAAATGATCTCCTCGAACCATCTTGAGCGCAGAATGAACCCTCTACTCCTCCCAGTCGTTGTCGTCGTCGTCGTAGTCGTACTCGGGTTCCGAGCCTGCCAAAAATCTATCAGTACACTGGGTACTGGCCACGCATCGCCCACCCTACGCTTGCATTGCTTTGTAGAAAGTGGAATGCATTGAGGGAAGTAGAAGAGACCTGTTTAGGCTGTGGGTTCCCTATGCAAGTAGTCAATGTTTTAGTAATATTAGTTTTATCAAGTTTTAAACTATCTCATTCTCACATTCTCCCATCCCATTGCACACATCACATCTCATCTCGTTCTCTCTCTAGGCGACGAGATTGACTCCCGCTCAGATCTCGCCTCAACGACCAAAGGCCGGAAACCAACACAAAACCCGGGAAAAGGTAGAAAGGACTCCTCTCTCTAATCAAGTGAAGCGTGGGTCATGGGAATGTCCATATCCGCGGACGCGGCTATATGTATAGATCGGTCCACTCTGCAAAGCGTGTACACCTAGTAATCCACAAGATTGCCATCCTTGATGATCCGGCTCGTCTAGGTTGATTCTGACTGCCTCCCAACCGGTACAGTACCACCCTACCACTCAGCCCTGGGCCATCCACCGAAACACTGAGACTGAGACGTAGTACCGGGCTCCCAAGGTCACTACGCTGTCTTAGCAGGGTGTGGGTCCCCATGCCCATACCTCCCTACACTATCACCTTCTAACCTAGTAGTAGTGGTATTGCCCTAATCAGTTGGGTAATCATCCCCCGTCAATCAGGAGCGAGTGGTGTGCACGAAGGTCCCATGGTTCCGGTTCTCAAGACATACCAGTCCTTAGGGGGACCGGACAGGATATCTTCTCAAAGGGGATCACCAACTCCCCGTGCCACGACAGCACCTCCACTAGGGATAACCAACACCCCGGTCCACCTCTCACATATACCCGCCACAGGTAACTCTCGTAAGGGATGCCCAGGTCACACCCCTCCAGCAAGACTTGCCCCAAAGACTCGTCGTAGGATCCTGCCCGATCGACTCAACCCTTACCACACACCCAAGACACACGTCGAGATCTCCTTAGTTCATTACTCAGTTTACCAAAACCTCGGCACTACGTGCCTTAAACATATACGCCTATCACTCACCGGCATCACATCACAGATATAATGCGAGTAAGAATAAAAGCAATAATATGTAACATGCGAGCATCTAGCCTAACAGTAGGGTGTGCAGGAGTAAGGTTGCAACAAGATATAAGGCTCAAAGTATATCTACCATGCAACCTAACATTATATTATTGCATAAAAGATAAAGCACTAGCAGTTCTAGTTATGGCATGCGTAATAGGATCTATGAGATTGGGTGGGGCGTGGCACCTGGCAGGTCGTCACCCAAGTCATCGCTGTAGTCGGGGTCGTACTCCTCAGTCAGCAGGTCCTCCGGCTCTGTTAAACGTAACATATGGTCGTGTGAGCGACTCATATAGAGGTGCATAAAGAAGCAACAAAAATTCGAAAGATCCAAATGCACTCAAACACAAGCTTATGACATAGAGCTCATTTGTAGAAAAATTTGAACACTGGTTTGGTATTTTTCTGAGTTAAAATGAATTAATTATGAATTTTCAAAGATTAAATGGATTTCTAAAAAAGGAAAAGAAAAGAAAAAGAATTGGAAATTCTAGGCAATGACACGTGGCAGCATCCGATTGGCCGGAACGGAGTGAGTCACTGACAGGTGGGTCCGTTGACCGGTCAACGGTCGATGGTCAACTTTGACCGGGTTGAGACCGGGCTTTGGCGGGTCGGGCCAAGGCTGGATACGGGCCGGGCCGTCCTGGACACGTGGCAGCTGAAAGGTCTTGATGGCTAGAGGGAGGTGAATAGCCTAATAAAACTTTCTACAAAAAGTGCTAGACAATTTAATTAGCAATAACAAATAGCGAGAAGCGAGTTTTGCCTAGCCTATGGAGTGTTGCAAGCCACCTATCCAAAAGACAATTCTAATATATATATCACTCAACCGCACAAGTCAAACCGCAAGAGGAAAACTAGAAGGCTACTCTACTCAAGCTACTAAGCACTAGAGAAAACAACTAAGTACTTGAAATGTAATACAAGAGTAGGGTAAGAAATATTTCACCGAGAGGCGATGAATTGAGCCAACCAATCAATAATTCCAAGTGATGATATTCAAGATAACCAATCCACCGAGACAAATCAATCACAATCAACGAAGTGAAGACACGATGATTTATCCCGAGGTTCACGTGCTTGCCGGCACGCTAGTCCCCATTGTGTCCCCCTACACCACATGGTTCGGTGGCTAATCGGTATCACACACCGAGCCTCTCAAAAGGCACCACAAGAACATACCAAATGACGAGAAGTTCCGACACGAGCAATCCACTAGAGTTGGAACTCGACGCTCCATCGGGGAACCACAACAACCCCTCACAACAAGCTCACCGGAGCCGGCCATGAACAATCACCAACACGTGCTGGACCTCCACCGCTGCTGTAAGCCGTCTAGGTGGCGGCAACCACCAAGAGAAACAAGAATCCCGCAGCAAATGAACACCCAAGTGCCAACTAGATGTAAACTCACAAGTAAATGCACTTGAGATCACTCAATTTCGCTTTGATTAGGCAAACAAGCAAGGGAGATGAGTGGGAGGGGATGTGCTTAGCTCAAAGGAGTGCTAGAATGATCAACAAGCGAAGAGATACCCCAAAGAGCCGGCCAACGAGTATTTATAGATGTACCCCTTCGAATAGAGTCGTTGGGCACTTGATTCTGCTGCAGTCATGCTGACCGGACGCGCTGGTCGCACAGACCGGACGCGCTGGTCGCACACTACCCACGCATGAAGCTTGACCGGACGCGCTGGTCCCGTAACTGACTGGACGCGCTGGTCAAGCCTGAGCAACGCTCCAACGAGTCAGCGACCGTACGCGCTGCTAGATGAACCGGACGCCACAGTGCCAGCGTTCGGTTTGAGTCCAGTTAGCACCCACCACGACCGGACGCGTCCGGTCGATTATGACCGGACGCGCCACTGCGTCCAATCAGAATACTGAGACACGTGCAAACGCTGAGCACTGACCGGACGTGTCCGGTCAAACAGAGACCGTGTCCGGTCCAGCGTCCGGTCACCTCTGTGACCTCCGTTCGCCTCCATTTCTTCACATCCGGCGCAGTGGAAAATAGGCGTTTCATTTCCCGAAAAGCGCTGAATCCACCGCTCAAACTCCACCGCCTTCGCAAATGTGCTAACATCACCAAGTGTACATCATCATGTGCATGTGTGTTAGCATTTTCACAATCGTTTCTGAGGCGTTAAGTTAGCTCTCCACTAGATCTACATGCATATGCAAATGAATCTTCATCTAGTGGCACTTAAGTGATCAATAGCCCTGAAAATTCCCCCTCTTTATAGTACGGCTATCAATCCTAAATGTGATCACACCCTCTAGGTGTCTTGATCACCAAAATGCAAAACCCTATTGATACCTTTGCCTTGAGCTCCATAGGGTTGCACCTTGTCCCTCCTTCATCACCATGGTAAGCACTTCATCATCCATACTTGATCATCATGCTTCACCATGCTATGTGCTAATCCTCCTTTGCTACATACAATCTTAAGCACATGATTAGCACTTGAGCATTGTCACTAATTACCAACACCAAACATAGGACTTTCAGCAGCTCTCCGAGATGCCACGTTGCGTTGTGGATTCAAAATGGGCTCCAGTCTTTTGTAGGCGTGGCTCACGGTGAACTTGACCATGCGGTTCACGGGTGTACGTGGGGTCTACGGTGGACCGCGTTCTCCTTCTCTTTCTCCCCCTTGGTTCATGGTGCACACGGTGCACCGAACCGCTGTCCCAACTCCTTCCCTTGCTTCCTCGTGCGATGACGCTCCCGCCGGCGGCGAGCGGCCGTTCTCAAGCCACGGTGGCTCCCCAACGGCGCTCTAGGGCTCAACTGAGCCATTAGTACATGGCAAACTCGATGGTGCAGGGAACTCGGTGGTTTGGCGCCTCCAGCGAGGGTTTCCATGGCGGCGGGCGGCGCTCCGACGCCTCCTCCGCTCGGTGAAAAATCGCCAAACGGCATCGTGCCCCATTGCCCTCGATTGCGAGCAACGTTCTCCACCAAGGCAAACTGTATGCGCCCTCCTTTTCTCTAATCTACTGACTTGATGCGACGGAAACGTGACGTCGCCATGACGGTCATGGCCATGGCGCCCGTGCACGGAGCGCGTGTGTGCTGCGATTGTTCCTGAGCTGGTACGGCTCTGCAAGGCTATGCCGTTCTCGTGCACGTGCACGTGCGTGTGGGTTGACGTGGGTGGTGTCTAGGCTACGGCTTTGATCTTTCCTGGTGCGGGAATGATCGTGGCGGTCCCGGCGTGTGCATGGTGGCAAGCATGGTAGACGAGGATACGGCGGGACGTGGATCACCTTGGGCTCGTGGTGGCTAGGTGACGGTGTGGTGACGAGTTGAAGCAGTGAAGAACAGTGGCCGTGCAGTGTAGACCGGTGGTGGAGAGGAGGAAGTCCGGTGTCTTCTCCTTCTCCGGTGAGTTCGGACGACGACGTCGGCTTCTCCTCGTTCCTCCTCCCTTCCTTTCCTTCCTTCCTTCTCCTCTTTTTCTCCCCTCTTTCTTGCGGTGTAGGGCAGCAATGGTGCCACCAGTGCGGCGGCTCGGGGGGGTGAAAGGATAGGGTAGCAGAGAGGCTCTGCTTTTATAGCCGAGCTTGGCTATGGCGGGCGAACGGTGGATGCGGCAGCGGTGACGCGTGGAGAAGATCAAAGGGTGCTGCGGTAGGGTTTTGGGGCGCGACACGATCACGATGGCGTCGTGGCGCGCCCGATTTTGCACAACGGCTGGCCTGGCACCGTACGGTGGCGTCAGGGGGCAGTTGCGGGCGCGGCCAAGGCGGTATCGCGTGGTGCGTGAAGGGGCAGAGCGCGCGTGCGATTGACCGAGAGAGCGCACTCGCGTAGCTGGCACAGTGCCTTGGCGCGCAAGGCGGTAGCCGGGACAGGGGGAATCTTTCCCACGCCGATTTTGTGACCCTGCCTCCCCTTCTTCTCTGCTTCGGGCGAACAGAGGACAAGGGAGATGAGGGGAAGACGATGACTCGCGGGACCCGTTCGTCAACGAGCGAGAAAGAAGAGGGTGTGAAGTCCTCTGGCGCCTTGCGAAGGGCGACGCGGGCCGAGGCGGCCGCGGCCTTTCTGGGCCGGCCCAACTTGCGGCGAGCGCGTGTGCGCGCGATGCCACGGGCGTGATGCAGGCCGGGCCAGGCTGGTTTGAGTGGCTGGGCCGGGAAGGAATTTTTCCTTTACAGCTTATTTATTTGGCTTTTTCTATTTGTATTTTCTTTATTTCAACTAAGCCAAAACTCTTGTATGCAAACAAGCCTGTTGTCACCACTTAGGTATTCCAGTGGGGCCCACTAGAAGTATTTCAGGGTTTCAACTATTTGCCAAGGTTATATTTACATATTTATTTAATTTAAGCAATTCATTAAATAAATGTTATTGCTTTTAATTAACAATACAAAGAACATAAGAATCAACTCATGAATATTAATTAAATGCAAAAATATAAATATCTACTTTAGGGTCTACTGGTGCAACTAGGTAGTAGTTTTCCTACATGTCACCCACCAAATATAGGTTGTTTTTAGCAAAAATTTTGTAGTTGTAATTTTTGGTTTGTGGAATTTCTGGGTTGTTACACCTGGCCTGCCCCAGCCTCACCCTACGCGGGGGTGCGGGCGCGGGCGCCACCGCCCCTCGGTTCCCTCCCGACTGGGAGAATCCAGAATAAATGGAAAGTGTGGATAAAATTAGAAAAATAAATTGGAAAATCATTTAGGAAATAAGATTGAGTTTGTTTAGGAAATGGACTGGTTTGCTTAGAAAGTAGAAGTCCAGATCTATAAGGATTCTATATAGAGGTTATTTGAAGGTTAAGCCTACGTTGCTTAGGGGTCAAGTCTCCTAGGACTACAAATAGAAAGATGATGTAACCTTTTAATATTAAGCAAAAAAAAAAGGCCTAGTGCCTTTCTACTTCTCCCTCTCCCTTCTAAGACTCCCTTTGAGATACCATCTTTGCATCTGAATGTCACATGTGTGTTTGTATGATCTGTGTGTGTGTTTTTCCTGTAATGTTTATTGGTGCTACTTCATGTATATTCGAGTGCTAATTAGCAATTGACTACTATGAATAATTTGATGTGTCATCTGATGAATATAAGGCCCTTGCATTGTATTTTTTTTGTTTTTTCAATTCATCATAACCGACGTGTATAGACAAAATGCATCTGTGGTGACCGCTCAGCATAGACGCGTATAGGCAAAACGCGTCTGTGATAAGGAGTTATCACAAATGTGTTTTATCTGTATACTCGTCTGTGGTTGGGTTATAAGAAACGTGTTTTGCTTATACCTGTCTGCGAATGTATTTATTACAAACGCATATTTACGCATCTGTGATTTGCGATAATCACATACGCCTTATGGGAGGTGTGTGAAACCATGTTTGTGACGTGAGTTAAGCCGCGTCTGTGATATGTTTTTTTACATAGTTTATTCCACTCGTTTTTTGCAAGGAAACAGCTTTCCTTGACCTGACTGAGCGGAGACCGGCCACGTTTAGATTGTAAATATTTTGAACCTAATGAATAGTACCACTTTCGTCTTATTTGGTAAATATTGTCCAATCGTGGACCAACTAAGTTCAAAAGATTTATCTCGTGATTTCCAACTAAACTGTGTAATTAGTTATTTTTTTATCTACATTTACTACTTTATGTATGGGTCCAAAGATTGATGTGATGAAAAAAGAGTGAAAAAATTCTAACTTTTGAGGTGCATCTAAACAAGGCTAGCTAAATTGCTCTCTAGTTGTCGCCCTGTCATCCCCAGTTCATACTCGGAAAGGCACTTCGCTGCCCCACCTGCTCGGAAATTTGTGTCGGCTTATTATATTTGTGTTACCAACTGCAGCAGGTTCAGGGTGTGTTTGTAAAATTTTTGAAAGTATAGTAACTCTTTCGTTTGTATTTGGTAATTAGTGTCAAATTATGGACTAATTAGGTTCTAAAGATTCGTCTCGTGATTTACAACCAAACTGTGTAATTAGTTTTTTTATCTATATTTAATGTTCCATACATGTGTCCAAAGATTCGATGTGACGAGAAATCTTGTAAAATTTTTGGAATTTTGAAGGAACTGAACACAGCCTCAGTCTAGCCGGTCCACACGTACGGCACGCAGGTTCTCCGGCCCGGCGTCGCGCTGCTCTTCTCACGCACTTGGTCGCACCGACGACCGACGTCGCGAACCCGCAATTCTGATCGAAATCGCCCAGCCATTCCCTGTGAAAGTTCCCTGCGAAGGAGCGGGAAGCACAACCACAATTCACACACGACCTCCTGGCCTCTCGAGTCATCTCGACCGCTGCACACGTCGTGTCTTACGTGCTCATACAACGCCGCCCGCATTTCGCCCCCAGTGCACAGCACACTACCCCAGCAACACCAATGCCCCCCTCCCCCTGCCAATACCCAGCAGCAGCCGCAGGTGCAACTGGCGGGTGACGGCAAGGTGGTGGACGAGGTTTCCGGCTGGCTGTGCGTGCTGGACGACGGCAGCGTTATAGTTTTCCAAACGGGAGCGCCCGGCCCGGCACGGCCCGGGCACGGCACGGTTAGGCACGGCACGATCTGGCCCGCGTGCCTGCCGTGCCGTGCCTGATAGTGCCGCCATGCCGTCAGCCAGGCACGAGCACGGCACTATAGACTCTGGAGCGTGCCGTGCCGGGCCGTTTGGCACGGCAGCACGCTCGTGCTCGTGCCAGCTCAGGTACGGTTCCAGCATATGTAAGTTACATCTCTTTCAATAGAGAAAAATGCATCTAACTTCAATTTCAACAAAAAAATCAAAAAAAACATAGCTGAACACATCACAGATAGCAACGTAAAGGAGCTATGCAATGACTGCCTTATTAAAAACCTGTCTAGGTAAAACTCACCCTTGTGAGAAACCCTAGACAGGGAAAAAGAGTGCAGCCAGCTCCATAATATTGAACTTGTTCATTACATCAATAGTTCAACACCCCAAGGGCCCAAGTCCAGCTGCTCCAGCAGCAACAATTCCAAATCCTACTTAAGTTACAGAACCATTACATAAATGACTAATCAACATCAAGATAAAGTTCTTCAAATGCCTCCACCAGCTCCTTGTCCTCCACCATGTGCTGAATCCTTGTCTCTGTAGCCTCCCAGTCCTTGATGCAAGCAAGGGCCTCCACAGTTTCTGGCTTTAGCCTCCGCCTTCGTTCTTCGATGATCCTACCAGTGGTGCTAAAAGTAGCTTCTGAAGATATGGTGGAAACAGACACACTAAACACATCTTTAGCAAGAGTAGAAAAAACATGATATGTCAGTTTATACTGATGCCACCAGTTCAAGATGTTAAAGTCATCATCCAACTGGCTGACTGTGTCATAGTGAAGGTAAGAGGTAAGTTCAGAAACATAACCAGTGTTAGAGGAAGAACTTGCTGCATGCAGCAAAGTAGTAGCAGGAATACTCCTAGACATATCAAGATTAGGAGGAAGCACATCATCATCATCATCATATATTTCATTCCAAGCTGTTCTTTTCTTACCAGATAGCTTGGAGGGACAACCCTTTTCTCCCTGACAGAGCCATATAAATCATCATACCTGTGATAGAGCTTGAAAAGAAGAGATCTAGTTTTCAATGTCTTATTAGAATAATCAGCATCAGTAATTAGTTGTAACTTTCTAAGAACTTTGTTGAAACCTTTCATTTTAGCTCTTGGATCCAAGATAAATGCAATACAGTAAAGTGGAGATATTGTTTTCCAGTATTTATTGTACTTATCAATAATGGGTTGGATAACAGTTCTAATATGCTCATCATTTTGATACTTATGCAGGTGAATAACAATCCTAACAATGTGATGAACCATTAAAGGTGCAGTAGGATAGTAAACACTGGACAAAAGCAACACTTGAGTCATAAAACAGTTCAAGAAATTCTAGAATTTTAGTTGCCATAGCCCAATGATCATGAGTTAAGAGAAAGGCACCACCTCTAGGTCTTGGGTAATTGGACTCAATGAAAGTATAAAAAATTTCCTTGTGGGGTAGCACATGCTTAAGCATCAGATATGTAGAGTTCCACCTTACATTCATATCCCACCCCAATGTTCGAGGTCTGGTTCCAGATGTCATGCAATAGCTCTTATATGAAGCAACTCTTAGGTTAGAAGAGTTGATAAAAGAGATAGCAGTTCTAAAAGCATCAATCATAGGAGTTACAGTAACAAGAGCTTCCTTAACTATCAGATTAATAATATGACATGCACACCTTTGATGCAAAAAGAGATCAGCACCCAAATATTGCTTAAGTAGAGGTTTAAGTGCATTCATGGCTTTGTTATTAGAAGAAGCATTGTCTAAAGTTACAGAAAACACCTTATGCAGTATACCATAATCATTTAGCACAGTAGTAACACGTTCAGCAATGTTTTCAGCATTATGGGACACATCAATAATCCTTAACCCAAGCACCCTCTTTTCAAGTCGCCAATCAGAATTAATGAAATGACCAACAACACTCAAATAATCCTACTTAGCATTTCCAGACCAAATATCAGAAGTTATAGCAACAGATGTAATAGCATTACTCTTCAAAGATTCTACCAGTTTATCACGCTTCTAAGAGAAGTACCTCATAAGATCCCTACCTGTAGTTTGCTTAGAAACAATTTTAAACCTGGGATTGTGAGCAGTTCTAATGTAATCTTCCTAGGCCTCAGTTTCACCAATACTGAGGGGAAGATCTAACCTAGCAAGCAAACGAACAAGCTGAACACGAGCAACCTCAGGATCGTACTCCCAGTTTCGGATAGTACCATCCTTAAGGAAAGTAATGTGAGACTGAGTCATGCGATTTTTTCACGTTTATTAGGGCAAGTATCCATATGACAGAGTAAATGGCCAGTACCAAATTTAGAAAGAGTAGTATACTCCTTCTTACAGTGGTGACATCGAGTGCCATACCTGACCTTCTGCTCGTTCTCAATTTTGAAGAGCTTCTCGAAGTCCTCCCAACATGCAGAGGTGGACTGCCGGTTTGATGGCTTGACGGAGCCCTCACCGGTTGCAGCGGCCTCACCGGTGGCAGCCTCCTCACCGGTGGCAGCGGCCTCAACGATCGCACCGGGAGCAGCTGCATCACCGTCGGACGCGGAAGCAGCGCTAGTGCCACCGCCACCGCGAGAATGGGCGGCGACGGCGATGGCCTCTCGTCGAAGCCGCGCATGAGTCCGGTTGAAGAGCTCCTCAGCAGCACGAGGGCCTAAGAGCGCCTCGACATCACCAATCACGTCATCCTCGTCATCTCCGGCCATCCCACAGAGCCGCAGCTCGTCGTTGATGGTCATGGAGTGACCAATCTCCTCCGCCTCTGATTCTGACATCGCGTTGCTACCGGCCTCCGGTCCCTCAACGGCTACAAAAGAAAAACAAAAAGAAATAAATTTATTAGTCCAGATCCACAGATCTAACCGAAAAGATAAAGAAAGGAGAAGATAGAAGATGAACGGGGACTCGGAGAGCACCGGATCTGGATGTACCTCTTAGTCCGGAGCACCGGATGTGCCAGCAGCAACGGCGACGACGGGTTCGGCTAGATCCGTCACCCTGGTGCCTCAACGCATCCTCACGGACACGGAGCCCCAAGATGACCGGAGTCCGGCGGCGGCGACGAGGCCGACGAGGCGGAAGAAATAGAGAAGACCAGAGGACGCAAGAGGGGACGAGGCTACATTTATGGTTAGGGAGGAAGAAGATCGGAGTGTAGGGCCAATCCGTCTCACCGTGCCAGCCGCGGGCTGCCGGAGTCGAGCTCGAGGTCGATGAGAAAGGGATCTAGGGTTTCGACGGAGGGGAGCGGGCGAGAGAGACGAGAGAGGAGCGAGAGAGGAGGGAGACGAGCGAGAGACGAAATGAACTAGAGTTTCACCGGTGGGGGGCCGCGGCCGCCGCTCGGCGTTATATAGCAGCGCCCCCACGCGGTGATCCAACGGTCGGGAGGCGAGGGGGCAGGGCATCGGACAGCTCAACCGTGCCGGCCCCGTGCTGCCCGTTGGAGCGGGTCGTGCTCGTGCCGTGCCGCCGTGTCGCCAATGCGGCCCAGGCACGGGCACGGCCTCGGGCCGTGCTTGGCACGGGCACGGTGCTAGCGGGCCGGGCCATTTTTGGGCCGGGCCAAATCTGTGCCGTGCCCGGGCCGGCCCAACGGGTTTAGCCCGTTTGGAAAACTATAGAAAGCGTCGACCGCACGTGGACCGGCCCGCCAGAGGACCTCCCTCTGATGGAGCCAGTGGCGCCGTACGCGGTGCCGCGAGACGGGCACACGCTCCACGACCTGCCCGGGGAGCCGAACCTACGCGTGTACCTCCCCGAGGCGAAGGCGGAAGGCGCCGCGTGCCTGCCCGTCATCCTGCACCTCCACGGTGGCGGCTTCTGCATCTCCCACCCGTCCTGGCTCATGTACCACCACTTCTACGCGCGCCTCGCGTGCGCCGTCCCCGCCGTGGTGGTCGCCGTCGAGCTGCCGCTCGCGCCCGAGCACCGCCTGCCCGCGCACATCGACAACGGCGTCGCCGCGCTCCGCAGGCTCCGCTCCATCGCGCTGTCCGAGGACGGCGCCCTCGACGATCCGGCTGCCGCGCTCCTCCGCGAGGCGGCCGACGTGTCGCGGGTGTTCCTCATCGGGTCAGCTCGGGCGGCAACCTCGTCCACCTCTTCGCCGCGCGCGTGGCCCAGGAAGCAGACGCGGGCAGTTGGGCTCCCCTCCGCGTGGCCGGCGACATCCCGATCCACCCGGGGTTCGTGCGCGCCACGCGGAGCCGGTCGGAGCTGGAGAAGAAGGCGGACTCGGTGTTCTTCACGCTCGACATGCTGGACAAGTTCCTCGCCCTCGCGCTGACGCAGGGCGCGACCAAGGACCACCCCTTTACCTGCCCAATGGGTCCGCAGGCGCCGCCGCTGGAGTCCGTGCCGCTGCCGCCGCTGCTTGTGTCCGTGGCCGAGAACGACCTCATCCGCGACACTAACCTCGAGTACTGCAACGCTCTGCGCGCCGCCGGCAAGGAGGTGGAGGTGCTGATCAACCACGGCATGAGCCACTCCTTCTACCTTAACAAGTACGCCGTCGACATGGACCCCACCACTGGGGAACGAGCCCGAGAGCTCATCGACGCCATCAAGAGCTTCATCTCACGCCACTGAAGTGCAAGAGCATATTATTCTGCACGTGCCGATACTGATCATAATATTATATGTGCTACATGATGTTCGTTTTCAGCACTCCTACACCACTCATGTTAGTCTACGTGCGAGTGTTTACACCCATATACGTTCGTGTAGCTGCTTTGATTCACTATATCAATTCGTGCCGGTGGAAATGATATATCAACTTCAATAATAATGAGGTGAGATACACCTACACACAGTCCTTTGCACCATTGGATGGCACCCACACGATGTAGCATGTCTGTCCATCGTGATTTGTAGTGATGCATCCCCTAATTTCATTCAAAAGTTTGTGAGAAGTGCTCCAACTCCAATACCCTTTTTCTAAATATTGCGCGGATCTCAGAGCAGGTCATCAAATTAATGAATTTTTAATTATTTTTCAGCTGTATCCCGCATAAGCCCCGTCCATTCAAGACCAGCCCATGCTTAGCCCAAATCCAAGTCGATATCATCCGTCAGACCATCACCGATCCCCTTCCTTCCTAATCGGTTCGTCTCTTTCGTTTCCGTGCGAGCTGGCAAAGGAGCATACCTCCACGGCTGCTCATCCATTGGAGGATTTTTTTTATATTACGTCTCACATTGATGTGTCGTGCGGCAGTTCCACTCGTCTAATCGCTCTGTGCTAAAATAAGTGTCGATATGATATTCGTGCTAGTCAAGCTTTTTTAACTTTAACTAGGTCTATTGAAAAAATATTAGCAATATTTAGGCTAGTCTATGTGACTTTCATCTTACTGTTTCTAAAACTCCCGTGCGTTAGAAATAGTGTAAACAAATTTTATCCTCGTAAAACTCATTTCATCCCATTAAATGTTTTTAATCTCTCTTTATTTATACTATGTCACGTCAGTTTATTTAATGTCCATGAAACTCTCATGAAATTACTATTGAGACCTGCCTTATATCTTCAAATAAGTTTATTATAAAAATATATTCAACAATCTATATCTATACCTAATAATAAAGAGGTAAAATTTCAGGCTATTTTTTTTCGTCCATCCATTTTTTTTATCCACCTCCCCCTAACTACGGGTAGTCGAGAGTTTCTTCCGTCTGGACTTATATATAATCCGTGCTTATACGAATTAAAAATAGCTCTTGTCTAGCGCGATACGGAGTCCGATTCCCAAACGTATTGTGTTGTATATGGTCTATGTTTAACTAAAGAGTCCATACTCATACGCAAACAAAGGCCATACCCAATACGATTACTATATGTATATATAGTAAATTCATTTCTTTCTTTTTTTGGTCTGGGTATTTTTTGGTGTGCCTCCCTACGCTACAGGCTCGTTCGTCTCCTATCTGTCAAGAACTCGGCCAGATATAGAAATTAATATGGAATCCATCCTCGCCATGACTCATCCTCCTATAAACAGCCGACTTCGCACCCAAATCATCTCAATCCCCGTCAAATCAATAAGGCCGAGTCGAGACCAAGGGAGGAAGGTCGAGGCAGGTGTGCGGGACAGCGACAGCGAGGCGGCATCGAGTCGTGAGCTCGGGCCACGACGACGAGTCGCCATGGAGTCAAAAGCGAGGGCGCGGGGCAGCGACGGTGAGGCGGCATCGAGTCGCGAGCACAGGCCGCGACGGCGAGGCACTGTGGAGTCATGAATGCGGGCCACGACAGCAAGGCGGCGTCGAGTCGCAGATGCAGGCCCTCCGTGGCTCCTCCTTAAGCGCAGAGCTGTCTCGGCCAAGAAGCTGGCGCCGCCGCGGTGGCCGTCATTTATGGCTTCGTCGACCCTTCATCATCCAGTTAGCGAATCAAAATCTGATTTGGTTTCGACGAGCAGAGCTGGTGTCATCACTCAAATCATGGAGGCCACCGTCTCTCGAATCGCAAAGGCAGAAAGAGCGTCAGAGCATAGGTAGTCTAAAGCTATGGAGAAAGCGGCCCGAGCACTGTCTGCATTGGAGCGCAGACGGTTAACACTGTCGAGAGCGCACATGAGAGGAGACAAGACAAAGGGCAGCATAAAGAAAGGGATAAAGGCCAAGGCGTACGGTTGAGAAGATTGTTTGCTTCGATTTGGAGCTTTCCCCAAAATTTATGTACACCGCTGCACATGGCCTCGGTGTCGATTGCTCGGCCGAGCTGTCTATGGTAGTGCTAAGACGGAGGCAGGCACTCCTGCGCCACTCCCGCACACGGGCGAACACCTTGCTGCATGTGCCGATCGCCGACCGAGCCACGGTGCCCGTGGCGCCGTGCTCTCTTTTGCTCGGGCAAAGAATGTGCTCAGCTTGATTCGTTGTTAGCTTGATGACGTCGCTATGCTGTCATCAATACGTGATATATGTGTTTTCTTAAAAAATAAATCCAGATATACCATCTGAATACTAATCACCAGATCTGAGGTCGAGATTTAATCATCCCAATACAGCTTCATCATGGACTTGGTTCGGTGGACTGCATACCGCAGATCCATGGCCCATGGACCGAGCCCGTACCATGTGCACACGTACTTTGCAATCTAACACCTACATTTCTATCGAACAATAAAACTACCGTTGACGGTGAAATCTAACAATTAATAACGTATGGATCCCTGTATCAATGATGGAAGGTGAGATACGGAGGAAGGTGAGGTGATCATCTGAGTTGAATCAAGTCCATTGACCTAGAGATATTGTTTTTTCTCCCGTTGCAACGCACGGTCATCTTTGCTAGTAATGATATTAATTATGAACTTTTTTTGTGTGAGGGGGGGTGTGATTCAACAGTCAGCCAATTGCTGTTGCCTTCTGCAAAATTTAGCCGAGATCTATCTCTCTTTGGGACCAAAAGCCCCATCACTTACCACCAGATAATATTTCATAAGAAAGGAAGTGTGTCATATACCTAGCGATGAAAACGGACGGAAAACCCTATTTCTACTTCCGTTTCTATATTTTTTTTGGCGGAAACAGGATCAGGTTCGGAAAATGCGGGTTTGGAAATGGAATTAGGATATGCGGATGCATGGAAACGAACAAATACAGATGGAGAGCAGAAAAATTAAGTTAGAATAATATGATTAAATATTCATGAATATACATGAGCAAAGTCACAAATTAATATACACATACGAAGTTATTGGTTTAGTATTCACTAGCATGCCATGTGTTAACATGCATAATTGGTGATTAATAGGTTTATGAACATATTAATTTCTACACATCTCATATAGATTTAAAACGGGAAAAACGGAATAAATACGAGTCAATTTGGGTGAAAACGAGATCTCGCGGAAACGGACAGAAAAACCTCTCTCCCATTTCCGTAAATACGGAAACGGGACCCCGCAAATACAAAAACGAATGGACAAAAGTGGAAAACGGAACAAGTCGGAACGAGAATTTTTCCGTCCGTTTTCAACGCTACGTATACCCATTTCAAATGTGTAAAGAAATTATATAGCGAATATATAATAGAGTCAAATCGGCAGCCGGTATTTAGAATAGCTCACAACTCCCAACAAAGTAGATTTGGCACGAATTGGAGGGACTTCTACGATCCTGTTAGGAGAACATGAAAAATTCAAGGCCATCAATATTATATTGAGAGAGAGTTTAAATAGACATAGCAGCAGGTACCACTGATGCAGCCGCTGATGGCCACCAAACTTTGCCCTTGATTAGTTTCCTCTAAATTGCAAAAAGTGCAAAGATTTCTTATCACATTACCATCACATCAAATTTTTGGACACATGCATGAAGTATTAAATATAGATAAAAAAATAACTAATTATATAGTTTGCTTATACTTTGCGAGACGAATCTTTTGAGCCTAATTAATCAATGTTTAGACAATAATTGACAAATACAAACGAAACGCTACAGCATTTCTGGTACCTTCCAACTTGAACTAAACAAGGCCTTTGATGTAGGCGCCACCAGACCTCCTGCTCCGTCGTTCCCATTGGGTGGAAGGCCCGCTGCGCATCTAGGCGCTCTTGTCGATAGCGTGCAGCCGTGGGGTCTCGCCATTGGTGAGCCCCGAGCACTTGCCGGTGTCCATGGGTCTATCTCGCCCAGCAGCTTCCACATGTTCCGTAGCTACAACGCGATGGCATTGAGGCACCGGAAGTGCTGCGACAGGCCTGCAACACCATCGCCATGTACGGCTTGCCGCGCTAACCCCATCTCAGAGTCGAAGAAGTTCACCACCATCTGCATGTGGTAGCAGTAGTGGTTGTACCACGGTCCACTTGAATCATGCATGTCAATCGAACGAATGAAACAAAAATTATTTCTTCCATCCATCAGACAAGCAATCAAAACGTAAAAGGAAAAGCTTGGAGAGGGAGATCAAAGACGAACTGACCAATGGCCCAGCCCACGGAAATATACAAACTGTGACAAGCAGACGCATGAAGGAAGAAATATAAATATTGAATACCATCCATCGGTCAATCGCTCTTGGAGAGGGAGATCAAAGACGAACTGACCAATGGCCCAGCCCACGGAAATATACAAACTGTGACAAGCAGACGCATGAAGGAAGAAGTATAAATATTGAATACCATCCATCGGTCAATCGCTCAGACGCTTAGTTGCCTGGCAGTTTCTGATGCATCAATTGCTCGGAGTGCAAGAGCAAGTGGTTTCCTGCGCTCCTGGAGAAAAGTGGAAGCGGTAGGGGCTTTGGAAGGAAAAAAATTCGTAGGGATGGTCCTCACTAAAATACGGTACGGATCACTGAGATTGATCTATCACCAACACATCTACCACCGCAGGTATCATTAAAAACGATGGTGATAGCTATCACCAATGGTTCGTAATATGAACCGTTGATGATGAGAGTATCACCGCCGGTTTGTAAAAACGCCCGAGTCAATAACTATTACCGCCGTTTTGTCTTACCAACCGACGATGATAGTCCATCATCATAGTTGGTTTGCACCACTAGCCGACGGTGATGATGTGCTCTTCATCACTGTCGCTTCGTCATATGAAGGTGAAGACATTTTTACCGCCAGCTCGTCGTATGATACGGCGGTGATAACCATGTTGCAGTATAAATAAATTAATAACTTTTTCAAATAAAGTTAGACGAAAACAAACTTTATATCAAAGTTATAGATCTCAACGCAATCGACAACTTTGTAGTTGATGACTTTTTCATTTGAAACCATTTACGGTCCCATAATTCTATTTGAAGCTCTCAAATTTTGAAATTCAATTTTTTCGAATTGTACAAACGACCCTAGATGAAAAAACGATCAAAACCAAAGTTGTAGATCTCGATGAGATATACAACTTTGTGGTTGACAACTATTTCATTAGAAATCATTTATAGTCTCAAATTTGTATCTGAAGTTTTAAAATTTTAAAAAACTAAAAATTTCAAACAACCTCGAATGGAAAATCGATCAAAACCAAAGTTGTAGATCTTGATGAGAATAACAACTTTGTAGCTGAAGAGTTTTTCATTTGAAATCATTTGAGGTCCCAAAAGTCTGGCTGAAATTTTGATATTTTGAAATTCAAAATTTTCAAACGACCCTGGATGGCAAAACAACCAAAATCAAAGTTGTAGATCTCGATTAGAACAAAAAATTTGTAATTTATGACTTTTTCATCTGAAGCCATTTAGGGTCCTAAATATTTATTTTAAATCCTGAAAAGTGAATACTAGGGGAATGCATATGCTATACAGACACAAGTGACTTAGACGTGGAGTGGTTAGAGGAGCTAAGGACAAAGGTCTCAGATTCGGAGTTAGAGCTAGAGTAGCTTCCTGGTACTGTAAAGCTAGAGCTGGTGGGGGGCTTTCCAGGATTAAAACCAAATTTTTTGCTATTTTTTTGGCCCTTTTTGAGATTTTTAAAAATTTAAATCACCACCGTTTCTATTGCTCAGGTTCACCAAGGAGGCGACAAGGACACACAAGGAGTGGATTACTTAGAAGAGCTACGCTCGGGCCAGCCCAGCATGATAGAACATCAAGAATAACCGGTCATAACTTTTTATTCTCAAAAGCTATAAAGGCTCATGAGTATAGTTTCAAGCTCAAGTGGTATCAACTGATTTGGACTTTCCAATGTTGAGATACGACTGCATTAGTGAAGACTAGTCAGCAGGTCAACAATTTTCATGATGTTTAACTTCCCATGCAAAACTGTACCATTCTACATTATTTCATGGTGCATGCTGTGAAGGCTTATCAAGTTAACTTTCCAACGCATCCAACGGTACGTCATTTGGAAGTTCCAAGGTGGAGTTATTGCCAAAAACGGAAGACTGCGCAAAAGACTAACAGTCACGCGGGAACTCTCTAGGAATTCATTTCGTGAAACCCCTTTCACATAGTCTATCTTATCTTTTTCATTTCGTGTTTACACCTATATATGAGGGCTGTTCCTACTCCATTACCTCATAGCAATCTTAGACTTTTGATAATCAAAATACAGAAACTACTTTGTTCAGCTGTGTGCTAACAAACCATGAGAGTGATCTCTATCCCGTTGCTCTTGTGATTTCCTTCGTGGGATTACAAAAGCAGCGGCTTCATCCGCTCCCAATTGGTGCTCTTTGAAAGGTCTTGATGGCTAGAGGGGGGTGAATAGCCTAATAAAACTTTCTATAAAGATCACTCAAATAATTTAATTAGTAATACAAATGGCGAGATGCGAGTTTTGCCTAGCCTAATGGGGTGATGCAAGCCACCTATCCAATTGATAATTCGAGTTTGGTTCACACAACCGCCACAAGACAAACCGCAAGCTAGCAAAGCTACAAAGCTACTACAACTAGAACTACGCAAGCTAGCAACAAAAAGGAACAACAACAATCTAAACAAGAAGATACCAAAGTAAGTGCAAGAGGGGATTTAGAATGTTATATCGAGTGGTGATGATTGAGCCAACCAAAGTGAATACCAAGATAGTCAATGAAGTAACCAATCACGGGATGAAATCCAATTGATCAAACATAATTGAGACACACGATTTATCCCGAGATTCACGTGCTTGCCGGCACGCTAGTCCCCGTTGTGTCCCCCTACACCACGTGGTTCGGTGGCTAATCGGTATCACACACCGAGCCTCTCAAAAGGCGCCACAAGAACCTACCAAATGGTGAGAAGTTCCGACAGGAGCAATCCACTAGAGTTAGAATTCGGCGCTCCGCCGGGGAACCACAACAACCCCTCACAAATCACCCGGAGGTGGCCAAGAACAAGCACCACTCTTGCCACTACTCCTCCGCTGCCTCCAAGCCGTCTAGGTGGCGGCAACCACCAAGAGTAACAAGAATCATGTAGCCAATGCTCACCCAAATGCCAACTAGATGCAAACTCACAAGCAAATGCACTTGAGATCACTCAAACTCACTTTAATTTGTCAATCAAGCAAGAAAGATGAGTGAAAGGGAGTATGCTCAGCTCAAGAGGATGTTAGGATGTCAAAAAGTCCAAGAGGGACCTTTAGGAGCCGGCCAACAAGTATTTATAGGAGCCCCCAAAATAATAGAGTCGTTGGCTCACGAAACAGCCACCCTCGGGGTGACCAGACGCGCTGATCCGGCCTGACCGGACGCACACAGCGTCTGGTCGCTCCACCGCGACTTCCCCGATGAACGCCACGTGTCTCGCTTTGAATTTTGTTCGTTCGATCGTAACGGTCACTTAAAAGTACTCGTTCACGCGCTAGAGTGACCGGACGCGCCGATCAAAATTGATCGGACGCACCTTGGCGTTCGGTCGCCACGATTCGCGTTGCTGACCACGCGATCGGACGCGCTGCTTGAATTGACCGGACGCCACAGTGCCAGCGTCCGATCGATTCCAGTAAGCATCCACACACGACCGAACGCGTCCGGTTGATCGTGACCGGATGCGCCACCACGTCCGATCGATCCTTCACGTTCGCTGTCCCTCTGGCGCCTGACCGGACGCGCCGGTCCCGCGAATGACCGGACGCGTTGGTGCAAAACTCTAGTGACCCGCACCTGACTGCCGCTACCACTGACCGGACGCGTCCGGTCAACCGAGACCGCGTCCAGTTCAGCGTCCGGTCACCCCAGTGACCTCCGTTCGCCTCCGTTTCTATCCACGATGACTTAGAGAAAATCTCCGCCTCCGGCGTAGTGGAAAATAGGCGTTTCACTTTCACAAAAAGAGTCAAATCCCGTCTCGCAAGCTCAGCGGGAGGGAGAGAGGGCCCCAAACATATCTCTACCGCTCAAACTCCGCCGCCTTCGCAAATGTGCTAATATCACCAAGTGTACATCACCATGTGCATGTGTATTAGCATTTTCACAATCATTTTTAGGCGATAAGTTAGCTCACCACTAGATCTAAATGCATATGCAAATGAATCTTCATCTAGTGGCACTTAAGTGATCAATAGCCCCAAAAATTCTCCTCTTTATAGTACGGCTATCGGTCCTAAGTCATCCACACCCTCTATGGTGTCTTGGATGCAAAATGAAAAACCCTATCATATACCTTTGCCTTGAGCTCCATGATTTTGCTTTGCACCTTCATCCAACTCCATCATGGCAAGCACTTGATCACATCACCATTGCTTGATCCTTGCTTCACCATGTCATTGCACCAACCACATCATAGCTACACACATGTCTTTGCTATGTAGTTAGTACTAGATATTGTCACTAATTACTAGCACCAAACATAGGACTTTCACTCCTACTCCCTTTGAGGTTTCCTCGATTGATTGTAGGCTATGTTGGTTGGTTCCTTGAGAGTGTGGTTGGGTAAATCCTCGATTCAGGTTGCTGGTTAAAGATGATGGTTGGCTTTGAGTTTTATTTGCCAGGTTGCACTAGTTATCATTGCTTGCAGCAAGTTATCTTGGCTTCTTTGAAGCTAGTTATCTAGTGTTCATCCTACGTCATGAAGATCGGGACCCCGTGACGTATCAAGGAGGCAGGCGACGGTCCTATTAACTGGTGGGAGGCAAGCGACAGACGAAAAGCATGCTATGGTGTGAGAGATGCTCGTATCCACCGATCACCTCCAACCAAGCTCGTAGGACTAGGAACACTATTGAGAGATGAGGCAAACCTGAGAGCGATGAGGCAGTCGTAGCCCCATCTCCACTGTTGCACCGCCTTCATCGCCGCCCTCGCCCCTGTGTCTTCCATCGTCACTGCCCTAGCCCCTTTCACCCAACCCCTTTGCCCGACCTCCACCCAACCATCGCACAGACTCTACTCCATCTTCTTGCCACCAACGACCATGGGCATGCGCATCTGCTAGCAATGACCCATCCCCCCAAACTGCAAGCATTAGTTGGACGTCAGTCTTTCCACCAGGGGATTTGTAACGAGGCACTAGGTCCCGCAGTGATTCATGGAGGTGCATCACCATCCCCAACTAAAGTTGAAGCTATAGATCTCCATAGATTCAAGGCATTAATGGAGCAAGGCCATGAACAAGCAGCCGATGGACAAATGTTCCTTCCTAATTTTGCCTGTGAACTACATTTACTCTCTACAGTCGACTAGGCTCCTCCAGATCTGGGACTAGAGGTCAGTGATGATCCACTGGTACAAGACCTCCTTGAACGACCTTTGCTCCAACAAAACTAGGAGGATCAATCTGCTACTGCTTCATTCATAGTATCCGCTGACAGTTTTTGCAATGATACAATGGAAGCAAGGAGGAAGCACATATATGAAGAGAAAAAGAAAAAAGGGTGGAGCCCAAGCTACAAGCAAGCAACAATTAAGCCAAACCAAGCAAACAGAGCAAAGAAACGTATCCCCTTCTCAGATCTTTCAACCCTCACCATCTGGTCACTGAGTCAGCCATGAAGACAAGGTAACTTCTCGAAGCGGCCATTTTAAGAGCTATAATACAAAGGTAGGACTAAGTTGGCAAGATGCCAAGGCAAAGTATTGGTGGCACAAACCCAATGAACAATCAAGTTTTCCTACAACCGACCAACAATACACCAAATGGAACAAGTGGTGGGGAGATAGAAACCCCTGCATCATATGAGGGTGTTGCTTTAATTGTCTCTCCACTGAGCATATGCTTCCATCTTGTAGAAGAAATACTCGTTACTGGCGTTGTTTGGAAGAGGGACATAGTGAAAGGTCCTTGTTTGGTTTTGGTAATTGAGTGACAACTTAGGTGTACTAATATGTGGTTATGTGAGATACACAGGAGATTAGTCCACATGTGATGGTGTCATGAAGGAGCTCATTGCATATGAGACATGACATGGAGTCATGTGACCAAGATGGAGAAGATCAAGATGAGGCTTGGCTCGGAGGACCGGTTGTGAAGGTGAAGGGCAAGTTGAGGCTTCGAAGCGAAGGACCATGCGATGGTGAAGCTTGGGCAAGACTTGGCGCCGACGGACCAATGCAACAGTGAAGAGCAAGTGAGGTCAAGATCGATGAACCAATACAGTCACGTGATGATATGAAGTGAATCATATCATTTGGTGATTGGTTGGTGCATGTGTTGCATCAATGTCGGAGGAGATGGAGTGGAATGCGCAAGGCTAAGGTATAACCTAGGGCATTTCCATTTCACCGGTCATAGGTGTGTAGAGAAGTTTATGACCGGGTTTAGGATAGATGGCCGTACTATCAAGAGGGGCAAACTTGTTTGCATATCGGTCATCTAGTGCCACTTGAGCGATCTAACTGTGCATACGTGTTAGGATCGAGTAGCGAGGCAAGTTGAGTGCCTAATTCCTTCAAAAATGATTATGAAAATGCTAACACACGTGCACAAGGTGGTGATCACTTGTTGGTGTTGGCACATTTGCGAAGGCGATGAAGTTTGAGCGGTAGAGAGGGTTTGGGTCTCTCTCTCCCTCCCGCCGAGCTTACGAGCGCGGGATTCAGGCGTTTTCGAGGAGTTGAAAAGCCTATTTTCCACTACGCCGGAAGTCGAAAAAGAAACAGAGGCGAACGGAGGTCACAGAGGTGTCCGGACGCTGCACCGGATGCTGTCATGGTATGACCGGACGCGTCCGGTCAGTACAGCGCAGGCGCGGGTGCTAGGGTTTGCAACCGGCGCGTCCGGTCACTCGCGGGACCGGCACGTCCGGTCATGCGCCCAGAAGGAACTGAGGTTCACAGAGGACGATCGGACGCGGGGCGCGTCCGGTCACACATGATCGGACGCGTCCGATCGTTGAAGGAGCTTACTGGACTCTAACCGGACGCGGGCACTGTCGCGTCCGGTCATCGCAAGGAGCGCGTCCGGTCGTTGCGTCGCGGGCGCGTGGGTCAGTGCGATCGGCGCGTCTGGTCGTTCGACAGGCGCGTCCGGTCATCGGGACCGGCGCGTCCGGTCATTATGAGAAGCGCGTCCGGTCATAGGGTTTGACCGTTGGCGCAGTGACCGTTGGAGGATCTAACGGTCGCATTTGAAATTTGAGGGACACGTGGACGTCGTAGGGCGACTGGACGCGGTTGAGCGCGTCCGGTCAGTTACGACCGGCGCGTCCGGTCGTCCCGAAAAAGGACCCAGTGAAGGGGTAACGGCTCTATTTGACCGTGGGGTTATAAATAGATGCCTTGGCCGGCCGTGGCCGGTAGCTGAGCACACTTTAGCCTTGGTGGCTTGTGTGGTAGTGCTTGGGAGCCCTCTAACTCACTCATGCTTGATAGTGTTCATCGGATCGAGTGAGAGAGCGATTCTAGTGCGATTGCATCGTGAGGTTGCATCGAGTGGCACTAGGTGTTCGTGTTGCAAGCCGGTAGTGCTTGTTACTCTTGGAGGTTGCCACCTCCTAGACGGCTTGGTGGCTTGTGGCTCCGACGAAGCTCGCAAGAAGATTGTGCGAGGCTCCGGAGAAGCTTTGTGAGGGGGATTGTGCTCACCCCGCGGGGATCGCGAAGAGCAACTCTAGTTGAGCGTGTCATTGAGTTACCTCACTTGAGAGTGGTGTCTTGCGGTGCCTTGCGGGGCGTGCCTTGAGGGGTAAGTGACTTGAGGGTCACACCGAGGAACCATCTAAGTGTTGGTCGACACAACGGGGACGTAGCTTGGTGGCAACCAAGTGAACCTCGGGAGAAAATCACCGTGTCAACTTTGTCTACTCTTCTCGGTGGTTTGCATTCATACAACACAAGCTTGTATTTACTTTCATATATACTTGTGCTTGTGTAGTTGCTCTCGTAACTAGTTTGCTTGTGTAGCTTGCTAGTTATCTTCTTGCTTGTGTAGCTAGAAGCTCCCGCTTGCGTGACTAATTTGGTTTTTGTAACCTTGTTAGTCACATTGCTTAGTTTGTGTAGCTAAGTGTTTTGCGCTCTCTAATTTGACATTAGTTGCCTTGTTATTGAGCATTGCTAGTGAGCTTAGGCTTTGTGCGCTTTGCTTACTAGAATTGTGTAGGAGCTCCCTCTTGCTTGCAAAGTACTAGTGCATAGGTTTGTATGACCTTGCTCTAGAATTAAATAGGAAAGCTCTTGCTAAGGAAAGCACCTTAGTTGCTTAATTAGGATCTTTATGAGGTGCTTGTGAACTTAGTTAGAGGGGTGTAGTCTTGGCTAGACCGATAAGTTTAATTCCGCATTTGTTTTGGTTAGCCAACACGTTTAAGTTTTAGAAAGGACTATTCACCCCCCTCTAGTCCGCCATCTCGACCCTTCACATAGGTCATGTTTTTGTCCCAAGTCTTAGAGTTCCTCCTCCCCTGTCTCTAGAGTACACTACACCTCATTAACCTAGAATGCATGTTCCATCAAAGCGGCTTCCTTTCTCAACAACTACCACCGAAGCTTGACCACCTGAAGGTTAGATCATTGCCTTGTAAATAGTGAAAATAGTTGAGCCAAATCCTAACTCCTAGTGCCACAAAAAATGCAACAAAAAATTATTACATTTATAAGCAAGTTTGTAGATTGTCCTAACCAAGTTTAGATATGATTACATTCATCTATGGTAATGCAGCAAAATAATTGCAATAATAACTAAATTTGGTTAGATAATTTTGTAAATTGACACAATAACATATTTTGAGTCCATAAGCATTCTATAAAAGTTTAAATCAATTTTAATAAAGTGAGACTATACATTCTTGGCAAATAGAAACATTTCTCTCTTAGTCATATAACTATGTGTGAGATGTATTTATTTGTGAACAATATGCAATACTGCTTTGTTAAAATCATTTGAAATTCTATGCATTGATTATATACCAAAATCATGTTATCATGAAAGTTTGTAGATTTTCATAACTAAGTTTAGATATTATTAGATTCATTCTATGGTAATGAAATAAAATAATTACAACAGTAACTGAATCTATTCAGATAATTCTGCAAATTGACACAACAACATATTTTGGGTCCATAGGCATTCCATAAAAAATTTCAAGCAATTTTAATAAAGTAGGACTATACATTCTTTAAAAATAGAAACATCTCTCGCTTAGTCATAAAACTATGTGTGAGATGTATTTATTTGTGAACAATGTACAATACCGCTCTATTAAAATTATTTAAAATTTTCGTACAATGATTATGCATCAAATTCATGTTGCCATGCAAGTTTGTACATCTTCCTAACCAAGTTCAAATATTATTACATTTGAATTTTAATATATGAGAACCGCAGATATAATTTCAGGACCATAAATGAATTCAAATGAAAACATTGTCAACATAATGTTTTAGACCTCATTGAGATTTACAATTTTGGGTTTATCCATTTTCCAATATTAGTTCGTTTGAACAATTTGAAAATTTGAATTTCAAATTATGAAAACTTCAAACAAAATTTTGGGACAGTAAATGATTTAAAATGGAAAAATAGTCAACTACAAAGTTTTAGAACTCATCGAGATTTACAACTTTTATTTTGGTTATTTCTTCATTCGAGTCTGTTTGAATAATTTAAAATTTTGAACTTCAAAATATGACAAGCTCTTCGTGTAATTTGGAGTTCGGCTACAAAATTCACGAATCAAAACACCAAAGTCAAATCGTGCGCAGCACATGCACCACAGCACCAGCTGCACCCACGCAGAAATCAGCATCGATCATCAAATCAAGCAGGGACGAAGCCAGAAAAAATTTTAGGTGGGGCTGAACAAAAGTGCTACGACGACTTAGTTCATGCTATAACCTCCTCACGATAGACATATATAATAGTTTATTAAAGTAGTTTTATATTAAAAACATCAGTTAACAATGAAATTCACAAAATACATCATGAAAAATAAAGGATGTAGTTTATTCATACTGCAAGGCTTATACGAAACTAATAAGCGAAGCGTGATAAACGAAGTCTAAAGTATTTTTTATACAAGAACACAAAGACTGAGCACAAAATGTTCTTTTTGAGTTTTAACATTTTGAAGTTTTAGACAATCTCAATTGAAATTTCCTACTCCCACCATCCGGATTCAAATGCACGTTCGTCATTCAAAAAAAAGTCCCAAAGTAAAAGAATTGAAAGAGGAACAGTGCTAGTACTCCGAACTTGTAAACTGACGGTACTAAGACATAGTGGGGCCAATGAAATAAAAAATTAATTTGTCAAGAGGAAAGAAAAAGAAAAGCCAACGGAGGCCTTATCCCTTCCGTCGAGACACCAGAATCTCTCGTCCACGACACGACTCCAGTCTCCAGGAGCTCCTCGTACCGAACTGCCGCCACAGCACCTATGCAAGACCACTCCTTCCCCATCCTCTGGCATACTACCGCACATCTGCAAGCCTGCTCCTTCCCCTTCCTCTCAAAAGGAGTTCCTCTTCACATGAATGCGGCGTGAGGGATGCTCCAGGCGACAAGATGGCCGATGGCGGCGGTAGCCCGGGCTCTGGTAGGGCTCTGTGGGATCTGCAGCGGTAGGGGGGGCTTGAGCCCCTCTTGCCCTACCGCTAGCTCCGTCGCTGAAATCAAGTATCAGCAGCAGCAGCAGCAGCATGCGGTTCTGCATGCACCAACAGAGCAGCAGCAGTTTTTTTTTTTGAGTGCTCCACGCAACGGCGTCCAAGCGAGCAGAGCTGTCGGAGCCCAGCTTGTGCACAGCGCCAGCGGGAGCCCAGATGCCTCCCACGCGAGCAGCCCACTAGCTGCCGAGGAGCCCAGCAGCACACGCCCAGGAAGCCCAGCATGGAAAAAGCAATGACAAACATAAAAACAATATTTACAACTATAAACACCAATCAAGTCTAGTGGTTAGCATTTGGGTTTGAACCCCACCTGCTTTGGCTTTTTTATTCTTTTTTATTTGACATTTTTTTCTTTGTGCGCAGCAGAACAGAAAAAACTTGACCACGCAAGCTCACTAGGGCGCCTAGGCCGCGCGCTCGCTGGCCGTGTGCGCCTTCAACTGGCCAACCTGGCTATGTGGCAGGCCTTGTGGCAATTTTTTTTAAAAGATCGCTCCATGCTAATATGTGTAGACTCAAAACAACAGCACTAATCTAAAAAAACCGCACTTATTAGGATTCTTGGACTTGGACATCAATGCGGACCACGTAGATAACAACATACCACTAGAACAAGTGTCTCCCTAGCTCATTAGTAAAGGCCTATTTTTTTAGTGTGAGGTCCCAGGTTTGAGTATTCGAAGGCACTACTTTTTTCGCATAATTTCTGTGTACGTCTAGGGGTTTCCTGTATGAGTGTTGTGTGGTTTTGGGTGGCGTGTGTGTGAGTGTGACCAATTAATTTGTTTTCTTTTTTATTTTTGTTTCTTCTTTTTTATTATATGTACATCAATCTATATCTCTATTAATTTTTTATCTCTCCACATCTCTTTCCTATTAAATTGAGTTTAGAAACAAAGAATTACACACATGATAAAAAAACACTCAATGTTTTTTGTTTATTTTTTTATTAAAGAGTGAATTGCGCTATAGGTCCTTAATCTTTTTCCCACTTTTCACCTAGGTCCATGAACTTTTTTATGGTAGACCTGGGTACATCAACTTTATTCACACCCAGGGATGAAAACGGTACGGATATTTTCCGACCGTATTCGAGACCGAATCCGTTTAGAGGGGTTTTAATCCGTTCGTATCCGAGTCCGGATATTTAACATCCGATACCGTATCCGTATCCGAATATTTAAATCACGTATTTATGATGTCGATATCCAATCGTATCCTATCCGGCATTTTTTATACTATCCGTATTCGAATCCGAATCCGGACATGAATATGAAAACAAATACGATATTAGTGATATCCGTCCGTATCCGATCCGTTTTCATCCACCTAACCGCCATCCGAAGCAGTCCACGCTAGACTCTGCCACCTACGTGGCATCTGATGTGGCACTATGGTGGCGTGCAATGAGCTGGGCACGCTGGCACTATGTTTTGGGTTTTTTAGATTTATAATTTTTTTGTTATGCACTTAGATATACACTATGTCTAGATGCACACACACACAATATATATATATATATATATATATATATATATATATATATATATATATATATATATATATATATACACTAAAATCAACGTATCTAGAAAAACCAAAACATCTTATAATTTGGATGGGGTAACAACAAAATGAAAAAAGAAAGGCTTCTCTTCAAACTCAAACGAATTCAAACAAATTTGAATCTGCCTAATATTTCTTAGCTGTCGAGCTGACTATAATGTCGCTACACTGATAGAGCTGCGCTGGGCGGAGCCTGGCTAAACAGGGGTTTACTGGTTCTCCGGCTTCGTTACTGCATGGCGGGAACTATTGAAGCTGCTCCAAACTAACTTCATCTCTTTGCTTGCTGCACAGATACACGGACACGGTGACGCTCAAACAGAGCCTAACATCTTCCTATGTTCAGCGGTTCAAAAAACGTTACTAATATCAGCATATGTGGAAATATATGCGCTACTCGAGTGCTTACTGCTTTTTGATATATACGAGCAACTGAACTCTGCTCGAGCTGTTAGACGTCGACGCCGACTCCGTTGCTCAATGGTGGGTCGACTCCAGGGAGAAGGTGCCAACCCCACATCGTAAGTCGACTTCCATTTTGCTAGTCTCCTGGAGCATCTGAAGACCAGGAACAGGTCAGTGTTCGATGGGGTTTCCTGCACCCCGGCAACGGTGGCCTCGATGGTCGTGGACGAGGCGAACCTTTGGGTTGCAACCGGCAACAGCAACCTCGCCGCTCTTGCAAGTTTACTGTAGTCACAGTGACACTTCCTTGGTAGCGCAGTTAGTATCAATGTACCCTCAACTGCATTTCTGTTTCTTGTTCGGTTTCAGCTTCTTCATTCATGCTTGTCAAGCGTAGCGTTGCAGCCACCTCAATGCTTACGCTACTCTCGTTAGCAATACGGTTACCATTGTAAACCACTTCTCAATTTAATGAAAAACGCGTCAACAGACGTGTTCACGAAAAAAAAAACGAGCAACTGAACTTATCGTTCTTTCCTTTTTTCTTTGAAGAATTTATCTAGTAACTTTTTGGCTCAGCTGCCATTAAACAATACGTATGCATTTTCTGTTAATCTTATCATTTTCTTTGGAAGCATACTTTTACTGCACCAAACAAAATATTTGTCATGATTGACAGGTTCATTTACAGAGAAGACAAGCAGAAACTATAATTGAGCAACAGAGACGAGATCGGCTTAATTTACGTTCAAAGATCCTTTCACAGCAATGTTTACTTTTCATGGCTTGCGAATAGGATTGTCACAGCCGAAAGCGTCTTGTTATTTTACATGAGGCCAAAGAGTGAGAACGATATTTTTAATTTTGTATGCACGAATTTGCGGTGGCTAGACAGCCCTATTTCGGTTTAAGAAGAAAATCTTCTCACACAGATCGAGATGCATATATACTAAAATCTATGTATCTAGAAAAGTCAAAACATCTTATAATTTGGATAGGGTAACAGCAAAGTGGAAAAAGAAATGGTTCTCTTTTATTGCAAGGAATCAAACAACTTCAAACTCAAACGAATTCAAACAAATTTGAATCTGCCTAATATTTCTTAGCTGTCGAGGTCTGCTATAATGTCGCTACACTGATAGAGCTGCGCTGGGCGGAGCCTGGCTAAACAGGGGTTTATTGGTTCTCCGGCTTCGTTACTGCATGGCCAGAACTATTGAAGCTACTCCAAACTAACTTCATCTCTTTGCTAATTCATTTTACGCTGAGAGAGAAAACAATACATCATGGTAATTGCTAGAGAGACCACGGACACGGTGACGCTCAAACGAGCCTAACATCTTCCTTCGTTCGGTGGTTCAAAAACGCTAGTAATGTCGGCATATGTGGAAATACATGCGCTACTCAAGTGCTTACTGCTTTCTGGATATATACGAGCAACTGAATTTATCGTTCTTTCCTTGTTTCTTTATTTCTTTGAAGAATTTATCTAGTAACTTTTTTGGGTCAGCCGCCATTAAACATTATGCATCTTCTGTTAATCGTACCAGTTTCTTTGGAAGCATATTTTCACTGCACCAAACAGAATCTTTGTCACGATTGACAGGTTCAATTACAGAGAAGACAAGCAGAAACTATAATTGAGCAACAGAGACGAGATCGGCTTAATTTACGCGTTCAAAGATCCTTTCACAGCAACGTTTAATTTTCATGGCTTGCAAATAGGGTTGTCACAGTCGAAAACGTTTTGTTATTTTATACATGAGGCCGAAGAGTGAGAACGATATTTTCATTTTGTATGTACGAAATTGACAAGGACTTATTGGTGCCTGAAGCTGTCGTTTCAATGATATAAGTAGAAGGCCTTGATGCGACCTGCATAGCCAATCGTCTATGATTGAAGTAACTGTTCCGGAGCTTCCCTGCTCATCCTTCCTGGTTTGATCGTTGGCTGTCAGTTTACTGGCATTATTTGTAGTGAACAGTGGTGGTAACCATAGTCAGTGCGCGAAGACGGCACCACAGCCGCGTTTTGTGTGCTTCCGGCTCACTCAGGAGTTCAGGACACGGCCTAGCAGAAGTGCCAAGCAGCACCAATGGAGTCCAGCTCCAGCTCCAGCACCAGTGGAGTCCGGCTCCAGCACCGCCACTCCACCATCCTTCTCCTTCCTCCCCGTGAGTAATCCGTGATCCGGCCCCCAGTCCCGCCGCACATGAAGACGACAAACGTACCGGCCGCGCGTCCCCATCGGTCCTAAACAAATTTACTCGTCACTTATTCGTCAGTGCTGATGGCGCGCGCGGGTGCATTACGGTTCGGCGCCGGCCGGCCTCTGTACCCTCTTCCGGCATTCACTGCCACGACGGATTCTGACGTTCTGAGGCAGGTGCATTCGGGTCGGGATAGCTCGGTGTCATGGCTGCCTAACGGCCATAGTTCTTTTTCTTTTGTTGAGAATGACACTCGACAGTATTTGATATATATCCAGAAAAATAATAGCTTCTAAAAAAAGGACAAATTGACACAAAATGACCTCTAAAACATAAGAGTACAATGAAGATCAAATAAGTCATCTTCTTTCTTTGATCGTACATTGCCTGTGAAGATTTAAAAACACACTGAAATGACGACAAAGGAAAGGGACACCTGCAAACACTCTCGCCATACAAGACTTTGAAGACTGTAAAATCCACTTGTGACTGACAATGAGATTTAGAATCCACTGAAAGAACATCGACCGGAGAAATCCTAATCCATCACCATCAGATTAGAGTGTTGGAGATGTCGGACCTTGCAATGGAACAAACCAAAAGAAGAGGTCCAAATCATCGTGAAGAGAGCCAGCTGACTGCTTCCCCTGATAAAAAGACCAACTACCACCAAGATCTGAAGAGAATGAAAAGATCTGATAGACCAAACTCTCACTGGCCCTTCGTCAACGCCGGATCGAAGTCGACGAGGTAAGGAGAGACCGGAGAGACCATGTTCCAATGCGTCATCGTTGCCACCACCTCGTCGATGATGCTAGAAACTAAACCCTAGAGAATAAGGATCAACGAAAACTAAAAACTATGGAGGGATCGGGCTCCCACTCCTCTAGCCATTGGCGAGGTTATCGGATGGAAGAGAGGAGGGGGACCGAGACGTTCCTGTGGGCAAGGGCGGCGGTGGTTGAGAGAGTTCGCGTTTTGGGAGAGCGAGGGCATCTCTCCAATATCTTGTCTTGCTGCTGAACGGGTGGGCAATAACGGCCACATTCTGTGTGTGGCGAGGGTTTTTTAGACGAAAGAAGAATTATAGTAAATAATTGTTGGGTACATTGTCACGTTATAAGCACTCTGTAATACATTACATATATTTAGAAACTGATTTTCATCTATATTATACCCATGCTGTGAATAGCTCTAAATCTCAAAACCAAACCTATATGACGCTTCGTATAGATGACTGCACAGGCAAACACTCGGCAAAAGGCTTGAGAACAAATGTCCAACGAACGACGACCAACATTCCTGCAAGAGTTGAGAATCTTCTTCTTTCTTTTGTCTTCCTTCTTCTTCTTTCTACCACCAAAGAATGAGAAAGACTGATTTGAAACTTATTCTCCCTAGTCCTTCATCGTGGCCAGATCTAACCATAACAAAACAGAGAAGAGACCGGAGAAAATTGTTCCATAGTGGCAACATCATCTCTGCCTTGATGTCGTTGTTCGGAAAGAAAAGTCTTCATGTTGCCATGCCAATGAAGTTGTTGACACCCTATGTCGAATGATTTAGCTCTGGCAATGCTTAGCAATGTGATCGTGAAGATGGAATCAGATGGTAGCACACGAGACACAAGGATTTATACTGGTTCAGGGCGCGGTGGCGCGCTAAACCCTACTCCAGTGGTGGTGCTCTTCTTGTATTCGTATGCTCGGTTACGGGGCTGCTGCTCCTAGCTACGAGGTAGATTGGAATGAGGTGATGGTGTCGTGGTAGACGTGATGATCGCAGGATCCTTACCCCCATTTATATAGGCAGAGAGGTAGGGTTACAATGAGGGCGATCGACGCCACGGATTGGATTTCTAGTTTGTTACAACAAATCGATTCTATCTTTCCATAGCTATGATGGCGGTAGATATCTTTGATACGTCGTGATCTTCAAGCTGATAGTTGCGCCTATTCCTCGTGGGTTTCATCTTTGGTTATCTTCCACTAATGGGACAGATACATGGTTGGTGAGGGTACCCTAGGCCCATATTCTGACACCGTAGTTGTCGCCCTCATCTTCAACAGAGCTGCCATGAAGAAAATGATTCTACTCTGCCCCCTCACTGTCACCGGAGAGGATGAGAAGATAAATCTCCAATACCAAAAAAAACTTAGCATGGAGAGACTCTAAACCTAAGGACTCGATCTACTAGAAAACTTATTAAAAACGATGGATCCCCACTCTCTCCGGCCTCCGGCGAGATTGAAAGGTCCTAAATGGCTAGAGGCGGATGAATAGCCTATAAAAATATCTACAAAATAGTAGAGCAACTTGATTAGTACAACAAATGG
This sequence comes from Saccharum hybrid cultivar R570, assembly GCA_038087645.1. NCBI lineage: Eukaryota > Viridiplantae > Streptophyta > Magnoliopsida > Poales > Poaceae > Saccharum > Saccharum hybrid cultivar. The sequence continues at coordinate 642,841 of JAQSUU010000433.1, forward strand.
CAATAGCAAGTTTTGCTCTAGCTCTACTAAATGTTGCAAGCCACCTATCCAATCAATTCTAGTCAATTACAATCTCTATGGCACTCAAGAGCTATGTCTCTAGTTCTATACTAGTGAGCTAGCTAATTAAGACAACTAGGAACCTCTAGTTACTTAACTAGGCTAACTACTAAACTAGACCTACTACTACACAAGTAAATAAAAGAGACTAGTAGAAGGGTTATACCGAACCGGCAAGTAACAATCAATGAATACCAATAGAACTCTAAGGGGAAAACTAACACATAATTTTTCTCCCGAGGTTCACATGCTTGCCGGCAAGCTAGTTCCCGTTGTGTCGACTATTCACTTGGTGGTTCGTGAGCTAATAGGTGCAATGAGCCTAGCCTTACACAAAGGCACCGCAAGAACCTACACAAATAGGGTACTTAATGACACGGGCAATCCACTAGAGTACCTTTTGCAATCTCCTGCGGCGATAAGGTCAAGAACGTAACCCCTCACAATGATCACCAAGAGTGGCCACGAACAATCACCAACTCGTGCCAAAGCTCCTCCGTTGCTCCAAGCCATCTAGGTGGCAACAACCACCAAGAGTAACAAGAAAACTGCATCAAATCGATGCCCTAATGCCACTAGATGTAATAACCCAAGCAAATGCACTTTGGATCACTCCCAACTCAATTGGATGCACAATCAAGCAAGAGATTGAGTGGGAGAGGTTTGGCTTAGTTCACAAGAATGCAACAATGATCAAAATGTCCAAGAAAGTGAGCTAAAGCCGACCAACATCTATTTATAGAGCATACATGGCTCAAGTAGCCGTTGCCCCTTCGGAGGGGCAACCGGACCGAGAAAAATGGCTCTGGACCAATCACCCTGGGTCCAGTTCCTCTCCCCTTTGAATGCTGAGCCGCCACATGTCCAGGTAGCCAGCCAATGGCTACTGACAGCCTCCGGACCAGACTGGCATAGTCATCAACTAGACCATGCGCAACCCCAGTCCGGAGCTGTCCAGAGAGCTCCCAGAGCGCACAAAACCAACCGGACCGAGTCTGGTCCTAGCCTCCGGACCAACGCCGCCTGGGTTTGGTTCAAATTGGCTAGTCTTTGTTTGACTGAAATAATTATTCAGACTCGCCACTTGGTTCGGACCGACTCTGGATCACACCGATGCGCCATGTGGCCACTACGTCCCAACCGGACTGAGGCCCATTGGTCCGGACCCCCTGCCACCAAGGTACGGAGCACACGCGACCGCACTGTCCCCTTAGGGTTAGGTTCCGGACCCATGCACCATGGTCTGGACCCCTAAACCCCAGAGTCCGGTTCACCTTTTTCAATTGTTTTCAACTCCTTTCTTCAACCTGTGCTTCCAAGTGCTAACCACAAAGTGTCTCACCATTTGTGCACGTGTGTTAGTATTTTTCAAAAGCATTTTTAATTTAAGTTAGCACACTAGGTCCTAATGCATATGCATGAACAATGTCACCTAGTGGCACTTGATAACCGCTTTAATCATGATTTTTCCCATCTTCATAGTACGACTATCTATCCTAAATCCAATCACACCCTCTATGGTGTCTTGATTGGCGAAACAAAAAATAGCCATATAGGTTATACCTTTGCCTTGAGTCTATTTTTGTTTTTCTCTTTCTTATTTTCCAAGTTAGAGCACTTGATCCATCTTTTGGCCACCTCCATCACCATGAATGTCATCTTGCTCCACCATTTGGACTTGGACCACCCTAACTCATCTATACACTTAGATAAAGGGTTAGTCCAATAGGTCTCATCAATTATACAAAACCAAACTAAGTCTTTCAGAGATCCCGGAGGGAAAAGGAGGGGGACCAGCGGTGGTGGAAAACATTGGGGGGCGTGGGGGGTGGGGGCAGTGGCGAGGGTTGATGCATTATTACTATACTACGCACATATCTGCTAGTAATGTACTGTATATAGCACCCTTTTTTTTAGTAAGACTAGGGGGGAGAGGATCCCCACCTGGAATTTTATTAGAAAGAGATCGATCGTTCAGTTACACAATGCCAGTAGTTAGGGAATGGAAATTTCTACAGCTTTGCATGTACAAGAGCCAAGCCTAAACATTCTCAAGATTGCTCGTTTTCTTCAATACGAAACGTCTCTTCCAGGTCGAGAGGTCGTCAATTACTCTGGCAATGACCTGGGTAGCAGAGGATTGTTCTTGCCGGAAGACCTCGCCGTTCCGGGCGTCCCATAACACCAGAGTATAGTAAGCAGAAGAGAAGGCCACAGATCGCTGTCTAATCCGTGGGGAGTGTTTAAGAGCCAGATCAGCTCTTCATCAGACACAGATGCAGCGGTATTGACCCCTAGTCTTTGCCATATCGAGGAGATGGATGGGCACCTGAAGAAGGTATGGTGTCTATCTTCAACGTTGTTTGAGCACCGTTCGCATATATCATCTCTTAGCACATGCTTACGGAAGAGGTTGGACCTAGTGCTGAGTCTGTCTTTGAAGTAAAGCCACGAGAAAATATGGCACCCTTTTGATATTATTTCGCTACCTCTGGCAGGGTACGGTCCTCGTGTCTATATATATGAACATGTGGTTCCATACTTCCATCCTCGCATGCATGTGAGGGCCAGAGCTCACTGTCGCATGCCCTGCTCTGCTTGAGCACCACACGCATCAATCACTGGCCATAACAAGCAGCTAGAGCTCCCTGCATCCAGCCATGGCAACCACGACGACGACGGTTGGTAGGAATGGAGAAGGAGAGCAGAAGAGGAGGGAGAAGGGAGGCTTCAAGACCATGCCATTCATACTTGGTGAGGAAATAGCTTAGGCCAACATAATACATGTAGCCAGCATATTTGCAATCAGATGATATTTTGAACAAGCAATGAGCGAGAAATCTAGACGATGCATTCAACGAGTGATGATGTCGGCGCAGTTCTTGCCTTGTTTGGACGTTTGATGATGGCCCATCTAATGGCTTCTCCGTACGATGCAGGGAACGACATCTGCGACCGGTTCGCCACGGCCGGCTTCGGCGCCAACCTGATCACGTACCTGACGAAGCAGCTGCACCTGCCGCTGGTGGAGGCGTCCAACCTCCTCACCAACTTCGGCGGCACGTCCAGCCTCACAACTATCCTCGGCGCGCTCGCCGCCGACTCCTTCGCGGGCCGCTTCTGGACCATCATCGCCGGCTCCGTCTTCTACCAGCTCGGCATGCTCGGCCTCGTCGTGTCCGCGCTCCTCCCTTCGCTACGCCCCTCGCCATGCTCCGCTCCTCCCGGCGGCCCCGCATGCCAGCGCGCCTCCGGGTTGCAGCTCACCGTGCTGTACCTCTCCCTGCTGTGCACGGCCTTCGGCGCCGGCGGGCTCCGGCCCTGCGTCGTGATGTTCGGCACCGACCAGTTCGACCACGAGTTGGGGGAGCAGCAGCTGAAGCAGGTCACCGCGGAGGCGGCCAAGGCGGTGGCGGAGCGGAAACGTCGCTACTTCAACCTCTACTTCTTCATGATGGGGGTAGCGGCGCTGCTGGCGCTGACGGTGGTGGTGTACATCCAGGACAACGTGGGGTGGGGGTGGGGGTTCGGGATCCCGGCCATCGCCATGTTCGTCTCCATCGTGGTGTTCGTGATCGGGTACCCGCTGTACGTCATGCTCAAGCCCGGGGGCAGCCCGTTCACGCGGCTCGCGCAGGTCGCCGCCGCCGCGTTCAAGAAGCGCGGCGTCGCCGTACCGGAGGACACGGGCATGCTGTACCAGGACAAGGAGCTCGACGTCCTCATCTCCACCAACGGCAGGCTGCTGCACACCAACCAGCTCACGTAAGTCCGTCTCTCTAGCTATTTTGTCGTGCTCTGTATGTTTCGACGTGTTCTATGCACACACCTACACCCCGTAAGATAGCGTCCACGTGATGTGCTTTCTGCTTTTTGCATTGGCGCCTGCTTGCCTGAACGGCACCGCAACATTTGTGGTGCTTACGCTATCTCGATCAAAAAAAGGGGGGGGGGGGGGGGGGGGGGGGGGGGGGGGGGGGGGGGGCTCTTACATCTGGCGTTGTCTGGTGCACGCGCTCCCACTCGAGGCCACCACCACCCGTCCTTCTTCGTCCGTCCCAGCAGCGCTTTCACTGTCACGCTAATCTAATCCGTCTTCACATCCCCTTCTACTGATCTCACTGGCTGATTCTGCCTCTAGACTGTAGCATCACAGTTTGGCACTATGGTGCGGAGACATTAATTTCAGATTCAAAGAAGAAAAATAAGCTGAGAGAAAGGCGAGCCGGTGAACTCCAAAGTGAAGCTAAAATTTTAGACTTCGTAGTTTCAGCTCCTGTATATAAGAGTAACACTATAAGTCATGCATGGGGCTGGAAAGCTCCACTAAATAAGCCATAGCCCTCCTAGGCATCCCGATTCCCTCAAAGATAGGAGGATTAGAGCCCTAAAATTCTAAACTTGAACCCTAACCTAACCCCCTGAGGCCCGCCGCCGTTGGCGGTGACCACAGCCAGCGATGAGAACGTCATCACGTCGCTATGTCCACACCTTGTCCGCCCCGCGCCACGGCTGCCCTCCCCTAACATCGCAGGAGCGTTTTTCTTCCTTGTGCCTGTGTGTATAAGGATTTTGGCAAAAGTATGCACTACTTTAGAGCATCTCCAAGAGATTTTTTAAAATCTACTCTCTAAATATCATTTAGAGGGTCATTTGAGTAAAAATCGTTTTGTATATCTTTGTACTCGCCAACCTTTTTCTATACTAGAGAGTCATTCTCGTTCTCCATCTTTGGCTACCGAGAAAATCTAGAATAGAGGATGTCTATATTTAGATATTCAATATATTGAATAGGCTATTGGAGGGTATTTTTTTCACCAAAATCTCTATTCCCTTCAAGATGCTCTTAGCATTTAACTAGAAAAGATATAAAGAATCCGCCCTTGAAGATGCTCTTAGCTTTAACTCTGGTTCACGGTTCTTCGTACTCTACCCTATGTTCTATAATACACTGTATTCTAGAGATTCTAAAATAAATTAAGAGAAAATACAAAAGACATATCTACTCTTACTTTTTTCTAATTAGACGTCAACATCAATATGATTAATGAAGATTTGGTTGATAAATAGCAAGTAATGATATAACACGTACAAAAAGTTTGTGATATAATATTTAAAGCAAAACTATCTCTCGTCTCCTAACAAAATCTCTTATATTTAGATACAAAATTTGAATGCTTAGATGCACTACATTTTTCGACGGAGGGAGTAGGTTCGCTCACTGCTCATTTTCAGTTTTTTTTTGGAAGTTGTCACAATCACAACCCCAATAATACTCGCTATGCTGACTGCTCGTTTTTTGTTCTTTTTTTCAGAAGCTCACAACCCCAATACTCCACTTTCCACTAGCATAGTAACTACATTGAGACGAAAACTATGTGTTGATTTCTCTTTTCCTCTGTGAATTAAGGTTCTTGGACCGGGCAGCCATAGTGACGCCGGGCGACATCTCCGCTTCCGGGCAGCCGGACCTGTGGCGTCTGTCGACGGTGCACCGCGTGGAGGAGCTCAAGTCCATCGTCCGCATGCTGCCCATCTGGTCAGCCGGGATCATGCTGGCCACCATTGAATCGCACAACGGCACCTTCATCATCGTCCAGGCGGGCAGCATGGACCGGCACATCACCCGGCACTTCGAGATACCACCAGCGACCATGTCGATCTTCGGGACTGCGGCCTTCCTCGTCAGCTTGGCGCTCTACGATCGCGCGTTCGTGCCCCTGGCACGCCGCGTCACGGGCCTGCAGTCTGGGATCACCTACTTCCAGCGCATGGGCATCGGGCTCGCCATCCATATCCTCGGCGTCGCCACGGCCGCGCTCGTAGAGACCAAGCGCCGCCACGCCGCGGTCGACCACGGGCTCCTGGACAATCCTGCCGCCGTCATCCCGCTCAGCGTGTTCTGGCTGGTGCCGCAGTTCGCCGTCCACGGCATCGCCGGCGCCTTCTCGTCAGTGGGGCACATGGAGTTCCTGTACGACCAGGCGCCCGAGAGCATGCGCAGTACTGCCGCCGCGCTCTTCTGGCTCGCCAGCTCCTTCGGGAACTACCTGGGCACCGTGCTGGTCACGGTGGTGCAGCGCACCACGCGCGCCCACGGCAACGACTGGCTCCAGGACAACATCAACCGTGGCAGGATCGACAACTACTACTGGCTCGTCACCTGCCTCATGGTGCTCAACCTTGGCTACTACCTCATCTGCTTCCGTTTCTACACCATGAAGCCACTGGAGATGGCAGACGAACAAGACGATCATGATGGAGAATGTGAGCTCTCCACTCTACAGAAAAATGACACCGGTGCTGGAGGTGTGGTGTAAGGTTGATTTGCGGGCAATTAATTAGGGTGGGCTTTAGTTGTAATATATACTAGATGATACCCCGCTCGTTGCTACGGAAACTTTGTAGCGTTGCACTGCATCATGGACCAACTTTTACATATTATAAAGTTCAATATATATTGAAGAGCTCTTTTACAATGGTTAGGAAAGTACTACTGGTACTCAGGTACTTTTCTTTTTTTTTCTATTTCCTAACTGATTAATTGAGAATGGTTATTTATAGGGTATATTGGTAATTGAGCTCACGTCTCCTGCTCATGCTATTGAACGCTACCGCCTCAAACTCCCGATTGCTCGCCACCATTGCACAAATCATACAGAGTAGGTTCTAATTGTTAGAGCCAACATGCAGTGATGTCCACTTCCACGGCCGCGGTGCACTCCTCGCCGTGGACCACGACCAGAACCTCGGCGCTGCGGAGTTCGACCTCGACGAGGCCGGCTGCCTGCTGCTCCTCACCCAGCCGTGCAGCAGCCCAACCTGCGAGACCATCCGACCATGCCGCAGGTACTGCAGATCCTGTCCACGGTCCCGAGCTCTCGCACAGCTACGGACGGAGGGACGGGGTGAGAGGCGGTGCTGGCTGCTCTGTGCTTGTACGTGTAGGGACAGATGTGCGGTGGTGGCGGCGCAACCAGCGGCCGGCGGAGCGGTGGCAGCGACGGTCCGGGTGCTCCAGCCACCAAGCCATGGGGAGAAGAAAGGAGAGTCAGTACGAGCTCAGATAGAGTGAGGACGGGTTCAGACTTCAGAGATTGAGACCGAGTGGGATGGAAAATCTTAGTTTTGCCCTTCAATCAAGAAACTAAAATTATCGATTTAACCTCAGTTGAAAAAAATAAGAGAGTTGCTAAAATTCAGATGCCTGAAATTTAGCTCTCTTTCAGGCAATAGTTATTGCGCATGTTTTATGTTAAAATTGCAGGTTTAGTTCGCTGCAATTTCTGTAGCTATAATATGCAATTTTCAGGTTTGAGAATAAAAACCCGCTAGATAAAACCACAAACCTGACAAATCTGATTTATGTCAATATAGAGACAATTTACAATCTATTTTTGTTTTCGTAGGTAGACAAGGACAAAAAAATTAATATATTATGATATAAAAACAATTAACAAGACAATCGAGCTACTACTAGCCTACTGGTACTACTCAGCACGTTATGGCTCTGTTGCCCCTTACGTGCTCCATGGCACGTTAGCTTCAGCATTTGTAGGTGCACGCGTGCTGCACCAGCGTCTACGTGCCGTCCGTCGCTCTGACCATGCACCAGCCTAGCACCACGGAACTCACCAGTGATGGCATGGCGTCGCCTGAACGGACTAAAAATATCAGGTGACTGATATATATAGGAATTGTGAAAAAATATATATAGAAAAAATCCAGCAATAGTCCACCTATTTTGGTACTAGACCTACCTATTTTGGTACTGTCTCCGCCAATTTGATACTTCTGAGTACTTTCACATGAGTACCTTCTATTTTTACACCGTCTGATCTCATTCAATTTCTAGTTCATATTTTTTCCAACCATCGTAAAATTTATTTATGAAAAGAATGAAAAAAAGAAAAAAAAAAGGAGGAATGATTGCCTTATCCACAGCATGGCCGGCCGGCTCGCTGGTCTCCTTCATTTCTCTCGTGACCGAATCACCATCACTCGGTGAAAAAAAAAAGAATCACCATCTGTTCTCTTGGTGCTGGCGCGAGGAACGGTGGATGCCAGCGAGCGATGCGGGCGTGAGACTGGCTCGTGCGGTGCGGGTCTCTGCCCCCATGTCAACGCGATTCCGTCTCCGGTGCGGTGGCGGCAGTAGCTGCAGCCATTGGAACTTCGGCACCAACCATGGCATGGAGGCCACCTCAGCTCGTCCCCCGTCACTTGCCCCCTTAGTTGCAGCCACTGTAATCTCTTGAGCGCGAGCAATGTTTCTCCTTGCGCTCGCCTCTTCCCACCGCTGTGGCGAGCTGATCGCCCCCGCCCTCCACTACAACAAAGCTGGCACCAAGGGAGATGGCCGGCATGGCTCTCACGATCGAGAAGGCCAGCACCTAATTCATGGGTGAGATGAAAGGGTGAATGGAATTGAACGAACCTTGCTAGCTTATAAATCTGAGCAATCGACTACTTGGTTCACTAATGGAGGAGCATGTGAGTGGTTATTGCCACCATTTTCAGTTCTGGTTGTGACAGGGGACAATTTGCCATGAATATTTTAGCATGATGATTACCATGCATTTCGTTGCAATTGGTAGGTGCTATCTCCACTATTTTTAAAGTGGTTGCAAGTACATGACAATATCGCCACCATTTATAAAGTGACGGCAAGACGCCCGCCAGTGGGCTAGCCATGTCCCGACCCCACTGCTGTTCTTGCTGGTGTTGTTCTGGCCGTGGCCACTTCACACTGACCGTGACGAATCCGTTGTGTCAAGCCCTCCTAGCTAGATCTGGTCAGCCTAGAGTTTAGGCAGGGGGAGGTGGGTTAAGGCCGCAGGAGCAATTATTCATTGGGCACCATTGACACATGAGCTCTGGCCGATTTGGGTGAGTCTTCAAGCTTTGCTTCAACTGATTCATGCAAAAGCCTTTGAGCTCTGGCCCTTCTGATTCATGTGATGCAGCAGTTGCAGGCAGAAGCTTGACCTCCAGCGTGATGCTCTATTCATGGGCAAAAAGCTAGATTTGCATGTGTAGCTATACTGATCCACCGACCTCCCATGGGCAAACAATTGTGTCGGAGCTGTTGGGAATAGTAAATCCGCCAGAAATAACCATCAGTATGGGAGAGCGAGGTCTCCCCTACATTCAGGGGAGAGGGGAGGTGTTTTCTCAAATCTTTGCCAAAAAAGGAGCATCGGTCTAATCACTTATGGTGGTTCCTTTCCAGGATGGATGCCTACTGCATATTATCATATAGAAATCAAATGAAAACCCTACTAAATTAGGTAGTACTTAAAAATTTTAGGTATTAGAGATGACAAGTAATATGTTGGAGCCCTCTCAATCTCCTATATGACAATTTTTATATTAAGGATGAGATAAGTAATCTATTAGAGATACTTTAAGGAGAGAGGGTGGAAGTGGAACCAATAATATGGGAGCACAATGGGGGAGGTAGGGCAACAGTGTTTTTATGCATGTAGCTGTCTTACTCATGGCGAATTCGAGTAAAAGCCGGTACACTAACTAATTATATAAACAATGTCGCTTGGCCTCCTACACTCGCTAAGGGTTAGCACAGAGGAGGCCGAGAGTGCTCCACAAGGAAAGTAAAACGAGGGTTGGACTAAAAGGATATTGAGATGTTGCAATAAATTTTGGATTAAATGACCATTAATTCATCATCCATTACTGTGCCACCCGCCAGATATTTATAGGGCATACCCGGGGTGGTGAAATTACAATTTTCCCTTGCCACAAAGGTCACCGCTCTACGGGTGTACAGGGACATGCCAGACATTTCATGTTTCTACTTCAATTGCTCCTCTGACGGCATGGGGGACGCCGTCTGTGGAGACCACTGTCTCCCTTCCTCTGCCTGATGGCATAGAGCTGATCACGCCAGGGTTGCTTCCCGTCCTGGAGGTTCCTTGAGCGATACTCGACCTGCAAAGACAAAGGGTGAAGGCTACCTTCGTCTCGGGGCGTTAATACAGCGCCCTTCACCGAAATGGTACCCAACAGCCGACAAACCAGCCTAGAAACGGGCCTAGCCGATTTTTCTGCTAGAACTGGCTTAGGAAACTGACTTGGACTCTTTTACGGGAAAACCGGCGTGGTCAGTTTGTAGAACCGGCCTAGCTGGTTTTTCTGCACAACGCAGCACGAGCCAAAAATGCCAAAAGGTGATTTTGATCGAAATCAACTCCAAATGAAACCAAAATTTGCACAAGCCGACATCATATAGTGATGTGAAGCTATCTGCAAAAGCTCAACTCCAGAAACTCAGCGAATTGAAGCAGATCTGAATAAAGCTCTCCAAAATTGGGGTTTTCTTGAATTTCCTCAAAACCTGAGTTCTTTGTGCTTCTGAGGAATCTACCAAAAATAGTGTCTAGGAGTATTCCTCAGGGGTCATAGCACATTCAGATCAACACCAAACAAACACACAAACTCGGATCGAAGGAAGACTACAAGTGACCATCAAAATTACCAAAACAAGCCAAAAGCAAAGAAGGGAGAGATTGAAACCACAAGACTAGAGGTCAACTTGATTGAATATGCACAAAAACAAGTTTACAAGACCAGGTCTAGCCTCCACCCTTCATCCTCCCTCTTATAGATCGGAAAACATGAATAGGAGGTACTCACCCTCTCTACTGCTGATCTCATAAACAGTTGAAACTGGCTAGCCTAACCAAATGACTTAGGTAAGAAGGATGGTTGTCTTAGGCAACATCTATACATGTTTATAGGCTTGTTACACATTCCAAGAATACCCCTAGATATTTTCGTTGAACCACTTAACCCTAGGGGATGAAATGGTCCAAGTTGAGTTCTTAACACCGAAAGGCCATGATCCCTTCAGAAGAAGCTTTTCCACAATGCAAGCTCTCCGATGATGCCATGTGCCACCCTCAGATTCTCCTAGGATTTTGAGGCCGAAACCCAGCAAACCTACCGCTCGTGGTTCTAAGGCCGATACCGCCAAACCCAGCTGGAGTCACATATCCGCTATGTCCTCTCCACGATCTCAACGATCACCAAGTCCTCAAGCACCACCTTGACTTGGTCAACCATCATCTTGACTTTGATCAACATCGTCTATGCTCCATCTCATGTACACTTTCTTGTCGATGTCGCCAAGTGCTATCCATCCATGGTCCATTCTCCAACCTTTGGTCCATTGGTCCAAGCCTCCATGTCTGTCCTTCGGCACCCCTGGTCCATCAGCATGAACTCGCTTGACCTTCTCCATTGCCCTTGACCATGTCGATACTCAACACCTGCACATCACAAGACAACAAACATATTGCGCATACTCTACTCAGGCCATGGTTAGTCTCAACACACTTAACCAAAGCTCGATCATCTCTTCACAATCACTCATCATCCTTACACACGGGCATATATCCAACATGTGTTTGCAAATGGGAAGGTGTGGACGGCGAAAAGAGTGACTGAGGCAGTCATTCTCCATCATCGCCATCACACAAAGCAAGCCAAGAGAAACCACATGGAGTAGATCCTAAGCTCTCTCCGGGCTTAAGGGGTGAGCGCTGGACTGTATGGTCGTGACCGAAGGTATGCCAGTTCATTTGATCCTGCAATTGACAAGAAGAGAAAGTTGATAAGTAATTTAAGGTGGAACATACCGGTGTTGGTCTAGACAGTTCCAAATATATGGCCAGGTGGCCAGCAATGTATGGCTATCGACTAGAGAGTCGATATCCAGTATGTGCATGATGTAATGTAAGCAAAACAAGCATATCGGTAATTATTGTTTACTCAGTTGCATGGATCTAGCTTAGCCGATGATCATGAAAACATGCGAAAAATGTAAAGATAGGCGTGTAAGCATACATATAAGAGATGTAATAGCTTTAAACCAGGCTAAGAACAAATAAAAGCATATAAACAACCAATAAATCCTCAACAAAGCAGGCTATCTACTAAAACAGCCGATTCTAGTGATCATGTCGTACGACATACGATCACTCATCCATTGGATACAAATAAATCTACAAATGGCTAGACTCAATCTATTATACCGTCAACAGGTCAAGTCATCTGATGCAACATTGACGGTAGCACCCTAGATCAGAGACCAACAACCGATAGATCTACTTACATTGCAAAGAAATCATGAAAGCATGCCATGCGCGTTAAAGCTCAAGCCTTCGGCTAAATAGCCGATGGAAACATAGCGGGTGGCTGACGCCATGCTCTTCTTAACAGATAGATCTACTAACCGCCAATGTCCGATCTGACACGCTATCAACAGATCGAGTCATCTAATGCAGCATTGATAGCGGAATCATACCGGGTACTGGCGATCAATGGATCTATCTCCTAACGAAACATGACTCCAAACACCCGCCATGTACGATCAAGACTGAGATAGATTGGTCATTAAAACAGGATCTAACGTCAGAAATTGAATTCAACTGTGATAGTAATCAGCAGACGATAGATCAAAACAGATAGGACCAACGAATCTCAACCTAGATCATGCGATTGGTGATATTATGTTAAACAGTAAACTATCTAACATTTACAAGAGATCAGTCGTCTGTTGCAGCCTTGTAAAAGCTGATATGAATCGATAACTAATCTATATCGTGATTTGTAAGAGATCAGTTGTCTGTTGCAGCCTTACAAATAATAATATAGATCGATAACTAACTTATATCGTGACTCGTAAGAGATCAGTCGTCTGTTGCAGCATTACAAGTAACAATATAAGTCATGACGGATACTCACAAACAAGTCGGAGGTCAGGTCGTCCGATGCAGCCCTGCTTGCCCAAAGAACTCGCCAAAATCTACTCTACTCCTACTCCTAAGGGGTGTCCAGAGCCAAAAAAGTAAAGGTACTGGATTTGTTTGATCGATGTAAGATGTCTATTACAATAGTCAGGGTTCAATATTTATACCCGAGGCTTGACTATGAGTCCTGATCGAACAAGACCGGTTACAAACTTTGGAAAAGAAGATAAAGGCTTCCAAAATTACAATAACTTGGACCTCAATCTTTCTCTTCTATGAAGTCTGACGTGTCTTCTCGTTTCCTGCCTTGCTGATCCTGTCGATAGATCCCACAACACTTTCTTTATCCAATCCTTGTTGATTGGGCCCATCCTCTCGAGGTGATGACATTATATCACTTGATGGCAACTTTGGTTAGCCGATCTCGTTGAATATTTCAGCTTTCCTTTGACGGACTTAGACCTCAGGGTCCTTTCTCCTTGAACCAAATTTTGGTGTCAACACATGCCCCCCAATTTTGGGATAAAATGATTTTATTCCAAAATTCTCCTTCATGATCGTTGCATGCATTGCGCATCCACGCTGAAACCTCCGCCTCGGCTCCTGAGTCTAGGCAAGAATTTTCATTATATTCCCAAAATTGCCCCTGCCTTCATTATTCCCCTTTTGCCTCACTCATCGGCCGCCGTAACCTTTCCGAGCATCAAACCCTAGCAAATCTGGGATTCCAATCTTAGCACAGTACTCCTCCAGTCCCCATGAGTTCCTTAGAGGTGACGATTCAACCTGGTGGCACATCATCAATACTCTATTTGGAGACTCAGATCCATTTCTTTGAGCTCGATGGCGACCATCGACTTTGTTCCAGAGGTATGCTTCAAATCCCTTCTTTGTTGATGGTTCCTTAGTCCCATTCAATTTCAGCTCACAGGCTTGCTCCCTCCATCTTTAGGATCTCAAAAACAAAATCTTGATCCCAACAAATGTTGAGAATGCGTACCTTTTAGGCCTGATGGGTGACCTAGATCCAACTGAGCTCATCAACTTAGAGACAAGCAGGCTGCCTTTTAAGCGCTCTAACATGAGTCCCTTGGTGTGGGATAAGACCTTCAGGGCTTGGCCACTTCCTCTTGATGGATGGAGGGACTGGTATCTTAGGGTGGCCAAGACTCATCAAGCCAGTTGGGTGACTTATGACCTGGATCAGTGCATAGCCCTCTCTGTCGAACATAAAGAAGAATGAACCTTTACTGAGATTGGCCTCCTATTTCTGGTCCAATGCCTTCAACGCCTTCATATTTGGTCATGGACCGATGACAGTTACCTTGGCCGATGTTTATATGCTGACCGGTCTTAGAATCACATGGCTCTTTGTTGGTATTTCTTAACATTTACAGAAAAAATCCGCAAGCGTACGGAATTGTCGTTGTAGCTTTCACCCGGAAGTATTCAGGATATCGTATTTCCACAGGGAACGAAGGTATTTCTTCTAGCTTAGTTCGTCCAAGGACAACACAAGGGGTAAAGTTGGAAAGGATAGAGATGTATTCCTATGGCTTCTAGGTCTAAGGACAGCTAAACTTTACTCCTACTTTCTTACTTCGGGCACCAGAGCGTAACTGGTCTGCTAGTCGATACCGGCGTGTAGCTCTACACCGTACCCAAACGTGGGGGATTACGAGGGACGAACAGGGCTATCACCACCTGTCGCCTACCCCTCAACCATGGGATACGAGGCAAATGAAGGTAGCCTCTAGCCTAGACACCATGTCTACGCTAGCGACTATTACTCTAGCGTCAGCTAGGAACATCTATCTTTATTAGGAGTCCTCTACTAGAGCATCCGCCACGGGGACGGACGATGAACCCGCAAATAAGTAAAAGTATAGCTTAACTATTCAAAGGCTTGGAACTATAAGAACCATGAATAGTTACTTAGCAGAAAAAACCCATTTGAGGCACAAGTACTCGTTGAGGTACAAGGCGGGGAGACACCGACAAGCCCGGCTCTTCCCCGAACTCTTCCCTCACATCTATCTTTCACAACTCTAGATAGCTACTAGGGCCTAAGCCCTTTGGAATGAAGCTCTTGTGTGGTGCTCTTTCTCCCTTGAGGTGTTGATAAAATGAAGGGGGAGAGGTCCTCCTTTTATAGGTGGAGAGGAGGGGTGTATTCCTTGGAATATTCCCTAGATCCCCTCAAAAGGAAGGAGCAAACCACCCTCAGCACTTATGTTACCGCCATCCCCTCCTGAACCGATTTGCCTGGCCCACAACTCACTGCCCTGACAAGGTTGGACCCAAGGAGAGCCACTAGGGGTGCGCCTGAGTCCAATTTCCTCGGGTGATCTTCTTTGGTCTTCTGGAGTGGGCCTGTGTGGGTGTTGCACTGATTGGTGGTATTTGGATTTGGGTTTTGGCCTTCTCCTCCTCTCGTCTGGGCCCTAATTTGTATGGTAATGGGCCTGCTCCCCCATGGGCTTGTCTTGCTTTTGCGCAATATGGTGTTACGTTTTGTCTCTTTGCGCATTTTGAGCCCTTTTATGTGTATTTCCACAAATGCCCTCATGTAAATGAATAAACACCAAAACTCGTGTAATTTGTTAATTATAAGCTCTAATTCTAAGTTTGGTTTCCATATGTGTAGATTTTATGTGAGAATTGGCGGTTAGAATTAGGAGTTAAGGGCCGCCAATAAGCCCCCACACTTAGCTCTTTGCTCTTCCTAGAGCAAAGTTAGAGATGAATGTGATCATGAGCATAACATCCTAAGATATATGGCTATACATTCAAGTTATTCCAACACATTCTTTACGCAAGTGGGATATGTGGCATTAGCTAACATGTTTCCTTGGATTGTTGAAAAGTGGCACAGTTCTCGAAACAAAGTCATCTTCCCAATTTCACATCTTAGCAACTTGGAGTTTTGAAAGTTTTTCTCAAATAAAAGCATAGTTCACTTTATACTCCTCAAATGGCACTCTCAAATCACTCTATGGTGTATATTTCCTCACCAAGGCATAGCAAAGTTTTGCCTTCATTTGTTTTCTCCCACTTCTAAAAAGGTTTATGTGGAGCTTTAGGTAGGGATAAACAAAGTAGCATACTTGTATTGCATATATTGTAAAGTCAAATCGAGGATCCAAGGAGATAAGTGCCATACTCTTAGATCTAGATGTGCATGTGTGTGGAAAGAGGTGAACTATAACTATACTCCTTTTGTAGATACGATCTCTTCTAACTATTTATTTTGAGACATGGCTATCATCATTCATTTTTTTATATGAGCCTTCATGTGCTCATCTTTCTTTCTTTTTTCTTTCAATACCTTAGGACCTTCATGTGTCCCTATTTTTTTTTCTTTTTCTTGGACCTTCATATGTCCAAATATATATTTTTATATACTTTTGCATAGCCCATGCCTCTTAAACCACATGTTTAGAGAGATCATTATTTGTTTAGAATATGGAGTATTTGCCTAACAAACATTTTTTCCCCACTCCTAGTGTAGGAGCATAATTTTTGGTGGACCGAAGCATGTTTTTGCGTACTCCTAGTGTAGGAGCAGCATATACATATATATGTGGGGTGTACATGATCTTGATCTTAGGAGCATGATAAATCTCTCAACAAGGGTCAACAAGAGTTGACCGACCTTAACACAGTAACAAGCAGCGTATGTAGAAGGCTTGAAATTTGTAAAATGTCATTTTTGGCTTTGGTAGGAATTGCTTCACCAAAAGAGGAGCATGTGATACTATGGTTTTTATAACATTTTTATCAAAATAAATTCTCCAAGTGCTTCGAATAGAAATGGTAGGATTTCTAAGTCAGAACTATATTACACCTCACAACAACTTAGTCAACATGATTGTCCTATTAGAATATTTTTCCCACAAGCATAAATGTATGTATATGGAACAAACTTTATGCATGCTTCTATCTTAAAGATGTTATGATATGCCACTTATGGAATTTTGAACAAAGTGTGGTTTATAAATTTGCATGGAGGTAGAGTGATATTTATTTTGTATTTTTAATTTGTTCAATTTTAAGCTTTAAAATTTGGGAGAGTTGGGGGTTGAGTTGCACAAACCACCATTGAAGATGAAGAAGCTATTGGCCTTCTCAATTAAAGAGATCCTAGAAACCTTCTCTGCCAGCTCAGATTGCAAGCCTGAGCAGGACTTGCACGCACCCAACAAACCAGACCTAGACTTCAACTCATTATTCTCATCAAGCAAAGCAACATACTTGGATTGCAAATTGGTAAGGTTGGACATGTGAATAGCACACTTATCGCACTCAACCTCGTCAGACACTACTACAACATGCTTCTTAGCTTCTTCAAGCTCCTTCAGCGTAATTTCTAGCTTGTCCTTAAACTCTTTCCTCTCACGGGCAACACGCTTCAGCAGCTTATCTTGGCTAAACAAGGTGTCGTTCATGGTTTCAAGCTCAGCAACGAGATAGTCGATGGAAGGTGTTACCTCAGTAGTGTCGTCATCAACGTGAACCATGTCCTTGCTAGCAATTACCTCGGCATCAACCGCCATGGTGCAAAACCCTCTATGGGTGGAACCGGCGATGAAGCCGAGCCCGGTCAGCTTGTCCTCACGCTTTCTCTCGGACTCATCATCGCTCGAGGGAGAAGAAGAGCGGTAGTCATCGGTGTCATTGTCGAGGTCGCTGAGGGAGGCAAGGAAGGCACGCTCTTGGGCCTTGGCCTTCTTGAGATACATCTTTTTGAGTGCTTCCCTATCGAATCCTCCCTTTGACTTGTGCTTGCCGGAGGTGTACTTGCGCTTGTCCTTGCGCTTGCTAGAGTCGTACTTATCGGAGGAGTGTTTGTTCTTCTTGGGGCAGTGGGCGACGAAGTGACTGGGGTCTCCAAAGCCATAGCATCCTTCCTTCAGACCACCACCGCGCCACCGATTCAAGCGGTTGTTGTGAAACCGTGAGAACCGGCTGATGACCAATGCTAGCTCGTCGTCCCCAAGGGCCTCCAACTGCTCCTCTATGACAGACACCAAAGAAGACAAGGCAAATGACATCTGTGAAGGGTTAGCTGAAGAACTTGAGCCGTTACCTAAGACCAAAGCCATAGTCGATGCAGAGGGGTTCTTGGTCTGGCTTGGGTTTGGTAATCAATCTCGGTGGACTTGAGTTTGCTGAAAAGCTCATCCACAGTGAGGGTGTCATAGTTCACGGACTCAATGATAACGGACACCTTCACATCCCAAACATTCTAATCTAGGGCATATAGTAACTTGAGTGCCCTCTCATGATCATCATAAGGTAGCTGTGACTTGTTTGCCCGCATCTTGTTCACAATCATCTGAAAGCGAGAGAACATGGCATCGATGGACTCTCCATCCAACTGAGAGAAGTTCTCATACTCTCACTTGTACGTCTCAAAGAGTCTAGTTTTGACATGTGTGATTCCCTTGTGATAGCTCTGAAGCCTCACCTAGATCTCTCGAGTAGTCATACAATCGGAGACTCTCTCAAACTCAGAAAGCGAAAGACTCAAAAAGAGAACACTGCGAACCTTGCTATTTGCATTGTATTGATCAATTTGATCCTGAGTGTTGCGAGCATCAAGCACAACGTAATTAGTATTCTCATAAATCTCTCAAACTTTTCAATCAATCTCCTGAAGATGCGCTGACATGCGAATCTTTTAATAGGGGTAGTTTGTTCTATCGAAGAACAGTGCTTTGCCAGAACCGCGCTCCATATCGCCTTCATGGATCATGGACCGATTATGCTGGAATGATCCTTAACTGGCTCCGATACCAATTGAAGGACCGAAAACGGTGACCAGAGGGGGGTGAATGGGAGCCTCATATTTCTTTCGAAATATTCAACCGATGTCCCAAATTCAAACCCCAAGAACAAACGCACGCAAGAACGATGTATCCATGAGCCAACTGGTGGCTAGGTACCTCCGGTGATGACCAAGAAGTACAACGGGATAATCGAGAATCAAAGGAATCGAGCCCATGATGAAAGACAGAGAGAAGAGATCACTGCACAGTCGCGAACTGTCTGAGGTTTGGTCTTGGACTGTCCGGCGACAAAAAGAGAGAAACACGACTAACTGAAACATCCCCCTGTTCGGTTTTGAAACACAAACGACGGACTATCCACGGTGAAGTCCTGGACTGTCCGGTTCAAAATTTCAACAACAAACTGAATAAAATGACTCTGTACGCTGTAGGAAAAAGACCAGCGGACTGTCCGTGGGTAGGCTCGGACTATCCTGTGTTTAGAGAAGCGAAACACGACCCAAAAAGAGACTTCTGTTCGTGATATGAACAGTAATGGCGGATTGTCTGGGGTCAGGGGCGGACTATCCGCGGATCACGAAATCAGCACGAACAGTCATCAGAAATCGCCCGGAACAAGAAAATTTCTGATTTGTGGCCAAATCTCAACCAACTGCCATCAAATTTGAACCAAAGGGTCACAAGACAGTGGGTGAGCTAGCCTTAAGAGATCATCGCTCAAAGTTTAGCCAATCAATGGGAAATCATGAAATTATGAAGAACACTAAATATTTAACCCTAAAGCTTGATTCGTTCCGATCTATGAACTCGTGAGGAATTAGGTGAAATCCTTTAGTGGAAGGGATCAACTCACGTCCTATCCATCTCAATGCAAAAGAAACAAATCAAAACAATCTCAAAATGACGAATCGAGCCACACAAGAGAGGAGAGAAAAGAAGAACGTGAAGAACACAAACGTGATTCATAAGAACATCTCACAAATCGAATCCGGGAGGACACGAGGAGGTTAGGGCCTCCATTCCCGCAGCAACCTCTTGTTCACTTATACAAATTTTGGAATTTTTGGACCTCTCTCAAGAAAACCTAAGGGGAGGGGGAAACCTAGGGTAAGGATGAAGGAAAATGAAAGAGGTGAGGGTGATTGGGGCACCCTTATCCTATTTAACAGGGCTATTACACAATCCTAGTTTTGTCCCTAGATATTTTGAGTCGAACCACTTGACCCGAGGGCGTTATGGTCCAACCCGAGGTAATCTTCGTCCGACGGCCACCACGCCCTTCATGAGATAGCTTTGCCTCAATGCGAACTCCTCGATGCCGCCGCGTGCCGTCCGTTCCTCCTTGGAACCTCCGCCCAGGTTTTGAGGCCCAAACCCGTGAAACCGTCCACCGATGGTGTTGAGGCCCAAACCACCAAACCGTCCACGAGTAGCGTACTCCATACGCGTCCCCCGCCACTCGACGCGTGTCACCTCCATCCTCGACCGCCCGGGCGCCAAGTCTTCCAGAGGCTCGCTCGACTTGCATGTCCACCGTCTTGACTCGGTCAACACGGTCACTCCTCCAAGTACACTTGCACTTGTTGATGTCCCCAGATGTCAGCCACCACGGCTGGTCACCCGGTCTCCTGGTCCCTCGGTCTAAGCCTCACGTCCATCCTTCACCGCTTCCGGTCCATCGGCATGACACGTCCCTACTTGACCTTCACCTCGCCGTCGACCACCGTCTGTAAGCTCTACACCTGCGCACCACAAGCCAAGAGACATGTTGCACAACCCAACTCACGCCATGATTAGTTCACCAACTCATATCCAGGACGCGAATCGCGTTGATAATCACTCATCACAAATCCGAACCATAAGGACATATATCAACCTTGTGTTCGCAAAAAAACGTTACTAATGTCGACATTTGTGGAAATATATGCGCTACTCGAGTGCTTAGTGCCTTTTTGATATATATACGAGCAACTGAACTTATCGTTGTTTCCTTCTTTCTTTATTTCTTTGAAGAATTTTATCTAGTAACTTTCTGCCTCAGCCGCAATTAAACAATACGTATGCATTGTCTGTTAGTCGTATCATTTTCTTTGCAAGCATATTTTTACTGCATCAAACAAAATCTTCGTCATTATTGACAGGTTCATTTACAGAGAAGACAAGCGGAAACTATAATTGAGCAACAGAGTGAGACGAGATCGGCTTAGTTTACGTTCAAAGATCCTTTCACAGCAACGTTTAATTTTCATGGCTCGCGAATAGGGTTGTCACAGCCGAAAGCGTCTTGTTATTTCACATGAGGCCGAAGAGTGAGAACGATATTTTTAATTATGTACGAAATTAACAAGGACACCACTTATTGGTGCCCTCAAGGCTCTCAAGCTGTCGTTTGATTTTTCAATGATATAAGTTCAAGGCTTTGGTGCGACCTGTGCATAACCAATCATCTATGATTGAAGTTATGATTGAAGTTACTGTCCCGGAGCTTTCCTGTTCGTCCTGGTTTGATCGTTGGCTGTCTGGCGTTATTTGCTGTGAACAGTGGTGGTACCACAGTCAGTGCGCAGAGATGGTACCACCAGACCAGAGTGGATTTTCCGCTCATCCTTGTAGCCGCGTTAGCTGTTGTGTGCTTTTTCCGGTTCACGCAGGACACAGCCTAGCACATGTGCCAAGCAGCAGAGCTAGCACCAATGGGAGCTCCAGCACGCCACTCCATCAGCCTTGAGCCTTCCTCCCTGTGAGTCCGTGATACGGACCGCCACTCCCGCCGCACATGAAGACGACAAACGTACCGGCCACGCGTCCCCATCCGTCCTAAAACAATTCACTCAAATTTCTCGTCAATGTTGATGTCGCGCGAGGGTGCATTAGGGTTCGGCGCCGGTACATCGTCGGCCTCTGTACCCTCTTCCGGCATTCACTGCCACGACGAACTCTGAATTCTTAGGGAGCTGCGCTATTGGGTGGGGTTAGCTCGGTGTCACGGCTGTAAAACAACTAATTTTGTGTGTGTGCGCGTGTGTAGAGGACTGGAGGTCGATGCATTGTTACTACATACATCTCTGGCAGGTCCTCGTGTTTATATATATGAATATGTGGTTACATACTTCCATCCTCGCATGCATGTGAGGGCCATAGCTCAGTCTCACTGTCGCATGCCCTGCTCTACTTGAGCACCACACGCATCAATCACTGGCCATAACAAGCAGCGAGAGCTCCCTGCATCCAGCCATGGCAACCACGACGACGACGGATGGTAGGAATGGAGAAGGAGAGCAGAAGAAGAGGGAGAAGGGAGGCTTCAAGACCATGCCATTCATACTTGGTGAGTAGCTAGCTTAGGCCAACGACATAATCCATGAGCCAGCATATTTGCGGCCAAGAGAGGATTTTGAACAAGCAATGAGCGAGAAATCTAGACGATGCATGCATCGAGTGATGCCGGCCGGTCGGCGCAGTCCTTGCCTGGTTTGTCAGTTTGATGGCCGTCCGTCTAATGGCTTCGTTCTCCGATTCCGATGCAGGGAACGACATCTGCGACAAGTTCGCCTCGACCGGCTTCGGCGCCAACTTTATCACGTACCTGACGGTGCAGCTGCACATGCCGATGGTGGAGGCGACCATCCTCCTGACCAACTTCGGCGGCACGTCCAGCCTCACGCCTATCCTTGGCGCGATCGCCGCCGACTCCTTCGCGGGCCGCTTCTGGACCATCATCGTCGGCTCCGTCTTCTACCAGCTCGGCATGCTCGGCCTCCTCGTGTCCGCGCTCCTCCCTTCGCTGCGCCCCCCGCCATGCTCCGCTCCTCCACGCGGCCCCGGATGCCAGCGCTCCTCCGGGTTGCAGCTCACCGTGCTGTACCTCTCCCTTCTGTGCAAGTCCGTCGGCACCGGCGGGCTCCGGCCCTGCGTCGTGATGTTCGGCACCGACCAGTTCGACCATGAGCCCGGGGCGGAGCAGCAGCAGCTCACCGCCGAGGCAGCCGAGGCGGCGGCGGAGCGGAAACGGCGCTACTTCAACCTCTACTTCTTCGCCGGTGGAGTAGCGTCGATGCTGGCGCTGACGGGGGTGGTGTACATCCAGGACCACGTGGGCTGGGGGTGGGGGTTCGGGATCCCGGCCATCGCCATGTTCGTCTCCATCGTGGTGTTCCTGATCGGGTACCCGCTGTACGTCCGGCTCAAGCCCGGGGGCAGCCCGTTCACGCGGCTCGCGCAGGTCGCCGCCGCCGCGTTCAAGAAGCGCAACGTCGTCGTACCGGAGGACACGGGCATGCTGTACCAGGACAAGGAGCTCGACGTCCTCATCTCCACCAATGGCAGGCTGCTGCACACCAACCAGCTCACGTAAGCCCGTCTCTCTAATTTGTCGTGCTCTGTATGCTTCGACGTGTCCTATACACACCTACACCCCGTAAGCCAGCGAGGAAAAGCTCGCTTGTGCAGAAACCAAGGCACCAGTGTTTCTCATTGGGCGAGGTGAAGCAAGGTTTCTTAGAAAAACCAAACGCCCCCTTAGAAGTTATAGGCTATAGCCATAGCTGCAACCACACAAATAGACCCAGAGTGAAGCCAAGGGACTCTTTGGTAGCCCACTTTCCACTTCGTTCCACGTGAGATGCTGAAGAGTGCTACTAGACACGTCCGCTCCAGCCTAAGGTTTACAATTTCAGCGAAATATCACCGAAATTTTCGAAATATCATCTTTTTCGTTGAGGTCCGAAAAAAATTTATATTGGTCAACATTTTTTGGTTAAATTCATCTTCCGCTCTAAAACTATACCAAACCACATTAAAATGACCATCCATATTCTCTAGTCTTATCAAAGCCCTAAATTTCTTCAAATTTATTTAATTTTCTCACTCACACATTCGATGGCACTAGCATATGCAGCTCACCCACCGTCAGCTCGCTGTATTACCGTGGTGATATATTGTGTTATTTCGTCGATGTTATATAAATTTGTGATGGATGATGGATTAGAGAGTTTTTCTAGTGAAATGGTGCCAATTTTTTTAAAAATTAATTTAAATTTATTTAAATTTGACCCGATATTTTTGAAATTTTTGAAATTTCATATTTATCGCTGGGACCGAAATTTTTTTTCCTACCGGTAAAAAAAAACCCTTGCTCCAGCCAGCTTCAGGGCGGCCCCAACGGGTAGCTACGTCGCTAGCTTGCATCATCTCTCAGCTGATCTGGAGGGGAGAGAACACAGAAAATGAAACGCTAGCGAGGAGCAAAGCGCCTATCTCGCACACTGACCGATGCTCCTGCTGTCTTGCATGCGGCTTGTGCTTCTCACCTCACCTTGCCATGCTCATCTTCCTGCAGCACCGCGGACGTTGGTTGCGCTCTTCTCCTTGTCTAACCCATGAACTTCATAGAAATTTTGGTGTTTAGGGATTCTTTAGAATTTCAAATCAGTCAGTTTAATTTTACATGAGAAATATAGGATTTAGAAAATTTCACTCATTCACAGATAGAAAAATTAAGCTGATTCATTAATAAAATTTCTGTATGATTCTTATGAAATTCTTGCATTCTAAGCGGGCCTAAATACCTAGAATGCATATTGCAGATTACAACAGTGTAACCCTTAGATTGTAGCAATCCAACAATATGGGTTTGACCAGCTGTCAAAAATCCACAATCTTCGTGTTGTCTTCTAAAGCAAAAGTATGCACTACTTTAGCATTTAACTATGGTTCACGATTCTTTTTGCTCTAGGTCCCTCGCTGTTGCTCACTGCTCATTTTCGTTTTTTTAAATCTGTCACACTCCAAAATTCTGCTTTTCCACTACCATGGTAACATTGAGATGAGACAGCGTGTTGATTTCAGATTTGTCTTTTCCTCTGTGAATTAAGGTTCTTGGACCGGGCAGCGATAGTGACGCCGGGCGACATCTCCGCTTCCGGGCAGCCGGACCTGTGGCGTCTGTCGACGGTGCACCGCGTGGAGGAGCTCAAGTCCATCGTCCGCTTGCTGCCCATCTGGTCAGCCGGGATCATGCTGGCCACCGTTGAAGCGCACGGTCCCTTCACCACCTTGCAGGCGCGCAGCATGGACCGGCACATCACCCCGCGCTTCGAGATACCAGCAGCGACTATGTCCATCTTCGGGACTATGGCCTTCCTCGTCAGCCTGGCGCTCTACGACCGCGCGTTCGTGCCCCTGGCACGCCGCGTCACGGGCCTGCAGTCCGGGATCACCTACTTCCAGCGCATGGGCATCGGGCTCGCCATCCACATCCTCGGCGTCGCCACGGCCGCGCTCGTAGAGACCAAGCGCCGCCACGCCGCCGCCGACCACGGGCTCCTGGACAAACCTACCGCCGTCGTCCCGCTCAGCGTGTTCTGGCTGGTGCCGCAGTTCGCCGTAAACGGCGTCGCCGGCGCCTTCTCGTCAGTGGCGCACATGGAGTTCCTGTACGACCAGTCGCCCGAGAGCATGCGTAGTACTGCCGCCGCGCTCTTCTGCCTCTCCAGCTCCATCGGGCACTACCTGAGCACCGTGCTGGTCACGGTGGTGCAGCGCACCACGCGCGCCCACGGCAACGACTGGCTCCAGGACAACATCAACCGTGGCAGGATCGACAACTACTACTGGCTCGTCACCTGCCTCATGGTGCTCAATCTTGGCTACTACCTCATCTGCTTCCAATTCTACACCATGAAGCCATTGGAAATGGCAGACGAAAAGGGACGATCATGACGCACAGTGTGAGCTCTCCGCTGTCCAGAAAAATGGCACCGGTACTGGAGGTGTGGTGTAAGGTTGATGTGCAGGTAATTAATTAGGGTGGGCGTTAATTATTAATATATTGATTAGATACTGCACTACAAGGTTAACGCCACTCTCTGCATTGCAAAGACACAAAATTGATTGCGATAGGTAAGGGTTATTGCTACCATTTTCAATTTTGGTTGCCAGAATGGACAATGTTATCATGGATATTTTAGCACGGCGATTACCATGCATTTCGTGAACATGGGAGCGCAATGGAAGCCGCAGGGCAGCAGTGTTTTTATACATGCAGTGATGAGGACATCACTCCTTCAGAGTTCAGATACAAGCTATGGAGACGAAGAGGACCGTGAGCGTCCCACTCATTAAAGTCATGGCGGAGGCCCAGTCCGACTCAAGTAGGAGTCCATTTCAGATTCCAGGAGCAGCATGGGTAAAATTGACGTCCAGGACGCATACGAACTATGTTTCCAATGATCCACGTATGCATGGAGAGATAATTTCATTATTTAACAAAAGACTTTTGTTTGACATCAAAAATTTTTAGGAGTCAACGGGAATCATCAAAACAAGTCAGCATTCAGAATCTGCCAGAGTACTACAACATCGTCTTTTGGTCCGTTGAGCCGTGTATCATCTTAGAGCTCATAAGGGGGTGCGTCCAGGGGTTTTGTCACACGCAAAAAATTACATTTTGGATTGTGATAGAAAAATAAATAAAATAAAGGATTTAATATTTTTCTAAAATTTTCTAAGATTTATTTATTTGTTGCCAATACAAAGTGTCCAAATGTGGTTTATACAATTTTTACAAAGTTAATGAAAGTGTATTTGTTGCATTCATACCTTTGCTTTGGCTTTGTTGTGTAAAAACAGAATTTCTAAAACTCAATCAACCACGAATAGACTCTCTTCTATTTTTTAAAAAACAAAGCTTCAAATTTTTGCCTCAAAATCAGTTTTAAAAGTAAGCTCAAAATTTGACTTTTAAATGTATTTAAAAGTGCTTTCTAAGTTTGTTTAAAAGACAATTATTTTTAACTTTAAAAATAGTCTACAACCATATTCCAAAAATAATCTCAAAATATGAATCAAATTTTGGTTTTAAAACTTTTTTGGAAAAGTTGTTTGAATCCTTTTAATAAAAGAAAACCCTTTTCTTTTTCTCTCTTGTATTCGGCCTGCATCCAATTCTGGCCTTCCAAGGCCTAGCAGGCTCTGCCACCTCTTGTGCTCCACCGACCCAGCTCTTGCGGCCCGCCCCAACGTGCCATAGGTCCTTTCCGCGCTCGCCCTCGCGTAGTGGGCCTAGCCCAGCGCCGTGGCCCATCAACGTACTCAGCAACGTGCTCTCCAGCCCAGGCCCAGCTCAAGATGGCAACGGAGAATTCCCCGTCGGGTATTGCTTCTCCATCCCTGTCCCCGCAGGGCTAAAATTTCCCCGTCCCTGTCCCTGTCAAGGCTCATGGGGGACACTTTGTTCCCATCCCTGTCCCCGTGCGGGGAATTCATCCCCGATGGGGAACCCGTCCCCGCTACAGGATCGAAAACAATTCCTCAAATCAACAATCCAAAGGCACGAAAATACTAAGAAAATGTATCTTGCGACAACATCAAATAGGATTGTAGAACAATTTATAAGTCACAGCTCACAATCACAACTCCCTGGGCGGAATCACAATGCAGATCTCAAAAACAGAAAATTAATATGGCTCTGCACCTAGACGTTGCCTTCCTGGCTTCCTGCAGACTGAGCAAAGAGAGAGTAGAGAGAGGACATCGAGAGTTTGGCCAAGGATGAGGTCACAGGGACGCGGTCATGCTGGCCGGATGGCGCCTGTCCCTTAGCTTCGGCACGGTTGTGAAGAACTGGAGCGCGAGCCTATGAGCCAGTGGGATGAGTGCGAGCCTGCGAGCCAGTGGGACAAGCGCGAGCTGCATGATGGCATCGCCGGCTAGTGGTTGCAAGAGAGCACCTGAGCGAGGGAGATCGAGATTCGAGAGAGTGGAGCGCTTGCGGCTGCTGCTGGTGAGGAACTATCGAGAGAGAGGATAGAGTTAGCTGGTTAGGGTTACAGTTGCAATATATACTCTCCTCTTGCATTGGGCCTTTTGTGGGCTGCTAGCAGATCAAACGTCTTGGGCCTTGCCAGCACGTAGCAAATCGGAGCGGGGAACAAGGACGGGGGACATATGACCATCCCCACCCCCGTGAGACCCGATGGAGATGGATTTCCCTCCATATAATTCTCCGTGGGGGAGAAACTGGTCCCATCCCCGTCCCCTAATAGGGGAATTCCCCGCAGGGAATCGGGGATCGGGTCCTCGTTGCCATCTTTAAGCCCAGCGGCACCCCTGCCCTTGTGCCGCTGCCATCTAGGCCATGCTCGCCAGGCCATGCAGAGCCGTTGACAGCCTGGGCCCACGCATCAGCGGGAGCGGCCCTTCTTCCCCGGCACTCCGCATCTGTCGGGCGCAGACGCCATCGCCGCCGCTCATCCTCATGGCCACGCGCAGTTTGAGGATGGTAGCTGCCTATAAAAGGGTCTAGCCCGGTGCATTGCTCTACCATTGAAACCCTAGCCACCCCTAGCCCTAGCTCTCCGAAGCTCCCGCACGCAAGTGCCATCGCCGTTGCCCCGGAACGATCCCACCACCGTCGATCTCCTACCCTGCAACATATCCGCCGGCGAGACATACACGAAGGCCATCGCGCGAAGGTGACGAACCCACTGGTACCTTCCCCAACCGATTTCTCCCTCTCTGTTACGTATGCGCACTCTCCATATCTAGCGCACTAAGCTGACCTACCTCGCCACGTCCTTCGTTTTCTCCGACCGTCGTTCGCCATCTTGGACACCCAGCCAAGTTCGCGCCGTTGATTTCTACACGCTGGTACCAACCCCATGCCCGGCAGTGGCCTAGATCACCAGCACTGTCGTTTTCTGGTGAAGCTCCACCGTGCTCCATCTTGCACCGCCGCTCTCCACCGACGCCACCTGGATCAATCGCGCTAAGCGACCCGCAGCCGTCTAATCCTTCTCTAACGACCTAGATCTGATCGGTTTTTGTCAGTCAACGAGGTCAACTGGCCCAGTTCGTGCAGCTAATGTGGCTGCCGCATCGATGCCACGCAAGCTGACGACCAAGTCAATTGTGCAGTCCACTCAAAACTAGTCGTTGGGTTCGAAAAGTTACACCGGACAGTCCGCCATTCAACCTCGACAGCATAGACAGAATCTGTCCAGCAACTTCGCTCCTAAGAAAGTTAGCCATCGCTCTGATCCGCAACTATAGGGCTAGACAGTCAGCCAGTGACTTGTCAGCCCAAGAACAGTGCACCCGCAGTGTAACAGAACCGACCAAATTATAAGAGCACAAGTACAAAAACAAGCACCGAAGCGCTCAAATTTCTGAACTTGAGCCCATATAATCCCGGTAGTCAATCGAAACCACGAAAGATTTCAAACCAACTCGCTTACAACCAAGATCGCATCATTCAACATACAACATCATACGTTACATTTCACAAGTAGTGCTGAAATAAGTTTACACAAACGGAGTAGCAATTATTACAAACCAAGTTTGAAAGTAGCGGAAGCATAACACACACACTAGTTAATTAAGTACTGCCAGTCTGGATGATCGACATCCCGCAAAAGCATGAGGAAAGTACATAAAGACGATCACGCCCTTGTGATCTAGTCATCATCACCCGCAGGGTGGAGACACGTCTTGCAGAATCCCTGATAAAGCATGTCATCTGCAACAGGAGGGAATAAACCCTGAGTACTGGAATGTACTCAGCTAGACTTACCCGTCGAAAACCAGAAATAAGATGACACCAAGGATTATGCAAGGCTTACACAAGAGGCTAGCTGACATAACATTTTGCATAAAGGCATAAGTGATTTAAAATCTTGTAGCCTGTACTAGCAGTTATTTTTAACATTTACCTGTCATCTATCTGAGCACCTGTACTAAACATGCACTTGATTATAATCAAACAATTATCATCATTATATCCAGAGCAGTTATGAATTGTGGCAACATTGTATCATTCCCTTAACCACCAGTTTATTTAATGAGATCTACGTTGCCGCTGCTCAAGTCAAGTGCTCACTAACCGGGAGCGACGGCGATTCGAATCGAATTCCTATCCAGCTGGAGGGGTATTTCTAACACTCACCGCGCAGGCCCCTGTCAGGGTCGCACAAGCCACCGTTTCATATGATTCAGGAATCGCGGGTCCGAATAATGTCGCGACCCCAAGGGCGACACTCTGCCAGGTGATAGGGACTTTAACCCCCCCCCTTGGTCTCACGCCAATGTCCCCAAGCACATCCTTTCTCTCCTCCAAGAAGCAACCTACCATTCGATTCCCGGCCTGAATCAAATTACTCGGCTTCGCGGTCGGAACGACTTATCCGGCCAACTAAGTGTTAGACTGCGTTCAACATGACTCAAGGACGTACAGCGAATCGGTCCTTAAACGACTCAGACGGGCATAGCTCCACACCCAAGACGTGAAGTGTCTTGCGGCTGTACTATCGAACTCCCGCCCGGTCTCAATTTCATTTTTAAGCATGGTTCCATCCACGATAGCCATACAGCCACTCGTGACTCCTTCCTACATCTCGCGGATGACCGGAAATCACCCGACTTCTACCGTACTAAGCAGGGCTAAGCATTGACACGTGCCTAAACCTAATATAGGATTAAGTACGATATCTGGACAAGGACAGGTATAATGCAACAAGTGTTTCCATATAACTCCTACAACTTAATGCATTAAACAATTAAAAGTACTCAAGATTAATTTATAAAACAGTAGGTTCAGCATGCACCGGGGCTTGCCTTTGAGAAAAGTTGCGGGGCTGTGGTCTGGACACTCAGGAAGGTCGTCTGCGGGCACTCCTTCGCCTGCTGGATCCTTGGGCTCCTGCTGCTCCTGATCCTCCTCCGGAATCACAGGCTCGAATTCGAGGAGAGTTACCCCCTCCGGTACACCTATTGCATGAATGCACAATAAATACCATGGATACATAAATAGGTGCAACATGCTCGGAATGAAATGCATTTCAGAAATAAAATACTCTATTCAAGTTATTTTATTAGTACGTGCAAATCTCTTCTCCGGTGGAGAAGTACTTACCTAATCTACCCAACCTAAGATATAGCTGCTCATCCTCAGTTAAGGCCCTAACACCTAACAATTACAAAAGTAGCATGTCTTAGGATACCACACCATATCAATCAGCAAAACACCACAGTAAGCATTCTGGACAGCAGCTACTTGTTTTTATCACAACTGGAGATTTACAATTCCAAAAGATATGATCTAAGACAATCTGGAAAGCTTAAGAAATGTACCACAAAATGTTTTCAGATCACAACACTAGATTCCAAAGTTTACCTAATTGAAATTCCAAGGTTCCAGAATCTGTACTCTCTAAACAGAGAGCAGTCAATTCTGGACTGGCACTTCAAACAGCAATAACTCCCAAACTACTAATCCAAATGCTCCCAAATTTTGACACAAGCTCATTTACTAATTTTACTACAACTTTGGTAATTACAAGTTTTCCAGAAACCACCTTTATCCAAGGTCAAACCTAGAAATACTATCAGCTGTCCAGAAAACCTAAAATTGCAAAGATTAAATATTTATTGATGTGGCAAACATTCTCTAAGACCAAACTAATATTACTACAAGTACACAAATGTCACAAAAACACCAGAAAGTAAGGTGTGCCCACCTAGAATATTTATTTAAACTCATTACTTAATTTACTTAAGTAATTAAGTGGAATTTCAAACATATATGTAAAACTGCTCCTAAAATTCTACAAAAATTACAGGGGACTCTCTGACCCAAAAAGAGACTACTGTAAAATTTTGAACTCAATTTATTCACAGAAACTCTCTGAACAAAATTCACAAGCCCAAAAGGCTGATTTTTGGATAAATAACAAAGCCTAGTAAAAAGTGTCAAACAACAGATTTCTTAATTTTCCTGGACACTCTAGGGTACCAAGACATTCTCCAAAAAGTTATATGAACATTGCACATGTAGAAAACTTACAACAATTTATTTAAGTATTTCCTAGAATAACAAGATAGCATTATAACTTGGAAATTACTTAAGCACTGATGCCCAAATTTTTACCAGAGCTAGGGCTAGCATAGAGTAACCTACCCACCAAATTTCATGATTTATGGAACACTACAGCTCAAGTTATAAATTTAACAAATTTGCATGCATTCCAAAACACATTTAAAGGATCTATTAAATTCTTACAGAATTTAAACATCTCATGCCAGATCCATATTTTTCTAAAATACTACACATCATGTAGATCCTAACAAAATTTATCTCATGATTTTTGGATCATTAAAACCCTAGATCTATATTTTTCCAACTTGTACAAAAATCAGTGACAAAATAATAAAAATGAATTTCATTTCGGATGAACTGGGCCGGCCCGGAAAACTCGGCCCACACTCGCGCGCGCGGCCCGCTCAGCGCTCCCGCCCGTGCGCGACACTGATGGGCGGGCCCCACGGTCAGTGACCGGAGACAGGGGAGGCAGAGACCCGCGAGCTCCGACGAGCTCGAGCTCGCTGGAGAAGAGCTCGCTCGGCCAATTGAGCACCGCCTCGTGTTCTCCGTCACCCGGTGCTTCGATTGGTGCTCGTGGAATGGATGGGGATGGGGTGGAAGGGGCTTGTCACCGCGAGCGGCGGCCGGTGATGTCCGGTGGCGGCGCACCGTCGCCGGTGAGGATGCACGGCGCGGTCTAGGCTCGGTACGAGCTTCACCGAAGCTAGGCGGATCCATTTTGCTAGGAAGAGAGGATGGAGAGAGACCCGAAGCACCCCGACCACGGTGAGGTCCCATGGCGGGCTCCGGCGACCTCTCGGAGGCGGGGAAGAAAGCAATGCGGCTCACCTTGAGTCAAATCGCTGGCTTCGGTGGGTCAAGGAGATGGAGGGTGGTGAGGCGGAGGGATTGACGAGGTCTGACGGCCGGTGATGCGGTGTAGCTCGCGCTTGAGCTCACCGGAGAAGAACGGCAACGGCGGCTCGGTTTCTCCGCTCTGGAGATGAGAGAGGGAAGGAGGAGGAGGGAATGGGCGGGTGAGGTCTGGACGACCGCAGAGACACTCTTCAAGGCGCTCGGCAGCTGGCCAAGGCGCCAGGTCGCGCGTGGCGCGTGGAGGACACGCGGCGGCGATGGCCTGAAACGGTCGGCCACTCTGACGCTGACGAAACTGAATCGGTGATCGGTGACATCGATGACCGACTGACAGCCAAAGTTTGAGCTCCTACACCTCCTAATCCAGCTCGAGTTAGAAGAAGATGATAACACCAAAATTGTAGAGCTACATGAGGACTACAAGTTTGTCAATTGGAGTTTGGGCTGGTTCGGCCTAGATTTGAAACTACAGAGCTCCAAAGTGGTGCCCCTTGAAACTGAAATGCAGTTTCAGAGATCAATGCCGACTGAAACCCTAACTTCTTGACACTATATCTCCTAAACTATTGAGAACCAGGTGATGGTGCTATTGACAATGTTGTAGAGCTATGTGTGGACAACAACTTTGTCAATTGGCTCAAAGGCTGGTTTGGCCTAGTTTGTGAGTTACAAGTTGCTAAAGTGAGGTACAGTGAAACTGAAAAGTCCAATTTCTAGACTAAGAATTTTTCTAAGTGTTGATCACCACTCAAGCTGACTTGTGGGCCATTTTTGAGCATGCTCTGGTCATTTTCATGAGATGGCCATATTAGAACTTTTGTTCCTCATGAAATTCTCTACAACTTTACTTAAGGTTGCTTCTCCATGCAAGATTTCTAAGTTGGACTTTTTAACTGGTCAAACTAGAGCCTTCTAGGGTCAAATGGTGGTCAACTTCTCTTGGAGGGCAAATTTATAATTTTGGTCAACATGAAACTTGTTCCAAATATTACCCTAAGTATAACTAAGGTGTTGTAGGTCATGATTGGCTACCTTACCTTTTTGTTACACCAACTATCAAATACTTCATGAAATAAATCAAACAACCCTAGAATAAACACATGTGTTGCATCACATAAAATAACAAACATGAATGATGCATGCTTATGCTTATGCCATGCAAATGCAATGCAATTATGGAGCTAAACACTTGAGGTGTTACAGCCCTCCCCCCTTATAAAAATCTCGTCCCGAGATTTGGAAAGCGTACCATTTTTCATAGAATTCTTTATAACCATCCCGCAAATAATCCTCCCGTTCCCACGTAGCATCACTCTCACTTCCCTGATTACTCCACATCACTTTGTACCACTTAACCACTTTACTTCTAGTTACTCGTTCCTGAGTATCGATCACTCAGACTGGCTTTTCTTCATAGGTTAGGTCGGATTCCAGCCTGATATCACCTAAAGGAACTTGTTCCTCAGGAACTCGAAGACACTTTTTAAGCTGAGATACATGGAAAACGTTGAATATGGCTCTCATCTCAGGAGGCAACTGGATTTTGTACGCAACAGCTCCACTCTTGCCTATGATCTGGAAAGGACCCACGTATCTTGGTGCAAGTTTCCGCTTCACACCAAAACGTTGGACACTCTTCATTGGAGAAACTTTCAAATAAACGAAGTCTCCAACTTCAAATTCGAGTGGTTTTCTACGACGATCCGCATAGCTTTTCTGTCTCGCTTGTGCTGCAGCCATGTGTTTCTGGATGGTACGGACTTGTTCCTCGGCTTCCTGGACAAAATCAATGTCATAATACCTTCTTTCCCCAGCTTCTACCCAGTTTAGCGGAGTTCGACACTTTCGACCGTACAAAGCTTCAAATGGGGCCATCTTAATACTCTCTTGATAACTGTTATTGTACGAGAATTCGGCTAAAGGTAACCATTTTTCCCAAGAACCCTTGGATGAAATGACGCATGCTCGCAACAGATCTTCCAAGATTTGGTTAACTCGTTCTGTCTGACCTGATGTCTGGGGGTGATAAGCAGAGCTTCTCACTAACTTGGTTCCCAGAAGGTGATGCAAATGCTCCCAAAAGCGAGCAGTGAACTGGGGACCACGGTCAGAAACGATAGTACGAGGTATCCCATGAAGCCGGACTATCTGATTGAAGTACAACTCAGCATAGTCAGTGGGACGATAATCCACTCTAACTGGAATGAAATGAGCTGATTTGGTCAAACGATCCACAATTACCCAGATAGAGTTATGATTTTTGACAGTAGGAGGAAGTCCGACAATGAAATCCATACTTATCTCTTCCCATTTCCAGCCTGGGATAGAAAGTGGTTGAAGCAACCCAGCTTTCATGTGCACAGCTTTAACTCTACAGCAGGTGTCACACCTAGCCACATATGCAGCTATCTCTTTCCGCATCTTGGTCCACCAATAGTATGGCTTCAAATCATAATACATCTTATTGCTACCAGGATGGATGGACAACTTAGAGGAGTGTGCTTCAGACATAATATCATTTCGAAGCTCCCGGTCCTTAGGTACAACTAACCTATCCTTGAACCATAGTACACCCTCTTCATCTATCCTGAACTGTGTAGTTTCTTGCTCTTTCATCTTACGCTTGATGTGGAATATACCAGTGTCAGTCTTTTGGAGTTCAATAATTCTGTTTTTGAGAGTACAACTGACAGTGATGTTGTACAAGACTGCTGGATGTAGAAGGCGAGATCGATGAAAATCAGTTTCAACTAAGGAATGACAATGAGACTTACGGCTTAAAGCATCCGCAACCACATTTGCCTTGCCAGGATGATAGTGCACTTGAAGGTTATAATCCTTAATCAACTCGAGCCATCTTCGTTGACGCATATTTAACTCGGGTTGGGTGAAGATGTATTTGAGGCTTTTGTGGTCGGTGTAGATATTGCAAACATTGCCCAACAGATAGTGTCGCCAGGCTTTCAAAGCATGAACCACCGCAGCGAGTTCTAAGTCATGCGTTGGATAATTCGCCTCATGTTTCCGAAGTTGTCGAGAGGTATATGCAATTACTCGGCCTTCCTGCATCAACACACCTCCCAAACCTATGCCTGAGGCATCACAATAAACATCAAATGGTTTCTCGATATCCGGTTGTGCCAAAACCGGAGCTGAGGTTAGGAGGGTTCGCAGTTGATGAAAAGCCGCATCACACTCAGGAGTCCAGACAAACCTGGTGTCTTTCTGCAGCAACCGAGTCATTGGCTTGGCTATTTTGGAGAAATCCGGGATGAAGCGACGATAATAGCCAGCCAAACCAAGAAAACTCCGGACCTCGTGAACCGAGATAGGAGCCTTCCAGTTCAGTACTTCCTGTACCTTGGCGGGGTCCACCATAATCCCTCCATCGGACAACACATGCCCAAGGAAAGGTACTTCACGAAGCCAGAATTCGCACTTACTGAACTTTGCATATAGTTGATGTTCACGCAGTCTTGTGAGGACTATACGCAGATGTTCAGCGTGATCCTCCTCATTCACAGAATATATCAAGATGTCATCAATAAATACCACCACAAACTTGTCCAATTCAGGCATAAACACCGAATTTATCAAGTACATGAAGTGTGCGGGGGCATTTGTCAAGCCGAAGGACATAACAAGATACTCATAAAGACCGTATCTGGTAGAAAAGGCTGTCTTTGGAACATCTTCCGGGCGGATTTTAATTTGATGGTAGCCAGATCTTAGATCGATCTTGGAGAAAACTTTAGCTTTAGACAACTGATCGAACAAGATGTCGATTCGCGGTAGAGGGTACTTATTTTTGACAGTGACTGCATTAAGAGGTCTATAATCGACGCACATCCGCAACGACTGATCCTTCTTCTTTACAAAGATAGCAGGACATCCCCACGGCGATGAACTAGGACGAATCAACCCCTTCTTCAAAAGTTCATTCAATTGCACCTTAAGTTCAGCGAGTTCATTTGGAGGCATCCTATAGGGTCTCCTAGAGATGGGAGCCGTGCCAGGCAACAACTCAATTTTAAACTCCACATCCCGATCCGGAGGGAGCCCCGGCAAATCATCGGGAAAAACGTCCGGAAACTCATTTACTATGGGAATTTCAGCCAACGCCTTGGCTTGCACAGCATGTACTTCTCCAGACAAATCAACTTTTCTGGGAAGTTGTACCAGAAAACCCTTTTGATCTGTAGGATCTCTGAGCATAACTACCCGAGCGGATGTGTCAATGAGTACCCCATTCTGACTCATCCAATTCATGCCCAAGATAACATCTATGTCTAAACCAGGTAAAACTAATAGGGCAAGCGAATAACTTCGCCCTTCTATCTCAAACTTAAGGTTCCCCACTACTTTGTTTGTGGAAATATTCCCACTTGCAGCGCTAATACAATAACCCACACCTTCAACAGTATGCAACTTGTGTGCAAATTTAGATGCAAACTTAGGACTGATAAATGAATGCGAAGCACCTGAATCAAAAAGTACCACTGCGGGGTGTTGGTCAACTAGAAACTTACCAGCGGTGACCACCTCACCAAATGGAATTTCCTCAATGCTGTTATAATGGGCGTGTCCCTGACGACTACCTTGGTTGACATTTTTCTTAGGGTACGGACAGTTCCGGGCCCAATGACCTGGCTTGTTGCAATTCCAGCAAGGCATATTGCTAGGAGGAACACTAGAGCTGCTCTGTCCAGAAGTCCCCTTTGGCAGAGCGACGGTATAAGCCTTACGGAACCCCGTTTTTGCAGCAGGCTTCTTCTGCGGCGGACGGAACTTTGTATTCTGAGCAGGTGGGCGAGGGGAAGACCTCGGTGCCGCTGAGGCCCTTGACTGAGAAGCACTTGCCTCAAGGGCCCTTTTACGGCTCTTAGAGGCAGAATAAATAGTATTGTTGTTCTCCTGGGTCAAAGCATCGCTGATGAAATCATTGAAAGTAGTACATTTGCTAGTGCCCATAGTTTTCATCAGTTTTGGGCCGAGGCCCCTTTTGAAGCTAGCAATCTTTTTGGCATCGGTACCCACGAACTCGGTGGCATACCTTGCCAGGTTGTTGAAGGACTGCAAGTATTCAGTCAGGCTTTTTGTTTCCTTGCGACAGCCTCATAAACTCTGTGTGCTTGATTGCCATAAGACCGGGAGGGATATAATTTCCCCGGAATGCCGCCTTAAACTGATCCCAAGCAATCGGGACATTGGCAGGGCAGTGTGGGAACGATAGTGGCTCCACCAAATGCCCGCGCGGACCATGCAACTGATGGGAAGCATACTCAGTTTTCAGCTCATCAGTTAGGCGTAGCAGACGAAACTTTTGTTCGATGGTATTCAACCACTCGTCAGCCTGCAGTGGTTCTTCCGCTTCCTTGAAGAGCGGGGGCTTTGTATCCAGAAAGTCCTTGAAATCGCTGTACTGATTTGGCTTTGGGCCCTGGCGGCCATGACGAGCCTCTCGATTAGCCAGTTGGCGCATGGCATCAGCCAACATACGCTGCCCCTCAACCACTGACTGCATCAACTCGGCCGGAGTAGGTGGTGGCGGAGGGGGTGGCTGTTCCTCATCCTCATTGCCACGACCCCGACGAAGATTGTACGACATCTGCAAAATGCATAGCCAATGAGCACTGACGATGTGGGAAATTTGTAGATGAATTATTGCGAAATGTCAATCTGACTGTATGAATAGAATTCTCATAATAATTAAGGCACAATAATTCATCGCAACCGCACAATCCATTCTAGCGCATCATTTGACGAGATCATACTTGGTAATCCAACAAGATGCTCTTTGATAAAGGCTCACTCACAGGGAGCACAATGGTTACCGGACCGTTTACGTTGCTATCTACGTGATTTTTGACCTTTTGCACGGTACTTGGATTCGATCTCAAGATTTTTAGTTGACTGTGAAAGGCTACTTCAAACTGACCACAAAGAGACTTCTCAATGAAGAGTTCCATGGTGGATCATGACTAGCCACCTCGATACCTGCGCGTGCCAAGCAGCACAGTCTTATGTCGCGCGCCATAGGAGGCCCTCGGTTTCGTCGCGGCACCGAAGGGTGCTAATCGTGACACCATCATCGAACGCAACATAATAAGACATCAAGTTGTGATCGAAATTAACAGGTCAAACTACATTTAGGAAACATACGGTTCAACCTTACATCCCAAAGTCAAGTTATTACAAGGCCTCACTCCTTCACAGGGAGGGCACAAAAGACGATCCTAACATTATAGGCACGTGATGACTACTCTAAGCATCATCCTCCGAGTCAGTGTCAAGGATCTCCCCGCCGTCCTCATCACTGACAGGCTCTAACTCCTCGTCTTCTTCTTCTGGCTCTTCCTCTGGTGCTTCTGCAGGTGGGGCATCCTGTGGTCCATCAACCTCCACTTCATCATCATCCTCAGCCATGAAGATTCCCGAACCCATGTCCTCATCGACGTTGTTGTTTCGAGGCAGCAGGGGATTAAGCTCGTTGTTCAGGCGGTGCACTTCTTCATGCAGGTTGTCATTGTATTCTTCAGCATTTTCTAACTGTTGCTCGAGCTCAAACTGGCGAGCTCTCAGAACGTTCTCCTCATGCCAGGCTTCATCCCTCTGTTCCATCACACGGACCAACATGCGTTGACAGTTGCGGTTTGCCACTGTCAACCTCTGGACTGCAAGCGTTTCTTGATCACGATCATGAATCACTTGTTCTAGTTGTTGCCGTGCTGCATCCCTAGCAGCAGTCACCTCTGCCAGCTCTGCCCTCAGCCTTTCCACCTCAGTAGGCTCAGGGCGGGGCTCACGTGGAGCGAGCTGGTGACGCGGTGCCCTGCCCCCAGTGGACTTACGAGCAGTCCTCTTGGTACGTGCCATCTGTAGCAACAAGATAAGATACGACTTAAAGTGAGGATCATTTAGGGGATACGAAATTTACTTTAGTCGGGAGTACAGAAATTTTTAAGGAGGGAGTAAATGATATGTATGATATAATTAAACATGATGCATGCACGTTTCGTACGCCCTCTCACCTTAGTAGAAACCTAAAGTTCTAACGCTAGGCGGTGGCATACATACGTTCTCTCATATAAGCGAAACTATCGGTCTACTCGTTACGCTGTTAGTGTACCTGCAGAAAATTTCATTGCAGCCCAACAATTCCCAATATATGCACACAAGAAAGCAGTAAATTAAATACTTTCCATATACACATCCCCGGATGTATATATTTCAGTATCAAAGCTACCCGATTGATAGATGTCCACAATTAAGTGCTTTTACATAGTTACATGGTTTAAACATGTAAAGATGTAAGTCACCAAAACTACTCTCCCCTAGACCGCCGGTTGGACGATCATGCTCTCACAACTCACACTTACCAGAGCGTCGAGGTAATTGATCCATACATTACCACCCAAGTGGATGGCATCCATACAATATCACGCCGTAAGGACGACGAAACAGAAACAAACAAGGCCCCCAAGTTAGTCTTTATAATAAGCCACCTAAGAGTCCTTATTTGGGCTAAGGGATGTGATCACTGGCATACCTATAAAATAATTTTTTAGTGTTTTAACCCTTTTTCATAATCAAATATTTTTGTTTTTTTAATACTCGTATGATGTTTTTAATGTTGAATTATGCTCCGGTACCAGCTGTAACAGAACCGACCAAATTATAAGAGCACAAGTACAAAAACAAGCACCGAAGCGCTCAAATTTCTGAACTTGAACCCATATAATCCCGGTAGTCAATCGAAACCACGAAAGATTTCAAACCAACTCGCTTACAACCAAGATCGTATCATTCAACATACAACATCATACGTTACATTTCACAAGTAGTGCTGAAATAAGTTTACACAAACGGAGTAGCAATTATTACAAACCAAGTTTGAAAGTAGCGGAAGCATAACACACACACTAGTTAATTAAGTACTGCCAGTCTGGATGATCGACATCCCGCAAAAGCATGAGGAAAGTACATAAAGACGATCACGCCCTTGTGATCTAGTCATCATCACCCGCAGGGTGGAGACACGTCTTGCAGAATCCCTGATAAAGCATGTCATCTGCAACAGGAGGGAATAAACCCTGAGTACTGAAATGTACTCAGCTAGACTTACCCGTCGAAAACCAGAAATAAGATGACACCAAGGATTATGCAAGGCTTACACAAGAGGCTAGCTGACATAACATTTTGCATAAAGGCATAAGTGATTTAAAATCTTGTAGCCTGTACTAGCAGTTATTTTTAACATTTACCTGTCATCTATCTGAGCACCTGTACTAAACATGCACTTGATTATAATCAAACAATTATCATCATTATATCCAGAGCAGTTATGAATTGTGGCAACATTGTATCATTCCCTTAACCACCAGTTTATTTAATGAGATCTACGTTGCCGCTGCTCAAGTCAAGTGCTCACTAACCGGGAGCGACGGCGATTCGAATCGAATTCCTATCCAGCTGGAGGGGTATTTCTAACACTCACCGCGCAGGCCCCTGTCAGGGTCGCACAAGCCACCGTTTCATATGATTCAGGAATCGCGGGTCCGAATAATGTCGCGACCCCAAGGGCGACACTCTGCCAGGTGATAGGGACTTTAACCCCCCCTTGGTCTCACGCCAATGTCCCCAAGCACATCCTTTCTCTCCTCCAAGAAGCAACCTACCATTCGATTCCCGGCCTGAATCAAATTACTCGGCTTCACGGTCGGAACGACTTATCCGGCCAACTAAGTGTTAGACTGCGTTCAACATGACTCAAGGACGTACAGCGAATCGGTCCTTAAACGACTCAGA
This sequence comes from Saccharum hybrid cultivar R570, assembly GCA_038087645.1. NCBI lineage: Eukaryota > Viridiplantae > Streptophyta > Magnoliopsida > Poales > Poaceae > Saccharum > Saccharum hybrid cultivar. The sequence continues at coordinate 684,006 of JAQSUU010000433.1, forward strand.
CGGGCATAGCTCCACACCCAAGACGTGAAGTGTCTTGCGGCTGTACTATCGAACTCCCGCCCGGTCTCAATTTCATTTTTAAGCATGGTTCCATCCACGATAGCCATACAGCCACTCGTGACTCCTTCCTACATCTCGCGGATGACCGGAAATCACCCGACTTCTACCGTACTAAGCAGGGCTAAGCATTGACACGTGCCTAAACCTAATATAGGATTAAGTACGATATCTGGACAAGGACAGGTATAATGCAACAAGTGTTTCCATATAACTCCTACAACTTAATGCATTAAACAATTAAAAGTACTCAAGATTAATTTATAAAATAGTAGGTTCAGCATGCACCGGGGCTTGCCTTTGAGAAAAGTTGCGGGGCTGTGGTCTGGACACTCAGGAAGGTCGTCTGCGGGCACTCCTTCGCCTGCTGGATCCTCGGGCTCCTGCTGCTCCTGATCCTCCTCCGGAATCACAGGCTCGAATTCGAGGAGAGTTACCCCCTCCGGTACACCTATTGCATGAATGCACAATAAATACCATGGATACATAAATAGGTGCAACATGCTCGGAATGAAATGCATTTCAGAAATAAAATACTCTATTCAAGTTATTTTATTAGTACGTGCAAATCTCTTCTCCGGTGGAGAAGTACTTACCTAATCTACCCAACCTAAGATATAGCTGCTCATCCTCAGTTAAGGCCCTAACACCTAACAATTACAAAAGTAGCATGTCTTAGGATACCACACCATATCAATCAGCAAAACACCACAGTAAGCATTCTGGACAGCAGCTACTTGTTTTTATCACAACTGGAGATTTACAATTCCAAAAGATATGATCTAAGACAATCTGGAAAGCTTAAGAAATGTACCACAAAATGTTTTCAGATCACAACACTAGATTCCAAAGTTTACCTAATCGAAATTCCAAGGTTCCAGAATCTGTACTCTCTAAACAGAGAGCAGTCAATTTTGGACTGGCACTTCAAACAGCAATAACTCCCAAACTACTAATCCAAATGCTCCCAAATTTTGACACAAGCTCATCTACAAATTTTACTACAACTTTGGTAATTACAAGTTTTCCAGAAACCACCTTTATCCAAGGTCAAACCTAGAAATACTATCAGCTGTCCAGAAAACCTAAAATTGCAAAGATTAAATATTTATTGATGTGGCAAACATTCTCTAAGACCAAACTAATATTACTACAAGTTCACAAATGTCACAAAAACACCAGAAAGTAAGGTGTGCCCACCTAGAATATTTATTTAAACTCATTACTTAATTTACTTAAGTAATTAAGTGGAATTTCAAACATATATGTAAAACTGCTCCAAAAATTCTACAAAAATTACTGGGGACTCTCTGACCCAAAAAGAGACTACTGTAAAATTTTGAACTCAATTTATTCACAGAAACTCTCTGAACAAAATTCACAAGTCCAAAAGGCTGATTTTTGGATAAATAACAAAGCCTAGTAAAAAGTGTCAAACAACAGATTTCTTAATTTTCCTGGATACTCTAGGGTACCAAGACATTCTCCAAAAAGTTATATGAACATTGCACATGTAGAAAACTTACAACAATTCATTTAAGTATTTCCTAGAATAACAAGATAGCATTATAACTTGGAAATTACTTAAGCACTGATGCCCAAATTTTTACCAGAGCTAGGGCTAGCATAGAGTAACCTACCCACCAAATTTCATGATTTATGGAACAATACAGCTCAAGTTATAAATTTAACAAATTTGCATGCATTCCAAAACACATTTAAAGGATCTATTAAATTCTTACAGAATTTAAACATCTCATGCCAGATCCATATTTTTCTAAAATACTACACATCATGTAGATCCTAACAAAATTTATCTCATGATTTTTGGATCATTAAAACCCTAGATCTATATTTTTCCAACTTGTACAAAAATCAGTGACAAAATAATAAAAATGAATTTCATTTCGGATGAACTGGGCCGGCCCGGAAAACTCGGCCCACACTCGCGCGCGCGGCCCGCTCAGCGCTCCCGCCCGCGCGTGACACTGACGGGCGGGCCCCGCGGTCAGTGACCGGAGACAGGGGAGGCGGAGACCCGCGAGCTCCGACGAGCTCGAGCTCGCCGAAGAAGAGCTCGCTCGGCCAATTGAGCACCGCCTCGTGTTCTCCGTCACCCGGTGCGTCGATTGGTGCTCGTGGAATGGATGGGGATGGGGTGGAAGGGGCTTGTCACCGCGAGCGGCGGCCGGTGATGTCCGGTGGCGGCGCACCGTCGCCGGTGAGGATGCACGGCGCGGTCTAGGCTCGGTACGAGCTTCACCGAAGCTAGGCGGATCCATTTTGCTAGGAAGGGAGGATGGAGAGAGACCCGAAGCACCCCGACCACGGTGAGGTCCCATGGCGGGCTCCGGCGACCTCTCGGAGGCGGGGAAGAAAGCAATGCGGCTCACCTTGAGTCAAATCGCTGGCTTCGGTGGGTCAAGAAGATGGAGGGTGGTGAGGCGGAGGGATTGACGAGGTCTGACGGCCGGTGATGCGGTGTAGCTCGCGCTTGAGCTCACCGGAGAAGAACGGCAATGGCGGCTCGGTTTCTCCGCTCTGGAGATGAGAGAGGGAAGGAGGAGGAGGGAATGGGCGGGTGAGGTCTGGACGACCGCAGAGACACTCTTCAAGGCGCTCGGCAGCTGGCCAAGGCGCCAGGTCACGCGTGGCGCGTGGAGGACACGCGGCGGCGATGGCCTGAAACGGTCGGCCACTCTGACGCTGACGAAACTGAATCGGTGATCGGTGACATCGATGACCGACTGACAGCCGAAGTTTGAGCTCCTACACCTCCTAATCCAGCTCGAGTTAGAAGAAGATGATAACACCAAAATTGTAGAGCTACATGAGGACTACAAGTTTGTCAATTGGAGTTTGGGCTGGTTCGGCCTAGATTTGAAACTACAGAGCTCCAAAGTGGTGCCCCTTGAAACTGAAATGCAGTTTCAGAGATCAATGCCGACTGAAACCCTAACTTCTTGACACTATATCTCCTAAACTATTGAGAACCAGGTGATGGTGCTATTGACAATGTTGTAGAGCTATGTGTGGACAACAACTTTGTCAATTGGCTCAAAGGCTGGTTTGGCCTAGTTTGTGAGTTACAAGTTGCTAAAGTGAGGTACAGTGAAACTGAAAAGTCCAATTTCCAGACTAAGAATTTTTCTAAGTGTTGATCACCACTCAAGCTGACTTGTGGGCCATTTTTGAGCATGCTCTGGTCATTTTCATGAGATGGCCATATTAGAACTTTTGTTCCTCATGAAATTCTCTACAACTTTACTTAAGGTTGCTTCTCCATGCAAGATTTCTAAGTTGGACTTTTTAACTGGTCAAACTAGAGCCTTCTAGGGTCAAATGGTGGTCAACTTCTCTTGGAGGGCAAATTTGTAATTTTGGTCAACATGAAACTTGTTCCAAATATTACCCTAAGTATAACTAAGGTGTTGTAGGTCATGATTGGCTACCTTACCTTTTTGTTACACCAACTATCAAATACTTCATGAAATAAATCAAACAACCCTAGAATAAACACATGTGTTGCATCACATAAAATAACAAACATGAATGATGCATGCTTATGCTTATGCCATGCAAATGCAATGCAATTATGGAGCTAAACACTTGAGGTGTTACACGCAGTCCGGTACTAAACCATAGCAAGCACCAGACCAATCTGATGCCCATGGACAATTCCCCGCCTTGGGGCCGAAGAGTCCACCGCTATCCAGAAAGCAGCACTACAGAGCGCTTCGCCTCCTTTCTCTCCACCATCTTCGCCACCATTCTCAAGACATTTTGCAAACCTTTTTCAAGCATGCTAACCTCAAGTGTTGTCACACAAGACAAACACCTCAAGGTTTGCTCACACAAGAGCTCTTCACTCACCCCTCAAGATGTGCTCACAAGCTCACTCTCACCCCTTAAGGTGTGCCCACATAAGAGCTCTATTACTTCAATCCAGCCGGACCACTTGATGCTCTTTGCTCCTCGCTTCTATTAGAGCTGTTCTTTGCGATCTCCCGCGGGGTGAGCACAACACCCCTCAACAACATGATCTTCGCCAGAGCACCGCACCCACTCCCAGCGTGCTACATGGAGTCCACAAGCCTCCAAGCCATCTAGGAGGTGGCAACATCCAGGAGTAACAAGCACACCGGCTTGTAATAGATCACCTAGTGTCCACACTTGCAATCTCTCACGCACTACACTAGAATTGCTCGCAAACAATCGAATGCATATACCACTAAGCATGTATGAGTTAGAGGGCTCCAACACACTCCCCAAGGTGCCAAGCACCTGAAATACCTGGCCACCCCCTCTATTTATACAGAGAGGCCTTCGACTAGCCGTTTGGGGTGTTCTGAAATTATCATCCCACACAATCTGCCCTTATAAGCTCAGATAGTCCGTCCTTATGCCAAAACTAACTCTTATGTGCTGAAACGGTCACCCCAGACAGTCCATCCTTTAGGGTCCGAACAGCCCGCCGTTCAACCTCAACGACATGGATAGAATTTTTCCATCGACTTCGCTCCACAGAAAATTAGCCGCCAAACAGTCCGTAACTATAGGGCTGGATGGTTCGCCGATGTTTTGTTTGCCCGAGAACAATGCGCCCGCAGCGTCCAGAACTAAACCTTAGCAAGAATCGGACCAATCCGATGCCCGTGGACAATTTGCCCCCTTGGGGTTCGACAATCAGCCGCTGTCTAGAAAGAAGCACTGCAGAGCCTTCGCCTCCTTTCTCTCCACTGTCTTCGCCACCGTTCTCAAGACATTTTGCAAACTTTTCCAAACATGCTAACCTCAAGTGTTGTCAAACAAGACAATCACCACCTTATATTAAGTCGATGTTAGCATTTTCAAAATTATTTTCATAATGGTTTTCAAACTCTTTTTCAATCGCCACTTGATCCTAGAAACACATGCAAAGTTAGATCGCTCAAGTGGCACTAGATAACCGATATGCAAACAAATTTTCCACCCTTGATAGTATGGCCATCTATCCTAAACCCGGGCAAGCACTTTTCTACTCGACCATAGACCAGCAAAATGAAATGCCCTACAAATATACCTTTGCCTTTCACATTCCATTTGATCTGCATCTTCATGATGCCACACAAGATCCAACCTCCATCAAGCCACTTATAATCAACACAAGTCTTCTATGGCTTGAAACCTTGTAGATGATATGACCCACTTCGTATAATCACATGGTCTTTTTGGTTCATCGATCGCAACCTCTTGCTCTTCACCCGTTTCACCCGGTCCATCGGCACCAAGTCCTTCGCTCTAGCTTCACCACCTCGATGGTCCTGACTTGTCCTTCACACTAGCAACCCGGTCATTTTTAGTCAAACCATGTCTCTTGATCTTCTCCACCTAGCCACGTGACATCATGTCATGGCTGATATGCAATGAGCTCCTCCAAAACACTAGTTGAGCACTTGCAACATAACCAAGCCACTTTTCCATCATAGCCTTTAAGTATTGCTCACAATATTATACATGTGGACTAAATACCCATGTATCTTAATATAACCGATATTAGTCCACTTAAGGTTATCATTGAATCACCAAAACCAAACTATGACCTTTTAGTGAGGTCAATCGTGTTGTGCGTGGTTGATAACCAACGAAGCTGTAGTGTAATGGTTGGCGAAGTCCGAATCAAATTTGGTTTGAAACCTAGATTATTAATTTTTGTGACGATATCTGATTTCATCATAAATAGACGGGGTGAGAGGACCATCACCAATGATCCATGACAAAACAAAAAAAATCATCATAAAAATTGATCTTCTATGATAATTTTTAATTCGTCATTAAGATTTTCGTCATAGATGTGCATATTCTACTAGTGTTACCTATCGGAAAATCGGACCGCGACTACATCATGTAGCTGTCTTACTCGTGCCAGATTGGAGTAAAAAAAGCTGGTACACTAATTAATCGTATATTTAAAACATTATTAAGAGGATATGAAACTTATCTATACCAGTGCTAAACCAAATAATTGGCAGCCACTTCTATAAAAGTTAAATGGTGCGGCCCGAATCGCGTGACCCTGCATGGGCTCTAGAGTCGATGATATATATTACATATCCTTGTCGATTGTATTTCAACCATTTATGGGGTGTTAGGGACTTCTCCGCTCCACATTTTTCAGCTCCGCTCCACATTTTTTAGCCAAACGGTTTCAGCTCCACGCACTCTATTTGAGAAAAAAGGTGGAGCTATAAGAGCACCTAAAGAGATGGTCTACAAACTCCAGTTTTATATGGAGCTACTCCACAGTAGAGTTTATGGGGCAGAATATATAGAGTAATTCCAAATACCCCTATATACAGGCACGGACGATATGTTCTACTGTAGTATTAGCCTACTTTTCAAACCCCTCGTGTTTTCCATTGATTGTGTTCACCAATGACCATGTTCTTCAGACTTTAAAACCTTCAGCAACAAGGTCCTGCAGATCACGCTCATCATCAAGGGCGCACACACTATTGTGTGTACCTGTGTGTATGGCGCGTATACACATCAACAATATCCATTCATTTTTGTTTACCAGAATTATATCTCGCTTTAGATCTAATAATTCAATCTTGCGTATGCAATTACGTGAACCATCCTGCTAATATATAATCTCATAAAACATATTGTGGCACACCAGACAAGTTGGGTTGTCGTCTATGCAAGTTCACATTATCGCGTATCGTGGTTCCATGTGATTTGTCGGTTTATCCCTACTACTAAAAATATACAATTCATACTGTAGAACAACGCTCTTTCTTCTCTTATATATATACTTTTTTTAAAAAAAAAGATATTCTTGGCGGCCCATTGATTGAGCTGGCTGTAACATGTAGACCTTGTCCTGGCTTGTGAAAGGATCAGCGCACTCCACTCAAAAAAGTGAATCTGTGATACAGGTATGGACACACTAAACTATATATCATGTATGCGATGCATGATGGTGCTTTTAATTAGCTTGCTTGATCACGATCATGATCGTTACGTTTGTATCTTCCTGTGACAGTATGCATGCTCGCTCATAGTTCATATATAATTCTAGCCTCGATATACTATACACTATAATCCCCTATAGTAAACTGTAATTCTTGTGCATATGCAGCAACTGATTATATCTATCTATCCCTAATAATAAAGAGACAAAATTTCAGACTCTTTTTTTCGTCTATCTATTTTTTTCGTTCACCTCCTCCTAACTAACTCTGTGTTGTTTATAGCTCTCTTGATTTATATGATAGGTTAGGGATAGCTGCGAATCCAAATTCAAACAGAACTCTACGATATCAAATAAGCTAAATAGGAATCCTAATAGTAAACTACGGAGAGGAGAAATTGTCCCTGTCCATGGTGGTCATGTAGTCCTTCGGAAGGGCAACAACCTCGCTCTGGTTTGCATCATGGAGTCATTGAGTCAAGGAAAGAGAATACAAAAAGATGGAAATAGAATACAGAATATATACGATTACAAAAATAGGAAGACCAAAGTTATTGTTTTGATCTATTATTGTTTTGGCCAAAAACGGCATGGACCAGAGCGCTCCTGTCAGCCATGATTGTGCTGAGTTTATATATATTTTCATAACGGAATCGAGTAACGTGTTGGTGCCGTTGTCGTTGGGCCAGTCCCCACAAATTTGAGTCCCTATTGGTTTCCGCGGACAGTACTCGTGTGTACTATATATGTGCCGGCCGAATAACCCGCATTGTCGTTTACAAGCCAGCTACTAGGTACGTAGAAAGATCACAGCCGCCATGACCATGGCATGCTTCATGATCCAGATGGGCCTCATTGGCGACGTGCGGGTGCGGGCACGTGCAAGGAGCTTCCAGCAGAGAAAGGAGGGAGGAGTATGCTCTCGTGACATGCTATGATTTTGAAGTTGCAGTCACTTTGCATGCTCTTGATGGTGTTGTGCGGACGTGTGGGAGTTCAATAATGATGTGTATGTTATTTAGATCGAAGTCGGACAACAAAGGAAAGCATGTCACCTGAACTATGTACATGCATCGTCATGACACTTCTAGCCGACTGAGAGGCGCGTAGAACGTTCATTTGGGCAAGCAGCCCCGTTCATTGGCGATGATTTCGATAGATTGACATGCAAGCATGGTCAACCAGCTGACGTGAGACAGCGTCCAACCACTTCTTATTGACGCCGGCAAGATGCAACTTCCGCCTTGCGTCCGTGGACATGGGACGAGTGCTCCTGGTGCCAAATGGTAATGTTTGCCGACTGTTTCAGTCAGGCCTTGTGGGGCTATAATGCATGGAAACTTGTGAATGCTCGGAGTAATACCGATACTCCTCTGATATATGTTGGATGCTGATACCCCAAGATGAATTAAAACGCATGACGCAATTGTTGAATAAATCTTCTGAGCTTTATGGTGACCGAACTTATGTCCTGTAGCAACGCACGGGTATTCTTGCTAGTCTAGTTATTAACAAGAGAGAAGAGACCATTCTTTCTAGTCTTCTAGTTAATTACCCTCAAATAGATCAACCTTACACCATCCCACCGGTGCCTCCACCGCCATTTTTCTGGAGAGACGACGAGAGCTCACACTCCTTGTCATGGTCACCACCATTGTCATCATCCGCCACCTCCAGCGGCTTCATGGTGTAGAAGTAGAAGCAGACGAGGTAGTAGCCGAAGTTGAGCACCATGAGGCAGGTGACGAGCCAGTAATAGTTGTCGAGCCTGCCCCGGTTGATGTTGTCCTGGAGCCACTCGCCGCGGCCGCGCGTGGCGCGCTGCACCGCCGTGACGAGCACCGTGCCCATGTAGCTCCCGATGGACCCCGCGAGCCAGAAGAGAGCGACGGCGCTGCTGCGCATGCTCTCGGGCGCCTGGTCGTACAGGAACTCCATGTGCCCCACCGACGAGAAGGCGTCGCCGATCCCGTGGACGGCGAACTGGGGCACGAGCCAGAACACGCTGATGGGCACGACGGCGGCGGGGCTGTCCAGGAGCCCGTGCCGCGCCGCGGCGTCGCGGCGCTTGGTCTCGACGAGCGCGGCCGACGCGACGCTGAGCACGGAGATGGCGAGGCCGATGCCCATGCGCTGGAAGTAGGTGATCCCCGACGGCAGGCCCGTGACGCGGCGCGCCAGGGGCACGAAGACGCGGTCGTAGAAGGCCAGAGTGACGAGCATGGCGGCCGTCGAGAAGATGGTCAGCGTCGCCGGCGGGATCTGGAAGTGGCCGGGCCCCAGGTGCCGGTCCATGGTCCGCGCCTGCATGATGGTGAAGGTGTAGTTGTGCGAGCCGGCGGTGGCCAGCATGATGCCGGCTGACCAGATGGGCAGCAAGCGGACGATGGACTTGAGCTCCTCCACGCGGTGCACCGTCGACAGACGCCACGGGTCGGGTTGCCCGGACGGGGAGATGTCGCCCGGCGTCACTATTGCTGCCCGGTCGAAGAACCTTAATTAATCAACAGAGAAACAGTTCAGAATCAATCAATACGAAAAGGAGGTAATTTATTTTAAAGCAGTGCACGATGTTGCTTTAAGCTACTAGCGGGGTTGCATTTCCCCTTTCTGTGCACTGACAATATAATGTAACCACCACAAAAAGTTGCCCACACGACTATCACCGTTCCGGCACGCAGGTGCGCGACATTGTAAGACACATCACGTGCACGCTATCTTACGGTTAGGTTACGGATCTTTTACTTGCTGTCGAGGAACTCAAGTCTTTTACTGACAAGACTTGTCGAGGAACTCAAGGATCTTTTTTTTTACTACAACTACAAGAGAATCGGTTTTTTTACTGACAAGGATCTTTTTTCGTGCACGCTATCTTACGGTTAGGTTACGGTGGCATACTGGCATATGCCTTGGCGGCCCTGGGGAGTGTATGTCCGGGGCCGGCTAATATTGGACAATTACTTTCGTTTTTTACAAGAGGCCGGAAAAGAAAAGGAGACTTACGTGAGCTGGTTGGTGTGCAGGAGCCTGCCGTTGGTGGAGATGAGCGCGTCGTGCTCCTTGTCCTGGTACAGCATTCCGCGGTCCCCCGGCACGGCGGCGTGGCGCTTCTTGAACGCGGCGGCGACAACCTGCACGAGCCGCGTGAACGGGCTGCCCCCGGGCTTGAGCAGCACGTAGAGTGGGTAGCCGACCAGGAACACGATGATGGACAAGAACATGCCGATGGCCGGGATGCCGAACCCCCACCCCCACCCGACGTTCTCCTGGATGTACACCACCACCGTCAGCGCCAGCAGCACGGCGAACCCCATGGTGAAGAAGTAGAGGTTGAAGTAGCGCCGCTTCCGCTCCGCCTCCGCCTTGGCCGCCTCGGCGGCGCTGCTGTCCTGCAGCTGCTTCTGCTGCTCGAACTGGTCGGCGCCGAACGCCACGACGCACGGCCGGATCCCGCCGGAGCCCAGCGACGTGCACAGCAGCGAGAGGTACAGCAGGGCGAGCTGCCACCCGGAGGCGCGCTGGCACGGGGTGGCCGGTGGTTTGCACGGGGGCGGGCGCAGCGAAGGGAGGAGCGCGGACACGACGACGCCGATCATGCCGATCTGGTAGACTACGGAGCCCGCGATGATGGTCCAGAAGCGGCCCGCGAAGGAGTCGGCGGCGAACGCGCCTAGGATGGGCGTGAAGGCGGACGTGCCGCCGAAGTTGGTCAGGAGGTTGGACGCCTCCACCATCGGGAGGTGCAGCTGCTGCGTCAGGTACGTGATCAGGTTGGCGCTGAAGCCGGCCGTGGCAAACCGGTCGCACACTTCGCTTGCTGCAATGCAATGGACAAAGCCATGAGACTGTCGTCAGAACATCCATCACCAAGCCAAGAACTGCACTTGCAATCCAATTATTCGTTGCATCGTCATCATCTGTCTTAGCTTTTTTGGTTTGTTCACCAACTAATTTCTTATTACCAAATTTACCGTATACGTCATTCAGTCTACGTTTACAGTTTGACACTAGAATTAGACGAGGACATAATAAAAGAAAAATGAACGGAACAATTAATGAACAAAAAATAAAACAAGAAGACAAACATATTGGCAGCGGTAAGACCGCGGATCTAGACTTCCAAGAACAGGAAGGCGTACGTTTTCTTGCAACGGAATCATATTAAATTGTGAACCCGGTTAAGTAGAGGCGTAGAGCTTGAAATCTTCGCTAAGATGTGGACTCTGCATCTTTCGACTGAATCACCGTCACACCGACCAAAATGTAAACAATAAACACCGTGCTTAACTTGTGCAAACTCCACAGATTGGTGTAAACAACTGTAACATAAGCCGATGCGCAGGCATATCGATTTCCTCACCTAGTATGAGCGGCATGGTCCTGAAGCCTCCCTTCTTCCTCCTACCCTGCTCTCCATCTGCATTGCTGTCCATTGTTGCCGTTGTGGTCCCCGTGGCAAGCTGCAGAGAGCCAGAGAACTCGCTGGTTCCTGTGGTGAGTGACTGAGTGAGGCGTTGCTGATGCTCAATCAGAGCAGGGCCTTGGGGAACGACTGCGACCTTCACATGCCCCTGCATTTGGTGTGAGAATGGAGCCACATATATATAGACACGCCGAGCCAGCAGGAGACAGACACCTCAGCGGCGCCCGAGGGGCAAGCCAGACCTGCTAAGCTAGTTCAGACCACAAGTGTGACGGCAACTATTTCTTTTTTGATTTGAGGAACTTAGTGCATGATGATTGGTTATACTTATATTAGCTTTATATTTGCACCTAGGATTATTTAGGAATTCAACTTTGTGGCCAGTTAATGTTGGCACACCCAGGTACGTTTTTCCTTTTTCTTGTTTGTCATTATCATGGGAGGATACACACACATTAACCACTAAACGCCCTCCATTGTTAGGGATTAGTCCTCCCTATTTTACAGTTATTCCCATCAGTCATAAATTATTGCCGTTTAAGCTATATAATATGCAAAAGCTTAAACTTTGAGCATCAATATCTATTTAAATATTAAAATGAGTTTTTGAAAAATATAAGTCTAAAATAGTTTCCTAATTTTATAATGGTATATATATTTGCATAAATTGTATAATGCTCCATCAGTTCTAAATTATAAGATGTTTTAACTTTTCTAGATACATTACTTTTACTATCTAAATTATAAGATGCTTTAACTTTTCTAGACACATTACTTTTACTATGTATCTAGACATATAGTGTATATCTAAGTGCACTGCAAAAATTATGGCTCAAGAAAATTCAAAACATCTTATAATTTAGATTTGCTGGAGTAGTAAGCAATGGTCAAACCAATGACAATAATGATAGTCATTTGTGAGTACTATCCAGAGACTCATGTTAGAGAGTTTACGCTAATTTTCATAAACTTGACTGGGTTAACAAGGCCTTCAATGGCTCCACGATAGCAAAAACGGGTAGCATAGGTATAGGTTACGCACATGCATGTGCAGTAGGGCGATTTCTGCAACCAAGTGGACTGCTGGATGTGTCATTTGCAGCAAAGAAGATTTATTGGAGTGGCATCACAGAATACAAGTAACCTATCGGTGGTTTCACATCTTTTTTCTCAGCGGATTTTGGCTCAGGGGCGCTACTATCTTATTATCTTGGCCGAGTTCTTTCGGCGCCCTGCAATTAGGAACAGAGCTTCCAGAATGCTCTCGATATGCCAGTGCATGTGGCCTTTTTCAAAGGTGTGCCTTTCTTTAATATCATCGCCAAAGTATGCACAATATACTTCTATGCACAGAAAAGCAAGCAACGCATGGTTTCTTCTCTTCTTCGCGGTGTGCTAGATCGGGTTAGACCAAGGATTTGCCTCTTGTCTCTGCTACCTCTAATCGCGGTCAATTTTATTGTTTACCTGTACATCTAAAAGTAGGTCAGACGATCAGAATCGAGCCAGGCGCTGAGGACAAGCCAATCCAACTCGGCCGGCCCTGAAGCTGCATGGAGCCACTCAACCTGGGTTCCGAAGCATGCTCCCCCACTACTACGTCTTTCATTCCTCACATCGCTGTCGTCCGCTCCGTCTCCACGTCGGCCGGACAGCCGATGGCGCCAGCAGGTACCCTTTTCCGCGGAGGCGAAGGCAAGAAGCGCGTACAGACTACAGAGACAGGCACCAAACCGGAACATGCCCAATTGCCCATCAGCTGCGCTAGGAAAACGAAGCAAATTGGACGTTTGCAGTCTGCGTGGAGGCCGTGGCACGGCGAAGGGTGATTGTGCGTGGGTGCGTTCGGCACTGGCTTGGCTGTGTGAACTGTGAACCGGACTGCAGGCGGCGGACACAACAGCTCATAGCTAAGCTATGGTTACCATCACCGTGCTGTGCACAGCAGCACATGCGTGATGGTATCTTAGGTCCGATCGGGTCCAAATGATTCAAGGGGACGAAGAACGGCAGACTGGCACTGTCCCGTTCAACGCAGCAGTTGTGCCTGTTCAGCAGTAGCGCAGTGGTGCCTGTTCAACTGTTGTGTCATTGTTTCAAAAAAAAAATTGTTGTGTCATTGGTGTCGTGCCTACTTCGTTGAGATGTTTGGGATTAAGGGCCCGTTTGGTTCCAAACACTAATTTTTCATCCTTGTCACATCGTATGTATGGATACTAATTTAGAGTATTAAATATAGACTAATTATAAAATAATTACACAACACTATGTAAAAAAAGAACATTACAGACGCACCTTTAGTGTTATCATAGACGTGCTATGTCGCGTCTGCGATAAGTCGTCTATGATAAGAATATTATAGACGCGCTTAAGCCCGTCTGTAATAAGAATCTACCACCGAGGCATGTTCCTATGGAAGCGTCTGTGACATAAAGAAGACGCGTCTGCAGTGAGGATTTGGCTGCAGACACGCAAAAATTACGAGCGTCTTAAGTACAGATTAAGTAAGGATTACGCTTTAGCTCCTGAGCGTCTGAAGTAGCGATTACGAGCTTCTGAAGTAGTGATTCTGCTACAGACGCGCGTTCAATAGAGTGTCTGTCGTAATATTTAAGCTACAACTTCCAAACGCGTCTACAGTATTAAGCTACACAGCTCCGTCATCACACCGGCGTCAGCAATGATACAGTACACATCGGCATCATATATATATCACATTACACAAAAACAACACACATCAAAGTTTAATTACTCAAAGTGTAGCTCCATAAACGTACGTGCACATTTAATCCAAACTAGCCCACACTGCCTTAATACAAGGGATTAAAGTTCAATTATTCAAAATGTGTATCTCCAAAAGCTACGGCATATATAATCCAAACTGCATAGCCACATTTAATGCAAACTAGCCCACACTGCTTTAATACAAGGGATTAAAGTTCAATTATTCAAATGTGTACCTCCAAAAGCTCATTGGCATATATATAATCCAAACTGCATGGCTGATCTCAAGCTGCTTGGACAAATATATATGCATGCTTCCAATGGCATCAAATCCATTCATCATCATTGGTTAGTTTGTAGGGTCATGAAACTCGCCATTTTGGTCCACGATCTCCAACAGAATGAACATGACGATATTCTCTCTAATCTCCTCCAAGCTGATTGACAGGTTCTGCATGTCCAATTCCTGTAAAACACAGCAGTAGCCAAAGATATAAAGCTGCATAGAATAAGTTTACTTAATTTCATTGCATTGCTGTAAGTCTAGACAAGTATACTGCTGAATAATAAGTTGAGACCTCGATTGCGCAAAATTGAAAGAAATTACTAACTGATCAAGGCAGGAGGGTACCAAATTTTCTAAAACCAGCACCTATTAATCGTTGTTGTCATTATGTCCTTTCACCATTCAATTGAAAAACACCAATCATAAACCAAGAATAATATACGCACAGAGACTCAATCAACATTTTCGAGCTCGCTTTCGCAGGAGGCGTCGCAAAGATTGTACTCTATTATGCATTTGTCTGTTCCCTTGCTTTAGGGAACAACCCTCCTAAACCTAATGGAAAAAAGCATGATCTTGCAGTGAAAAAAAAGGTAATGGGGGTGGTGAGGAGGACAAATCAAAGAAAGCATCTCTGGGATGGACGCATTATTGTTCACAGTTCACATAGGAGATAGCTAGGGTGGTGCTTTCAGATACAATGCAAACTAACCCTTTGATGGCAGGGAAGGGATGGCTGGTAGGAAGCAGGAGCTCACACTGGTGCCTCACAGGCAGGCACAAGGCATTTTGTCCTACTCACCAATCACCCACATGGGGCCATTAGTATAATGTTCCCTCTGATTCTGTTACTCCTTGAGGCCCCTACACCATCACAACCCTCTGCACTTCTATATTTAGAGGGCACATCTCGTGCCTATCCCAAAGTTCAAATGTGGCTGATCAAAATATAGGTGGATGGATGATGCTAATATTCCATGATTCCATTTCAGCAGCTCACCGGTATCCCAGTTATATATATGTATGTCTCAAGATATATATATATATATATATATATATATATATATATATATATATATATATATATATATATATATATATATATATGCAGTGCTATGACATGACACATACAAGCAGAGGCGTGAATATGCACAAGTAAAATATTCATCAGACAGCTCCAATGAATATAGAAATCCATGCATCACAGTAATGAGTCACCTTTCATCAACTGACTAGAGGATCCCCCACTTGTGCAGAATTCAGCTAACAGAATATAGAAAAATGTTTCCTTATGAAGGCTGTCAGTAATTCCAGGGGTACACAAATCTTAGCTTCCTTCTGCCTTCTGAGATGACGGTGCCAGTGCCATCCTCATCACAACATCAAGGAGGCAAGGCAAGCAGTATTTTACTCCCAAGATATTTATAAGCAACTAATAATTCAGCATTGGAGAAGTAATCACATTCAACTGCGAACAACAACTAATAATTAAATAGATCTGTTGTACCTTAGAATTATCCAAATTCGTCTGTACCATCGCAGGCATCAAATTGTGGGCCGCATAGAACCCACAATAGTTTTCCAGACCTTGCTGCAGGCACTGTGATCATATGACCAAACATGGTTAATAATATGATTGAGACACTAATTCACAACTAGAAGTGAAGCACTACTAACTGGAACTTTGGGGGCATGAATCAACTTGACTTTTGTCTTCTTCGCCTTGGGCTGGATATTGCCATAAGCCCTACACATACATGAGTTGTTACAACATTTGTTTGACTCAGTAACATAATTAAAAAAGAATGGGGCAATATAATAGTAGGTTAGAAAATACTCACTCATCTATCACATATTTTAACGAACTCAAATCACTCTTAATCCCTCTATTGGAGTCGAGGTACAAGACCTTGTGCCAGTTGGGAACGATGATGACAGCAATCCAGTGCCCACCACAGTTATGTGCAAACATCACATATTTTTCCTGGGCATATTTCCTTAGGAATCTTTCTAGATACGCCACACTGTAACCTCTATCTCTTCTCAAGTTAACTATTGACAATGCATCTGGATCAAGAAGGGCAACGGGCGCAGACTTCTCCCTAGCTTGTACAATGAGGTATCTAGGATTAAAGAAGCATACAAAAGCAATTTAGCAAGCAATGCAAATATATGAAGAGAATCCCTAGCTAAAAATGAACAAGTTTAAAAGAGAAGAAATTGTACGTACAATGTTATCACGCGTAGAATTGCTACATCCAATGCATCAAGTGTGAGGAGGTCAAAGAAGTCTTCAAATCCCACGGTGAGAGAATCTAAATCACACCAGAAATAACGGTGCTCCACCCTACCTACTATCCTGGTGTCTCTACTCTCTGCACATGCAGTCATGTATAAGGCATGAAGAGCAGCACACCCAGGTCCTGCCTTCTCAATTTCTTTTGGTGATAACATTGGCATTCCAAATTGGATCTTGGGGTTGGACCGTGTCCATACAGAAGCCACAGGGGTACTCCTAGAAAATTTGGTCGGTTCTGCCTCCTGCTGCTGCTTGACACCCACCTGCTGGTCTCGTTTGGTGTTACTCTTGGGTGCTCTAGAGGCTGCGGAAGATCCAGCTGGGCCATGTGTGGACTCATTAGTTTGTTTCTTGCCTTATGCATGCTCCTTGGAAGCACAATTTCCTACAGTAGGGGCACTCTTCGCTTTCTCATCCTCCTGCTGCTGCTGCTTGACACCCACCTGCTGGTCCCGTTTGGTGTTACTCTTGGGTGCTCTAAAGACTGCAGAAGATCCTGCTGGACCACGTGTGGACTTATTAGTTTCTTTCTTGCCTTCTACATGCTCCTTGGAAGCACAATTTCCTACAGTAGGGGCACTCTTCGTTGTCTCATCTTGTGAGGATGAAACATTGCATACAAGGTCCTTCAGACTGTTTTTGGCTTACCTGCCAATCAGTGTAGGTCCTAATGAGCTTTTAGTAGAGACCTCCTTCGGTGATATCACAATGCCATCCTTCCTCCACTGGACCCTCTTGAACATATCCTCTCAGCAGTTGGGGGCGAAGTCAACACAAAGCTCTCATGTTCTGGATGTACAAAATCAACAAGTACAACAACATATCCATCCTGTACAGGAACTGAATATAACTCAGTTTGCATCGGGAAGACTTTACCCTTTCCTACCTCCACCTGATTGCTTACAAGTGTACAAGATGTTGCGTTTCCAACAAGGTCCACAGGATTTGGATATGAAATTCCACCAGGTCTGTCCAACTGTACATTGTTGTAGACTGCATCAGAGGCTAAGGCACAACTGCTCTTCATACCACCTACAGAGGGAAGGGTGTTGGAGGGCAGGACCAAATTCACTCCTTGTTCACATAGCATGGCAATGATATCTTTAGTGAGCTCCTCGCGAAGTTCATCTTTAATGGCATCCACATCCACATCCACATCTGAACGCTTCCTCTTTCTATAATGCTAGAGCAATTCAGCCAATACTTCCAACCACTATAACTAGAAAAACTGCGTATATGCCATGTCTGTTCTGGGCCCAAGACCTGTGTGAGCACATCTTTATCCCTGACCAAAGTGTCTGTGAGCCCTGAAGACTCAAGTTCTGTTTGCTTCTCTACAACTTGCTGAGAGACCCTTTCAGTTGACTTTGACGCCCATTGAATCTTAGCAGAACCTTCAGACATAACCAACTTACTCCATGCACGCAGATAACTCCTAGGGCGACCCTCAGGATATCTGTGCCAAGGATTACTTATGCCATTGGTGGCTAAGTCCCTATCCTGTTTCTCCCACTTTTTAGCTGCTCCAGCATACCCTGTTGTCCCCAGGCAGTGGTTATGCTTGTTCCTCTCGCGAAGCTTCCTGAATCTCTCACTTTTCTTCTTTGCTTCATCAGTATTATGTAGTGCCACAAAAGCTTCCCATTCTTGAAGCGGAATGAATGGGTGCTTCTCCCTGGCATTCAACCCTGGCCTGACAAACAAGCGTACTAGCTCACTTTTGTAGGTTCTCCAACTATGCTTTACAAACCTCATCATCATCTTAAGCGTTGTAGGCCTCAACTTAACTTCAAAATGCAATGAAGGCTCGACACATTCATCAAATAACTGTTTCTTGTCATCATCAGTTAGAACATCGAATGAAGGCATGACCAAGGACAACCTTTGTCTAGCAATCAAACCAGCAAGCTTCCTCATTCTTGTCACAGCCTTCTCCTCAGTGGGCATCCCATCCTCCTTGAGCTCCCTGACAACTATCTGGTCGGTTGGCCACTTTGCGACTTTCCTCTTTCTCCGGCGGCGACCACAAGGTTGAGATGCCTGCACCTCTCTCTCTTGCTCCTCTGTAGTATCATGTCCATGTTGGTCCTCTGCATTACCATCACTCTCTCCTGCATCTGATTCATTGCAACTAGCTTCTCTGTAGGCAGATGATGATGTGCGTCCATTATCAAATTCCTATAAAAGAAATTTTAGTAAGGTTCTTAGGGACCATGATACAGTTCTGCCATGTAACAGTACGTAGCTAGTCATGTATATACCATTCAGAGGGATCTGTGCGTAGCCAAAAGCTACCACTAACACCAATAACCAACGCATTTGTTCTTTGCCAGATTCCTAGAAATAGTGAGCAAAATAAGTAACCTAGTTGTAAAAACAGTGGTACTACTTGGTAAAACAATATAACTTGTCCAGCTGCCTCTAAATAGACAGTTTGTGCTAAGACCTAGAATAGAATTGTCCTAGGCTAACCAATATAAGCAGATATGCTACACAAACTAACAAAAAAATTATATGCTTTTCAGTTAATACTTAGTGGTTCATCCATTGCCCCACCGAAGTAATTAATTCATCTATTTTACTGTCCAAATAAACTAGGAATATTTTGATCAAAAGAATCTGAATCTGAATTGAATTTGATAATAACAGCTTAGACTTCCTTATAGGGTAACTAGGTGATTGCTCGTGCGTTGCAACGGGAAAAAATAATGACATGGTAACGCTATTACCTAAAATGAACTTCCTTTTCAATTTGAACAGTACTTCAAAGGAGAAGGCCAAAGTCTGCCCAAACATAGCAGATTTAACACTGTTCTCATCAGTATTTGTAGTGATCCTGAACGGGCATAAGTGACACAAATAAGTGGCATGCTAAAGCCTAATTGTAAAAATCAGATCTTTCCATTAAAGTAACTGGAGGTTCACTCCAAATGATTCAGTACAAAGATAACATGTATAGTTGCCAACTAAATTACTTCAATTCCTGTTCTTTTGCTAATTAGCAAATGCTACTAAAAATAACTGTAGACACCAAATAGTTTCTAAATCAAACTCAAAGTTCAAAACCTGATAAACTCAATGTTCAGCATCTTATAAAAGTGACTTTTGCTAACGCCATCCGTATAATTAAGATAGAACAGTTTTGTGCTACAACAAAACAAAGGAAACTGGAGATACACAACTAATTTTCTGAACCAAACTGTTATTTCACAACCCAAGCCCTGATGCTAACATGCAAGTATTTCACATGGAGAGAAAAAAACATTGCTTAATCTGCAATTTCATTTCACCCTCCTGGTATCAGTTGGGAAACAATGAATCATATTATCCTTAAATAGTTTGACGGACTTATGCACATGGAACACATCCTCTCTCCTGCCAGATTATCTTTCTGAAAACCTAGTTTAGGTTATTGGAACACATGTACCTAATTATCTGTTACTAAAATTGTCTGCATTCAAATTAATATTTACACCAAACGACCCATCAAGGAACAGCAAAAACTCAGTTTTTGGTCCAATCTTCTGTTGGCTTGACATCTTCTGTTAGCTTGACATCCGCTTCAACATCTGCAACTATACTCTCAGCTTCTCCAATATCAGCACCTTACTTATTTGACTCCTTTAGTTTAGCATGCAATGGAAGGCCGCGAAGAGGCCATCCAATAATAAATACTGGTTCATTCTGTTTTAACATCCATGTTGGTATATTTGGCTATGGCAATGAATCTTCCCCCTTGGGCTCTCAAAGCCATTGATAAAATTAGGAGAGCTTTTCTTTGGAGAGGAAGAAGAGATGTGAGGGGTGGACATTGCCTGGTGGCTTGGCCTAAGGTTACTCAGCCACCTGAACTTGGAGGACTTGGGATTTCTAGTTTGCAACAGCTTGGTTGGGCCCTCCAGATGCAATGGCTGTGGCTGCAAAAAATTGAACCTGATCGGCCATGGGCAGCCTTCCAGATCCAAGTCCACCCCTCAGTAAAGGCTTCCTTTGCAGTGGCCATAATTTCAGAAGTTGGCAATGGGAAGAACACCATATTCTGGATGGTCCGATGGTTGCACGGTCAAAGCCTAGCTCAATTTGTGCCTAATCTCTATGGCTCAGTGTTTGCCAGAGCAAGGAAGAGAACCGTTTTTGAAGCAATGACAAATATGAGATGGGTTTAGGATGTCAGAAGGGCTACCACAGTTCCATTTGTGGCAGAATATTTCAGGCTATGGGATCTCCTTTCAGAGGTGGTACTGCAACCTGATGTTGATGACTCTCATGTCTGGCAGTTTTCTCCCTCAGGCTCTTATTCAGCAAAATCAGCATATGAAGGGTTCTTCATGGTGCTGTATAGTTCAGACCAGCGGAAAGAATTTGGAAGAGCTGGGCACCAGGCAAATGCAAGTTTTTCATGTGATTGGTTGCACATAATAGATGCTGGACGGCAGACCGCCTTGCTAAAAGGGGGCTGCCTCACCCTATACGTTGCCCGCTATGCGATCAGGCTGAAGAAACAACTAACCACCTGCTAGTATCATGTGTATTCTCCCGCCATGTGTGGTTCATTATTCTTCAGAAGGTCGGTTTGCAGGACCTTTCCCCCAGCCTGAAGACATCTCATTTGATGATTGGTGGGCAAGAACGAACAGTGGAATCGATGGTCAGGCAAGAAAGGGTCTGAATTTTCTCATCATCCTAGGAGCATGGTCTATTTGGAACCACCATAATAGATGTGTGTTTGATGGGATTCAACCTAGTCTTAATGGAGTTTTAGCTATGGTTAGGGATGAGCTACACCTACGGAGTCTGGCCGGAGCTCGAGGAGTTTCCCATCTCCTCGCTCCAGGGCCAGCCAATGGGTGATTTCTCCTACTGGTCAAGGGTCAGGGCTTTGTCTAGAGAGAGTCAGTTTGTACTTTGTGAAGTGTGTTGAGGTGTGTTTAGTGTTGTAAGGGGTTTCTTAACCCCCTGTTTTCTCTTCTTAACCTCCTTCGCTGTCCGCGCCAACCCACCCGCCACCGGCCGGATTCCTGCCCGCCTTGGTCTCGAAGAGTTGCGCGCGCCCGGGGGAAGGGGCGGCGCTGCGCACGAGCTCTGTCACAGGCACACCATGGATGTCTAGGTGTTAGGGGTGACGCCATGGACGGGGAGGCCGTTGTCACTGGCCGTGGAGGAGTCGTGGCGCACCTTCGGGTTCGGTGCGGACTATGACCCCATGGTGCTGAACGCCATCGCCAGGAACAGCATGGGAGGGACCTTCTCCGTCGTCAACGACGTGGACATGCTAAGCATGGCCTTCTCCCAGTGCCTCGCCAGCCTGCTCACCGTGGTGGTGCAGGACCTCACCGTCACGGTGGCGCACGTCGAGGATGAGTCCACCATACAGAAGGTGGCCGCCGAGAACTACCCGCAGATGCAGGACGCCGACACCGGCTCGGTCACCATCGCCTTCGGCGACCTCTACAGCAAGGAGGTGCGGAAGGTGATCGTGGACCTCCTCCTCCCGACCATTGACACCGAGCGCGGCGCGGACATCCTGGAGGTGACCTACTCGTACAAGACGGCCGGGAAGCTATTCGACGCGCCGCCCGCGACGGTCACCGTGCGGCGCAGCGGCAGTGCCTTCGCGGAGGATGACCCACATAATAGATGAACTTGCGCATGACAAAGAGAGTTCGGACGCGTCTAGCAACAGGCGTCACAAGAAATAACACTCGTCTGTACCATGAAGTTGGTACAGACGACTCTTCCCAGGACATCTCTGTGATAGTGCCAATTCCTACACGCGTCTGTGTTAGTTCTTATTACAGACGGGCGTTAACCCTTGCTGTGTTGGTCATGCATCGAACAACTTACTACAGACGCTTGTCAGAGAAAGCGCGTCTGCAATATTTTACTACAGACACGTTTTAATCTGTCGTCTGTAGTATGCATGTTAGATTTGACCTTTTTTTACATAGTGCAATGGAGACTAATTTGTGAGATAAATTTATTAAACCTAATTAGTTTATGATTTGACAATGTGGTGCTATGATAAACATGATGGGTAGGCAATTATTCCCGGTCTACAGAAATGTCGTGTGGGAGCGAAACACCTAATTGCATTCATTAACTTAAATGGTAGTAGTTGGTTCTGCACTTCGTACACAACACAGGTCATTAAAACTATTGGAAAAAGTCACTCTCAATTTGAGTAAAAAAACAACACATCATCATTACAATTGAGTCTGATGCTAAATCGCGCTTTCGGCAGCTACCATACACGAAAACCATGCCATGAAAACACCTTGAACTCTCAACGAACGGCAAAAGTATATAGTCGTCCGTTTTTTTAGTCAACACCAAGAAAAGAGGCCCCACCTAAATATATTTTTCCCAGATTTTTACAAGCTAGTAACAGAGGACGCAAAACATCTATTACAGGAACGATCCTTGAAAATCAAAAAATTACATGGAATGTGCAAAGCACCTATTACTGAGATGACCCACAAAGGTCACACAAGTACAAGACATAGAGGAAAAGAAAATGAATACAACACCAACAAAAACAAAACAAACAACAAGGTTTAGCTATAGGTTCGGCCTACATCCGGAGCTAGTGTGAGGACCACGTTCCCGGCATTTGCCACCACCAAAGACAAACTCTGAAGATCTCTAATCCACAAACCAAACAGATGATGGCCAGGAAGCTGTAAGGCATCGAGTCAGAACAAACCGGTGACAAACGTGAGCTGCATCTCATATGAGAGCATCTAGGTTCCGGTCGACGTCAACCAACACCATTTAGGGAAAAGAAGCCTCAAAGGGGAAGGACCGTCATAAAAAGAGTGAGGAGATATGATGAGACAAAGCACTCAAAATGAACTAGGCGACAGAGTAAGCTGTTGACGGCGAGCACCTGAGAACAAGTAGTGTGCGCAAAGGCTAAGGGATAGAAAGGTAATCAGACCAAAAATAAGATGGGCAAGGAGAACAACTAGAGAGAGCACAAGGACACGCCAGTCACGGACGGGAGCAGGTGTGGAGCAGTCAGGGAGAGCCCAAGGACACGCCGGACACGGACATGAGCAGGTGTTCTTGTAAAGGGAAGTGACGTCCACGAATGCCACCATCGACGATCGGAGTACCAAGCTCGTAAGTGCTTTCGCCTCAGGACCTACCTAGCTGATATAGCAACCTCAGAAAGGCTTCCACGATAGCAGAAATTGAAGTCTACCATGACACCTCTAGGGAGGGTATGACATTATTTTGCGCCATTGTCTCTGGCCTAGAGTAGCAGCCATGCAGGGTTTTCACCCAGATTCCATATGCCTCTAAAAGCCCACCAGAGCGCAGCACGGAAGCCGAGCTTGTCGAGCACGAGCAGTAGGCAGAGGGGACTGCGCGATGTCCCATCACAACCACGGTCAGCAGGGGCCATGGAGGCGAGCGCGGGGGCGCCTGGCCACCCGAGCTGCGATTGCAAGTGAGCAGCCCGGCCACCGCAGGTCATAGGCGCTGCCATCACGGCCACGCTACCTGGCCTTGCTAATGTGTATGGTCGTCCGTTACTTAGGTCTTGTTTAGTTCCTCCCCCAAAACTTTACACCCTATCATATCAGATGTTTGGACACATGCATGGAGTATTAAATATAGACTAAAAAATAACTAATTGCACATATTACGTGTATTTTGCGAGATGAATTTTTTGAGCCTAATTGTTAGTTTGATCTCCCCACCAACAGGCCCAACGGCCTATTGGGCCTTGATCCCACACCCTGATCGGGGGCGCCCAACCCATCTATGGTTGGAGGCCCCCTGTCACGCTAAGCTACAAAAAGGAGAGGTGGGGGCTGGGGCACGTATGAAGAAGTTCGCCACCGCCACATTCCCCACCTACAGTTCCTAACCCTAACCCGATTAGTGAGGGGCGCAGTAGTGACGGGAAGCACCTCCACGCCGACGTCGGACTCTGCTGCGCCGCTCCTCTTCACCGACCGTCGCTGCTCGTGCGCAACCTCCACCGACAAACGTGATGGCGACCTCCAGCTCCTCCAAGAACTCTGACAGTCGATCTCCTAACACCTCTTCTTCTCTCTCCCTCTGATCTAGTAGATCTTGTACTAGGAAGTGACTCTCAAGTGTTGTACCCAACTAGATCTATGGCTAAATGATCCTACAGTTTCAACAATGCTATCGGAGCTAGAGGCTAGCATGTAGATCCAGATCTCAGGGATGAAAACCAAAAGAAACGAGAAAGAGGGATCTGATTTTGAATCGGGTCAAAGAACAAGCGAAACCCTAACCCTAACCCTAGAGGGGGAAAAGGACGGGAGGGAGAGGAACCTACCTGGAACCTAACCCTACTATCAACACCGCCGTCGTGCGGGAAGGACCGCGGCCGCCTCGTCGACGCGCGGGAAGAACAGAAGAGCCGATGGTCGAGGAGGTCACGCCACCGCGCGGCCATGCCTCGGGCTCGGGGTCAAGGGCACCGCAAACGAACCGCTCGACAGCGGCGCGTTCACTTTGCGGTGAGCGCGTGCACCGGCAAAGGGACCGGCGGCAGCGCCACCACCTCCTCCTCGCCGCCATGGGCAGCAGCAGCTCGGTAGCAGCAAGAAAAGGAGGCAGAGAGTGGAATGAGGTTAGGGTTCAGGGGAGCGGCCGACGGCTAGGTTTTGATCTGCCGAGATCATCGCTCAACTGTCCGTTTTAATGTAAATTTGATGAATTTGAGTCAATTTTGATGCAAATCTCTGTATAATTTTTGTCCAACGATAATTTTGTTCAGAGAACAGCAAAGTATTCTAAGAGTTTCTAGAAAATAGAATTATGGAATTTATTAATGTTTCCACTGCGTATTTAAAGTTGTTGTTTTCATTATTAAATTCAAACCAACGGGAGAATTTAATTTTTAAAAATAGATATATTTACATATTATTATAATATTGTTATTATTCTGACCAACGTTGATTAATAGCAATATTATGAGTTTTTTCATGCATTAATTCTATTTATGTCCAACGGTGATGTAGAATTATTGTAAAGAACAGTTGTATGTTTTAATTTTGACCAATGTTGGAACTAAGGCATGCAATTATTGTTATTATGTTCTCAGTTTACATGGATTATGTTTTTAGGTGGATACTCCTTGATAGGTTGCATCAAAGATATCCCTACTCTCAAAGGAGATAACTACACTGAATGGAGGAGAAAGCTTAATCTGGCCTTCATTTTAGGTGAGGTGGACTAGGTAGTCACCGTACCGTGCCCCCACTGAGCCTGAGGCACTAGTGAGAGAGGCTGATGAGACTGATGCTGCTTGGCAGGCTAGACAGAGGGACTTTGGTCCCATAAAGATGTCATATGACCTTGAAAAGGTAAAGTGGGTCACAGCCAACAACAAATGTCTAGTTATGATAAAGAACACGATTGAGCATGCGCTAGTGGGCACAATTCTAGACTATGACACGGTCATAGAATGCCTTGAGCGGATAAAGAGTCAGTTCACTAACTCTTCAAAGACATATGCCATCCAGCTGATAAAGCACCAGATGACAGAGAAGTACACTAGAGGTGGCATAAGAGAGCACATACTAAGGATGAACAATCATGCATCTAAGCTAAAACCAACGAATCTGGCTCTCAAGAAAGAGTTCTTTATTCATCTGGTTTTTGCTTCCTTGCCAAAGGAATATGACACCTTTGTTGTTAATTACAACATGCTGCCCGAGAAGTGGAATTTAGAGAAGCTCATGGCTATATGTGCTCAGGAGGAGTACAGAATAAAGATTGCAAATGGTGGTACTATCAACTATGTGAAAGATAACAAGAAAAGGAACTTTAATGCTAACTCCTCAAAGGCTCAAGGAAAGGCTCCCATGCAAAATCAGTCTCAGCAGAAGAAGTTTACAGTGAAGAAAAATCAGTGTCTTCACTGCAAGAAGACGGGGCATTATAAGAAAGATTGTCCCAATTTCTTAAAGATGATCATGACAAAGAAAGGTGAGAACATTATTATGTTCATAAATGAATCCCTATATGTACAATATTTAAAATCTGCTTGGTGGATTGACTCGGGAGCAACTGTTCATGTTGCTAATTCTTTACAGGGATTCCGTTCGACGAGGACTATGCAAAGAAGAGAAAGATGCGTTAAAGTCGCAAATGGAGTTCAAGCAGATGTTGAAGCTGTTGGCGACCTTTCTCTAGAGCTTGCTGATGGTTTCACACTTTTACTTAGAGATGTTCTTTATGTTCCTTCTTTACAGAGAAACTTGATTAGTGTTTCATGTTTGGACAGTGATGGTTATGATTGCAATTTTGAAAATGACAAATGTAAGTTAATGTTTAATAATGCATGTGTTGGTCTTGCATTCCTGCAAGGCGAGCTTTATTTATTATCACTTTGTGAAAATGTGAATTCCGTATGTGATGTGAATGAGCATGTATCCTCGTCTGCAAATGTAAACAGAAAACGAAAGAGAACTCACGATGCATTGTCGAAATTATGACACTGTCGTTTAGGCTATATTTTGAGGGGGGAATAGAAAGACTAGTTAAGAATAAAATTCTTCCTCCATTAGAGTTCTCAGATTTAGAACAATGCATAGAATGTATTAAAGAAAAGTATGTAAAGAAAATTAAGAAAGATATCAAACGAAGCGTAGAAATTTTAGAGATAATTCACACAGACATCCGTGGACCGTTTCCTGTGAAGAGTGTGGATGGTTATGACTCATTCATAACATTCACAGATGATTACTCCCGGTTTGGCCAGATCTATCCAATTAAAGAAAGAACAGAAGCATTGGATAAATTTAAGATATCTAAGGCTGAAGTTCAAAATTATCATAATTTAAAGATTAAGATAGTCCGATCTGATCGTGTGGGGAGTACTACGGTCGACATACCCCATATGACCAAGTGCCTGGACCTTTTGCATGGTTCTTACAGGAGAACGGCATAGTAGCCCAGTATTCGACACCGGACGAACCTTAGCAAAATAGAGTAGCTGAAAGACATAACCGTACCCTTACGGATATGGTGTGTAGTATGATCAGTTACTCAACCTTACCGTTGAGTCTATGTATGGAGGCGTTAAAAACCGCTATTCATATTCTCAATAGAGTACCAACTAAGTCGGTGCCCAAAACACCGTATGAGTTGTGGACAGGAAGAGTACCCTCACTAAATCACTTACGTGTGTGGAGGAGCTCTGCTGAGGCTAAAGTTTTTAACCCAAACATTGGAAAGCTAGATCCCAAAACAGTAAGTTATCATTTCATTGGCTACCCTGAAAAGTCAAAAGGTTTTCATTTCTACTGTCTGGACAGACATATAAAGTTTATAGAAACGAGACATGCTGTCTTCTTAGAGGATGAGATGATGAGGGAGAGCGTGGTAGCTCGAAAAATTGATCTTGAAGAGAAGCGGGTGTGCGCGCCCACTCTAATGATTCAGGAACCATTTTTCGAGCTACCTATTGTTGCTGCACCGATAATGCAAGACACTGTGGTGCAAGCACATGTTGTTACTCCACCTGTGGCAATAATGAATGATGAGGAGGAGGAACCTATCCTTCAGGATCCTATAGAACCTGTTGTCACACATAAAGGGGAACAACCGCTGAAGATGTGCCAAATGTGAGCTATTCTTGATGATTATGAAGTTTATGATACTGAAGAGTTTCATATGAAGGATGATCTAACCTCATATGAAGAAGCCATGAGAAGCGCCCACTCATCGAAGTGGTTGGTAGCTATGGAAGATGAAATGAAGTCAATGAGTGCCAATAAAGTTTGAGACTTGAAAATAATTCCTAAAGGAGCCAAAACAGTAGGTTGTAAATGGGTCTACAAAACAAAATATGACTCCCAAGGGAATATAGAAAGATTTAAAGCGTGATTTATGGCAAAAGGTTTCACACAAAGAGAAAGGATTGAATACAATGAGACATTTTCTCTAGTCTCATGTAAGGATTCCTTTAGAATCATAATGGCACTGGTAGCACATTATGATTTAGAATTACATCAAATGAATGTAAAGACGACATTTCTCAACGGGGATTTGGAGAAAAATATTTACATGGCACAACCAAAAGGTTTTGCCGTGGAAGGAAAAAGAACGAATGGGATGCCACCTAAAGAAATCCATTTATGGGTTAAAACAAGTTTCAAGACAGTGGTATTTGAAGTTTGATAGAACGTTAAGAAAATTTATGGTTAAAGATAATGTAGAGGACAATTGTGTTTATGTAAAGTTTAAGAATGGGAAGTATATCTTCCTAATCCTGTATGTGGATGATATCTTACTTGCTAGTAGTGATGTCAATCTACTACTGGAAACGAAGAAGTTTTTGTCCTCAAATTTTGATATGAATGATCATGGTGAAGCTTCGTTCGTTCTAGGGATCGAGATTCATCGAGATAGAAGTAAAGGGATATTGAGACTGTCACAAAAGGCATACATAGAAATTTTTTTAAAGAAATTTAGTATGCACAAATATAGTCCTTCATCTGCACCTATAGTCAAGGGCGACAGATATGGGGATTTTCAATGCCCTAAGAACCAGTATGAGCTCAACCAAATGAAAGCGGTTTCATATGTTTCAGTTGTCGAAAGCTTACAGTATGCATAAGTGTGCACGCGCCCTGACCTAGCGTTTGTTACCGGGTTGCTTGACAGATTTCAAAGTAATCTAGGAATAGAACACTAGAAATTAGTAAAGAAAGTCTTGTGATATTTGCAAGGAACGAAAGGCCTCATGATGACGTATAGAAGATCATATTCCCTTCAAATAGTGGGATACTCAAATTCTGATTATGCGGGAGATGATAGAAAATCCACGTCTGGATATGTATTCACTCTCGCAGGAGGAGCTATATCATGGAAAAGCTCAAAACAAACCATCACTACATCGTCTACAATGTATACTGAGTTTGTAGCATGTTATGAGGCAACGGGGCAGGTGAACTGGCTAAAGAAGTTCATACCCGGTTTGAAGGTGGTTGATGACATCAATGGACCACTTAAGTTATACTACGAAATAGTCCTGCAATACAGTATGCTCACAACAGTAAGTCAAGTGGTGTTGTCAAACACATTGACATAAAGTATTATGTTGTGAAAGATAAAGTCTAGAATCATATTATAATCTTAAGCATATAAGTACAGAAAAGATGCTCGTGGATCCGTTTATAAAAGGCTTATCACCTAACGTGTTCAGAGAACATGTAGCCGTCATGGGTTTAAGGGAAAGTCTATGATTCCTGGACAATTAAAAGGGCCCAAAGTTAAAGAATCTGTTTCAGAACAGAGACGTGTATTATAGCTGTTAAATCTATCGATGATTGATCGTGACGATGAATCATGCTCTATGCATTAATCTATGATGGAACAAATAAAAATGAAAAGCATATAAGTTCAAAGTCAAAGAGTTTCGGTCTAAGCATATGGTGAGATCAAGGGGGGAATGTTAGTTTGATCTCCCCACCAACATGCCCAAAGGCCTATTGGGCCTTGATCCCGCGCCTTGATCGGGGGGCGCCCAACCCATCTATGGTTGGAGGGGCCTGACACGCTATCCTATAAAAAGGAGAGATGGGGGCTGGGGCACGAAGTTCGCCACCGTCATTTTCCCCACATATAGTTCCTAACCCTAACCCGATCAGTGAGGGGCGCAGTAGTGACAGTAAGCACCTCCACGCGGACGCTGGACTCCGCTGCGCCGTTCCTCTTCACCGACCGTCGCTGCCTGTGCGCAGCCTCCACCAACGAACGTGATGGTGACCTCCGGCTCCTCCTCCAAGAACTCCAACGGTCGATCTCCTAACACCTCTTCTTCTCTCTCCCTCTGATCTAGTAGATATCAAGTGTTGTACTCGACTAGATCTATGGCTAAATGATCCAACAGTTTCAACACTAATTAGTCCGTGATTAGACAATGCCATGCTACAGTAAACATGTGCTAATTATGGATTAATTAGTCTTAATAAATTTATCTCACAGTTTACAGATGAGTTCTGTAATTAGTTTTTTTTATTAGTATCCGAACACTCCTTCCGATATCTCATAAAATATCCGATGTGATATTTCAAAACTTTA
This sequence comes from Saccharum hybrid cultivar R570, assembly GCA_038087645.1. NCBI lineage: Eukaryota > Viridiplantae > Streptophyta > Magnoliopsida > Poales > Poaceae > Saccharum > Saccharum hybrid cultivar. The sequence continues at coordinate 714,826 of JAQSUU010000433.1, forward strand.
CGCCCCTCGAACTAAACGAGGCCTCAGTTAGAATCTCATTTCCCCCATTGTCTTCTTCCTGCTAATGTGCAAATAAATAAATTAAGACAAGGGACAAGGGATCCCGGTTACGAGGTACCAATGGCAGGATAGAGTACAAAAGATACTCCTTGCAAAGAATTTTGTGTGACTAACAACAGTAAGCTGCAGATTGCTTGTTGGCGCCTGTGGTATATGGCTACCACTGGTAAGTTCTTTTGGTCCTTCAACGAAAAGAACAAAAAGGAATGATTAGTTCATCGGTCATTGCTCGTACCAATACTAAACACACTAATTGAAAGACGAGTGCTTGGATTTGCACAAGTGAACAAGAGCAGTAACCATCGCAGTATGACAAGATTGACCAGCTCATCAGTATCACGAGCAAAAGATAAGGATCAATGGAGTCTCGAGGCTCTGAATCTAATAGCTCCGAGATCATGAGACGTCTGAACCTCTAGTTCCGATTAAACTTCTATTTGCTCGATCAGTAGCTACTACTAGCAGTGGCGGATGTAGCTAGGATGCCGGTTACGCTGGCTGTATCCGCCCGACTACTGGTTCATTTCGCCATCACTCCCATCATCTGATGTTATTCATCGGCTCGGTTTGTACGATCACACGACGCTCGAGAAACCAGTGCTGGTTCCGCAAACAGAACTGAGCTGTCGTTTCTACGTTTCAGTCACACCACAAAGTGGAATAGAAGCTTTGAGATTGAGACTGTACCAGGCTACCAGCCATCTGTTTGGTTTCGAAAACAAAAGCTGACAGTTTTTTTCCTTTCTTGGAAGCGAGCAGCGCACGCCTGAAGGGATATATTGCGAAGAATTCGGTGCATAATTCTTCTCACATCTTGTATGTCGATCTAGTCGTAAGTGCAGCGATCTTGTGCTGTGTCGATCGAGCTCAACTTGCCAACAGGCACCCGTATAGGTTTGGCTTGTTGCCCATACGGCCATACCGCATGCATCGGCTTTGCTAGCCAAGCGGCCATTCAGGGTTAGGCACAGGTCGGTCGGCGTCAGAGAGAAGCGGACCTTTGTCTGGTCCGGCCGTCCTATCAGGAGAGATGATGGCCATGACTCATGTGGCGGCTATCCCATGTCCTAATCCAGTCCAGATTTATTAATAGTGTGCCAAATCCTATCTCGCATGCTAATGAACTCAACATGGGATCTTGTTCTAGTTCTACTGGTGGCAAGTAGTAGCTTTATATACTGATTGGCATGATTTGTGGTCTGACCGGCTAACTCTGAGTAAGACTGACCAAGCAATCCAATCATTCAGCAATTATGCAGAGAATGATAACCGCTGATGAGTGTGCATGCCCAAATTAAATTTCAGTTACTGGTAGTACAGTAGTCAGTGTTCGTGACGGCAGGTGCGCGACAGTGACCAAGGCACCAAGCAGTACCGGCGGGAAGGCTGGTGCGCTGGTCCAATATGTCCGTTTCCTGTCGTCTCGATCCGCCGGTGCCGGCGTCCGTCCTGTTCACAAATCACAAGCTCAAGCGCTCTCAATCATTACGACGGGACGCGCGCCTACTTTGCCTTTATTTACAAGTGTACAGAGGGCGAGCGTCGCGAGCCGCAGGTGCGGTTCGATCTGTGCGCCGGCGGTGTGGCGGTGGTGCGCTTGGGTGGTCTGGTCTTTGGTGCGCTGTGCGCGCCGGTCCCATCCCGATCGGACACCGGGACCTTCCCGCTCGTCCGGGTGCGGTGCGAGTGCCGGACGCGGCAGATTCGGCGCGCACGGACGCGGTTGGCGTCTTCCACTGGTCCCGCGGTTCGCCCCTGGCTCCGGCCGGCGCCGGCAAAGGGACGGATGGTTCGCGTACCCTGCTGTGCTGTGCTGTGCCGTGCCGTGCGGGGCGAGATCGGGGACGAGAGAGACCATGGGGGGCGGTGCACGCCGAATCCTCCGCGTCTTGACAGCACGCACAGCACAATGCGGACGCGACGAAACGTCGATGTCGCTGGTCTGCTAGCGGGGGCTCGCGCGCGAGGAGCGCGACAAAATTGGTGGCATCTCGCGTGACCTCAACATCGCTTTCGTGGTCGCGGGCAGGCGGGGCCCGACACTGGCGCTGCTGGCTGCTTGGGGCAGGGCCAACCAGGGCAGCTAGCAATTTTTACAACGCAAGTTAAAACGCTCACTTTTAGTCCGGTCTCACTACCTCTTAGACAAGGTCTGACTCGGTTTGTGCTGAGGTCCCAACAAAAAAACCTAGCCGGGCCTCTACTTTTGGGCTCCATCGCGTGCTTGAGCAATGGCTTGAGCTTTGTGTCAGACCAAACATACGGTGCTTCTGCAAGATCCCCTGACATACTGCGAAGCCATCAATCGAGTTGAGGTGGCAGGCTGGTGCAAACGTGGACGTCGGGGCTACAAGCCACGGTGTTGCGTTGGGCCTGGCCATATAAAATCACTCCCATGCATTGCAAGGCGAGAAAATAAAAATTATTAAACTTTCATAGAAAACGAGAACTGGATTATTTCATTTCAACTATGTTTTACACTTTATATAAAATTTATTTAAAAGCTATAAATGATTCCAATGATGACCATATGACAACATAATATAATTTCATATTAACCATAAAATGTCCTAATAAACCTATTAAGATACTACAGTTTTCATAGTTTTTTTCTTCCATTACAACATAGAAAAATTATCGATAAATATATCATATTAAGATACTACAGTTTTCATAGTTTTTATATTATCCCTGTGTCGGTACAGTTAAATATTAAGTTTTGTGACTTACCTTGAGGTCTCTGTTATTATTATTTTGAACAGATCAGTCCTTGACATGTCAGCAACTAAATAAGTGCATATTTCGTTTCTTGTGGATTCAATTTTATAAAATTTGATTAGGTATATAAAACTAGTATCAATATTAATATATCTAAATAAGTTTCTTACGAACATATATTTTACAAACAATTTAATGATAGTTACGATGCATCATAAATGTAATACTTATATAATTAGTCAAACTTTAAAATTTTGATTTTTCGAGAAGTTAGATGTATACTTGTGTTTGATATTAGTGTTGAAAAAAAACACCACAAGTTTATAGAGAAGATGATCTAATATTATTATACCACATAATAACAAAACATCTTACTATCTATATTAGTCCATAGTTGTAGCTATATCTACATCTAATATTAATATTATATGTACTGACATTGAAGAGTGAAGATTTCTCTCCCTAGGTCTGTCGTTCCGCACTTCCAATCTCTCTTCTTCCGTCACTCACTCCTTCACTTTTCACTTCCTCACTCAGCTTTCACGGATGGCCTAGAGTCACTCCCAATTTGGTCACCGTTACAGTTTAGCTGCAAAATATTGATCGTCCGAGCCTAACTATGTCGCTACTTGACAAAGTTCAGTGTGCACAAAGGTGTGTGACTCACCTCTTATCTTTCATCTTGCTCATTCTCACATCATATACACATGATAGCCTCCTTTGTAATCTTAGTCAATTTCTAATCAATTTTCATACGAGATTAATTCTTTTATTACATCTAACACTTCTGAAAAATCTAAGACTTATTTGATTCAATTGGGCCAAACCCACAAAACAAGCAGCTGGCGCAATGCTTCGCTGAGGCCTTCTAGACTAGCTCTTAGCCCACCCGATTATTTCCCTCAGGCCCCATGTGGCAAGCAAAGATTGATATGTCAAGCAGGCTTTCTTAACCCTGCTCATAGTTTGATTTTTGTTGTTTAGAGTGGGTTTGGAACCCAACCCATTTGGACTGGTTCTAGGCGATTCCAAAACGTCTCTGGTGGCAATGCATGCTTGATTGGTTCGGCCTAGGTTGGTTCCAGAATGTGCAGTAGTAACTTATATACAAAATAGTTTTTTAAAAAAACTTATATACAAATTATACAGCAACTTATATAGGAACCCAACTAGCAAATTTAGCCTTAATCAATATATATGGTGCAACTCTAATTGATATGATTGTCACAACTCCTAATCAATACGGAACCTGCAAACCTAGTTAGTATGCACGGTTATACGAACCAGTGTTTGACAAATCTAAAAGGAATAGCTTGAGCAAACTATAGGGCAAACAGGGCCGGTCTTGAACTTTTAGGGCCCCAGGGCGAAACAAATTTTGGGGGCCCTTATGTACACATGAACCACGGAATTCTTTTGGAAATTCGAGAAAAAAAAACACATGAACGACACCGTAGCCACCGAGACGCACGACTTCAGCAAGGAGATGTTGCAATGGAGCGCATGTTGCAAGCGTATGATTCAAGTGTTTCAGAGGTATATTGTATTTGTTTCATATGGATGTTGCAAAAGTAGATCAGGGATGTTGCACATATTGCAAGTGTTTCAGAGGTATGTTGCAATTGTTTTCATATGGATGTTGCAAAAGTAGATCAGCGATGTTGCACATATTGCAAGTGTTTCAGAGGTTTTGTTCAAAATGTTTCATTTGTTCCATACGTATGTTGCAAGCGTTCTGATCTCGATGTTGCACACGTTTCACACATATGTTGCAAGAATATGTTCCAAATGTTTTCAGTTGTTTCAGTCTTACGTTGCAGTACATGTTTTCATGGTCGCAAGTTGCAAGTATTTTATCTGATGTTGCATATATTTAACACATATGTTGCAAGTGTATGTTCTAAATGTTTCATCCGTTTCATATGGATGTTGCATTCAAATGTTTTATGTTGCACGTGTTTCATACTGTTTGGAGAGTCAATGGGCACAGGGAGTGATGGTGGCACGACACGAGCGCCGAAGAATGGTTCGCGACGAGCTAGAGGCCGGCAGTCGGGGCACGATGGGGCGGGGTGGGCGTGCGGGACAAGGCGGGCGGCTTCGAATAGGCGGACATGGCGTGCTGCGGGGGCAAGGCAATTCGTCTGGACGCCTCAGCGCTGTGACAGGGTGGGTGCACATGTGGGGCGGGAATAAAAATCAGCATCAGCGCACAGGGGGCAGGCTACGTGGGCGTCCTGTCCGGACGTCCAGGCGCTAGCATAGCTCCGTTGGGGTGGTTTGGGGGACTTCGGATATTAGGGCATACCTAGCTCATACAAAGCTATGTACGCCTCGTTGGAGTCTCACTCCGAGTTGGTCGCCCGCCGCGGCATCGCCGTTGAGTTGGGTGATCGTGTCGCACTTGCTGTGTTGTGTTTAGGATTTACGATTTGGTTCCGAGATGAGAAGTCACAGTCGCAGAATCGACAAACAAATCGTGAATGCCAATCTGCTAGGCTGCCATGGGCCTTAACGAGCCAACCAAATCATCTACTGATACAACTACGTACTGAGTGTATACCTGGGGTGGGGCCCCATAGGATTGGGGCCTAGGGCGGTGAAAGCCCAAGTTTGGTTTTGGTAATTAATGACACCAAGTTGCTAATGCCATGTGTTAAGTGTTTTGAGTTAGGCACAAGCAACACACGTGATGAAGGAGCATGTGGCATGGAGTGATGGCCACAAGATCACAAGTGGTGGAGATGCACATAATATGGTGTACATGATGATCAAGTGGAAGAGAAGGAACTAAGAGCGCAAGGCAAAGGTATAACCATAGGGTTTTCCTTTTACCGGTCTAAGATGAGTAGAGAAGTGATTGACTGGGTTTATGATACATAGCCGACTATCAAGAGGGGCAATCACGGTTAGCTCGGAAATCAAGTGCCACTAGATCAATGTCTTGAGCATATGCATTAGGATCTAGTAAAGAGCTAACATAACGCCTTGGAAAATGATTGTGAAATGCTAACACACATGCACATGGTGGTGTACACTTGGTGGTGTTAGCACTTTTTTGCGAAGGCGGTGGAGTTCAAGCGGTAGAGAGGGGTTTGGGTTCCTCTCTCCCTCCCGCCGAGCTTGCGAGGCGGGATTCAGCGCTTTTTGGAGAAGTGAAATGCCTATTTTCTCTTGCGCCGGAAGTCGGAAAAGAAACGGAGGCAAACGGAGGTCACTGTGGTGACCGGAAGCTGCACCGGACGTGGTCACGGTATGACCGGACGCGTCCGGTCAGTGTTCAGCGTCTGCGCGGTTTTTAGTTCGATGATCGGACGCGTAGCGCGTCCGGTCACTGACGACCGGACGCGTCTGGTCATCCAGGGAGCTTACTGGACTCTAACCGGACGCTGACACTGTGGCGTCCGGTCAGTTCAACAGCGCGTCCGGTCAGTTCTCCTGAGCGAATCAGAGCGCGTGACCGGCGCGTCCGGTCCTTCACGTAGCCGGAGCGTCCGGTCAGGCGTCCAGAGGGGCAGAGCGAAGCGGTGTGACGATCGGACGCGCGGCGCGTCCGGTCACGTGCGATCGAACGCGTCCGGTCGCAGCTGGAGCTTACTGGAACACGACCGGACGCTGGCACTGTCGCGTCCGGTCACTCGGTTGAGCGCGTCCGGTCAGGACAACGGCTAGTTCTGACGCACACTGTTCACGTTTGTCGTATAGTGACCGGACGCGTCCGGTCACCCTGACCGGAGCGTCCGGTCAGCGCGTTTTTCGCTGCGTCGTCTGTAACGGCTAGCTGCGTACCCCTTCGTTATAAATAGACGTTGGCCGGGGTTTGAGAGCAACTCTTGCACATTTTGAGATATAGAGACATACTTTGAGCTAGAGAACAACCCCTCCACTCATCTCTTTGATTAGTTGCATATCTTGAGTGAGATTGAGTGAGATTCAAGTGCGTTGCTTGAGAGTTGCATTCTAGAGGCACTTGATCTTCGAGTTGCTGCGGATTTCTTGTTACTCTTCCGTGTTTCCCGACACGGTAGACGGCTTGGAGCAGCGGAGGTGATTGAGCTCGCAATTGGAGATTGTTGGAGCCTTCACCAAGTGTTGTAAGGGGTTCTTGATCCTTCCCCGCGGGAGTTCGTGAATTGGATACTCTAGTGGAGCTCGTGGCTTGGAGGATCCCCATCTTGTGTGCGGTTGTGCGGCGCCCACCGAGGGCTCGACTCTTGATAGTCGATTAGCTCGCGAACCGACAAGTGGGTGTATCGCCACAACGGGGAGTAGCTTGCCGGGAAGCAAGTGAACCTCGGGATAAATTCTTGTGTCATTCTCTTCCCGAGGATTTCTCTTGTGTGATTGATTGATTGGTACATCTCATCTCTACACGACGGTATAATCAATCAAAGCTCTTCTCTCGTATTACTTCTTGTTTCTAGATTGTAGTTGTTGTTGTGTTTAGTGAATAGCCTTGTACTAGACTTGTGTAGGTGGCTTGCTTAATTAGTTAGAGCTAGTGCTTTTGCTTCGCCACCTTTCGTACTAACTCGTGGTTAAGTAATTCTTGTAGAAGTTTTAATTAGGCTATTCACCCCCCCCCCCTCTAGCCTATTTGGACCTTACAGGCGGCCGCCCCGCTTGCCCACCCTTAGGACCGGTCGTGAGGCAAACACCATACCTCACCTAGCGTGACTCAGTATGCACGATTATACTCCTCGTTGCGCCCTCGGGCACCAGCGTGATGTGTCGCGCAATAGAGTTTGGGTTATACTATAGGCGTGGCTAGCGCCCGGACGTCTGGACGGACGCGAGCGTCCGGATGCCCGCGCAGCCCACCCTTGTCTGTCTCGCAACGCCCGCACGCGCACCCCGCCCTTGTCGCTGTGCTCGCGGCTCCTTCCTAGCGACACCGCTCCCCTCTCTCCAAGTGGCCGGGAGCTGGGATGAGGACGAGCACGCCCTCATCCACAGACCTCAGGCTTGCCGTGCGCCTCAACCACTCGCCCCCAGCATGCCCCATCCGCGGTCACCCGGCTCGCCGCGCCCATCCCCTGGCGCCCAGGCCGTGCCCCCAAGACTCTCTGAACACACCTTTGAAACATGAAACACTTGCAATATGAAACACTTGAATGCAACATATGTCTAAATCATATGAAACATTTTGAACATATAATTCAAATATATACATGAAATATATGCAACATCCATATAAAACACTTGCAACTTGCAACACGAAAAAACTTACTACAACATAAGACTGAAACAACTGAAATCATTAAAACATACTCTTGCAATATGTGTGAAACATATGCAATATCCAAATTAAAAACACTTGCAAACGTATGTCTGAAAATTGATGAAACATTTTGAACAAATGCTTACCACATGCCTTTGAAACACTAGCAACATCCCGATCTACTTTTTGCAACATCGACATGAAACACTTGTAACATGCCTATGAAACATATGAACCACTTGAAACATATGCTTGCAATATGCGTTTTTCACCCTTATTCCGTATAACGCAGCATAAAGCGAGGGGACGGCTAGATCTGGCTAGCCGGTGGCTGAGGATAGTGACACGGCCTGGTAGTGGCCAGCTACGCGCTACGCTTGGCCTGGGCCTGGCCAGTGACGATCCCCTCTCTTGGGCGCCTAACCTAGGCGCGGTGAAGGACGGAGCACAGCATGGCGCTCCAGGTGACGGAGGCGGGGATGGGGGTGCCACGGGGGATGACGGAGGCAGTGTAGTAGAGTGGGGCAGGCAGCCATGCCATGCAGTGCGGAGTAGGAAGAAGAGTGCGGAGCAACGTGGGATGGGGGTAGATACGGCGCCGCCGCACTTGAGAAGGCCACTGCGAGCGGTCTTGCGCTGCCTGCGGTGAGGAGCCTCACGCTGGAGAAGGGAGCAGCGCTATCTTTTTTTTTTTTTTTTTGAGAAGCGGACTTACGAGCAACGCTGGATAAGGCACGAGCGTGCGTCATATCATTATTGTTACGTACAATCTCATCTGTACTCCAAGGAATAAGCCTACCAGCAAACAAGCCATGCTGTGATAGGCCCACAAAGTCCAGAACAATCCTTTTGGTACGGTTGAGCCCAAACATTTTTGCCATGGAATCTTCTGGCCCGCACCAAAACTATTAAGCATTTAAGCCCAGCCGGTTTTGCAAAAAAAAAAAACATTATGAACATGATGGAGGGTCCATGTGAGAAATACGGGATGGCATGTGACGAGGGGTCGCATGAGAGTCATGACTTTTGTGGCGGGACCTTGAGTCCTTGACCGATGAAGAGTTGACTTTTCTGACCGCGAGTCTCACAAAACAACTAGAACTAGGTGCATATGTACTGCAACGATCTGTCGGATCTGAATTCCATGGCTCGTTCTTGCGCTCCGGCGTGCGGAGTGCGGTGCACCGTACGCTTGCTTGTCTCTGGTGCCCGCCTCGCTGTTCGCACGCTGGGTTGGTTCACTTGCGCCGTTGCAGTTTAGACTAAAACTGTCCACTTGCCAATTTGCCATCGGATTGCTAGTTATATTAGCCCTCCATCTGTGCGCGCGTATCTCAGTATACATAGCTAGTCCCCTACGGGCGGGCCGGGCGGGCGACGGCACTGACAATCTGATACCAAGCATGGCGACTGATGCAGCTGTGGCCGATGAGGATGGATCGTTGAAGAAGACGAAGCAGGGCGGCTTCAAGACAATGCCATTCATACTAGGTGATTGCCCTTGCTTCCACAGAAGTTTCCTCTCATCAGATCGCAATTCAAGCACCTTTCCATCGTTATTTCTGAGTATATACATACTACTCCGAACGACTGATGCTAACTCGGGCCATGCGTGTCCGTCCTGCTCCTGCACATCAGCAAACGAGATCTGCGACCGGTTCGCGACGGCCGGCTTCAACGCCAACATGATCACATACCTGACGCAGCAGCTGCACCTGCCGCTCGTGGAGGCCTCCAACCTGCTCACCAACTTCAACGGCACCGCGGCCTTCACGCCGGTCCTGGGCGCCATCATCGCCGACTCCTGCGCCGGCCGCTTCTGGACCATCGCGGGGGGCGGCGCGCTGTACCAGCTCGGCATGCTGGGCCTCGTCGTGTCCGCGCTCGTCCCCGCGCTCCGCCCCGCGTCCTGCGTCGCCGGCGCCGGTGCCACTGCCACTGCCACGGCCTCCTCGCTGTGCCAGCGCGCGAGCGGCGGGCAGCTCGCCATGCTGTACGTTTCCCTGCTGCTCACCGCGCTCGGTGTTGGAGCTGTTCCAAATTCACTGCAAGATATAGGCCGGGCTTCTGACGGAGCGAAGCGGAGGCCCGTAAAAGCCGAAGGCTGGGCCGGAGCGTGCTAGGGTTTCTTCGAGACTTGATTCTCTTGTAAGCCGCCGCAGGCGTGTAACCCAAAACTCTTGAAATAGTGAGATTGTTGCTGGCTGGTGCCCGTGGTTTTTCCCCTTCGCATTGGAGGGGTTTTCCACGTTAAATGGTGTGTCTCCGCTGTGATTGATTTCGTTTTACTTCATATTCCATACGTCGTTCATAACAAGTGGTACCGGAGCTTCGGTTGCTGTAGGGTTCATGACGACGTCGATGAAGTTCGATCTTCCGCTGCTGAACTACGACACGCGGTTCTCGCTATGGCAAGTCAAGATGCGGGGAATTCTGGCGCAGACTCATGACTACGATGAGGCGCTGGATAAATTCGGCAAGAGTAAAGCCAATTGGACTCCTGAGGAGATCCGAAAGGATCAGAAGGCTCTCGCCCTAATTCAGTTACATCTTCATAATGATATTTTGCAGGAGTGTTTGAAAGAGAAAACTGCTGCAGAACTATGGCTGAAACTGGAATCGATCTGTATGTGCAAGGATCTAACCAGTAAGATGCAGATGAAGATGAAGTTGTTCACTCTGAAGATGAAGGAGGAGGATTCGGTGATGACCCACATCGCTGAATTCAAGAAGATCGTGGCCGACCTAGTGTCGATGGAGGTGAAGTATGATGATGAGGACTTAGGTCTTCTACTGTTATGTTCTTTGCCAAATTCGTATGCAAATTTTCGTGACACCATACTTTTGAGCCGTGATGAACTAACCCTAAAGGAAGTTTATGAGGCTCTCCAGTCTAAGGAGAAGATGAAAGTTATGGTGCAGCATGACGGATCGTCGTCCTCAAAGGGCGAAGCTTTGCATGTGAGAGGCAGAACTGATAACCGATCCTCATATGATAGCAATGATGGTAGAAAGAACTACGAGAGGAGAGGCCGTTCAAAGTCCAAGCCGCATGGTAATAAAAAGTTCTGTGTTTATTGCAAGCTGACAAATCATAATGTTGAGGATTGCAGAAAAGTACAGAATAAGGAGAAGAGAAAAAACAAGTCGGCTGGTAAGGTCTCTGTTGCTGCTGCTGCGTCTGATGATGATTCTGGAGATTGTCTGATAGTGCTTGCTGGTTGTGTTGCTGGTCATGATGAATGGATTCTAGATTCCGCATGTTCATTTCATATTTGCACTAACAGAAATTGGTTTAGTTCATATAAGTCTGTGCAGAAAGGGGATGTTGTGCGGATGGGAGATGATAACCCATGTGACGTTGTGGGGATTGGATCAGTTCAGATCAAGACTGATGATGGCATGACACGCACGCTGAAAAACGTCAGGTATATACCAGGGATGTCTAGGAATCTTATCTCATTGAGCACGCTTGATGCAGAAGGTTACAAATATTCCGGTTCAGATGGTATTCTGAAGGTATCAAAAGGTTCTCTTGTCTGTTTGAAAGGTGATCTTAATTCTGCAAAGTTATATGTCCTTAGAGGGTGTACTTTACATGGTTCTGATTCCGCTGCTGCTGCTGTTACTAATGATGAACCTAGTAAAACTAACCTTTGGCACATGCGTTTGGGACATATGAGTCACCATGGTATGGCAGATTTGATCAAGAGAAACCTACTGAAAGGCTGCACTTCTAGTAAGATCAAGTTTTGTGAGCATTGCATTTTCGGCAAGCATAAGAGGGTACAGTTCAACACTTCTATTCACACCACCAAAGGTACTCTTGATTATGTTCATGCTGATTTATGGGGTCCTTCTAAGAAGCCCTCACTAGGTGGTGCTCGTTACATGCTTACAATTATTGATGATTACTCTAGAAGGGTTTGGCCTTATTTTCTAAAACAGAAAGATGATACTTTTGCTGCTTTTAAGAACTGGAAAGTAATGATAGAAAGACAAACTGAAAGGAAGGTAAAATTGCTTCGTACTGATAATGGTGGAGAATTTTGTTCGTATGCCTTTAATGATTATTGCAGACAGGAAGGCATTGTTAGGCATCACACCATACCCCATACTCCACAACAGAATGGTGTGGCAGAACGGATGAACAGAACCATTATCTCCAAGGCCCGTTGCATGTTGTCTCATGCAAGGATGAGCAAGCGTTTTTGGGCTGAAGCTGCTAATACTGCCTGTTACTTGATAAACAGGTCACCTTCTATTCCACTAAATAAGAAAACTCCTATTGAGGTATGGTCTGGTACACCTGCTGATTATTCACAGTTAAAAGTTTTTGGATGCACTGCTTATGCTCATGTTGACAATGGAAAATTAGAGCCTAGAGCTGTTAAGTGTCTTTTCCTTGGTTATGGTTCGAGAATCAAAGGCTATAAATTATGGAATCCTGAAACAGGGAAGACTTTTATGAGCAGGAGTGTTGTATTCAATGAATCTGTGATGTTTACTGACAGTTTGCCCTCAGATCATGTTCCAGAAAAAGAGCTGCAGAGTATGCGCTTACAGGTGGAGCATGTTGATGATGATATAGGTGTGCAGGTGGAGCCTGCTGATGAGCAGGTGAAAGTCCCTAGTTTGGTTTTGGCTAATTGATGAAACCTAGGACTAACTTTTGTATCTAAGTGGATGTTTTAGATAAAGGTGGTCATTGAATATGAGACATGACATTGACTCATATGACCAAGATGGTGAAGACCAAGATGAGGCTTGGCTCGATGGACCGGTTGTGAGGGTGAAGGGCAAGTCGAGGCTTCGAAGCGAGGGACCATGCGATGGTGAAGCTTGAGCAAGACTTGGCGCCGACGGACCAATGCAACGGTGAAGAGCAAGTGAAGTCAAGGTCGATGGATCGAGACGGTCATGTGATGATATGAAGTGGATCATATCATTTGAAGAAACAAAATGGGCTCAAGGCAAAGGTATAACAATAGGGCCATTTTGTTTTACACTCAAGACACCATAGAGGGTGTGAGTGGTTTAGGATCGATAGCCGAACTATTAAGAGGGGAAGTCTTATCGGTTATTCGATGCACGGGTGCCACTAGGTGAATTCATGAAGTGCATTGCATGTAGGGCCTAGTGAGCTAATTGGAAAACCTTTGAAAATGATTGAGAAAAAGCTAACACACAAGCACATGGAGATGTACACTTGATGGTGTTGGCACATTTGCAAAGGTGGCGTTGGTCGCGCTGTGGTTTGCGGGTAGAGAGGGGTTTGGGTTCCTCTCTCCCTCCCGCCGAGCGTGCGAGCGCGGGATTCAGGCGATTTCGGGGAAATGAAATGCCTATTTTCCACTACGCCGAAAGTCGGAAAAGAAACGGAGGCGAACGGGGTCACTGAGGTGACCGGACGCTGCACCGGACGCGGTCACGGTGTGACCGGACGCGTCCGGTCAGTACAGCGCGGTTTCGGGCGCGCGGGCTAGGGTTTGCAACCGGCGCGTCCGGTCACTCGCGGGACCGGCGCGTCCGGTCAGTCGCCCAGAGGGAACTGCGGTTCACGAGGATGATCGGACGCGAGGCGCGTCCGGTCACACATGATCGGACGCGTCCGATCGTTGAAGGAGCTTACTGGACTCACACCGGACGCGGGCACTGTCGCGTCCGGTCGTTGCGAGGAGCGCGTCCGGTCGTTGTTTCGCGGGCGCGGGTGCTGTGCGGATCGGCGCGTCCGGTCGTTCGACAGGCGCGTCCGGTCATCGGGACCGGCGCGTCCGGTCGTTGCGACCAGCGCGTCCGGTCGTTGCTTCGCGCGCGCGGTGCTGAGCGACCGGCGCGTCCGGTCTGTTGAGAGGCACGTCCGGTCATGGGATTTGACCGTTGGCGCAGTGACCGTTGGAGGACCGGACGCGGTTGAGCGCGTCCGGTCAGTTTCGACCGGCGCGTCCGGTCGTCCCGAAAAAACGGTCAGTGGAGTTGCAACGGCTCTATTTGGATGGGAGACTTATAAATACTCGTTGGCCGGCCCTTGGGGAGGCAACTAGTGATTTCTAACATTCTTGTACATCCTTTGAGCTAGAGCATCTCCTCCCACTCATCTCTCTTGAGTGATTGCAAATCATAAGTGAGATTGAGTAATCCCAAAGTGCATTGCATAGCTTGAGGGCATCTAGTGGCACTTGTGGGTGGTTTAGCCGGTGGATTTCTTGTTACTCTTGGAGAGTACCGCTCCTAGCCGGCTTGGAGATTGTTGGAGGCGTTGGCAAGAGAAGGTGATTGTTCTTGGCCACCTCCGGTTGTTTGTGAGAGGTTCTTGTGCTTTCCTCGGCGGGACGCCAAAAGCAACTCTATTACATTGCGCGTGTCATTGAGTTACCTCACTTGAGAGTGGAGTCTTGCGGTGCCTTGCGGGGCGTGCCTTGAGGGGCAAGTGACTTGAGGGTCACACCGAGGAACCATCTAAGTTTGGTCGACACAACCGGTGACGTAGCTTGTCGGTGCACAAGTGAACACCGGGTGAACAAAAATATTGTGTCTCTTGTCTCCCGGTGATTGGTCTCCATATTGTGTTGTTGTCAATATTGATTGATTGTATATCATCTTGGTGATTGGCAACATCTTCACTCCACCGTTGGTATAAGATACACAATCCTATCTCTTGCATTTACTTTTACTAGATTATCTTGTGTAGCTCTAGTAGTAGCCTTTACTAGTAGTTGTTAGCTTGCTCACTAGTGTATAAATAGTGACATAGCTCTTGTGTGAACTAGAGATCATAATCTACTAGACTTGTGGATAGGAGGCTTGCATCACAACCCTTGGCTAAGCAAAACACGCTTTACGCCGTTTGTTATTCTAACAAGTTTGCTTAGTGGCTTGTGTAGAATTTTTATAGGCTATTCACCCCCCTCTAGCCATCTAGGACCTAACAGCAGGATGACCATAATAATGATATTGCTGATGATGATGCTCATGATGATGTTCAGCAAACTCCTCCTAGTTTGCAGCTACAGGAGGAATTACCTATTGCTCAACGCAAGTCAACAAGGACAGTTGTACCTCCTAAACGTCTTATCGAAGAATGTAATTTGTCTTACTATGCTTTGAGTTATGCTGAACAGGTGGAGAATGTTCATGAGCCAGCAACCTATAAAGAAGCTGTTCGTTGTGCTGATAGTGAGAATTGGATTTCTGCTATGCATGAGGAGATGCAGTCTCTTGAGAAGAACAGTACATGGGAGGTTGTTCCTTTGCCTAAGAAAAAGAAGACCATAAACTGCAAGTGGATCTTCAAGAGAAAGGAGGGTTTATCTCCAAGCGAGCCTCCAAAGTTTAAGGCAAGGTTAGTTGCAAAAGGCTATAGTCAAATTCCGGGTGTTGACTATAATGATGTGTTCTCTCCAGTGGTAAAACACAGTTCAATTCGTACTTTCTTGAGTATTGTTGCTTCACATGATCTTGAGCTTGAGCAGTTAGATGTGAAGACTGCGTTTTTGCATGGAGAGCTAGAGGAGGACATATACATGGACCAACCGGAAGGGTTCATAGTGCCTGGCAAGGAAAAATATGTGTGCAAGTTGAAGCGCTCCTTGTATGGTTTGAAACAGTCCCCTCGTCAGTGGAACAAGAGGTTTGATTCATTTATGTTGTCACACAGTTTTGAAAGATCTAGATATGATAGCTGTGTTTACATCAAGCATGTTAATGGATCACTTATATATTTGCTGTTATATGTTGATGATATGCTGATTGCTGCCAAGAGCAAGATTGAAATCACTAAGTTAAAGAAGTTGTTAAGTAGTGAGTTTGATATGAAAGATCTTGGTAGTGCTAAGAAAATTCTTGGTATGGAAATTAGTAGAGACAGAAAATCTGGTTTGCTATTTCTTAGTCAACAAAATTATATCAAGAAAGTTCTTCAGCGTTTCAACATGCAAAATGCTAAGGCTGTTAGTACCCCTATTACACCTCACTTTAAGTTGTCAGCTGCTCAGTGTCCTAGTACAGATGCAGAGATTGAGTACATGTCAAGGGTTCCTTATTCTAGTGCTGTTGGGTCTTTGATGTATGCCATGGTTTGCTCTCGTCCAGATTTATCATATGCTATGAGTCTTGTTAGTAGATATATGTCTAATCCTGGCAAAGAACATTGGAGGGCAGTTCAGTGGATTTTCAGGTACCTCAGAGGCACAGCAGATTCCTGTTTGAAGTTTGGAAGAACTGATAAGGGTCTCATTGGTTATGTGGATTCTGATTATGCTGCTGATCTGGACAGACGAAGATCAATTACTGGTTATGTGTTTACTATTGGCAGTTGTGCTGTGAGTTGGAAGGCTACGTTACAGTCTGTTGTTGCTTTGTCTACTACTGAAGCAGAATATATGGCTATTTGTGAAGCGTGCAAAGAATTGATATGGTTGAAAGGTTTGTACGCTGAACTCAGTGGATTTGAATCTTGCATAAGTTTGCACTGTGACAGTCAAAGTGCAATTTACCTCACTAAAGATCAGATGTTCCATGAGAGAACTAAGCACATAGATATCAAGTATCATTTTGTGCGAGATGTGATTGAAGAAGGTAAGCTAAAGGTATGCAAGATTAGTACTCATGATAATCCTGCTGATATGATGACAAAGCCTGTTCCTGTTGCTAAGTTTGAGTTATGCTCAAGCTTAGTTGGTTTAAATTAAATAGTCCAAGAGACTATTGTTGGCACCAGTGGTTTTCTATCTTTGTTGTTCAGGATGATGGGTTAATTTATGATACAAGATGAATTTGTCTCAAGGTGGAGTTTGTTGGAGTTGTTCCAAATTCACTGCAAGATATAGGCGGGGCTTCTGACGGAGCGAAGCGGAGGCCCGTAAAAGGCGAAGGCTGGGCCGGAGCGTAGCGGAGTCTGAAGCCGGCCCATCAGGCCGCGGCCGTGCATACACGGGGGGTGCGGGGGGCGGAGCCCCCCGCGGTACGGTACATATATACCCTTGCTAGGGTTTCTTCGAGACTTGATTCTCTTGTAAGCCGCCGCAGGCGTGTAACCCAAAACTCTTGAAATAGTGAGATTGTTGCTGGCTGGTGCCCGTGGTTTTTTCCCTTCGCATTGGAGGGGTTTTCCACGTTAAATCGTGTGTCTCCGCTGTGATTGATTTCGTTTTACTTCATATTCCATACGTCGTTCATAACACTCGGCGGCGGCGGCATCCGGCCCTGCGTGGTGGCGTTCGGCGCCGACCAGTTCGGGTTCAGCCTGCGCGGCAGGCGTCCTGGCGGCGAGCAGAAGTGGAGCTACTTCAACCTCTACTTCTTCAGCATGGGGCTCGCCGTGCTCCTGGCGCTCACCGTGGTGGTGTACATCCAGGAGAACGTCGGGTGGGGCTGGGGGTTCGGGATCCCTGCCATCGCCATGTTCGTCTCCGTGCTGTCGTTCGTCGTCGGGTACCCACTCTACGTGAAGGTGAAGCCCCAAGGAAGCCCCTTCAAGAGGCTCCTCCAGGTCGTCGTCGCGGCGTTCAAGAAGAGGAAGGAGTCCGTGCCGGAGGACTTCGGCTTGCTGTACCAGAACAAGGAGCTCGACGCCCCAATCGCCGCCGACGGGAGGCTACTGCACACCGATCAGCTTAGGCAAGTACCAACCATTGACTTCTTCAGACGTTGATGGTTGGTCTCATGTGCATTCCTATGTCGTTTTGCTAAGGCGGTTAGTTGTTTATTGTCGCGCGCGCCGCGCGGGCTCCAAAGCCCGCGAAATCAGAGTTACTAATGCTTTGCTCTTACCTGTCCCACGTGAAGGTTCTTGGACCGAGCCTCTGTACTGACGACGGGCGACGTCTCCGACTCCGGCGAGCCGGACCTATGGCGCGTGTCGACGGTGCATCGCGTGGAGGAGCTCAAGTCCATCGTCCGCATGCTGCCACTGTGGGCAGCCAGCATCACGCTCGTCGCGGCCGCGTCGCACAACTTCACCTTCGCCATCCAGCAGGCGCGCACCATGGACCGCCACCTCACGCCGCGCTTCCAGATCCCGCCGGCCACGATGATCATCTTCACCACGCTCACGATGCTCGTCAGCCTCGCACTCTACGACCGCGTCTTCGTCCCCGTCGCGCGCCGCTACACGGGGCGGCGGTCGGGCATCACCTACTTCCAGCGCATGGGCGCTGGCTTCGCGGTCTCCGTGCTCGGCGTCCTGGCGGGCGCGCTCGTGGAGACCAGGCGGCGCCGCGTGGCCGCGGAGCACGGCCTGCTCGACAGCCCCGGCGCCGTGGTGCCCATCAGCGTGTTCTGGCTGGTGCCGCAGTACGCGCTCCACGGCATGAGCGACGCGCTCTCCACGGTGGGGCACATGGAGTTCCTATACGACCAGTCGCCGGAGAGCATGCGCAGCTCGGCGGCGGCGCTGTTCTGGGTCGCCGGCTCCATCGGAAACTACCTGGGCACGGTGCTCGTCACGGTGGTGCAGAGCGCCACCAGAGGGGTGTGGCTCCAGGACAACATCAACAGGGGGAGGCTGGACTGCTACTACTGGCTTGTCACGTTCCTCTTGGTGCTCAATCTTTTTTATTACATCGTGTGCTTCCATTTTTACACCTTGAAGACGTTCGAGGTGGACGCCGGCCGCATTAATGGTGGTGATGAGGAGCAAGTTGGAGAACGGCAGGCGGAGGCCGTGGAGCCTTGCCATGTCCAGGTTGGAAGCTTGTAGTGACAGCATGTGATATGGCGAGAAGCTTTGCACTGACCTACCTGTTGATTGTTGACAACGAGAGAATCAACATTCAAATGATGGGCGTATCTGTAGTCTGTACGCAGCAGTGTACCGTACGGTAAAGTAGATTTGATTTTCCGTTTCTGCACTACTAGGAAGTGGCGAGTCTCGTGTAACTGACATATGAGGTCACCTGAGTCATTGACGGTGGCCTAGGTGGCAAATCTGCTGTCACTTAACTACGGCCTTCTTAGTACCAAAATTTGCCATGCCAAAAAATTTGGTAAGGCTCTCCGTAGTGGGTACTCTAAAGTATACTCTAAAGCTTTAGAGTATGAATATAGAGTAAAAACTGCTGCATTCGGTACTCTAAAACGATATTCTATCTTTTCTCTCACTCTATATATAGAGTAGTATTGTGCTTACTCTATATTCACAGTCAGAGTGGGCAGTGGTGGGCCCACTAGCTAAACAAAGGAAAAAATGATATAACTCACAAACAAAAAATCCAAATTAAATTCTGATTGCACCATTAAATTCGTCTCAATAAATCCTTCAAAACTAGATCACACATGGATATATTTAGATAAAGTGACAAGTGGGTCCTACAGTGGATAGAGGATGATACAGAGGATGGATGGGTGCGGGAGAATTGAGTATAGAGGAGAGAATCTTGCTGACTATGACGTATAGAGGATGAATATAGAGGTCCATGAGTGCGGATAGCCTAAGCAAAAGCTCCTAAAAGTTAGAAAAGACATTTGTTTCGTACTGTTGACTAGTAAATTTGCGTTTGCATCGTTCAGTTGGGATGCCTTAGCGCTTAATGAACTGTAATGGGAGTTTGATGATTGTCTGATGAATGTGGTGGTTGCAGCTCAAATTAGCTTCGCTACAACCTCTTCACGTTCCTAGAAGAGCCGGAATATCCTACGAGATAATTTCCATCGGATTATTGTGTGCTTCTATCCAGTGATTTGGCCGCGGGCATGGCTTGTCCAGAGTCCAGAAGGTATCTAGTTCAAAAATAATTAACAAAATAATTGATTAATTAGAACTATTTTAAGATAGTGCAGTTTTAAAAGAGATGTACCATTCTCTCCATACATAGGTTTTACTATGTATCTAGATATAATATATATTTAAGCACACAGAAAAATCTATGTACATAGAAAAAACAGAATTAGAGGAGCGGAAGTGTATATTTAAGAAAAGACAGAGTTCTCGAAGTACAGTTATTTCATCCCAACCCAATCTTTCTTGTTGGGATCCAGATCGAAGCTCACTATAAGCTGAAGCTACTTGAAGCTTGCACCCTGCTTCTTAGCGTCGTCGGTGCCATTGCCATGGTGGTCGAGCTCGACCGCCTCCTCTTCGCTGACCATCTCCAATGGCTTAAAGGTGTAGTACTTAACGCAGACAAAGAAGTAGACGAGGTTGACCACCTCCAGAACCACGACAAGCCAGTAGTAGTTGTCTAGCTTCCCTCGGTTAAGGTTGTCCGGGAGCCATTGCCCGCTGCGCCGCGTCTTGTCGTGCACGATGGTCACCAGCAGCGTGCCGAGGTAGCTCCCTATCGAGAAGGTCAGCCAGTAGAGCGCCGTCGCTGTGCTCCGCATGCTCTCGGGTGCCTGGTCGTACAGGAACTCCATGCGGCCAACGTCCATGAAGGCGTTGGCGATGCCGTGGATGGCGTACTGCGGCACCAGCCAGAAGACGCTCATCGGCAGGGTGGCCTTGGGAGCGTCGAGCAGCCCACTCGCAGCGGCTACGGACTTGCGTCTCCGCTCGATGACCGCGGCCACCACGTTGGACAGCATGGCGATCGTCAGTCCGACGCCCGTGCGCTGGAGGTGGGTGATGCCGTTCGGCCGGCCGGTGAAGCGGCGCAGCACGCGGACGAGCACGCGGTCGTAGAAGGCCAGGGTCAGCAGCATGCCGAGGTTGGTGAAGATGAGCATGGAGGCCGGCGGGATCTTGAAGTGCGGCGTGATGTTACGGTCCATGGTACGGGCTTGCTGGATGGCGAAGCTGTGATTGTGCGACGCCGATGTCACCAGGATGATGCCGGCAGCACAGATCGGCAGCATGCGTATGATCGACTTGAGCTCCTCGACTCGGTGCACCGTCGACAGCCGCCATAGCTTCGGCTGGCCTGACGGCAGCACGTCGCCGTCGGTCACTATAGCCGCCTTGTCAAAGAACCTAAGGATCCGAAAGACAAATCAGCTCGTGCAGATCAAATTCTCGACACTTTTCCCTTAATTTTAACTTACTTTAGCTGGTCGGTGTGAAGAAGGCGGCCGGTGGTGGAGATGCCAGCGTCGAGCTCCTTGTCCTCGTACAGGAGGCTCGGGTCCGGCACGACGGCTTTCCGCTTCCTGTAGGCTGCGGTGGCAACCTGCGCCAACCGGACCAGGGGGCTGCCCCCGGGCGGCATCCTGATGTAGAGCGAGTACCCGGACACGAAGGTGATCACCGCGGCGACCATGGCGATGGTAGGCACGCCGATCCCCCAACCCCACCCGACGTTGTCCTGGATGTACACCACGGCGGTGACGGCCGCGAGCTTCGCGAGCTCGACGGCGAAGAAATAGAGGTTAAAGAAGCTCCACTTGGGCTTGGCGCCCCGGTGCCTGTGCGCGTTCAGCTCGAGCTGGTCGGCGCCGAACGCCATGGTGCAGGGGCGCGTGCCCCCGGTGCCAATCGACGTGCAGAGCAGAGACAGGTAGAGCACGGAAATCTGGTAGGAGGACGCGCGCTGGCAGTCTGCAGCGTGCTTGGCGCAGGGTGGCGGGTGCAGCGACGGGAGCGTGGCGGAGAGGGTAAGGCAGACCATGCCGAGCTGGTAGATGATGGAGCCGAATGTGATGGTCCAGAAGCGGCCGGCAAAGGAGTCCGCGATGAGACCGCCGATGAGCGGAGTGAGGTTAGCGGTGCCATTGTAGTTGGTGATTATGTTGGAGGCCTGGACGAGCGGCAGGTGCAGCTGCAGGGTGAGGTACGAGATCAGGTTCGTCGTGAACCCCACCGACGCAAGCCGATCGCAGAAGTCATTCGCTGCCGTCGTGCACATGCATGTCAAGAAATATTAGCTTCAACGAAGATAGTAAAATTTTACAATTACTAGGTGAGGTGCGTTAATTTTTACAAAAAAAATGTTAAAAATATAAATCCTAAAACTTCTAACAATAATCAGAAGCATTTTAACTTTAATTTGGTTGACTTCAGTCTACATCGTTTATCTAAATTTCTGATAACAATAATTAGAAACATATGTCCATTAAGTTCACTAACTTTAAGCATTATAAGCAATAATAGCCCCAAATCTATTCTGTTTGATAAAAAAGTATCCGCTTCTACCATTAGAAGAAAAATAACATCATAAATAAACATCTAAATTACCAATCTCCATCATTATAAAAAATAATTTAAAATAATCTCTTAAATTACTAACATCTTCTATTAAGAAATCACCTCTTTAATTTATCAAAATTACCCAAATTTATCATCACAAAACATCTATAAATTAAAATATCCGTCAAATCTACGTATGAATTCCCAATATAAGATATTATAGAAAATAATTAAATAACAATAAAGTGCATGATATATGTTTCTAAATTACCTAGTTCTACTACTGTTAAAGTTAATGTACATGTAAATGCTATTTGCCAAGTATATTTGCATACATTAACAATAAATATATATTTTAATAGTTTATGAATCATGAAACAACTTTGCCTTTTACAAACCAAGTACCAATAACACTAATAATTTATAAGTTGTTACTTTAGATAACTTTATACATTTGGACTAAAACATTATGACATATCAATATTTATAATTCAATTATATGCATTTTTTTACAAACTAACACTACTATACATGCAAATCCAGTGGAAATTCAATGTCTTGCCATATTGTAGGTAGATTTTATTGGTATTATATATTGTTTGCTTTGGTTGTGTTGCCATCAATCACAAAAAAGGGAGAGATATTTGAAAGACATTAGACACTTTAAGGTCTATAGTACTAGGTCCCATATTTAAGGTTTACGTAGTCAACCACCAATATGTTGGGGTTATGTAAACTTTTTCATATTGTTTTGCTTCCATGTAACGTGCTACATGAGCAAAACCACATTCAAAACCATCCAAAGATTATTTAGATAGTTTTCAATGCTTTAAGGTGCGAAATACCTGGTTTTCTAAGTGATGGTGTGAAGTAGATAAACGCTAATAGTTAAGGATGTTTTAAATAGACTTTTTCTTTAGTTATTTAGATGTAAATTTGAGAATTACTTTAGATTATTCATAATGACACACGTGTCTAATTTAGATGAGGATACACAATCACTTTATATCATTGTTCATAATGGTATAAGTGAGTAATTTAGATATAGATTTAGAGTTAGTTATTTAGTTTGGAGCTTAAACTTATCTCTCTTATTATGATTAGTTGCGAGTTGTAACACCCTAGTATATTTTGGTCATGTCGCCTTTAGCAAAAGCTTGAGAGGGCTTGGCTTTGGGATATTGTGGAGGTGGTAATGGATTAGCATCCAAATCTGTATAGATAAATCTATCTGATCTCAAGAAAAAAAATCTAATTCCAAACCTATTCTAATACAAAATGATTGATATCGAATCCAATCTAATTGCTCTTATGTCCAAAACCATCCAATATGATCTAAAATAATAACAAAGCTATTATAACTACCTCTCAATTCCATATCAAAAGTTGGACCTTATAATTTTAAATTTTGTGTTCACCTTAAATTTTTAGCGAAATTGATTAACATTAGTTAAAGACGAGTCAATATATAGGCCCCACGTTAGAAACCAGACCCTAGAATTAAAACACCACGTTCACATCATAAATTTTGGCAAAATTGACTAAAAATGACTAGAAACAATTCAATACGATTGCTCGCTACTTTTTCCAGATGGGTGTGAATATGTATATAAGCAGAGGCGGAGCCACCACTAGGGCGAGCTCCCCTTGGCCGGGCACCGTATCCCCGCCGGAGTTCGAGCCAAAGAGGCAAAGACGGTGGACGCGACGCTGCGCGGCGCTTTTCTTTCTCGGTGAGGCAGAGCGCAGAGCAGCAGAGGCTTCACCGCGTTATGGGCTGCCGTCGCACTCGGCCCAGCAGCAGTTCGCGGCGGCCAGTTAGGGCTTGCTGTCGCACCTCTAGAAGCCGAGAAGATATATAATAAAAAATTGCGGCAACGATGCTAATCAGCAACGTCATGATTTGCGGCCTTCACCTCTTCACCAGCAGCATGAAGCGAGATTTGTATATATGCAGTGAAAATGGCGAGCACTTCTCCAACTTTTTTTTGGATGGCAATAATATTTCAAGTGACGTCAACTATCATAGAACCTATATAAATATATTTTCCTGTCTTCTTACTATCTTTCTTGCACAAATTAATTCCTTGGAAAATAAACTTCGTCTCAAAACTTGTGGTATTATCTAGCGCCCCTTCCTTCATTTTGCTTTTCTTTGCATCAAATAAAAATGAACCAAACCGAATAATTTTAGGAGCTATGTGCTCATCAATTTCTCTATTGAAACATCTATTATTGATAATTTCATTATTAAAAGGTAACATCTTAATTTTGGTTGGTTGTTCTATATTTTTCACATAAAACATGCATGTTGTCGTTGATAGCCAAAATTTTATAGTACAATTCTGCCCCAGGTCATTTCTCCGGCTGGATTCGCCACTGTATATAAGTGGGCCTCACATGTGAGCCGCACCCTAGAATTAAAACCTTACATACACACCATAAATTTTAACAAAATCGACCGGTTTTTAACATAATTTAATATGATTGTTCACTGCTTTGTACAAACTAGTGTAAGTAGATATATACTGGACCTCACGTCAAAAGCTGGACCCTAGAATTAAAACCTCACGTTCATAGCTTAAAGTTTTAATGAAATTGACTAAAAGTACTTAGAAATGAATGAGTTCGATTGCTCGCTACTTTATGAATATCGGTGTGACTAAGTATATAAGTGGACCCCACATCAAAAGTTGAAGCCTATAATAAAAAACCTCGCATTAACACCTTAAAATTTGCCAAAACAACTGAATCTCTTGAACATAACTTAATACGATTGCCTGCTACTTTGTGCAGATCGGTATAACTAGATATATACGTGGACCCCACATCAAGAATTGAATCATAAAATTGAAAACATTGTGGACTCCCCTTAAAATTTTAGCGAAGTTAACTAAAATCTATCGGAAATAACTCAGAACAATTGCTCGCTACTTTGTGCAGATCGGTGTGACTAGATTTATATGTGAATCTCGTGCCATAAATTTAAAAGTCGACACTAAAGGTTAGTCTACCTATCGAGAGTCAAGTCTTATTTGAGTCCAATGAACTAGTCTTTTTTGAGTTAGGACTTATTTGGTAGGACTCTTCCTCAGGTGCTCCTTCAAAGGAGCCAGAGTACTTAAGGAGGAGCCACTTTTGTGGTTCAGTTCCTGGTTTAAAAATAGCTCCGGCTCCTCTACTGTTCATCAAAAAAATAGTTTCTTTTATTGTCTAATGGATTTTATTGTCTAATGGATTTTATTGTCTAATGGATTTTAGATTATTTTAAATTAAATGATTACAGACCTTTATTGTCTAATGGATTTTAGATTATGTTGAATTAAATGATTATGGACATTCAAATCCAAAGAAATTCTATTCAAGTGGATCCAAAGTAACTAGAGTACTCCAATTAAATTTTGGATCCAAATCCACTGCCATCTCTAGTGGTGGTCATCGTCGTCATGGTGGCGGTGGTGGCGGTGGTGATGGTGATGATGGTAGCCATGGTGGCAGCATGCGTGCCTGCATCCCTTGAAACAAGCCGCGTACCACCCACTAGTATATCTTTTATGACCGAAAAATCCTCAATTCCGAGACGATGGTGTGTCTCTACTGACTGTTCAGCCCCTTTGGAGTATGACTCTGTTGAAGTATGCCGTCATATTTCTAAGCCGATTTTAGAGCAACTTATCTAACTGTAACTGTATATGGCATGCCATATACCTCCAGGGCTCTCACTCTTTCTAAGCTATTCATGCATACAAGAGCCCCCACAATTTGAGGGTAGCAAAAGTAACATGCATGTACAAGTCAAGGAATTCTTACGCACCAGATAGAAATTTTTGTTACAGTTCAGCTTTTGCATTGATATTAAATAGGAGTACGTCACTAAGCTATCCTTCATAGAAGTTTAGTTCTGAACTAAGATAAAAGGCCTGTTTGATCCACCACAACTAAAATTTAGGTAGCTAATTGCTAGAGCTAAAATTTAGCTTTGGATCCTCTAGCTAATTTAAAATCTTGACCATGCTAGCCCCATTAATTTCATTGTTTAGCTAGCTAAACTTTAGCCAGAAGTGTTTGAATCCTCTAGCTAAACTTTAGCTGGAGGTAGTATGGTCATTGATGCCTTTTAGTTGGTTTTAGCTAGGTTGAACTTGAAACAGCTAAAGGTACATTTTGTCCTTCAACTAAAGTTTAGCTAGGTTTAGCTGTGAGCTGTTTGGATTCACCGTAACTAAAGTTTAGCTCGTGAGGCCGAAGTCATTTTGTTTTCATTGGTTGGTGCCTCGACAGCTAAAGCTTGCAGTACAGAATTTCCACTTGTCACAAAGGAGATGCTTGATACTGTTCTAAGGTTGAATCGTTTGACGTAAATCCAAAAACGTCTTTTTTTTAGTATAGTTGCCTGTGTTCTGTCAATCAAAATAGACTGGTTTGACCCAGAGCAAAACAACAAAAAAAACTGCTACGAAAGGAAGACGGCCATATGTGCATGGACTGACGTGCAGTGTGGTATCGTCCATCAACGTGTTCGCAGATGCAGCGTCCGCTCCCCTAGCATAGCAGCAGTGCAGGACCAAGAGGTGGCGAGCATGCAGGGATCTGAACTGAAAATTGGAAAGGAAAAAAACATTTGGTGGTGCTGCTTAGCTATAGGTGGACCCGCCCTGTGCCCTGCTAAGTATCTTCTTCTCTTCTTTTTTTGAGGGAAGCCCTGCTAACTATCTTATAGTGAACAGGCTACATGAAATTCGTGAAGGAAAATGGAGACTAGATGCAGAAGGGCCCAGCTCAAGAAACAGAGGACAAATCTAAAGGGTGATCCGATGGAATTCCAACAGGAATCTAAGCAAAACACTGAAACAGATCGAGCATATGGAGTACTGACAGTAGGAGGAGGACGGAGTGGATCACTCGCCTAGGATGAAGGGCATGGTCCTGAACCCTCCCCGACCCCGTTGCTTCGCCGCCGCCGCGTCGGCATCCTTCTTCTCTCCTCTGCCATCCTCAGCCATGGCGCTCTCTTCCCCTGCTTCAGAGGAGTAGCCGACTACGGCCAGTGGAGAGGTATGGGGCTGCCAGTGCCAGCACCCTTCACTTGTGATGGTTGTGGCCTTGTGGGAATTGAAGACGAGTATGCGTTGTACGCACGCTTTTATAAAGGAATCGGATTAAGATCGGATTGGAAATGGATGTGTATGTCCGCGGGAAAGCAGCGGTCTGGGAATAGGACGTGCTGCAAGCCTGCAAGGCTCGACCACTGTCTTTTTTTAATTTCTTTTATAAAGGATTAAAGTATGATCAATATAAGAAGAACTATACGTTTTTTTCGTTGAAAGGAAAATATTGCACCTAAATTTTAGTTGAAGATGACTCAAAGTTAGATAGATAGGGTCAGTTTGTTTCATGTTTTTGTTGGTTTATGGCAGCCAGAAGCTGAAACAAACAACATAGTTATTTATTGAGTTAGCTTTTAAAAGCTGGAAAGCTAACTTATAAGGAAATAAGCTGACAGCTAAAAACCACAGCGAGAGAAGCTTTTTTAGTTTTTGGTGTGGAGCTAAAAATCTATTACAAAATTAATAGCAAAAATTCAACAGCTAGAAGCTAAAAGCCAAAAATGAGTTTTTGAGTCAAAAATCAGTTTTTTAGCCAAAAATCTAAAAACCACGGCTCAGATAAATAAGCCCTATATTAGAACTAACTATCTTCCACCCTACTAGTTCAGCTAAGCTCACATTCTAATCTAGCGGGCTTGATTGAGACGCTACATCATTGAGGAGCTCCAGGCACTGATCCTTCCATCCAGTGCAGTCACATCAGGTGGCATGAGCAACAGTCCCCTGATGGGCAAGTCAATTTGATTATTATTCGGTTTTCACCACTTGGTGCTCTAGATTTTGTGCGGACCTGGATAGCCGTGCGTTGAGACAGAGATGGAGGTAGAGCAAATCTAAGAAGGATACATTCATTGATGCAAGTATATGCAACATGAGGGTATAAATATAGGGTGTGTTCACTTCGCGAAAAGTAGGTGAAAAGTTACTATAGCATTTTTCGTTGTTATTTGGCAAAATTTATCCAATCATGGACTAACTAGGCTCAAAAGATTCGTCTCGACATTTACAGACAAACTATGTAATTAGTTATCTTTTTTACCTACATTTAATACTCCATGCATGCGTCGAAAAATTTGATGTGATGGGTGGAAGAGCAAATATTTTGGGTTGGATGGGGAAGTGAACACACCCATAGTAAAAATTTAGAACTTTCTATTGTTTTTTTTTAATTTAGCTCTACCCTGCGTCGAGGTAAGGTTGTAATTCATATTGTTTTTTTATAAGATGTAATTCATATTGTTATTGGCCTTTTGGGTTTTTCTTCTGAGTAAAGCCTGATTCATCCTCTCTCTAAGTATTTGCTGTTTTACAATACCGGTCTTTAACTTTTAAAACTAGACAAAATAACTCTTTGACCATTTCTTTTTTTTCCGAAGGGTTGGGAGATTATATTAAAATTTGACATAGTACTTCCCCAAATTACATATAAAAAAATCTGAAATAAAAAATATACAATATTCTATCCAGATTCTTACATCATCTTCTTCCCCGATGGCATCCCTCGAACGCCAGAGCTAAATTGCAGTCCTTATGCCGAATCCAACGATCAACCCAAAACATTGAACATGCCGCAAGATCCAACACTTCAGAATCAGTCCAAAACACATCTGAATCGATGAAAAAATATTAGCAGCTGCATCGTCGGGAGTAGCATAGGATGCAGATTCATCACCTTCAAACATTGATTTCTTCTCCGCGACTAACGGCGATGAGATCGATGACCCGGAGTATTTGTCTTCATTGGGGGCGTCCAGAAGCACCCCTCACCTTGCAGGTAATGGCCACAACTTGGCTGCCTACCAATGAAATTGATACATGCAAAGGCGATCTCGTCGTGATAATCACCGAAGTCATCGCAGGAAACACGATCTCGACCGAAAATCATCTAATTTCACCAGAAGATTTGTTTGGAATAAACCCTAAGCATCTAGAAAAAAAACTATGGGAAAAGAGATGGGTCCCCTTCCCTTCTTATCCCTGCAGACGCGCCGGAGAGGAAGGAGAGGGGCCCTAGGTGCGGCGGTGGCGACGGTGGTGAGGAGCAGGAGTTGCAGCAAGCGGCGTGGCGGCGGCGGCGTATGCGAAAAGGTCTGTGTGTTCCTAAAACACTTCCCTCTTGACCATTTGAAAGTAGTTGATAAGTTTTCTATTTAAAAAATTTAGAGGCTCAAATTTTCATTTTAAGTTACCATATTTTAAAATCAATTTTTTTGAACTTTTCAAATGACCTCAGATGTTGTCATAGTTTATACTCAAGTTGTAGTCTCAGTAAGATATACATTTTTGTAGTTGACAACATTTTTATCTCATATCGTTTAGAGGCCAAATATTCATTTTAAATTCTCTAGTTTTGAAATTCATTTTTTTGAATTTTTCGAACAACATCTAATGTGACATAGTCCACACCAAAGTTGTAGCTCTCAGTATGTTCTACAATTTTGTAGTTGATAATTGTTTTTATTTGATATCGTTTAGTAGCCCAAATGTTTGTTTCAAATTCTTATATTTCAAATTTAATTTATTTGAATTTTTCAAAAGACAAAAAATTGGGCCTCTAAACGATATGAAATAAAAATTTTATCAACTACAAAGTTGTAGAACATGCTTAGAGCTACAACTTTGGTCTAGACTTAGTTAACATCCGAGGTCATTTGAAAAACTCAAAAAAAAAATTCAAAATCTTGTAACTTTAAATGAATATTCAAGCGTTCTAAAATTTTTTAAATAGAAAATATATCACCTACAAATTTGTAGATAGTGTCAATCTCTACAGCTTTGATATAAAGTTTGTATTCATATGACTTCATATAAAAAATATGTTTTTTTATATATAAGAGAAAGCGATACCAAATGATATGTGGGCTCTACTGCCACGTTAGCAAAAACACATAATAAACCACTTTGAAATGGTCAAGGAGGTGACTCCCCTGCCTGCAGGGCTGACAAGCGGGCCTGGTGGCCCCTGCCCTTGGAGCTTGGGAAGTTCCTTGTCTTGACACGTCACACCTGTTGCGTGACCCTGCTGAGGGAGTGATCGACAGTGCCTCGCGGTCATTGAGCGAGCAGACTGTGCAGCATCTCTGTGCTTAGCTTTTGGACGTGGCTCGAGACGTCATTTCCTGCTCGGGTGATTGCCGAGGGAGAGTTCAAGCTCGGGCTCCCGTCATTCACTAGCCTGGGGCTGTGGCCGAGCCCCCAAGCCTTGGGCGACGGCTATAGGCGTGCTTGAGCTCGTCCTAACTTCACCGGAGGGTACGTGCGACGATGGGTATAGCCCTCAAGCAATTTGTAGGATCGGTCGGGGATCTATCGATCTGCTATCCCTTTTTCGAATACTTAACATACCCCTATGCTAGACTCTCATCACTTGTCATCACCAAAGGGACATTATTTTGTACTAGTTGCAACAGATTATTTCACAAAGTGGATTGAAGCTGTAACTTTGAAGAATATGACACACAACGAGGTAATCGAGTTTGTTACTAAGCATATTATTCATAGATTTAGCATCCCTCACACGTTAACTAGAATCAAGGTACATCTTTTGTATCAAACAAGGTACGAGATTTTGCTGAATTATATAAGATCAAATTGCTTAATTCATTCATATTATGCTAAAGCTAATGGCCAAGCTAAGTCAAGCAACAACACTTTGGTCAAGCCTATTAAGAATAAATTGAGGACAATCCTGGGAGATGGCAAGAAGTTTTGTTTAAAGCTCCATAGGCTCATCGTATATCTAGACATGATGCTACTAAAGTTACTCTTTTTGAGATTGTATATGGACAAGAAGTTGTGCTACCTGTTTGAAGTGAGTTTGGAAGCATATAGATTGGTAAACGAAATGATCCATCTGTTGTTATGTATCATGACCTAATGATGGATAATATTGACGAGGTGACTGACAAAGAATCAAAGCTCTGAATGACATTGAGAGAGACAAAGCTCGAGTTGCCCAGGCGCATAACAAGAATGTAAACAACAAATCTTTCCAAATTGGGGAGTTAGTGTGGAAAACAATTCTGCCAATTGGGATGAAAAGCAATAAGTTTAGCAAGTGGTCTCTAAGCTGGAAAGGTCAACACAAAATGATCAAAGCAGTGTTCGGGAATTCATACTCCCTCCGTCCTAAAATATAAGAAATCAAAGCAATTTTCAGACAAAATAAAGAGTCAGACAAAATACCTCATTACCGCTCACAAATTAGGAGGGAGTGAGTGTTCGGTTAGTTTTTCCTAGTTTAAAAGGAACCTTTACATGTTATTATTTCTTGCCATGAATTGGAGAGGAAAGGTATGGTGTACTTAGAAGGAAAGTTTTGTCCAGTTAATAAAGCTAGAGGAGATAGAGGAGTAAGGACCTAGAATACCTTATATTTTGGTACAAATTTTGAACACTCGATTTCTTATATTTCGGGACATAGGGAGTACATGCTATCGACGTTGCAATGCGAGTGTCTCCATAGAGAGTATTGTCCAAACAATGGTCAATATACAATGTCATCCTTAGAACAAATATGGCCGATGCATGTGTCGCCCTTAGAACAAAGCCGATGGCTTCACAATTCACTGCTTTACTGTCATGTGTTTTTTGAAAACTTGCATGTGCTTCGCTTTTGAAAATAAGAGGGCACGTGTTAACAACAAAAGGAGGTTAAAGAAGTCAAATACTCCTTTTTACCCTACTCGTGGTAAACTTGCATGAGCTGAGGTTAATAAAGCTATGCTGTTTTGAGTTCAGACTTGCCATTTTGTTTCAAACTCCTCTAAACTCATGGGGAACTTGTGGTGCATATTTTGGAAAAGTTTTCTACTGAGATAAGACCACTCCCTCCATATATATTGGAGGACCACAAACCGATTGAGGTTAACCACGTAGAATCGATCAAAAATCAATCTAATACTCCTTTTACCTAACTTTTACTCCCAAAACCCCTTGCTGTCTAGCACATCTCTCTACGAGATTCATTGGTGTTTTAGGTGGCCTTGCCGATCCTAAGACAATCTCGTTGTGTCCCTCCCCGATGAGTCTTTTAGGGAGGTGTCCACGAGCTTTTCGGACAAAGAGCGGGCGTCAAATCTGCGTGGGCATGATAGTGGTCAGCCTTGCTGTGTTTGAATCCTCTCACTGCATGCTAGGCCTAGCTAGCGTGTGTCCCGAATTGACGTGAACCATGCTCTTCCTTTAATTTCTACTTGAATAATGGTACTATGCATTCAAAATATTCAAATGCAAATTTGAATCTGAACTATTTGTTTTGTATTCATACTCGAGAACATTCGAATCCATAGTTGTATCGGGCAAAAAGTTCAACATCTTGATTAATAGATATCTCCATTTTCACCCCTACTTCGCCTACATTTTCCTTCCCGTAAAAACAAACACTTTTAACTTTAACTATATATATATATATATATATATATATATATATATATATATATATATATATATATATATATATATATATATATATATATAAGAAATCATTAATACTTGTGGTATATAATAAGTGTCATTAGATTATATGCTTAATATATTTTCATAATAAACTTATTTGAAGATACAAATGTTTCTAATATTTTTGATACACCTGGTTAAATTTTAAAAAGTTTGACTTGTACGGAATTAAAATGATATTTGTTTTAGAACGGAGGGAGTACCTCTCGATGAAATCGTCGGTCCCCCACTAATTCAGGCCTCTTCTTCCCGTTTTCCTTCACTCAAGCGCGCTCCTAGTAATATCTGTCCATGTTATATATCATTCCTGAAGCAACAAATGGAGAGCGCGTGCAGTGGTCCAGATCACGGTCCAGGAGAGCAACGAGATGCCTCCAAACCTCCTGTGTCCTCTGCATCTATAGCGGCACCGCCCACCGGCGTCGCGCACGCTGACGGCGACGGCACGGCGGATCATCAGAGTGCTGAGCGCAACAGTAATCTTTCTCCTTTCTGGCGGAGGAAAAGAGACGATCACTATTGCTACTTGCTGAAGGGCCCACGGCATCAATCATGCGCTGCCTTCCTCAATACTCCGTAGTCAATATGGCACTTCCAATCAAAAACATTGCTGGCACGATTTTTGTTCCTGAAATGTGATACCAATCATGGGAGCAACGACATCCGCGCGAGGTTGTGTCTCGGGCAAAACGTGGCGCACTTTAGTACTTTTCAGTACTACTAGTTACCACTTGATATTTTCCTCTTTCTTTGATAACAATATTTTACCCCTTCTAATTTCAGTAATTTGCTAGATGCTAATGCCGAAGTATATTTTCTTATATTGGTAAAAAAAAAAGAGTTCACTTTACGTTTGGAACACAAAGATCGTTTTACGAAAATTTCCATGACATTTATATGCTCAAAGATCGCTTTACAGGAACACTACCCGTCTACCGCATTAGTTTGGATATAGAGCTTTCCATATGATATAATTCAAATAAATCTCAAAAGGCTATGTAAAGACGACATGCCCATAAGCTCCTGTTGAGAACTGAGCACATGACATTGTGGTCCACATCCACATTCTCCTTTGTCCTGTGTCAAAGTACCTTATAAGATATAGGAAGCTCTAGAGAAAGTGTTGTGACACTCCATCCATTATACGAGAGCTTAGTGATCATATCCAAGACTAGGATTTTTCTTATTGCCATCTTTAGCAAGTCATTAGGCTTTTGCTTGAAGGCTAAAGTTAAAAGGGCCTTGTCCCCTTGTAACCATGGTGGGCCAGGCCTTAGAGTCTTGTTTTGACTCTCTGACGACTCAATTCTCCGAGTTTAGTATGGAGCGGTAACAACTTTGTATGAAGGAACGAGGAGAATGCGAGTGAATAACACTCCATCCAAGACTACGATTCCCTTGAAGCTATATGAAGTTAGTGCAAGTGAATAACACTCCATCCATCATATGAGAGTTTAATCATTCCCAAAGCTGTTCTTTCAAAAAAAAATCATTCCCAAAGCTTAGTATTCTACTTAGTGCTCATCTTTGTGAGAAGTTAGTTTCCATTATGATCTAATGGAAATGGGGTTTCCTTGTGTGGAAAAAAAATCTTTGTGAGAAGTTAGGTCTTATCTTGTGAGAGCAAGTAAAAACCCCAACCCCAAAAATGGCAACTTTTTGATTTTTTTTTTCTTACAAGCATGTGTGGTAATGTAGAATGCAGAAGAAATAAGCTTAGTTGGGTTAAGCTCATGACTAAATCTAATTTAATTATGAGTTGAGAGACTAGGACATGCATTGCACTAAGTAACCAAACCTTATGTGAATTGCTTCTTATGAATCCTTTGCATAAACTCGGAAATAATTTTCCTACAACCAAAACCTATGTGTATGTATCCATACATACATATATACATATATAAAAACAATATATACATGTACTCATAAACTTGTCCACTTGCCCACCTAGAATGTGTGTGTGGGCCTAATTGTTGTTTGCTACTGGTGCACAGATAGTGGCACGGTGCGCACATCCTTTCTGACTTGACTCCTTCCACCAAACCAATGCAACTACCTAGTTTTTTAATTATAAGTACAAGCATTTGAACTGCACCTTCCATCCAACCCACCTGACCCATATGCATGCACGGAATCTATTCATGATTCAAAATTTTAAAATGCAATATCTTCTAAACCATAAGTCGGATTCACAAACCGTTTGAAGATTGTTGTTGAAAAAAAATATGCCGAACAAAATGAGATGCATGAAGCTTATCAATGTGGCAGAATCGCCTATTCTAATGTCCTCTTAAGAGTACTTATCTTCCATTAGACACCAAGTACCCAAGAGAGAACACTAAACTACGCGATTCCGTCGAGCACATCACAAGGGAGAACTCGAAGATCCACATTTTTACATCAAGATCACAAATGAGAGAGTAAAGCTTACAACATTCTTACCATTTATTACATCACTTTTAGTACAACATCAGAGTAATTCATTATGTAATTATAACAGCAGAATAGAAACATTATCAGAGTTCAGCGGAAATGAAACCATTTAATAACTAGTTAAACATTTACATGAAGAACGTTTAATTGCATGAAATGATATCAGATTAATAGTATTTTTCTTATAAAAACTTTTAGTGATAGTTTTAATAAATAAACTCTACTCCGCATCGCAAAAGAATTTCTCGCTGAGCCCACCAGGAGGTTTCCACACACAAGTGTCAGCTCATCAGCACAAGTCACCTGCAACAGGGTAGAACAACCTTGAGTACTCAATTGTACCCTGCAAGACTTACCCGTCAGGAGGAAGTAAAAAGACTCAAAGGATTATGCAAGGCTTTTTAGCTTGTGGGTTCTTGTTTGCGAGAAGCAGCGCTAAGAGTGTGTCCTTAATTTCTTACTTTTAATAGCCGTATTTCATTTCTTATCCAACCTTCTGTGTAAGCACCTAGACTATAATCAAGCAAGGGTTGAGCAAAGGGAACCATTTCTTCATCTTTCAACTGTCAGTTCTTACTACGATGCCAGAGCGTAGTCAAGCCGTACCGTCACGCAGAAACGGCGATTCACGAATCAATATGCCCAGCTGGATGCCCCGAAAACACATGCCTCGCTTGCACCCCGGGCACAAGCAAGACCAACCCATTCCACTCCTGTCAAGGGGTCCAGATCCCCGTCCAAGCTCGGACTCTAAGCCCCCAACACTGCAGGCCCGACCTCAGTATGGTGCTTAGACCTCCTCAACCCAATATATATATATAACCACCATAAAAACTGGTCCGGAAAGAGCCGTAACCCATGATAAGAGAGTAACAAGTCTTTCCGCTCCCATAAGCAAGTATATGCTCGGGACAATAAATCTGTGACTTGACCAGGGTCCATGCAACGAACGGTCCTTAATTGACACAGGCGGAACAAATGCAACCAGAGCCCCGCTCTGTTGCCCAACCAGGTCCAAGTCCATCCAACCCGTTCCGCCTGGTCGCCAATTATCCATATACATTTATATTCCATGAGATAGCAACATGATAATAGTAACAATAAGATATTCCCATCTCTCGCGAGCGACAGGAAATCACTCGACTTCTACCAGAGTCCTGTAGCATAGCAATCTACACGATCCTATCATACTAGTAAGACTCATGGGATCAGGATATATATATGCAAGTGGGTTTCATTCAACTCCTTTAAACTTAATGCACAAGCATAAAATAGAGTGCAAAATAATAGAGGTTATGCACCGGGGCTTGCCTGGGTAGAATATAACCAAGTTAGCATTTCACCATGACCACGCGATCGTCAAGGCACCATCTTTTCCGCTACCTCCGGACGACTTCGTGATCCATCAACGCTCCTATAATGACATTCGTGGATGCAATGCAGAAAGACGTAAATACACACGACAGTCGTAATTTAGAAATATGATTTTGTCTCTCAAGCTAACGACTAGCGTAGAGACTAACGTACTAAGCCATGTATCCTTGCTACCCGCAACGCGCTATTTTCCGACAATCATTTTAGTTATAAACCCAAGTTGTTGTTTTAGCGTTTCACCGCTCACACACATGTATTCAAATTAGGGTTCACCGGCTACCCTAACAAATCTATTATTATGGAGCCATCGAAACTACAGTGAGTAGATAATAATATTAGGAATTTACTGTAACATTTTTAGAGTCAACGCTTTTACCATTTTATCGCAATAATCCCTACAAGTTATACTCTAATAATATTAAACACCCTAAACTATATAAAGCATTCCTAGAAACATTAAGATATTATGTTAACTAAATACACTAACAGATAGAGCATGATTTTAGGAACCTTACAAAATTGGTTTCACAATTTTTGGATTTCTATACTACTTTATTTTGATTTTACAAATTTGTAGCATTATTAGAAAAGGAAAAACAATTTACTTTGCTGTAACAGAGAAAAGGTCGGTGCCAGTCCTTCAGCCCAGCGGCCCGATGCGGGGGGGAGGCGGCTGTCTGCCGCAGGCCGGCCCAGCAACGGCCCGAGGTCAGGAGGGCCCGCGCGCTCGCGCCTTTTACAAAAGAGGGCTCAGACTCATAGGTAATCAAATGAAACAGTAATTTATTGTTACCACAACCTGACGTTAATCAAACACGACCCTGAAAAGAGTCTCCTTTACAACGGCCAACCCCCGACACCCCTGCCCACGGCGGCGCGGCTCCGGCCGGCGCTGCGCAGCCACGCCAACCACCTAGGGACTGAAGCGACGCACTACGCGGGCCTACGAGCATCGCAAAGCTGAGTTTGAACCCTAGGCAGTGGTTAGGAATCGAATGGTGACTCCCATCGCGCTGACCACGTGGGTGGACCACCCGCCACGGTGGCGCGTCAGGTACGGCGATCCTACGGCTTATCAAGGCAGTAGAGGCTGCAGGGGAGCAAGAGCGGCTTACCCCGAGGACGGCCGTGCCACCGGTCGAGGTAGAGGAAGGCCGAGGAACTCCGGCCACGTGCTCCCGCGTCACCTCATCACCGACGGCTGGCCTGACCAAGGTAACGCGAGCATCATAAGGAAAGGATCGAGGCGGGCTCAAAGATGTGAGGAATTGAACTGCTACTTGCTCTATGAGCTTACCCCCAAACTATGCTCTGCTCCGACGGAAGGTTGACCGGCGACGACGAAAACCAAAAATTGGTTGGCTACACCGCCAGGCTGAGGCTCAAGGTGGGTCGGCTGGCTATCTAGTTAGCCTAGCTACTAGCAGACATAAGCAATCACAGTGGTTGACCTTCTGTACGACGAATTTGGCCAAGCCCGGCGTCAGATTTGCTTCAGCGCATCGCGTCGCACTAATGGCGCGTGCAGGCACAGCGCGGCAGCGGGCAGCGAACGCAACACGACACGGAAAGGTCGAGTAAGGTCACTGAGGGGGTCATGCGTGCCTCCAAGTGGTTGGTCCTGGCCCGGTCGGCTCCTATCACGTGGTAGCGCATGGCTACACCTAGGCGGTGCTTGGCGTGACATGCCCAGGGACAGCGGGGACAACGAGGCAGAGGGCGTCACCATCGTTACTGTGATCGAGTCAACGAAGCAGGGGCGAAACGTGATTCAGGGTTTGGAGGACGGTGAATCGGGGGGGAGCGCCACGACAGTCGAGCGGTGGTGGCTGCAGCACTGACCTGGCCCAGCGCATGGTGACTGCGGTCTCCAGCCGACTTGACTGCACCCGGTGACGTGCACACAATTTAAAGCGAAGCAAAACTCATCGATTGATCCGATTATGGTTCAACCGATTCCAAAACCCCACCGTCGATGATAGCAGCTAACCGGTGGACCAACTTCCCTGACCAAAGAGCAACTAAAAGGGAAAATATCACGATGCCAACATATGCTCGTCACCGACATCACCGTATTGCGAACAACACGTCAGCTCAGGGGTTCACAGCGCGTTCTAGCTAGGTTTTGAACAATTTAAGACAAGCAACCCGACCTCCAAACCAACTATAACTACACCATGCCCGAGTGCTCCCTTAGAAGCAACCAACTATGGAAAACTTGGTAGTACTGCTTAGGCATTTAGGTTGGAGATTAAACGCCCAAAATGGCATTGCCATTACTTCTCTCCATCATAGCCGAGATCTAGGGTTTAGTTAGAATTGAATTTCAAAATCAATTTTTGGAGCTTGCAAAATACTAGCTAACAATATTTATCTCCAAACATGAAAGTTGCACTTCCATCTACGCAACTTACGCATAACTTTTTACTTACGCGCCATGCTCAAATTACATTTTTATTTTCGTTTATAAAAAATGTTTTTCATGCCCAACAGTTAGAACGCCCTATCGTTCTATTTTCTTATTAAGGTCCCATTAGCGTCTTTTTCCATAAAACCAATTAACCAACATTATCCGCTTATCATTTATGTGAAGTAAAAATCTTTAAACCGAGAGCTTGTTTACTAGTTTCTTTGACCCTAAACGGGATGCTAAGCAAGCTCGTAACACCAGGGGTGTTACAATCAATTCCTAACCACGACAGTGATTAGTGGATTGATCGATGGGTTGAGGTGTGGGACTTCGGTGGTTGTTTAGCACTCAAGACAGAAATGATCTATCCTAGTTCGGACCTCTAAGCCCTGCATCTAGCAGTGAGTTCTTCGTGTTAGAATGCTCAAAACAAGTTCTTACAACAAGAGAGAGAGAAGGTAGGAGGGCGCAAGCTAGTTCTGATATAGGTTTGCTAGGGTTCATCCCCGGTGTGCGATTAGTCATCTACTTCTACAGGAGCTTCTACCCCCTATATATCCTAGGGTGCGAGAGGAGTACGAGGGCAAGGTTGCTGGCAGTGGCGAAGCTAGAGTAAATTAGAGGGTGGTGCATTTGCCTTGTATGTGTGAAAATTTAAGCTAAAACCATGGTGAAATTTTGATTTTAGTATTGGTTTTCCAAATTTTTGTGGGTGCATGTGCACCCACAAGCTACAACATAGCTTCGCCACTGGTTGCTGGTGGATCTCTTGGCAAACAAGGGAGCTCTAGCGTTTTGTGTCCTAATCTTCAAATCGTTGGAGGTGTCTGGTGTTGTCTCCTTCTTCGTGGTCATGGTCGAAATGCTGGAACCATCTCTGATGTCGCCTACGGGAGCCTAGAGCTGGTCGTCAGAGCCTGCAAATGTCGTTGTGTCTCTCCTAGATCCACCGTTTCCATGGCATCTGTTGTACACCAGCGAAGGGAAAGCCATTCTTAGGAGAGACTGACCGGGGGGTCCCATGCTCCCATCTCCCCATGATGCAAAGATGGTGTGCGTCCCCTTGTTATGTTGCATCATGCCCCTATCGTGACCCCTGGACCAAGACTGGCTGACACAGCATCGTGGGTGTGAGGGAATAGAGCTCCGACAAAGCCAGGTGTGTTGCAACTCTACATGTGTGTCAGGCTCCAAACCTCCTATATGATTCCTCACCAAGGCATAGATCACTTTTACTCCTCAAATGGTACTCTCAGGTCGCTCAAAGTGTATGATTCCTCACCAAGGCATAGCATTGTTCTGCCTACTTTTGTTTCTTCTTACTTCTAAATGGTTTATGTGGAGCTTAGGTAGGGATAAACATGATAGCATACTTGTATTGTATATATTGCAAAGTCAGAACAAGGATCCAAGGAGAAAAATGTCATAATCCTATATCAAGATGTGCATGTGTGTGAAACATGATGACAAAATTTATTGTACACCTTAGACAAGTATGATCCCTCTCCCTAACTTATGATCATCTTTTCTATGCTTGGACTTTCACACGTCCAATTTTTATCTTTTTTTGCATAGCCCATGTCTGTTTTGCAAGAACTTTTTAGAGAGAGATCACACTATATAAATATTAGAGCATTTATTTGATCGATGTGAGAGGCATGTTTTATGCGTACTTCTAGTGTAGAAGTAGCATGTTTAAGTGGCGTGTATGTGATCTTGATCTTGGGAACATGACAAAATTCTCAACAAGGGGTCAACAAGGTTTGACCAAACTCAACACAAGTACAAGTAGCATAAGTA
This sequence comes from Saccharum hybrid cultivar R570, assembly GCA_038087645.1. NCBI lineage: Eukaryota > Viridiplantae > Streptophyta > Magnoliopsida > Poales > Poaceae > Saccharum > Saccharum hybrid cultivar. Next base: position 755,466 of record JAQSUU010000433.1, read on the forward strand.
GAAGATTTTAAGCACGTATGAACATAGCATTTGGCTTTGGTACAAATTTTCCCACCATTGAGGAGTATGTGACACTATGGTTTTATGACATTTTTATTAGAAAACAAAATCTCCAAGTACTTTGAATAGAAAAGGTAGGATTTCTAAGCTAAAACTATATCACACTTCACAACAACTTAGTCAATATGATTTTCCTGTAAGATATTTTCCCACAAGCATAAGTATATGTATATGGAACAAACTTTATGCAAGTTTCTATCTCAAAACTGTCATAAACATGTCACTTTTCAAAATTTTAATCCAAGTGTGGTTTTAGTTCATTTTCCTTGCATGGAAAGCATGTTGAAGTGTTGCACATGTATCAAAAAGGTGAGAGGAAGGGTCAAAACAACATTTAGAAGTGGAGTGATGGTCATGGAGGCTGGTAGGTGGGCCTAGGGCTCCATAGGGGGTTGGCCGACCCCACCTAGAGGCACCTGGCATCCTAGGTGTTGGGATGATCATGGAAGCTTGTGGAAGTGTTTGGAGCATGTGGGGCCATAGTGGGTAGGCCGACCCCATTTTGTGGGTCCACTGCCTTGCAATTCCTTCATTTTGTTCCTATAAGAAAATAAAGACATGTACAAGTGGAGCCAAGTAAATTTTACCAAAAATCTCTATGTCTATGCTTGTTAGCTTCCAGAAAGTGTGTTTTGTTAACGATTTTGGATATGAAAATATATGGTGAAATTATAGTCAACACCAGGTCTTTCGGTGTCTTCTCCAAACTGTACCTTTGTGATGTGCACTTCTTGTAAGTAATACATCCGAGATTCTTTTATGGTAATCCATATCTGATTCTGATAAGTGGATATATGTTCATTTTGTCATTGGTACATCGCTTTACTTTAGTAGAGTGCTCTATCTTCGCTAAGGGAACTTAGTGGGCCAAGGCTAGAGTAGTGAGATATATTGTAGACTGGTGTCTAGACTATACCTTGCCTATGTATGATGCTTGTTCCACGAATTGTTTGTGTTAGCTAATAGGTGGTGATAGCCTTTCTAGTCTTTGTATACCACCACATGTTCTTAGGCAAGTTATTAAAATAGTAGGCCCTCCCATAAAAGTTAGGCAGTTCGGACAAGAGCTTTGTCCTCTTGATGTGGCATCTTTCACCCCTGTGAGCAAGTGCGAGATGATCGCTTTTATATCTATCTTACCTTACCATATGTCATAGCCTTAAAAGATCCTATCTACCCACTATCTTAAACCCCTTGTATCATCATAGGACGACTTTGATTCCTTTGTTAGTACACTCCACATTCCCCGTGGAAATTGATACCAGAAATACTCTTGGTGAAGGCTACATTGACAACTATACGTTTGCGGTTTATATGTTTGCCACTTTTGGTGTCAACAAAGGCCTAATGCTTAGATGTTGGGACTACTTCCTAAAGTGGGCCATCTTCGGCCTAGTATGCCTTTGCGCTTATCTGGTGGGGCGTGCTTCAGCCCATGATCGATTAGGAGAATCAGTTAGAGGGTTAATAATATTGTCATGCACTACTACAATAAAACTTAACCGAGGCATTTGGCAAAGGGCCTCAGAGGCGGGGCGGACATTTGAACTGCCTTGGTTAATGCTTGGGATTAACCAAGGCGGTCACAATCAACCGCCTTGCAAAATCGATTTACGAAGGCAGTTAAAGAATAATAGCCTCCTAAATCTATTAACCGAGACGGGCTCCAAATATGCCTCAATTTTTGGAGGCAGACCTCCTAAATGTCCCACCTCGAAAAAAGGGTCAAGGCCCAAACAGCCTAGAAGAGGCCCAATAGACGCGACCATCTATAAAAACATGACTTAGGGTTTCCTCTCCCCACTCTCTCATCTCCCACTCCTCTCCCATCTCCCTCTCCTGATAGGATGCGGCGCCGGTCTCAATAGCCCGATGTGTGCCCCTTCCCATCCTGCCGCCCTCTCCCCTTCCCTCCCTCGGAGTGCACCCCCTCCCCTCCCCTCCTAGCGCCCCCCTCCCCTCGCCTCCCCATCCGGCCACCCCTCCCCTCCCGGTGGCACCCCATCCCTCTCCTCCCAGCACTTAAGCACTCTCCCTCCCCCCGATGGCCTCCAGGCCGGATCCAGCGTCACGGTGGTGGGGGTGGCCGGATCCGGCGTCACAGGCGTCAACTCCGGTGTCACGGCGACGAGGGAGGCCTCACCGGCATTATGGCGGCTTGTGAGGCCGGATCCGGCGTCACAATAGCTGGGGAGGCCAGGTCTGGTGTCACGGGCATCAACTCCAGCGGCAGGGGAGGCCGGATCTAGCGGCGCTCCTCCTCTGCCCTCCTTTGCTTGCAGATTCGGTGGCTGAAGGCTGAATCCGACGGCGGGCGACGGATCTCGACGGTGGGTGGCCAGATCTCAACGATCGGACGCCGGATTCGACGGCGGGCGACCGTATCCAATGTTGGGCGACCGGATCCTAGCGGTCTAGTGAGGATGTTGTCACCGTGAAAGGTCCTAATATGGCTAGAGGGGATGAATAGCCTATTTAAAAATCTACAAGATCACTAAAGCAATTTAATCAGTATGACAAACGGCGAAATGCAAACTTGCTCTAGCTCTACAAGGGTTGCAAGCCACCTACCCAACAATTCTAGTTGCTATAATCTCTAGTCACATAAGATGCTAAGTCACTACTCACTAAGAGCTCTTAACAAGGCCACACTAAAAAGCTCCACTAGATGAACTTAAGCTACAATGCAAGCTTTCAATTCTAGCTACACTAAAGAGCTTGCTATAACTAGTTTGAAGAAAGTAATTGAGTGAGCAAGGTGATTATACCACCGCATCGAGGAATGAATCAATCACAAGATGATGACAACTAATCACCGGGAGAAATCCAATCACACAAGAGACACAATATTTTTCTCCCGAGGTTCACATGCTTGCCGGCACGCTAGTCCCCGTTGTGTCAACCAACACTTGGTGGTTCAGTGGCTAAGAGGTGTTGCACGAACCTTGTCCACATAATTGGACACCACAAGAACCTACCCACAAGTGAGGTAACTCAATGACATGAGCAATTCACTAGAGTTACCTTTCGGCTCTCCATCGGGGAAGGTACAAGACCCCTCACAATCACCGGAGCCGACCACGAATAATCACCAACACGTGCCAAAGCTCCTCCGCTACTCCGAGCCATCTAGGTGGTGGCAACCACCAAGAGAAACAAGAAATCTGCAAGCACAACGATCCCCAAGTGCCACTAGATGCAATCACTCAAGCAAATGCACTTGGAATCACTCCTAATCTCACTATGATGATGAATCAATGATGGAGATAAGTCGTGGTGTTTGCCTAGGCTCACAAGGATGTCAAGTATGTCAAAGTGCCAAGAGAGAGAGCCACAAGCCGACCAAACACCATTTATAAATGGCCTCACGAAAAAGAGTCGTTGGCTCTGCCACGGGCTGACCAGACGCTGCCATGTGTCCGGTCGGGAACCAAAGCCGCCCGATCTCAACGGTCAAAACTCGATCGCTCGCGTGTTAAGTTGTGATCTGACTCGCTGATGGAAACGACTAGACACTGCGCCACCAGAGTCCGGTCAACTCCAGTAAGGTTCCAAAGCAGATTTCTGCTGACCGGACGTGTTCGGTCAATGGCGACCTGACGCACCGCAGCGTCTGGTCCACACTTCGCCTCTTTGCGCTCGCCTGTGAAGCTGACGCCAGCGTACGACACCAATGACTGTTGATGGTCATTAAACACCAAATATAACCATCAACTATTGCACAAATTGACATGAAATGAATCACAAACTATAGTTGTAGGGTTTGACTCTAACAAGTTCCACGGGTTTTGGTCCTCTTGTCTTGTAGGATATTTAATTTTTCACCAAGAAAAACTATCTCAAATGATGAATTGGAGTACACCATTATGAAGAGCTCATCGAGACGATCGAAACAGATATATTATTTGCTATATTTGGAGCTCGAAATAAAAAGATATTAAATCTGCAACGAAACCTATGTGGGAAGACTCTAGAAGACTCCAGAAGGTGAATCACCGAAGCAGGGCCCAAGACCCTGCCAAGTGGGGTCAGGTGGCCCCACCCCTATGTCGGCCGGCATGTGGGCCCAGGTTGTTAGCCCTAGCTTCGTAGGTTAGTTTTCCACCACCTCCTAGGATGCATCTACGCCGTTCTTCAAGTCGGTTTGATTCAAGGGCTCACGTTGTACCCTCTGGGCTATATAAGTAGCCCCCCTCCCTAGAGCCATCCTGAAACCCTAGTTCATATTCTCTAGTCAGAATCAATTGAGAGTGGTCTCATGAAAAGATCAACCTCTCAAAGCTAGCTATCAAAAGAAGATTAGTCCTCATTAGGATCTAGTCTTAGAAAATAGGGAGAGAGGAAAGGAGAGAGATCTGAGGAGAAGCCGGCCTATCGGAATTCTCCTCGACCTTGCACCTCGACGGATCTGATTCATCTATGAGTTACATCCAGGTTCTTCTATTGGTACTTTCATGTTCTTTAGTTAATTAAATTTAGTTCTTTACTTTATTTTACTTACAGGAATTCCGCTTGTATCGAGTGCTCTAGTCTTAAGATCTAGATTAGAGTAGTAATCATGAGCGTAGACGTGGTGTTTAGGCTAGTGTTTACCTGAGTTTGCGCCCAATCCCCCGGTTAGTTGTGGTAGCCCCAGAGGTGACAGCTCTGTTAGGCTGTTGTAATCCACCACTTTAGGATTGGTGTTTCGTAGAGCTTTTTGGTAGCCTTTCCCCGACTACCTTTTCTCACCTCCTTCGAGAGTCAGAAAGGTACTGTTACTCCAAAGTAAGTAAAGTATAGCAAGCATGATCCTTAGTTATCTAATTTTAAGCCTAGAAAAGCCCTCTCTACTCACCAAAAACACTTTCCTATCCTTAGACGACCTTGATTCATATTAGTAACAGTTCGCGTTCCCTGTGGATAAATACGATACTCTGGAATATTCCTAGGTGAAAACTACAGCGGTATTCATGCGCTTGCGGATTTATCTGTGTGCGTTAACAAATACCAACAACGACCTAACGCAGACCCTACGCGTCCGGTCGTGCTAAAATGCCTGCTCTCAAAAAGTGACCGGACGCGCCGGTGAGGTCTGGGCCAACGTCCGATCCTTCCTGCACACTCTCGGTCAGAGCAGCGCCGTCGCCTATAATTGACCGGACGCGCCGGGGTGAGTCCGGTCACCCCACGGCCAGTGTCCGGTCAAGGACTTTCATCACCTTTTCTTTTTCTAATTCCTCAACGGCTTCGCCCTTGCTTTCAACTTGCTAACCACAAAGTGTATAACTTATATACACGTGTGTTAGCATTTTTCAAAGCATTTTACAAGGGTCAAGTTTAGCACACTAGGTCCCTAAATGCATATGCAAGGATAATGTCACCTGGTGGCACTCGATAACCATTTAGTTAAAGATTTCTCCTCTTTATAGTACGGCTATCGATCCTAAACCACTTACACCCTCTATGGTGTCTCGAGTGCAAAACAAAAACCTATCTTATACCTTTGCCTTGGTTTTCTCGGTTTTTGTTTTTCTCTTTCTTCTTTTCTAAGTTGGAGCTTGATCATCTTCATTTCATGTCCACCTTCATCACCATGGACCTCTAACTTGCTCCATCACTTGTATTGGACTACCTTATCTAATTCACATACTTAGATCAAAGGTTAGTCCTAGGTTTCATCAATTATCCAAAACCAAACTACGGCTTTCACACCGGCGAGCAGCTGCGGCGGCGGCGGCCCGTGGATGGGCTCGCTGGGCTTGTCCACGGGTTTTCTTATTTTTTTTGTTTTTTATTTGATTAACCAAGGCGGGCATTTGAACCGTCTCGGTTAAGATTGATTTATTGTGACCTTTCAACCGAGGCGGATGGTTTGCCTGCCTCGGTAATCCTTTTTTCCTACCTCGGTTGAGTTTATTGTAGTAGTGATGGCACTAATTTGAAGGTTTAGGCAACCCTCTCTTAGGTACTCAACAAATACGAAATGCATAATTCCTTGTTTATATTATATTGAGTACACTTGTATACTCATGGTACAACTTGTTGAGTTTTGCAAATGAGGTCGCACCTGCGTATGGTTCCTTCTATGCCCCTGATCCCTCGGCAGATTGGAAGTACTAGGGGGGCCCTTTTATGTGTGGCTTAAATCATGGTTGTGGCGTGGAGCGTGATTTGTGAATTGAACTTATGTTGTTTAAGGACTTCCGTTGTAGACTTGGTAGTCGTTTGCGTGAGATGTGATGAACTAATGTGTGAAAGAATGTGTTGTAAAACTAAAGCACTATCTTTCATTAACTGTGATGTAACGTGTGGTGAGCTATGATTGTACAGTTGCATTAGTTGCAGTGGATCCTGCGTGAAGCATGAATAGATGTAGTGCTACCGATGGTAGCACCGAGACGACCGAGCAGGTCAGGGTTAGGCTAAGTGCGGTCAATAGATAATGACTTGGCCTAATCACCTGGTCCGCCCGAGAGCAGTTCTGTCATACCACTAGGTAAATTATGAATTCAATGTTTATGATTGCTTTTGTAATACATAGTTCCTACTACAGAAATGATTTTTAGTATAACTTTACCTTTTTAAGATACAGTTGTATTAGAAACTATTCCAAAAAAAAATGGTTCCAAGTGCAGACCATCCCCAGAAGTCGATTTCTAGGGGCGGCAGAAATGTCCTCCATTGTGGGTGTTATGAAGCACACCTAAAAATAAAGGCATTAGGGGCATCAAAAACGCCAGTCACGGTTAGAAATTGATTTTATTGATAATGTGACCCACCTCTAAAAATAAGTGCGACACGAAAAAATCATATCTTTTTCAAATAAAGTTGAATGAAGATGATATTTGTATCGAAGTTGTAAGCATGATGAGTTCTACAACTTTGTTGATGACTTTTTCATTTAAAATCATTTAGTATCCCATATACATTTGAAGTTCTTAAATTTTGAAACTCAAACCTTTTTCAATTTTTGAACGATCTCGGATAAAGACATGGCCTATATTAAAGTTCTCGTGCTTGACAAGGTAAAAAAATAGTGTATTTTTTATTTGACATCGTTTTGATCCGTTAATTCAATACAACATTTATGAAAGTTAATATAAAATGATAGTATCCTATACATGGCCACAAGTGGGTGTTTTTTTAGAACGCAAGTGGGGGTGTTGTGTGGTGTTAGCAAGGTAATAAATAGCGGTGGTAGCGGCCGCAATTGCACCCGCAATAGCGGTAGCGGTCCATTCCCGCTACCGCTAGGAGATAGCACTCTGAACTTTGTATCCTGAAACTTTGCCGCCGCAATTTTGAATAGCGGACTGATATTGCGACCGCAATTGCGCGTAGCAGGCCGCAATAGCATGGAAGCAAATAACCTTAATTAGTCCAGCCCACTATGACTCACACCTCAAATTCAAATACTCACGCATTGGTTGTGGAACTTAAAATTATTCATGATGTATGCACTTAAAATTATTTATACTCATTATTCATGGTATATGTACTTAAAATTATATGGGATTATCGGGTGCCACTATTGGAACTTATCGTCCGCAATATCGCTCGCTATCCATAATCCGCTACCTCGACGTCAATCCGCTAACAACCCGTTATACGCTATTTATTACCTTGGGTGTTAGGGACGTGGGAAAAACCATGTGACCTGTGACTTGGCTAGTTGGCTTGTCCCAATATTTTTAAAAATTACAATTTTGTTGAGCGATTTCCAATTTCTAAAAATGATTATTTCCAGCGGTGCTTGGTTTTTTTTTACCACTCCTAAAAATTGATTTTGTGGATTGATTGCGGACCAGTCTCTAAAACTATTTTATTTCTAGAGAACCCTGGGTAGAGACAACAACCGTCTTTAACATCAAATCTGAGCAACTTCTGAAAATGACATCTATATTAGTGAGACTGATGTCTTCAACATGCAAAACTTGTTCCAGGCGGTTACTTTGTCGCCAAAATTTGCAATCATTTTGCTACTAAAATGGTTCCAGGTGGTTACTTTGTCGCCAAAATTTGGCCTATGGAAAGATTTGTCTAAATGAGTTGTGCTCATAACTTACTCTACAGTTGTGGTGTGGTTTTCTTTGTCACAATATTATAAAATTATAAGCAGTGATAAAATGAGTCGAAATATTACAAAATTATAATGCCAAATATCAAAATCATAATTAATACATTTTTTGAAAATATCTAGCCGTCGACAGAGGTTATATATAATAACGACATTGATAAAGACGGACACTGTTGTTGTGACACTATCTGAAACATAACATGCACTGAGATGCTCATAGCCTTATGCACTGACCCGGTAGGTGCAGGCACCAGCTAGTGCGTGCCTTCTATCTCCTATCTAGAATAGTTTTAGGATGTGACATGGGCAATGAAGATCTGGCACACATGGCACATCCAAGATGCTCATAGCCTTATAGTATAGCTAGTAGCCCCCCATTTAACCTACCGGGAGGAACTGAGCCAAAACGGAGAGGTTTGTAAACTGGGTCCAGCTTGATCATAAGGTGCTACTAGCCGTTGCACTTTTCCAACCGTTGGCCGATCGGCCGCTATAATTTTCTTCCTCCACTGGACCGTCCGGTGCATCCAATCTTCTGTTGCCACCTTCTCTATTGTGCATTGGATGATCCACTGTGCACTTCTTCTCAGTGGATCGTTTGGCGCACGCCTTTGCACAGTGGCAAGGACACCATTGCATGATCCGCCTGCCTTCTGGCTTCATGCCAAACTGTTCGGTGAGTGCTCCTATGCATATTTTCATGTGAAATATTTTCGTGGACGCTTCTGTTCTTCAATTGTCTGGCGCTCTTCCCTTCCTCTAGCCGAACTATCTGATTTGTTGATTTTGCAGAGTGCCTCAACACCTATTGCTAGATGGACCGGCTTCCAGCACATTTATTTCCTTAATTAGCCGTCGGATCGTTCTGTGCGTGCATTTTCTGTATACGCAGTCCTTTTTTCTCTATTTCTTTGTCGGTCTTTTGTTCCATTTCTCTTTTTTCATCTCTTGGACCTATTATAGCATGTCTAACACATCTTTAGGTTATATTTTAGTCCTAGCTTGTGTTGTTGTATAGTCACCGAAACTTAAAAAGATATAATCATGGACACATGATCCCTATAGGTCTCAAAAAAATGTTTTTAGTAGTGAATTATGGCCTCACTTTGGTTGTGCAATGAGTGAATGAGTCACGGTACCTCCAACACTGCCACACATGCTTACTATTAAAATTTATATGTTTCCAACGTTGAGAAGAGAGGGAGAGAAAAAACAAAAGCCAGTTTTTCATAAGAACTAATAGTTTATCGCTTGATGTTTCTTAGTGGCCTAACACTTAATCTTCTATGAGGTCATGTTTATTTGCTTTAGGACCCTTAGGTTTAGATGGTGCGTAAAAACTACTCCATTTGTTGTAAATTGTAAGTCGTTCTAGTTTTTCTAAATACATATTATTTTTATTATGTATCTAGACATAATATATATCTACGTGTATAGCAATAAAGTTATGTGACTAGTAGAAAAACTAGAATAACTTATAATTTGGTATGGATGGAGTAGATCATTGGAGATTGGACTGCTACGGGAGTATTTGCCATGGCGACAGGTCGCATTTATCTCACGTAGACGCCAACACCAGTTCCGGCCACAAGCGGCACTAACATTGGCCTTGCCAAGGTCATATGCTACTTGCATCCATGACAGCTAAGATGTCGGATTATTATGATACTGATTGCTGCAACACTTGAGTCCAGAGATACTAATTAGATCGGCTTTTCTTTTCCCTGAAACGAAGCGATTAAAAAACAATCAAGCAGGAACGTGGACCAAGATCATAACACATGGCGACTCAGAGCGGAAGCAGGGGAGGCGTTAACTCTGATGAAATGTCAAAATTCAACTTCCTCTTCTTCCTTCCTTTCTCCCTAATCCATCTCCTAGGGAGGGACCTCTGATCTGGATCCCGTGCTGCTTCACACCTTGCAGGAATGTTGGAGGAAGACGCCAGCAGGCGATGGCATGGCGAAGAGGATTTGAGCCAGAAGAGGAAGCAGGGCGGCTTCAAGACCATGCCGTTCATCCTAGGTGAAGTGTCTCTCTAGTCTCTACTACACAACGCATCGGTTGTCTCAGCTTGCCGATCATATCATAGGCACTGTTAAAGTTAAACCCGAATTGAGATCTCTGTGCTGCAGCGAACGATTTTTGCGACCGGTTCGCGACGATCGGGTTCAACGCCAACTTGATCACCTACCTGACGCAGTAGCTGCACTTGCCGCTCGTCGAGGCCTCCAACACGCTCACCAACTTCCATGGCTTCTCCAACCTCACCCCGATCATTGGCGGCCTCGTCGCCGACTCCTTCGCCGGCCGCTTCTGGACCATCGCGGCGGGTTCCATCATCTACCAGCTCGGCATGGTCAGCCTGACCGTCTCCGCGCTGCTCCCGTCGCTCCGCCCGCCGCCCTGTTCCATTGGTCAGCATGCCTGCGCTCGCGCGTCCGCTTGGACACTCCTCGTCCTCCACTTGTCGCTGCTCTGCACGTCCATAGGCACCGGTGGCACGCGGCCGTGCGTCATGGCGTTCGGCGCCGACCAGTTTGAGCTCGACAACGGCGCGAAGCAGAGGTGGAGCTTCTTCAACCTCTACTTCTTCGGCGTAGAGCTCGCCAAGCTGGCCGCCATTACCCTGGTGGTGTACATCCAGGAGAACGTGGGGTGGGGGTGGGGGCTCGGCGTCCCGACCATCGCCATGCTCGCCGCGGTCACCGCGTTCGTGTCGGGCTACCCTCTGTACGTCAAGATGGCTCCCGGAGGCAGCCCGTTCACGCGGCTGGCCCAGGTCGCCTTCGCTGCGTTTCGGAAGAGAAATGTGACCGTGCCGAGCGACCCCAGACTACTGTACCATGACCAAGTGCTCGACGCTGGCATCTCCACTGCCGGACGGCTGCTCCACACCAACCAGCTCACGTAAGTCTCCTTAATTTGTTTCTACACAAACAAATAGATATGTTACATTTTGTGCGAAAATAAGATAAATTAAAACCTCTTTCTTCTTCAGCTTTTTTGACCGGGCTGCAACCGTAACGGACGGCGACTTGACCAGCAGCGGCGTCCCGCGGCCATGGCGGCTGTCCACGGTGCACCGGGTGGAGGAGCTCAATTCGATCATCCGCATGCTGCCCATCTGGGGCGCCGGGATCCTCCTGGTCACCTCGGCGTCCCACAACCATAGCTTTGCCATCCAGCAGGCGCGCACCATGGACAGGCGCATCACAGCACACCTCGAGATACCACCAGCCTCCATGCTCATCTTCTCAAACATCGCCATGCTCGCCACCCTCGCGCTCTACGATCGGGTGCTGGTGCCATGGCTGCCGACGCCCTCACGGGGCAGCCCACGGGCATCACGCACCTTCAGCGCACGGGCATCGGGCCCTCACCATCAGCATGGTGAGCAACATAGTGTCGGCAGTCGTGGAGGCGGAGAGGAGGCGGACGGCGGCCTAGGCACGGCCTCCTGGGACAGCCCTGGCGCGACCGTGCCGATGAGCGTGTTCTGGATGGCGCCGCAGTACGCCATCCACGGCATGGCCGACGCGTTCATGGACGTTGGCCGCATGGAGTTCCTGTACGACCAGGCACCAGAGAGCATGCGGAGCTCGGCCGCGGCGTTGTACTGGCTGACAATGTCCGCCCGGGAGCTATATGGGCACGTTGCTCGTGACGACGGTGGACGAGAGGACCAAGGGAGAAGGGGAGTGGCCCTTCAGGACAACCTCAACAGAGGGAAGCTGGATCGATACTACTGGCTGGTAGTGACACTGCAGGTGATAAACGTTGTTTACTTCGTCATATGTGCAAAGCTATACACCTACAAGAAGTTAGAGGTAGTAAATCAAGAGGGCACAGGTGACACAGAGGACAAAGGAAGCGAAGAGGAGCATGTGGAGCTTCAACCTCTGAAAGCTAGCGATGAAAAAGACATAGAGCTTCGACCCTCTGCTATCATCTGATCCATAGAGTTTTGATGTCATTCATATTTATGAAAAGATTCAGTGAAGGAATATTGACATAGCACAACCAGTTCCGATCTTGATTCTAAACATGTTAGAACTTTTGAAGAGAGGACCAACTCCTAGAGTTGCAAGGAGGATCATCGGTTCCAAGTTTCCAACAAAACCGAAATGTACCGCTCATTTCCCTCCGCTGATAAAAGCATCCAATTTGGGTCAAAGAAAGCCGAATATTGGTGGATGGGTCATACATCGACACCTCTCACCAATTGAATTAGGGTCCGGCCAGCGCCCGGACGTTCGGACGGTGGCTAGCGTCTGGACGCCCGCGTCTGCTGCCCCTGCTCGCGTCCCATGTTGTTGCGCCCGCACGCACACCTACGCTGCTTCACATGGGGGCCCACGCCGCTCCTTTCCCACGCTTGCGCGCGCCCACGCGAGGGTCGCGTCTCGATCTGCGCCCGCTCCGTTTCCCGCGCCTACCGCTCATGCCCCCTCCGCTCCCACGTGCATGCACGCGGGCCTAGCAACTGCAGCAGTCGGCTGCGGCAGTGGGTCCCACTGCAACACCAGATCTAGTTTTGCAACATCTAGACGAAATACTTTGTAACATACGTCCAAAACTGTTAAAACACACTTGCAACATACGTCTGAGACACCAGGAAAACATGTTTGTAGCTATTGCAAAACATATGCGACATCTAGATAAAACACTTGCAACATATGTATGAAACATCTGAAACAATTGAAACATACGCTTGCAACATGCATGTATATGCAACATCCAGATGAAATACTTGCAACATACGTCTAAAACAGATGAAACATTTGGGATATACACTTGAAAACACCATTGCAACATGTGCATCCCGATCTACTTTTGTAACATCGATATAAAAACTTGTAACATACCTCTAAAACATGAAACAATTAAAACAGACGTATGCAACATGCAGTTTCAGCGCAGCATCTCCTTGCTGCTTAGGAGAATGGATCCTCGTCGGCATATGGAGTTCTATCCCGGGCATCGCGGGCTCCACACGCAGGTGAGTTCCGCTCCGGCAACAACAAACTAGGTAGGCGAGTGCGAGGTGTGCGTGGGCAGGCTCTGCCCGGGCTACCGTGAGCTGCACACGGGCGAGCTCCACACCCAGGTGCAGCCAGCTAGGCAAGCGGAAGCGGAGGTCTTCCTGGCCGCAGCGAGCTGGGCAGGCGAAGCCGAAGGTCATCCTGGGCAACGGTCTCCCTCACCATGGGCGGGCGGCGCAGCGCGGTCGGTGGAGCTCGTGCGTACGCGGCTAGTGGCGGCACTCGACGCTCGTGTGTATGCGGACAGCGGCGGCGCTCATGCGGATGCGGGCGCTAGCAGAGCTCGTGTGTACACGACCGAAGGGCGGGTTGTGCGGTGGAGCCGATGCGAATGGGGATGATAAGATGTCTCTCTTTTTTATTTTTTGGAGAAACCGTGTATGCCGATAAGAGGGTAGGCCTGTGGGCTGGTCTGCAGCCAGCTAGCAGCGTCCGGGCTAACCGAAGCGGGGCGGGCACCTGTGGTGGAGCATTAACGATTGAAGTACCCTCAATTTATCCACTCTCCTCTGCACCACAAAAACGCTCCACTGTTTCTTCCTACTACATAACTAATATTAAAGAGTGAAGTTGACGTTATTTACTTTCTAAAGTGCTCTGCAGAAGGGGATGACTCATAAGAGACGAACTAGAGAACCTCTCAGCTAGAGAAGGCTAGTTTCTTACTCGCTGAGAAAGAACACCGACAAGCACCAGGATAGCACCGAGCCACCCTCTATCAGATTCTCTCAATTTCCACCATTAGAATCCTAGATTTGGGTACTCTTAACACGAAGAACACTACATTGTTAGACGTAGGGCCCGAACCAGGATAGATCGTCATGTCTCTCTTGTTTTTTTAATGCTCGAGCCACCGCAGACCTACACATTGGCTTTCAACGAACAACCACGATGTTCGCCGCAGTTACGAACACACGACACCAGCAACTCTAAAATTTTTAGATCCTCTCAGAAAAAATAGATGCAGATGCAAATACCATGGTATGAAATGATTTAAAAGATCATAATGTTATTTTGCAGGTTAGATCCAGAAAAAAGTAGGGCGTAGATTAGTCAAAGCTCAAAAGGTTGAAATTTTGAACGCGGGCATTTTTAATATGATCAGAAGTGAGGGAGTACTATCATCAGGTAACACGCCTACCTCGAATCGGTACGGCCCAGGGTGTGGCCTCGACCAAGTTGACACCTACCTAGGATAGGTCCACATATCCTCTTGTAAGCACTATACTCGCGTCATTATTGCAATGCATTAGAGGTTACGTAGCATACTCTTAACCTGCACAAGGCAATGTAATTTGATGTTGTTTGATTCACCTGGATAGGAAGCTGTACAGTTTATGCGAGTGATTGGTTTTCTGCGTAAGTGGACAGACCGTGTCTTGGACTGCAAATCAGGTGCATAGCTAGATACACATAATTTGGCTGAATAGTGGGATGCAGGCTGAGGTTGCTTTGATCACAATGCTAGCCTACAAATGGACCTATGCAAGTACCTAAATATAGACGAATTACACTGCGAGAGCCTAGATAAGTTGTTATACAGCTGTATAACCCCGAGCCATCCCCCGACAAGGCGTGCACACACATACACGACCCTCTCGATGTTTACTAGACCGATACTTACGCCTCCAATATTTCTTCTGGAAGTTGGAACCCACATTTAGTTTTGGTCTTATGGAGAATATTTAAAATCAAGCCACTGAAGAAGTGATGTTTTTATGCTAACTCTTATTGAGATAAATGTGATGGATACACCTTACGAGCTGTTTGGTTGTGTCGATGTAAACGCAAACATAAATGAAATTAACCTGCGAACGTTACCGGCGGGAATAAATTTGAACTAGCTGGCGATTGATATTGTTTACGTTTGCGTTACTGTATGGGAAACCAAACAGCTCGTTAGAGTTAGCAGGTAGTCTCACTATTGTAAGTGACAAACTTGTCACCGTGTGATCTCATCCAACATATAGAAATGGAGCGTGAGCGGGCGTGTCAGTTCGCCCACCGATGTATAAATAAATATATGTAAACAACAGATCAATGAAATACAAGCATTCTCATTCTTCTCTCGTCTTCAATCTCTCTTTTACATTCTCGAAGTCAATTTATAATACGTTATACTATATTAGACTCCACTAACTACTCTCTGTAGTCATAAATATGATAAATGTTACTCCAGATAGCGACATGGTCACCAAGACACATTAGCCACGAGTAATTATTAGCACAAAACGTATACACGATACTTGACGTAACAACAAGATGGCGTCAAGAGAAATCAGTAATCACAGCTACCCTACGTGACAAAATATATCCAAAGAGATAATATTTTCAGGTTTTCACGTCATAATATTCTGAAACTACTTCTGAATACAAATCTCACGTCATTTTCGTAAGTTTAATCCAAATATTCAAATAGATAACAATGACAAAAGTTTGAACTTGTCTACCCCATTGGCCATTTATGACTGTAGGTAGTACATATTTGAACACTCATTTCCATCCATGGACATGAACACCATACATCAGTGTATAAGAACTATCAACAGGGCTCCTATAGTCTTGTGATCTAATGATCTATACTTGCGCCAACAAAACATAAACGGGAACTCTACAGAAGTAATTGGGCTTCTCCAACAAAAAAGTTGGTTCAAACACACCCCTTAATCATTTTTGACAAAAAAACTCAGATTATGCTTGGTCAATTGTCTTCACAAAACTAAGGTGGCATCCATATAGGAAGCTACAAATTATTTGTTACATAGCTATATCTATACCAGAACATTCACCTACAGCATCACTGCTTTGCTCTGCCCTTCTACATCAACCGTGCACAAATTAGTTGATGAATTCAGTAAGGCAATCACAGCTGCTCTAAACATGACAAAATTGTCCTATGATATAAAGCTACCATGGTGAGAATCATTCCCCAAAATTTTGGACCAATAAAATACTAGGCACTGCCATTCAATACTTTACAAAACCTGTTTGTTTTTGTGCTTTGCCAAGAAATGACTCTATATCACCGTGGAATAGAGAAAGTTGTTTAGCTAAAGCAAAACCACAATACATACCATCCACAGCAGCACTTAATATGCCCCCAGCATAGCCAGCACCTTCCCCAATTGGATATAATCCTCGCAGTGATGTACTTTCGTATGTTTCTCCATGTCGTGAAATTTGTAAGGGAGAACTTGTCCTAGTCTGGAAACAGATCTTAAACAATAAGCATAAAAGTAACCAGAGGGTGGAAATATTTTTTCTAAAATAATCAGGAAAGCTGCGTATCATTGCGTTAAGAAGAACACTGAGAATAGAACAGCACCAAAACACACACAAATGAACCCACATTGGAGGGTGAAAATAAAACTTCATCGATAAGAGATACGGGCAAATGATTACCGAGTCGTTATCAAACTAGAAGTAGACTTTCTCATGTTTAACTAGTTGGCGTTTAGAAATTTATCAGGTGAAGAATCATAGGAAAGAGCAGAGCAATTTGCATACCTCCACACCATGAAGTAGGGCCTTGCTAGAAACAAAGCCTGGCATCTGAAAATATTGCATTACAAATGAATCATCACATGTGGGATTTGAATCATAAAACACAAAATAAGAATTGTCATACCTCTCTGTCAATCATTATTATTGACTGTTGTAAAGCTTCAGTTATGTAAGGAGGGAATACCTCATGGAGATTAGATGGACGAACTCCTAATCTATAGCTTGATGGTGGCAGTGTTGTAACTGGAACAGACAACCAGGTTAATCAAAGCAAAACTAAATGATTACTTACTACCTTAAAAGTTTTAGCAATGCCAGTACCTGATAGTCTGTTGCTGATAAAATCGGTGACACACTGTGCAGGAACAACAAAATTCCCTCCACCCATCATAGCTGCTCTTCTTTCAAATTCTCTCTGGTTCAATGAGTACAAATTTTTTGTGAGCTTAAGGAGGGAAATTTTGCCATTAAAGTGCACTACAAATGAAGAAAAAAAATTGTAGAACATTCTCTCTGCTCATACATTTCATACTAGAACATAAAGCACATCCATCGTAAACTTTAAGATGGATGGCAGTGATTTAACTGTCATTATTTTACATTAATTATTGTTGAGCTTGAAGGAGAATATAATTGGTGAAATATTGGATGATATTGCATTGGGCCTCATGGGCTAACACCTCACGTGGGTACACAATGTGGTACTATTCTTATTTACTCTAACATCCCCCACAGTCACAGCGGGAGCACTGCAGACGGTGAGACTGGAGAAGAAGCTGACAAAGCTAACATCCCCCCGCAGTCATAACAGTCGATGCGTCGCGTATGCTGTGGTTGGAGAGGAAGCTGATGACTCCTCATGCAAGGCGGTAGCCCTTTGTGCCGATGTCGAGGTAGCCGAGCGTGAGGGCACAGTAGCCGTGGTCAAAGAAGTCGTGCTGAAGATGGCCGAGGTTGACGTAGTTGTGGTCGGATTGCCGTGTCGATGGAGCTGCAGACGCACAAGGGGCGCCATGGTGATGACGGAGACGCGTTGAGGCAGTCGTCGTGGGAGGAGGCGATGCCGAAGTTGACGTAGTCAGGGCCGTCGTGGACATAGAAGAAAGGCGACGACGCAATCGAGGCAGATGGGGTGGGAACGGGAGGGTCGATGCCGAAGTCGATGCAGTCAAGCCGCTTGAGTGCCGAGGCGCAGGCTGGGTTTGCCAGACCCAGCAACGCATCAAGGACGAAAGCACGCGTTGGTGTTGCCAATCGTACAAGGGAGAAGGCCCCAACCACAGTGACGCTGACGACGTCGTTGTGCTGGACGAAGAAGAAGCAGTGCGGTAGTGACGCGTCTGCGAGTAGGGCTCAGCGACGACGCGAGGGGTGCAACCGGCGAGCATGGCTCAGCGACGGCCCGGGTAGCGGCAGCTCAATGACAAAGACCCAATCAGCAGGATGAAGACCTTGTGCAGACGGATAGCGCAGCAGGGATTGCGCAGCACGTTCGTCGATGCACAGGTGACGGTGATGTAGATGCAACGGCAAAGCGGACACACGGGCAGCGGTGCTGCGGCCCGATGAGGCGACACAGCAGTAGCCCTGTTGCTCGGAGAAGATGCGCGTAGTACTCGGCGATGGTGTCAACGACGAGCCGATGGGGCATACAGCCGTGCTGGGATGGGCGATGCACGGCCGATAGGCCCGGCCGATGGCGTGCCGGGGCAGCCGATGGCCCAGTCGATGCCGATGCCGGAGTAGTACGCGCAAGGTCGACGGGCGGTGGGCGACTCATTCCCGATCAATGATCGGGCAAACCAAAAAGATACAGCAACAGGGGATCGGGTGTACCTAGCGAGACGACACGACGGCGGCGGTGCGACCCGATCGGGCGACATAAGGAGCACGGCGGTCGCAGACGCGCGGGGTCGAAGGCACCGACGCGGATCGACGTGGTCGAGATGGGCAGATCCGCCCGACAGCAGCGACACGCCAGATCTGGCTACCTCCATGGCAGTGTAGGGTCGAGGCGTGTGGCCAGGCCTGGCCGCCACCATGGCGGCACGAGACGGGGCGAGATCCATCTGCCTCCATGCGACGAAGATCAGGAAGGTGTTGACGGCGACAGCCAGGGACAGCCAGCGATGAGCCCGGGGACGAGGCGGTGGCGGCCCAGCGACGACGTTGGGGAGATCCCAATCTGTTGTGCGCCGATGACGAAGGCAGATGGATCAATAGGATCGGGCACCTAAACGGGGGCGGTGCCCCCGGCGGAGATCGACCTCTCCCCGGGGGCGCGCGGTGCAGAAGCGGCGGCGGCTAGGGTTAGGATCTAAACCTAGGCGAATGATACCATGAAGGAGAAGATAATTGGTGGAATATTGGATGATATTGCATTGGGCCTCATGGGCTGATTATATAGGGTACATAGGACTAACACCTCACGTGGGTACACAATGTGGTACTATTCCTATTTACTCTAACAGAGCTGAATGTATGAGCCAGTCCATTCAAACGCTTTGATGAACAAAGGTGGGCAGTATATTTGTTACATTATTTGCACAAAATTCTATATTTTCCACCCACTTGACCATTTGAGTCTTTATCTCAAAATAGATACACAAACAGTAATCACAAGGTTACAGTACCATAACAGAAAATTACCTAAGTAACTCCCTAGAACTATTCCTTTGATATCCTTTGAGAACCACTAACAAGTCAACATTATCTTTTTGGTTAAAGAAAAGATGAAACTGATCAGACAATATGGATAGTTTATCATGTCTTTCCTAACCAACTTGGATACAGAACTTCTACAAGCACATTTGCAGAATGGAGTGGCCACTAACCAGTAAGATGACTCTAGTTGGGAGTCCTTGCTTTATATCTCAAATCAAATTATACTAGGGCCCGTTTGGATCCTTGGAATTGAATTCATTCTAATAATTACAATTTAATCATAGATTAATTAAGCTAATATAGTTGTATATGGAATATATTTGTATATTATTGTTAGCCATACAAGAGACATACTTTATATGTTGCATTTCTATTGTAGGGAAGCGAGTTGAAGAGTGTGCTATAAGTTGAATAGTAGAAATATAGCAGGGTGATCTATAGAATCCATTTCCATCTCTCACCCTATGAATTTGAGATAGACTTATTTGTGAGTTTGGGAAAGTTGTGGAATGCCAAATTTCAAGAAAAATAGCCTAATCCAGTAAGTGGATTTCAATTCCTCTAAAATGAAGGGATCCAAACGGCCGCTAAATGTTTCCAAGTTGTATAGAGCCAAAATAATTTATTCAAGCATGAGGAACAAATATGTTTCCAGGTTGTCAGAAAACCTCTTGCGAGTTGCGACATCTGTGATTATTCTAGCGTTTGCTTACTGAATGTACACTATTTGAATACAGGCAGACATTAGCAAGTTACTACAGCAATTTGAGTGGTTCTGTTGTTATCACACATAATTCTCATATGACAAGTACCTGGAATTCAACACCAGCAAGAGGACCATGGGATTGAAATGGCTTGAAATCATGAGATGATACAGTGACTACAAGAGCTGAGTTTGCCCACTTTGATGCACGACGTGAGAACGACATGCCATTGATGCACAGTTCTGATGGATTTGTGCTGGTTGGAACAACCTGAATGCATGTCTCAAAAATTTGAAGGAAACGTCATCGTATTACGAAATGGAATATCAGAGTGAAGGGACTCAAGGGAGAGAGGGGAGGGAGGGAGGGAGTGAGAGCGAGTGCCTTGCCTGTCCACCCGGGCACATGCAAAACGAGTAGCAACTGCGACTTGGCTCAGCTATGTCAAGTTCATTCTCTGCGTCTCTTTCACCAACAGACTTCGCTATTTTGTAATCTGCCACAGGTATCCGCCCACGTCCTCTCTGTACTTCAGCCGCCAGTTCGGAGTACTGCAATTTGTGACATTAGCAAAAGCATGCATCATATACTTAGCTACACCAAGCAGACAAGTAGTAGAGCATTAAATCATTATTTACCAAGCCCACAATATGCAGATACATCAAAGGAGCACAGCAGATACTTCAAAATATTAAAATAGTACATTTTGTTTCCACTATTGTTTCCGGCAATTTGCATCTCCATTTCAGCATGTTTCATATATTATGGAAATGGTTCAGTTGATGGATTTCAGCGCTGCTTTCACCCTAGTATTACTTTATAACTGAACAGCAGAATCACTGATGGAAGCAAAGCTTGAGCTACCCTGGGCCAAGGCTGACCCTTGGTCGCAGCCCAGGCACAAAAGCACAGTATCATGCTTCAGTGTCCTGTCTAATAATTGTAAGTGAATTCTATTAGGATTATTGTACAGCTAGCGTATTGTCTATTGTACAGTTAGCGTACTGTACGTATTGTACATGTACATGACTCTATATATATGAAGGCACTCCCCGGCGCGCCCCCCACAACCCCCCCCCCCCCCCCCCCCCCCCGACACACACACACACACACACTCAATGGGTGTGCGGTGATTCTCCCAAACCTCGTCTACCTTTCTACAGGGTATCAAAGCCAGGTTCTCTTCCTGCAATCCTGCCTCTCCTCTCCTTCCTCGCGCCGCCGATCCACGGCCGCGCCACGCGCTCACCCCACCTCACGCATCGCAATCTTCTCCTCGCGCCGCCTTTCTCTCCCTCGCACTCGCTTGCCGGCGCGTCCTTCCTCGGCTCGCGGCGTGAATCCTCCCTTCCCCTACCTCCAGCCGGTCCCTCTCGCCGCCATTGCCACGCGGACCACGTTCCAGCCCGCGCAGGACTGAGCCCTTCCCCCTCTCCCGCAGCGCAGACCGCAGAGTCCAGCCGCTCTTGACCCGGTTCCCGTGTCCGCGCGCCGCATGTTCCTTAGCCTGTAGTACACAGGCTACCCTGCTCTCTGTTTAAAAGATAACTATCCAAGCTGCTATCTGCATTACAAAACTGGGTGAAAGACCTTGGAAACAATAGGCAGTTTCTTTATTGTTTCCTTGATTACTAATAGATCACTCAGAAACAAGTTAACACTCTAAACCTCGCATAGTTGGCTTTGGCTTTAATTTTCCTCATTCGAAAATAGCCCTGAACATCAAATATCATGCATGTAATAAAGGTAAAATTACAATTCCATCTCTCTTAATGAAATGATACGCAACTCTCTTGCGCGATTGAGAAAAATAATGGTAATCACACTGGATAGTGTCATCCAGAAAGAAGATGATCAGAATAAAGAAAAAGGTCTTACTTGGATACTGTTTATCAGTTCTTGGGGATGCTCAATTCTTAAGCCAACCTGTAAACAAGAACCTTACTTACAAGAACTGAAGTGTAAGCAATTATTATTTAGTAGTGTAACTTGCAAAGATAAAGTGAACGACAGTTGATAAAAGGCTATAAGGGGGAGAATGTCCAAACACTTATGGCCCAGTTTAAGGAAGCTGTGCGATTTGTGTGGGTGCACAAAATGTTATTACTAGCAAGTAGCAACATTGCATGCGAAAGTCGTATTTGAGGCTGGAAAGTAAAATAGGGTACTGGGATATTGTTAAAATAAAGAACATTGATAAGCTATGGTGAAATGTTCAGAAGCTCATTAGTTTCTAATCCACAGGATTAACAGGTTGTCTCATGAATTGGATGTGTGCTACATCATTTTAAATTTTCATTTCCACAATGCCACCCAATGAACTTTTGCATTTTAAAAAGCATGGCCTCATATCTTTCATTATAAATTGCCTGCCATGTGACAACTTGATACAACCAACGTAAGTAATATCAACCTAGAATATGCATAGGCAACTTACAGCAAAACTTTTTGGGCTCATGTCTACATTATGCTGCCAAAGCATGCTATATGTGTCACGAGCTGAGTGACCAACTGCCAATACAACTGCATCAAATGCTAGTTTCTGGCTGGCAGAACCTGGCTGTAGTTCCACGTCAGAGACCACAATTCCTTTTACCTGCCCATCTTCCACTATAAGGTCATCTACTCTAGCATTAAATCTTATGGTAACCTGTAAAAAAAGGAATATGGTGCATCAATGCAATGGATCCTGCAGAACAAAAGAAACTACATAGCTCAATAAACACATATATGCTGAAACTTACACCCAACTCTCTTAAGTGATGCCTGAAATTTCGGAGCAGTGGAACAAGTTTATCAGTACCCAAATGTGGTTTCCCATCAACTAAAATGTTTGGAGGGGCTCCAAAGTGAACAAATGTTTTCATAACCTGCAATCCGAGACCCACGGTAACTAAAATAACCAAGTTTGATTTAGGATTTTGTTTTATAAAAAAAAGGAAATACTCTAATTTAGATGCCAATGTGTTCAAAGTTCAAACTGTAGAAAATGCCTGATAAATCAGTTAAAGAGGCTTAAAAAAATCAAAACTTAAATTCTCCTGTTGTTGGAGCCGTGCAGTCAAGTCAGTGGACAGGCTACACAGAAATGGCCTGGGCTCCCTGATCATCTTAATCTCATGGGAGATTTAGAAATACCGCAATGACTGAGTCTTCAACAATCCTTCCAAATATTTCCTTGGTGGTTAGAAGAGGAAGGAGCCCTATGGAGCTCAACCAGGGCTCAGGGCATCCGGAACCTTATCTTGGTTCTGTTTTCTGTTCTTTGTGGTCTTTTTCTTTGATTGAAGGTGGCTTGCTTGCTCATTGTGATCTAGTGCAAGGGTGGGTTTGGTGTGTGGTGTCTTGGTGTAGTACATTTGGTACTCTTCTTAATGAAATGACACACACTCTCCTGTGTAGTCAAAAAAAAAATCACAGCACTAGTTCCTTCGATCAGGAGGCAATGAGGCACATCTCTGAAGAAGATAAATTGCAATGTCCACAAACAAAAAGTTTATGCTAAAATCGACCGAACTGGTCAGCCTATCCATGATCAGTATGCCATTAGCTTGTCGGATACCATGGAATCTAGAACCTGGGCTCCTGGTGACTGACAGTTCCTAAAAGGCTAACAATGCTGTTTAAAAATCCCTTATAAAAAAATGCTGTTTAAAAAACTTGGTCAAATAGCAAAGCTATTTCATTTAAAAAAAAATCATGAGCTCTTGAACAATTGGAACATGAAAGTGAACTATTACACAAAACAATATTTGAGGTTTTGAGGTTGAGGTACAGTAGGAAGTTTCTCACGCCTGGACACCATGAAAAAATAGTGCACTACTGAGAAAATGATATATCAGACTATGAGAGTAAAGCTTTATACTGAAAATAGATTGATGTAGGCAGGAAGATTCTCACAGCCTGAACACCATCAGTGTTTCTTCCTATCCTGGTCATCAGCTTCCCATCACTCCATGTACCTGCACCACCCTGTTATGATTAAGAACAGAAGATCAAGAATCGATGGCCTTAAGATTTGAAGGAACATGAACACTGGATTAATTATTTGATCACTCCTTCTAGTACCCAAATGGGTTCTTGATACTCCAAAATCATGTTCCGGGGCCTATCTCATGCCAAAAGTACTACTTGTATCAGACTAACCAAGTATAAGCATATTAAGGGTCCAGATAATGCATAAAAAAGGCAAGACTCATTTAATCAAGAAAGGAGTTCACAAATTGTTAGACTCAATAATTCAGTGTGAGTTGGCTTTAATTGTACGTAAGAAAATAGTTTAGTGTAGTAAATGTGTGCATGAAAACAGCTTCACAAAATGGAAAGGTTGTATGAAAGGTTACAAATGAATGTTTTTTTTATAATTCATTCAGTTCATCAGGAACATCCTTAAACGATCCATATGTAGATAAAGTCAAAACATGTATGCCTTCATTTTTCATATTATTAAATCATTTTAAATACACTAAATCAACAAATTACCTATTTCAATATTGCTTAACAAAGGCAACTCACCCCACTGATCATTTTGTGATGTTTTAGTAGAAAACTAGGAATCACTAGAATACCTCGCCAAAGCAAAAGTTGCTCTCTGATTGTAGGATTTGTCTAACTGCTAGCGCACCAATGTCACGACCTCTCTGTTCAACAGGCTGACCACGCTCCAATAAGGTAACTTCTGCACCAAGTTCACCTAGCACAAGGGAAGCAAACAAGCCAGATGGTCCACTTCCTATAACTGCCACTCTCGGCTTCTTTTGTTGATGACAAATCATACCACTATGAGTATCCCTGATTCCTAGTACATTATTGGAACCTTTGTTAACATTGAGCATGCTGACCAGATCAGCTGCTAACTTCTCTTCAGGCATGTATTCTACAGCTCCAAGTTTGGGCTCCAACCGAGCAATAAAATCCCATGCCCTTGGCTCTATATCAAGAATCTTCTTAACATCCATATCAACAATGTAAGTGAACTGAGGTTCTTTCAAAACCTGTAGAAGTAACACATATTTTATTATTGATGGTATGAACAAATATATCCATTTTCTGATACCAATAGAAGTAAATACAGTTACAAATGCGGTGCAAACTAATCCAGTTTTGTATGATGAATTCCATATAAATATATCTCGGAAAGGATAAGTACATAGATAACCTAGTTGATTGGACTTTGGAGCAAGCAGATATGACAAAATACTATCACTATTGCAGAAGATCACAATTTTCATAAGACCATAATTTCATTACTATTGCACTCAACAAATTGCTGACATGTGGGATGCCTAGAATGGGTGAATAACTATGAAAAAGGTAAAATGTTGCCTTCCAGTCTGAGTGGGAGCACAGAACCACCAATAGAACGCTGACAACTTAACTGTGGAGATCAGGAGATGCATGGTGAATTTTACTATATTGTTTCTTAACATCATGTCTATTTTGCCTATTTGGACCTTTGTAATCCAATTTATATGAATCATTTCAGTAGTTTCAACATCAAGCATACATATCCCAATATTAACTAAGATAGAAATGATATCATCCCATGAAGAACCTTTCGTGCGTCGAATGACTTGCGGATGACAGTGAAAGCCTCGTCAGGAAGCATAGAAGGAACCTGAAGCACAGCAGAATCAATTAGAGACATAATCACAGCACAAGTCTCAACCACAACAATGACAGCATAAAAGATGAACGCTGTACTATGAAATAATGAGAGAGCAAGGCAGATCCAAGCAGGCGACCATTTGGATTATAAGTTTGTATATGGGTAGTACAACAGTACAACACTCATCCTACCAGTTAACTTACAGCATTCATTCTATGCAGGTTCATAATGCAGCCCGGCAATGTTGCCGTTACCTTAAAACATGCAGATGTTAATCCAATTGCAAACCCTACCTTAGTGCCAAACCTACATTCGTCAGGAACTATATTTGAACCGATTTCAAAAGGAGGTTTAGCGCGAACACAAGGATGGTGCAAGTGGCTACGAAGAGTAGATGTCAGTTTAAACTAGCTTAATCCCGGGACAGTTCCTAAAACTCAAGCAAAACAAATTGCATACCACAAGTCTAACTACTTGAAAAAGGAGGTTACCGACAACTTAAGGGATTGTGCATGAGACTAACCTAGGAGGAACTAGGCAGTGTTTCAATACGAATAAAATAGGCACCCAAATTCAAGTTGAAGGACTCGAATCTGGATGGTTGGGTGCATGAACATACATCCCAAACCAACAAGTTAGAAAGAAAATAGGCACCCAAAGAAATGGATGTTGTTTCTTTTTATTGCTGGTCACTCATGATCGTTGCTGGATGGCTGACCGCCTTGCTCAGTGAGGACTCCCACATCCTTCTGCATGCCGTCACTGTGATTAATCTGTGGAGACAATCAACCATCTTTCGCTATCCTGTGTATTTGCACGTGAGTTTTGGCTTAAGTTGCTGCAGAAGGTTGGTCTCCATTTCTAACCTGGCTACAGCTCTTGTGCTCGCTAGTGAGGAGTTGCATTTGTGGGGTTTGGCTGGAGCCGTGGAGCGTGAGGGCGGTGAGGCATATCTTATCTCTTTACACTTCAGCCGGACGACAGTGGAGTTTAGGTCGTGGTCGTGTGTTTTTCACTGTAATTAAACCACTGCCCCTAGCTTTTACCCTTTGTGTGGTGTGCGTTTGTAAAGGCTCTTACCCTTTTTCTTGTTAATTCAATAATATGTAGCTCTCCTGCTTCTTCAAGAGAAAAAAAAAAATGGGACTGTGCACATGCCAAGAGAAGATACGATCATGTGTTAGCTAAATGGAAGTAACCAAGTTCAGCTACACTTTCTACCAGCATACAAAGTTAAGCATCGTCGAATGCATGAACTCTCAAGCCTACCGTTCAACGCACCAAACCTCTGTTTCAGTAAGCTATCGGTGATTCACTAAAAACCTCGCAATTGCAGGGCATTTCGAATTAAACTGTCCCATCGATTTAAAGCGGTGGTTGGTTAGCGTACCGGGAACTTGATGGCTTTGGCGATGGCCTGGAGTAGCGGCAGGGAGATGCCGGTGAAGTCCTTGCCTGGGTCGTCGCGGGCGGGGACGGCGAGCTTCGAAAGCCGCCAGTACCCGGACTCCCGCCCCTTGCTCCCCTCCTCCGGGGCGGCCTGGCGTAGCAGCTCCTGTTGTCGCCTGTTCAACAGCTTCTTCTCCGACGGGTACCGCCGCTTCCCCGTGCGCTTCGCGCAGCGCACCACGGCGCCCCACCCGCATCGGCGTGGCCGCGGGAACGAGCTGGTCGCGCCATGGAGGGCGTGGCTAGGGCTCGGGCGCAGAGACTGGGGCAGCGGGAGGGAGAAAGCTGTGAGACTGAGGTTCGAGGCGGTCGCGAACGCCATCGCCATGGCGCGGATGATGGACTGGATTGGAAGAAGGCAGAGCATGCGCGTGCGCGGCCCTGTGGATAAGAGTGGGTTTTAGACTGAGGCGTCGTTCACTTCCCCGTCCCAACCCAAAATATTTCCTCTTCCACCTACACATCAAATCTTTCGACGCATGCATGGAGCATTAAATATAGGTAAAAAAGATAACTAATTGCATAGTTTGTCTGTAAATATCGGAACAAATCTTTTGAGCCTAGTTAGTCCATAATTAGACAAATTTTGCTAAATAACAATGAAAGATGCTACAGTAAATTTTCAGCTACTTTTCGCGAAGTGAACACACCTGAGGTTTATTCCGGGTCATATACGAGGCCACGTGATCATTTGAATGAACACTCAAATTTACGCAAAGTGAAAATCAAAATGTAATAGGGCCTCGATTAGATTGTAATTTTTTTCTAACTCTAGCTACTGTAGTAGCTTCGTTTGTATTTAGTAATTATTGTCTAATCGTGGACTAACTAAGCTTAAAAAATTCATCTCGTGATTTACTACCAAACTGTGCAATTAGTTACAGCAAAATTGATGTAATGGAGAGAAAAAAAAACTTGAAATTTAGAAGCAATCTAAGCAAAGCCTAGGATATATCGAAAGAGGCGGCCTGGGTAGAGCAAATATATTGTTATTGCAAATTATAAAACGGCTTTTCCTATATTCGCGATGCTTCCTTCACAATAAATATAATCCGGAACGAAGTTCGTCGAGCATTTTTCACTACTCTAGGGATAGTAGTGCAGGCAACACATTAGAAATTCAAGAGCGAGGCATCAACTAAGCATTAAAACACTTCATTATATTTATATATACTACTATACTAATACAAAGTTGTTTTCAGTTATTGTATTCCCTCATCAACTGTTACATTTTCCAGCTCCGCAATCAAAGAGTATTACAGGATCATACACCAGAAAAAAGGTGAGTATAAGAACTCGACTACATAGAAGCACAAACCTCATGGGTTAAGGTTGAACTTGCAAAACATTTCGCCAGTCCCCACTACAAACCTTCGACAAACTCAGATTACCTCAGCCCGAGTGCAAGTCTTAAAGTCTATTTCCATTGTTAGCAAGCAACGCCACATTACTGTATTCATCTACCTCCAATGCATCAGATTCCCCAAACTATCTAGCCGCTCATGAACCAGAAAGCTGCACTGGCCCCAAGGTTAGTTCACAAGGTGGGGGCTGGCACTCTTGAAAGGAAGTGTGCACGAGTAAGTCACGTATCTGACACCATCAAGCAGTACGACGACAAATATCCTGGAGAGGGGTTTTGGTGATACTCTTGGATCACCATCCCCATTGCCAGCCTCCCTGGGATCAGCTAGCACAGAGACGATAACTGATGATGATGGCTTGCTATCAGGTACCTTGCTGCTTTCAGAAGTGCTGTTAAACGCCCGAGGCTCTGTGTTGTTCACCGTTTTTCCAGTGAGTGGAATCGCCTCGTTATACATGATCCTCCTGTTTTTCAGCTTGCCCCCATAAGCAGGAGCAGGCTTCGGAATTTTCTGGGTAGCATTGACACTTGAGGAGTTCACAGTTGGAGAAGCAGGTATAATGCCACCAGATTTGGCCGAAGCTGCGGAAATATCGAACTGGAATACCTCACTGCACATTCCCGAGTTCAAAACAGGTCCTGAAAATTGTTACACACAAATCCCAGAGTAAGACACTATGGATAAATACTCGAGGAGTATCAAATCTCAACCAGACAGTTGGAGATTCTGACATGAAATGTTTGCCAAAAATCTGGATATTCTGGAATTCCTACTAAACATTACTGAAATATCAAAGAAAATAAACACAGATTCTATCGTTGAGAGTTCCAATTTGCTGCCTCTTCTCATTTTATCAGGAAAAGCAACCGCTAGAATTAAATCTCTGATCAAAGACAGCAAACTTCAGATTTGAGGTCAAAAACTATCTCCTAAGATGCAGAAGCTTTACTTCCATGTTTGAACTTCGAACTGGGCTTAAAGTTTGTAAGATTTTGTGAGCAAAGGCTGCAAATTTAAGTATGCACTGTTTGCAACCTCAGAAATGGGTGAAGAGAGCAAAATCATAGATCAGCTTACAAAGATCACCCCATCCAAGTTGAAATTTCCTTACTGCCATTGTACATGGCCACAGAAGTTATATAATCAAGCATTAACAACACACAAGTTCTTAGTCCATATGGCATGGTCATCCCAATTATAGATATCCCCCTTCCCCCCTAAAAGAAAGATACCTCAAGTATGGACATAGTTCCATTTTCTAGCTGTGCTACCATGTCATGTTACTAGCTGGAAACTTATACTCCCTCAGGTCACAATAGATGACGTTTTGGACAGCAAATGTAACTAATTACAACTTTGCTGTCCAACCAAAATGTCATTTAATTATGATTCAAGGTAGTAGCTTTATTTCCCAATCTAACTTGCTTTTACACGTTTTCTACAAATCACTTGATCAAATACAAGAATCGTTACCAATTACCACATCACATAAGAGGATGTCTGAATGCTACACATGGTGACAAATGAATTTCATGATGAATGTGCTACCACAAATAAACAAAGAATATGGCATTGCTAAACAAATTAAACATCAACGTGCTCACCTTCCATTCCTTCACGGAACCACTGTGGCAGTGGCGCATCTGGCGGGAATGTCTCTTTTGAATCCATATCCTTTCCAGGTGGGGACAGATAGCGAGCTATAGCAACACTGGTCTCCTTGCAATCTTTAACTGACTGACCATTTGAGGCCTTATGTGCCACTGCTTTCTCACTTGCAAGCACAGAATGAATAATCAAATTGCCATTGATTTTAACATGTTTTCCATTCCTCGGCACATACAACAAAGCGGGCAAGATCTCACTGGAGTCATTTGCAGCTCGATGCTTCTGCCCTGCTCCATCAGCATGCCCAGTAATCATTCCAGGATCAGTACTGATGATGTCACTACTGTTTAAACCACCTTTAGGTCCTTTACCATGGTTAGTGACACTAAACACCCTAGCATCAGAATGGCCAAAATTTCCAAACATCACATTGTCGCTCCTTCCTCTCATTCCAAGACTATGATTGAACCCAGGAACAAAAGCACCAAAGACAAGTGCAACAAACAGCAAACCAAGAAGGCTAATACTTGCCACCTTCTTGGACTTGGTCTTGGTCCTACTCTTGCTCTCCACAGACTTCTTGACCTCTGGTTTCTTGGATACCTTCCCTGCAGCTGCTGCCTGCTGTGGCTTCAACCGTGGGATTGGCACAAGCGGGACATGGGAGCCATGAGGCCGCATTGCATACCCAGGAACCCAGGGGAAATGAATGCCTGGCAGCGGTGGCGGTGGATACACCCCAGGTGGCGGGCCACTCACCCCGGC
Organism: Saccharum hybrid cultivar R570; assembly: GCA_038087645.1. Lineage (NCBI taxonomy): Eukaryota > Viridiplantae > Streptophyta > Magnoliopsida > Poales > Poaceae > Saccharum > Saccharum hybrid cultivar. Next base: position 786,299 of record JAQSUU010000433.1, read on the forward strand.
ACCACCGAGTTTCTGCCTCAGTGTGGCGTTCTCGGCCGCTATGAAGGATATCTTAGAATTGAGGTCATTTATCACCGAGTGCATCGATTTGACCTTCTCCAGCTCCTCGACGTACCGCTTCTTCCTCTGCCGAGAGAGCTGCGCGCTCTCACGGTTCCGCATCAGGCGCGCAGTCCGGCGCTTGTCCTCTTCCTCGCCGCCCGCGCCCCTCTCGTCGGAGTCCTCCGCGGCGGCACGCGACGCCGATGCAGATGGGGAAAGCTCCCCATCGCCGGATCGGCGGCACTTGGCCGCGTCCGAGGTCGCTCCTCCAGGACTCGCCTGCTTCCGCTTGAGGCTCCAGTTAGGGGCGGCGCCGCTCCTTCCCTCGTCCGAGTCCTCGTGCTTCACCTCGCGGACGCCGGCGTTGGCCGCGGCGGAGTTAGCGCCGGAGGTGGCTGGGGAGGCCGAGGAGGACGCGGCGGGGCCGGATCCGGCGGCGGAGCCCTCGCCGGAGTCGTCGCCGTCGTCCCCGCGGTCGGGGGAGCGGAGGAGGAAGTCGTCGATAGAGAAATCCACGGGCAGGTCGAAGTCCAGGCCATCGCAGCCGTCGTCGCCGGCGAATTCGCCAAGCGGGAGGCCGCCGGCGTCGAGGGGGATATCCGGGTCGAAGAGGTGAGCCGGGTAGTGGCGGAGATCGAAGGGGGAGGGGTCCAGGAGGGCCGGCTCCGCCATGGCTGCCGCCGCGTCACGAGGAACAGGACGGGGAGAGGCGGTGTTCGCGCTAGGGTTTTGGCATCGTCGAGGTGTAGGCACGGGAGGAAGGAGCGGGGTGCTTTGGAATGGAAGTCACGGGTACGGAGTGCGGACGGAGTCGGGGGTTGACGAGCTCGTGCTCGGGACGTGCCACTCCCAGATCCAGTCTTCGGCTCGAAGTTTACCCGAACGTAGCATTTCTTAACAATGACAAGCGGGAGCTACAATTGTCTTGGGCCCACAAGTCATTGCGTACAAGTAGGAGTGGGCGCCGTGGCTGCGTGGGTAGCAGCTACTAGATCTTGCTACTGTTGGGCACTGGCGGCTTGGCGTGCTCAGAGCGCTTTAAGCATGAGTAACGGAGAAGTTAAGACGCCTGGGACTGTGTGCGCTGGCATGTGGGGTCATGGTTAGGATAGTGTTAGGTTTAGGGCGTGTTTAGATGTGAAAAATTTTGGGAAAAAGTTCATGTAGCACTTTTCGTTGTTATTTGGTAAAATTTATTTAACCATGGACTAACTAGGCTTAAAAGATTCATCTCAACATTTACAGACAAACTGTGCAATTAGTTATTTTTTTATCTACATTTAATGCTCCATGCATACGTCCAAATATTCGATATGACAGTTACTATGCAAAAAATTTTAGCTCTTTTTAGGTATCTAAACAGGCCCTTAGCGGACGTGGGTATGGATAGAATCTGTAAGAAAAGTTTACAGGGTCTCGCCTTGTTCACTTCCTCGTCCTAACCAAAAATATTTCCTCTTCCACCCATCATATCAAATCTTTCGATGCATGCATGGAGCATTAAATATAGGTAAAAAAGATAACTAATTGCATAGTTTGTCTGTAAATATCGGGACGAATCTTTTGAGCCTAATTAGTCTATTATTGGATAAATTTTGTCAAATAACAACGAAAGATGTTACAGTAACTTTTCAGCTACTTTTCGCGAAATGAACACACCCTCTGTTCGTGAAGGTTCCGGTGGGGCGGGTCAGTGGGTGAGTGGTGCAGACTGCAGCGAATGTGACGGTTTGGATAGGTAATTTAGTGATTTTTGGGAATTTTTTACATATCCATCCTTTGAGATTAGCTGATTTCCGGTTGCCTCTTCGCTCTTGGGTCGTCTCTACTCTTTTAGGGAAACCACATTACTAGTTTATCTTAGTGGTCTCGTATGCATAGTTACGTAGGATTTCTTATGATATAGATGGAAAAGATAAAAACAAGATAAAAATATTGTTATTTCATTAAATAACCATTCACACCTAAATTTTATAATTATGAGACAGCTTCTTCGCCATTGTATGTTTGTTGTTATCATACGACTCAATATTTCTTCGTTCCTACTAGAAAACATTCGTTTCATTCTAAGCACAAATTTAAAAAATATATCTAGATGCATAGTAAAAATATATATTTAGAAAAGTCAAAACGACTTAAAATTTAGAATGGGATACTTGCCCTCTTTTGAATCTTGCAACTAGTACGTTTAAATTCCTTTTAAAAAATTTAGGGAACATACATACTATGTCCATTCTGCTTGCCGTTCTACCACTAATCAGAAACTAACCGTACAACCGGCCTGCCGTCCGATTAAAAAAATCCCTTCATTAGGTGCCAGTATATGCCAATGAATAATTTTGTAATATTTCGACAGTGAAAGCTCTTTCTAACCTCCAATCGATGGCAGAGAGTGGGCCTCATCTTTTTAGACAATAATTGAACCTGTTCAGTTGAGCTTTCAGCCGCTTATTTTCAGTCAGCCAGCAGTGTTTTCTCTCACACCAAATCAGCCAACAGTACTTTCAACTGTTTATTTTAAGCCCAAGCGAACAGGCTGAATGTAGGCCAGGTTTAGATCGCCAAAAGACAAAAAAAAATTGCACAGTACCCATCATATCGAATCTTTGAACGTATGCATGGAGCATTAAATGTAGGTAAAAAAATAACTAATTGTACAGTTTGTCTGTAAATGTCGAGACGAATCTTTTGAGTCTAGTTAGTACATGGTTAGATAAATTTTGTCAAATAACAATTAAAGTGCTACAGAATTTTTTTTTCCCAAAAATTTTGCCATCTGAACACATGCCCGTAGTAGTACTTCACTTCCCCTTATCCCACTGTACAGCGTGTGGAATTGTAGTTCAAGGCTTGCACATGGAAGCTTCGGTTTGTAATCTTTGATCAGATTGAGGGCGGTGTCATTGAGTGTTGAGGCGTGCTTTCATCATTTTAGCCTCGCGTAGAAGCAACAAAAAGACCACGGGACAGTCTGGGTCTGTCTTTAGGGCGTGACAAATCCTTTTTTCTATATAAGTCAACCAATCTTAAATTTGATTTAATATATAAAATACTTATATTTGTAAAATAAGTATCACTATATTGCGAATGTATTTTTATAGTATTGAATATATAAAGATTTTGAACGGATCTAATAGGCCTAGAGGGGGGGTGAATAGGCGGATCTAAAAACCTGAAACTCAAAACTCAACGCGGAAGTTAAAACACTGACCGGTACTACCGGTTGATTTGGACCGGTACTACCGGTGAGGGATCACCGGTACTACCGACGCTGACCACCGGTACTACCGGTACCCTACTGAAACTAAGAAATCAGAGATTTGCGAGTTGTGATTTCAGATCTGAGTTTTACCCCACTACCGAAGATGATGTTGATGAAGTTTATGAACTCTCCTTTCTTGTTCCTTTACCAAGAGTAGATCGAGCACCCACAACCTATGAAAGAGATATGAAAGAGGGAGAACACAAAGAACAAGTAATATCTCAAGTGAACACGAATAACAACAACAACAAGCACGCAGGACGTACGATTTAACCCGAGGTTCGGCAACCCCACAAAGGAGTTCCTACGTCCTCGTTGTTGAGGTGACCACTAAGGTCGGAGTCTATTCCACCTCCTTGCCTCCCTCAAGCAACCACAAAGGTTAGCCCAAGATTTCCACTAAGAATACAAGGGTAATACAAACTCTTCGGGGTGCCCTCACAAGTACAACAACACGGGCAACCACGAAGAACACCTAGCCGGCTAGGGTTCCAAGAACCCAAGAGTAACAAATACAAACCAAGCCAACTAGGAGGGGAACCAAGTGCTCAAGATGTGAATTGAAGCTTTCCACTCTTAAATCTCTCCTCTCTACTCAGATCTTGCAAGGGATTGGATTTGAGAGCAAAGAGGAAGAGAGAGGGTGAGTCAATGCTTGAGAGCTGTTTGTCTGAAGGTTGGTAGGAGTAAATGACGTGAGTAACGGTTAGAAATGAAGGGGAGAGCTATTTATACTCTTATCTTCGAAGCGGTACCGGTACTACCGGTGAACCCACCGGTACTACCGATCCTAAGGGTTTCGACCGTTACAACCAACCTACTGGAGACTATTACGAGAAAATAGCCTACCGGTACTACCGGTCTATCACCGGTACCACCGGTCAACGACCGGTACCACCGGTAGTACAGATTTTGGCGAAGACAAGTTTTGCGGGAAAAAGACTTACCGGTACTACCGGGCTTTCACCGGTACCACCGGTCAAAGGCCGGTACTACCGGTCAACCACCGATACTACCGCTAGAACAAAAACTCGCAGAACTAAGGCGCTGACACCGGCGGGATTTATGCCTACCGGTACTACCGGTGGTTCACCGGTACTACCGGTACTCCCAGGCATAAAACACTTCTCTAAGTGTCCGTGAGTGCAAAGGTGTCTTTTAAACGCTTAAACCAATACACATTGAGCACAAGTTTTCCCTCTAGATAACCTAATTTGTATCCCTCTTGATAGTGCGGCGTTTCTTATAACTCAAGTCAAAAGATAAAATCAAATCTATCCACTTGAGACGGAATGCTTTTCAAACAATGGAATTGAGGGTGCTAACATCACCAAATGTGACCATACAAATTCTTTCATTGAACTAACACCTGCATATTCACTTAGATAGACATGTTAGTCCCTAATTTGATTGTCATTAATTATCCAAAACCCACAACGGGGGCGAATGCACTTACAAACTCCCCCTTTTTGGTAATTGATGACAACCAACTTAGGCTTACATAAGATGTAGAGAATTGAAGATTTTTTGAATTTCAAACTTTACGAGAGGCTCCCCCTCAGTGTATGCATTGAACTTGAATCTCAACATTGATCATAATCAATATGCATACATAAGGGAAGCTCCCCCTAAATTTTGCAATTCGTGGGGTGCCTAAAAGTGTGTGACAAGAATTATATCGTGATGCATGAGACATGACTTATCACACAAAAACAAGAAAGGCTAAGGTAGAAAGAAAAGGACTAAAAAAAACAACACAGCCAAACTAAGCCAACAAACAACATCAGAAAAAAAAAACATCTAGGCAAACATAATAAATAAGCATAAGTGATTTGCCTACAATCATCCATCATCACACCAATAGTTCTTAGTCCACCATACATAGTTCACCACAGGGTTTGGAATTAAAACACGACCATTAACTACCTATTACATAGATGATAAGCCTAACACTCCCCCTTTGGCATCAAATGCCAAAAAGGGTAGGCACGGAAACAACCAAGGTAACAAAATCTAATAAGGCTCCGAGAAGTCGCGGTCATCGTCGCTGTCGTCGTCGGTCGAGTAGTCAACCAACCCTGGCGATGGAGGGACCGTCTTCTTACCACGAGGGTCATCGGACGGGCTAGCCTCCTCACTAGGACCAGAGACGGGAGCACCATACGACTCATTGTACTCGACAAAGGGATCCCGAAACTCACGGAGAGGACTCTCAGGAGGATCAATCTGTAGGTGCTGCTCAATACGCCTTAGGCGACGATCATCCTTCTCAGCCTTGTAACAGAAGGCCTCCCAAAGCTTCCCCAAAGCATACTTGATGACACCGCCACCACGCCGACGACGCTCCGAGGAGCGAGTAGGAGCAGTAGCAGTACCACCACGGTAAGCACCGCGGGAGGAAGTACGAGTGGCCGGACCACGAGTGGGAGAAGGAGCGGAACCACCACCAACACCTCTGGGGCCCAAATGACGCACGGAGTAGGACTTGTGCACAGTATTGTGATGGAATGAATGACCCACCACTTGCTCAATGATATACATGAGATATGGAGCATATGGCACAGACTTGTGGGGATCATTTGCAGCCTGCTCAATCTTGCGCCACATAAAGTCAGTGATGGAAAAACGATCACCACCAGTTCCAAAACGGCAAAGGACCTTAGGAGCATCAAGCATGAGATGAATAGAATCTCCAATCTTCGGGTCCAAGGTAAGGCGAATGAGATTGTTGAGGACATAAAAGTACGGCTTCAAATGAGTGGTAGTGAAATCAACAGTCGCACCAGGCTTGTATACCTCAGCAGCCTCTAAGTCATCGTGAGAGACAGAGTCTGGAAAAATATCAAAAAGACTAGAAGCACCCCTGTCCTCAGCAGTAAACCCAAGAAGGCGTGAAAAAGTCCGATAATCACATCTGTAATGGATGCCTTGGGTAAGCCAATGTAGTATAAGGTTCTGAGAATCAATCCACAGAGTTGCATAAAACTGACAGATAATCTCATCATTCCAATTATGCTGGAACGTCATAAGAGGAAGCAGACGACAAGCATCAAGATCAGCAACCAAACGGTGAATGTCAGGATTGTTCAAATTATCAAGAGAGGCGCGCTGCACCCACTTATGCTGGAAGATTGGCGGAGAAGAGCCACGCTGCCCACTCTTGAAAAGAACCTTGTAATAATAATCCGAATGCATGCGGCTCCAAAAACGAACATCCACACTAGGATTGCGGATAAACTGATAGGGATTCTCACTGCGCTGCACCCGTAAATCACCTTGATTCTGAGGACCGGACATACGAGGATTTGCATTTTGATGAAATAAAAGCATCCGGTTGGCAGTGGCAAGACCAATTTGTATAGGGGATTGAGCCACAATGTTAGGGTCAATAGAGCGACCCTCAATTTGCATAGCGGCAAGCTGTGGATTGTCACCTGCCGGACGCTGCCCCTGTACTTGCTCGCTATGACGACGCGGAGGATTGGGGCGTCCCATACTCGAGAGAGGAGCAGGCACACCCTGGGACTCAACATCATCTTCATCTCCAATGCCGCCACCACCTCCACGGCCGCTAGAACGAGCGGCAGTCCTTCCACGGACAGGCCGGGAAGCACTACCACCATCACCTCCACTGGGACGAGCGGCCCTCTTGGGGTTCTTCCTTTGCATGCTTGAAGATGAAAGAAGATTGAATCACAGCAAAGGAAGAAGTTTGGGCAACTCCAAAGCACCTCCACGCGATCCCCACGACAAGGGGAAACTTCTCCTCAAAGATCGGCAAGAGTGGTGGAGGGAGGAGGGAGATCGAGTGGGGGTTGGAAGGGGCGGCGCCGTCGGTGATGGTAGGATGCGGGCACGGGGAAGACGAATGAGGGAAGAAAGATCACAGCCCCTATTTATACCCAGCCGCAACTTACACTACCGGTACTACCGGTGGAGAATCACCGGTACTACCGGTCAGGTCGACAACGGCGGACAGGCGACGCGAGAAAAAAAAAGAACTACCGGTGGTACCGATGTCTAGTCGGTACTACCGGTCACCCGGCGGTACCACCGGTGGTTCCAGTGCAGGAAGAAGTGAGTGAGAGATGGTGAACATATATGATGAACTAGAACTAACTCAAGCATGTCCAGATTTCATAGAAACAACACAAAACTATGAACATGCTTAAGAAGTGAAAATAGATTTTGAAATCTCATCCAATTTTTTTAAAGAGTTTTCGCCTAGCTAGAATCAAACAAAATATGTCCAAAAAATCAAGCCACGTTACGAGAATCAATGATATTTAGTTCACTCCTCAAAGCACAAAATCTTGACTCATCTAGGGGCTTTGTGAAGATATCGGCTAGTTGCTTTTCGGTGCTCACATGATGTAAAGCGATATCTCCTTTGGCTTCATGGTCTCTCAAGAAATGATGCCGGATGTCTATGTGCTTTATACGAGAATGGTTTACAGGATTATTAGCCAATTTAATGGCACTCTCATTGTCACACAAGAGGGGAATCTTGGTTAGCTCACAACCAAAGTCTTTCAGGGTCTGCTTCATCCAAAGTAGCTGGGCACAGCAAGCACCGGCCGCCACATACTCGGCTTCGGCAGTAGACAAGGCAACACTATTTTGCTTTTTAGAGCTCCACGACACCAAAGACCTACCAAGAAATTGGCAAGTCCCGGTAGTGCTCTTTCGATTTACCCTGCAACCGGCATAATCCGAATCAGAGTAGCCAAGTAAATCAAAAGTGGAGCCCTTAGGATACCACAAGCCAAGATTAGGAGTGAGCACTAAATATCTCAAAATTCTCTTAACAGCCACTAAGTGACATTCTTTCGGATTAGCTTGAAATCTTGCATACATGCACACACTAAGCATAATATCGGGCCTAGATGCACAAAGGTAAAGTAAGGATCCAATCATGGAACGATATACCTTTTGATCGACGGCCTTTCCATCCTTGTCTAGATCAAGATGCCCATTGGTTGGCATCGGTGTCTTGATGGGTTTTGCTTTCTTCATGTCAAACTTCTTCAACATGTCAAGAGTATACTTCGTTTGACAAATAAAGGTTCCTTCCTTGAGTTGCTTGATTTGAAAACCAAGAAAGAACTTCAACTCTCCCATCATAGACATCTCGAATCTATTCGTCATAATCCTACTAAACTCCTCACAAAAAGCCACATTAGTACTACCAAATATTATGTCATCGACATATATTTGGCAAATAAAGATATCATTATTGACTTTGTGAGTAAATAAAGTTGGATCGTCCTTGCCTATCTCAAACCCTTGTTTGAGTAGGAAGTCCTTAAGACAATCATACCAAGCTCTAGGGGCTTGCTTAAGCCCATAGAGTGCTTTGTTGAGCTTATAGACATGATCAGGATTCTTGGGATCTTCAAAACCCGGTGGTTGCTCTACATATACTACTTCGGAGAGGGGGCCGTTGAGGAATGCACTCTTCACATCCATTTGATATAGCTTGAAGTTGTGATGGACGGCATAGGCAAGTAAGATCCGTATTGACTCAAGCCTTGCCACCGGTGCATAAGTTTCCCCAAAATCCAAACCTTCAATTTGAGTGAATCCTTGAGCTACCAACCTCGCCTTGTTTCTTGTGACCACACCATGCTCATCTTGCTTGTTGCGGAAAACCCATTTGGTTCCAATCACATTTTGTTTAGGTCTTTCCACCAATGTCCAAACTTCATTATGAGTGAAGTTATTCAACTCTTCTTGCATTGCAATCATCCAATCCTCATCATCAATGGCTTCTTCAACCTTTTTAGGCTCTTTTGGAGACACAAATGAGAAGTGTTCACAAAAGCTTGCAAGCCTTGACCTTGTGACGACTCCTCTTTGAATGCTTCCCAAGATGTTATCAACGGGATGATCTCGTTGAATGGTATGATGTACTCTTGGGTGAGGCACTTGAGTTCTCCTTTGGATTGGACCTTCATCTTCATCATCCTTGTCTTGGTTGATTGAAAGGTCAAGATTAAGATCTTGTGTGAAGTTGTCTTTATTTCTATTTCGATCATCAACTTGGTTGCTATCTTCGACTTGTGGTGAATTTTGAATGACTTGAACACTTGAATCATGTCCATTTCTTGATGTAGAACCATCATCATGGACATTTATTGACTCATGATGCATATGCGGATCATGAATGGTTTGCTCTTGTTCATATTCATCATCTTCTTCAATGGGCTTTACTTCACCGGTAGCAAGCTTCTTGATCACTTGAGAGGATGGTTCTTCTTTACCTATAATGTCAACATTGACTTGCTCCTTTTGAGAGCCGTCGGTTTCATCAAATGTCACGTCAATCGCTATTTCAACTTGACCGGTTGTCTTGTTGAAAACACGATAGCCATGTTCGTTAGTACCATAACCAAGCAAGAAACCTTCATCAACCTTTGGTGCAAACTTTGAGCTTTTGGATTTCTTGTTAAGTATGAAACACTTGCATCCAAAAACTCGAAAGTAATGCACCTTAGGTTTGTTACCGGTAAGAAGCTCGTAGGCGGTCTTTTTCATGATTTTATGAAGATACAAGCGGTTGATTGCATGACATGCCGTGTTGACCGCTTCCGCCCAATACTTGTCCGGAGTCTTGTATTCATCCAACATTGCTCTTGCCGCTTCTATGAGTGTTCGGTTCTTTCTCTCCACAACACCATTTTGTTGAGGAGTATAGAGAACCGAAAACTCATGCTTGATTCCCTCTTCATTAAGGAACTCTTCAATATTGGTGTTCCTAAACTCCGTCCCGTTGTCACTTCTCACTTTCTTGATCTTCACTTCAAATTCATTTTGAGCTCTTCTTGCAAACTTCTTGAAGATTACTTGAGTATCACTTTTATCTTGCAAAAAGAATACCCAAGTGAAGCGGGAATAATCATCAACAATAACGAAACCATATTTGTTACCTCCAATGCTTATGTAAGCATTGGGACCAAATAAGTCCATGTGAAGTAGCTCAAGTGGTCTCATTGTTGATACAACTTTTTTGACGGGATGCTTGGCTCCAACTTGTTTGCCCGCTTGACATACGCTGCAAATCCTATCTTTCTCAAAAGAGACATTTGTTAGTCCAAGGATGTGTTCGCCTCTTTGAAGGTCGGCCAAGTTCCTCATTCCAACATGGGCTAGTCGGTGATGCCATAGCCAACCCATGCTAGATTTTGCCACTAAACAAGTCTCGGGCTTCACTTTACTAGATGTGAAATCAACTAGATAAAGTTTGCCTTTCAAACGACCCGTGAAAACAATAGAGGAATCCTTCCTTTTAGAGACTTCCACACCCACATTGGTAAAGAGACAATTGTAGCTCATCTCACAAAGTTGTGAAACGGACAACAAATTGTATCCTAACCCTTCCACAAGTAAAACATTTGAAATAGAATTATCATTTGAGATAGCAATTTTACCCAAACCAAGGACGTCTCCTTTACCATTATCACCAAACATAATGCGTTCACTTGTACTTTGATTTGGTTGAAAGGAGGTGAACATTTTCTTCTCTCCGGTCATATGATTAGTGCATCCACTATCTAGCACCCAACTTGTTCCACCGGAGGAGTATTCCTACAAAAACAAATTAAGCCTTGGTTTTAGGTACCCAAATTGAATTGGGTCCTAAGGGGTTAGTCACATAGGTCTTGGGCACCCAAACACTCCTTATGATTTGCTTCTTCTTGAGTGCACCAACATACTTCACAACAATCTTACCATCCTTGCCCCAACAACACATATAATCACTAGCATAGCTTCGTGAAATGGGTACTTGTTGCTTGGAGGTAAGCACTTGCTTCTTTTTGTTGTTGGCCTTGGTCTTAACAAATGTGCTTGAAGGAGTGGCAACGTTGTTGACCTTGTTGATAAGATCGTCTAGTGCCACACCCTTGTTGAATCTCACACAAGGCACTCCATTGATCATGTTCCTTCCATTTGCTTTACCATCATACCTATTGTATCCAAGTCCATCCTTGATGAGGGGGTGTCTTGATGACTTGTACATGATTGTTGATTGCTTCTCCTTGCAACCATTCTTGATAACCATGTTCAATCTTTGAATCTCCTTATCTTTCTTTTCTAGCTCAACAAGGTTAGTACCACAAGCACTTATATCATGATTACAACATCTTTTACATCCTTCACCAGTTGAAGCATTGGAATCACCGGATTCCTTAGGATGGATGGAAGTGCTATTCCAAAGAGTTTCATAGCTAAGTTCAAGAGTATAATATTTATCTTTGAAGCTTGTGAGGCTTTTTTGAACCAAGCTATGTTCACTCTTTAAACTAGATAAAGAGTCATTAACCAAAGAATGTTCCTTAGTCAAACGTTCATATGAATCTTTGGCTAAGGATAATTCTTTGTTTAATTTCTCAACTTCCTCCTTTTCCTTAGAAAGGCATGCTTCAAGTTCAAGGTTCTTCTCCCTTTCCACTAGGAGCAATTCCCCTTGCGACTCGATGCATGCTTCCCGCTTTTCTAGCTTTTGGATTAGTTTTATTATTTGAGAGCCGGCCGATTTTCTGAATTTCTTTATCATGTTGTTTGCAAGTTCATCATCATTTTCATCACAACTACTACATTCATTACTAGAGTGAGTCGGAGAGTTGTGTGGTACCTTCTCTCCCTTTCCCATAAGGCAAGTAGGAGTGTAGTAGTCGTTGTCGATGAGATTCTCGAAGAGCCTAGGTGATAAAGATAAGTCGGTGAACAATGATGGTGACGAAGAATGGTTGATGATGCGCTTGGGTTGAGAGGAAGAAGTCTCTTGAATAGCAATCGTTGCTACACCCTTCTTCTTCTCCTTATCTTTGTCATTTGAATCATCACTTTCATCATTTGATTCCCATTCTTCACCAAGATGTGCTTCACCTCTCTTCTTGCCTTTATGCTTCTTTTGCTTCATCTTCTAAGCACTCATGGTGTTTCAACTTGGCAAGCATTTCTTGAGGTGTCATTGTGTCATAGTTAGGTCTTTCCATGATGACCGAAGCAAGAATGTTGTTCTTTTGTCTATATACTCTACACAACTTTCTAGCCGCCGAGTTGTCATCCCAATACGTGTCACCAAGAGCTCTTATTCTATTGATCAAGGTCATGAATCTATCAAACATAGCTTGGGTAGTTTCACCTTCAATCATCCCAAAGTTCTCAATCTTGCTTTGAAGTAGCTCAATGTTTCCCTTTCTCACACTTTTATCACCTTCAAATGAAACCTTCAAGGTATCCCAAATTTGCTTTGCACTTTCCATGCCGTTTACCTTGTTGTAATCTTCTTGATTTAGGCATGATAGAATCAAGGAAGCAGCTGTAGCATTTTGTTGTATATCAAGGTAATCTTCGGTTGTCAACCCTGAGTACAAGAGTACTCAACAATACTTACCCGACTAAGAAAAAGACTTCAAGGGCATGCTAGCTTTAGAGAATCAAGGTATGAGTATTCAAGAATCAAAATTTCTTTTGCAGAAAAGCTTACTAAAGTAAGTCCTTACCTTCAATATTTTACTTCTACCATTGATGGTTCATTAACCAAATCTAAGTGATCCTAATCTAGATCAAAGTAATTCTCATCAAGACATTTCTCATTCTTTCTTTCAATTTTAGTTCTTAACTACGATGTAAGTCAGACGATCGAGTCTCCATAACCGAGGAGCAATGACGATTCGAACCGATTATACCTAGCTGGGGATCTCTAACCTCACGACATATATAGAACCAAATCTTGTATATGTCAACCCTCATTTAGATCTCCCAAAACCAGAACGTGTCCATCGCCACCCGAGAGTACAGTACTCCTCGAACCCGGCCTGATTCTAGCCCTGAGGGTACACGCTACTCTCGCCGTCTCTTCACTCCCAGTGCGAGGTTAGATGTTCTTGAAATGGAATCACCAACATTTTGGGCTTACCCAAAGCATGAGGCTAGTTGTAAAGTCTCAAAACACAAGCGGGCTTACAACGAACGGTCCTTAGTCGACAAGGCGGAAACACTACATTGAGACTCCTTTCCCAATGTATGTTAGCAGTGGCCAAACCACCCGCCCAATCTTTCAAGTTCATTCTCATCTTTCAATATTCATTAAGTATGCCATCATGGCCATGTAAACATTTCATTTAAAAGCTTAACTCAAAAGCATGGCAAAGCATACTACGCATTTTCAGTAAAACATGTATCAAGGGTGATATCGCAATAATCAAGGATGATAATGCAGCAATTGGGTTATCACTCAACTCCTAATTTCTTAATGCAATAAATCATAGTATAAATAAAAAAGATTTGTAAATCTCAAGGTAGGGTTTAAATGCACTAGGGCTTGCCTTGCTCTGACGCGACGACTGACTCGGGCTCAAAGACTCTGACTTCCGGTCCGGAACCCACCGACGATAACTCTTCTCCGGAGACTTGCTCGCTAACTTCAACTTCTTCGAAAGCGGAAACTACACGAGCATATAACATGTCTCAACATGATGCGGTGACAAACATGATGCTTGATGATGATATGCCACGATTTACGATTTGAGTACAACTTTCCTTCGCGATACAGTCGCAAAACAGTAAAACCTACTAACTAATAGCGATAACTTAAGCGATACTAGCGTTTCTTACCAAACATGTTACTAACGAGCTCAATTATGAAATTAAGGTGCCAAAGATCACCAAGAATTAGTGACCTAAGGTCATCACTCAATCAAAAGGGCACATAACATTTAAAGTTACCAAATTAACATTTATTTAAACATTAACTTAATTAGGGCATAATTAATTTTAGATCAAACTTCATCTAAATGAGCTTAAACTTTTTCTATGGATTAATCATGGCCAAAAACAGTGTCAAAATAAATTTCATGATTTTTGGATTAATATTTTAATTACTAAAATTCCTGGAAGTTGCATTTAATATTTAATTGAACTAATTAAATAACTTGCAAAAAGTTATCAAATTTTGCATTTAATATTTTTCCTAAGTAGTTTATATCTTGAAAAGCTTACACAAAAAATTTCATTATTTTTGGAGCTCCACAGAATTTTTAATGAAATAAATAAATACTATTACTATTCACATTTTTTAAAAAGAAAAACAAAATTCAACTCGGGCCGCCTTCCCTTCCTTCCTCCGGTTCGGCCCAGCCGAATGGCCCAGCAGCATCGAGCCCACTTGCTCGCGCCCGCGCGCTCGCGCGACCCAGCATCGCGACCCAGCCCAGCCACGCCCGCACGCGCCCGCCTTCTTCTTCCTATTCCCCTCTGTTCTCTCCCGCAGCCGGCCATGGCGCCACGACGGCCGACCGATGGCCACGACCCCGATGATGAGGCTCTGATTAATCTACCACATGCATCACGATCTACATCACCTACCGCACTCCCACGAATTCACTACCTCCTCGCAGACGCCATTGACGAAGTCGTATCTGACCATGGCGGCATGGTTGCCGCGGTGCCCGGCGCCCCGACGATGCAAAGCATAAATGACCAAAATGAAGGTGTGGGAAGCACCAGTGGCTCACCACGAGCTTAGATGTGCAGTTGGTGGACGCGGAAGAGCGACGGATATGGCTGACCATAAGAGGCGGCACGACGGCTTAGGTATGGCGACTGCCGCTCTGATGAAGACTTGGATGTTTCGGCGTGTCTCCCCGTGCGCTGGACAAGACGGCAAGCGCATGAGCAAGCATAGGTAAATAGGATGCAGAAACGCGAGATCAAAAACATTAACTCGGATTACACCGAGCTGACCACGGTGGCAGAGCTCACCCCGGACGACGGTGACCCGAGGTTAAAGATGACGGCTCCCCGGCGATCCCGAGCGGTAGCGTCTGTGCTGGGAGGCGCAAACAGTTTGCGAGATGATGGCGGAGCTAATGGCAAGATGGAGAGGGTTGCGGTGGAGTAGAGAGGATGAATTTTGCCAGCGAGGTGAGGACGGTGGCGGCGGTAATAGCGAAACAAGATGGCGACAGTAGCTGTGGTGGGCTTTATATAGAGCTGAGAAGATAGAGAGGAGACTGGAGAGCGCGAGGCGGTCTAGTTGATCGCGGTGGCACACTGGAAGGTCGTGGAAATGGCCAGCGCGACGTCTGCGGCTCACAGGCGCCCATGCCGCGCGCTGCCGAACGTTGATTTGTCGTGCACTGTAGCTCTCCCCCCCAAACTGTTTCAATTCAAACTATTTTCTCAAATTACTCCCAAATTCATGTAACAACTTGAAAAATTCCCAAGATATGAAATCTTCAGAATTTCAAGCTCTACAAGTTTTGTATTGAACATTTTTCTAAATTCGAACTGGATTTTGAAATTTGAGTTTAAATTCAAAACGGGACACTTTTTGGAAATTTGGTAATTTAGAAATTACTTTGGATTTTATATTTAAACTTTAAAAACTTCAAACACCAAAGTTGTACATCTAGCCAATACCTACAACTTTTCTATTCAAACCATTTTCAAATTCTAACTCTATTTTGAAATTTGAGTTTGGGGATAAAAAGGGGTCAAATTTGAAATTTGCTTCTTTTCAAAATTGCTCCACATTTTACACTAAAACTTTAAAAACTCAAAACACCAAAGTGGTAGCCCTTGAAAAGTCTACAAACTTGGTTTTAAACTTTTTCCCAAATTTTGCTTAGATTTTTAATGATTTAAAAAGGGGTAAAACTAGGGTTTTGGGTTTTAGGGTTTTCGGAGGAATTTCCAATTGAAATTTGTTGCTACCTTAATTGATGATTATTTAATGATCAAACCATCACCCAAGTGTATCATTGAGTCAAGTATCACATAATTGACCAAATGCCACTCTTGGTTGACCAATTTAGCTTTTGAAAATCTTTTAATAATATCCCAAATTTGAATTTAAATTCGAATCGGAAAACTCGCGACAAGTTTTTGGATTCCAATTCAAACTCAAACTTGGAGCTTCATTTTACGTGTTGTACTTGAGTTCATACCCTACACTTGACACTTGTGTGTAACACAGTCACACACCTTAAATTACGCAGGGCATGGACTAAGTATTTGCGGTGACATTCGAAATTAGGGTTTTCGGTTCGAGTCACACCACTAAGAAGCACATCCAACCTATAAAGGTAAACTCATTTTAGTTAATGCATAACATGGTTGACCTAAACTTGGATGCTTTGTGATGCAATATGATGACATGGCAGATTAATTAGTCACTATAACACCCGAGGTGTTACAGCCCTTCCCCCTTAAAGAAATCTCGTCCCGAGATTGCAAGCCTTGAGTTAAGTAATGGAAAAGGAAACATGTCAAGCAAACACGTCCAGAACTTGTCTACAAAACAGGTAGGGGGTTTTCTACATTACAAAAATTTGAAAAGGACAGGTTACAATCTAAAGAAGAAATTGCAACCTAGATAGAAGCAAAGAACTCGAGGAAATTCTCTAACAGGTACTCTTTATATTCCCATGTGGCTTTCTCTTCTGAATGTTGATTCCATTGTATCATGTACCATTTAATTGTTCTACTTCGGGTAACATGATCTTTTTGATCCAAAACTCAAACAGGGTATTCAGAATATGTCAAATCAGGCTCAAGTTCAACTCCATCAACATCAACAACTTGATCAGGCACTTGAAGACACTTCTTCAATTGCAATACATGAAATACATTGTGCATGGCTGACAGTTGTTCAGGCAACTTTAATTTATATGCCACCTTTCCACATTTTTGAATGATTTGGAATGGGCCAATATAACGCGGTGCGAGTTTGCCTTTGACTCCAAATCGGTTAACTCCTTTCATGGGTGATACTTTCAGATAAACATAATCTCCTACTTCGAATACCAAGGGTCTACGCCTTTTGTCAGCATAACTCTTTTGTCGGGACTGAGCCACTTTCAAATTATTCTGGATCTACCTGACTTTTGCTTCAGTTTCTTTTACAATATCGACACCGAAAAACCATCTTTCTCCCGGTTCTGACTAGCTCAATGGAGTCTTGCACCGGCGACCATACAGTGCCTCAAAGGGTGCCATTTTGATACTCTCTTGATAACTATTATTATAGGAGAATTTTGCTAAAGGTAACCACTCGTCCCAAGTATCTGAATAATTGAGTGCACATTACCTTAACATATCTTCTAGAATTTGATTGACCCTTTCGGTCTGGCCACTTGTTTGTGGATGATAAGCGGTACTGTGCAGAAGTTTTGTACCCAGGGACTCATGTAAGTGCCTCTAGAAATTGTTAACAAACTGTGTACCTCTATCAGACACAATGGTCTTTGGTACTCCATGAAGACTTAAAATCCGTGCAATATACAATTTTGCATAGGTCATAGCAGAATGTTCTACCTTGACTGGAACAAAATGAGCTAATTTTGTCAGTCGGTCCACAATGACCCAAATTGAATCAAAGCCTCTTGAGGTCTTGGGTAACCTAGTAATGAAATCCATACCGATATCTTTCCACTTCCAAGATGGAATGGGCAAGGGTTGTAACATTCCTGCCGACTTTAAATGTACAACCTTCACTTTACGACAAGTGTCACATCTGGCAACATACCTAGCAATCTCAATTTTCATTTTAGTCCACCAGAATCTCTGTTTCAAATCCTAATACATCTTATTACTCCCTGGATGAATAGAAAACCTTGTATTATGTGCTTCATCAAGAATGAGCTGACATAACTCTAGAACTTTTGGGACCACTAACCGGTTCTTGAACCACAACACATCCGTATCATCAATACTGAAATCTGTCTATTGACCTGTTCTAACTTTTTCTTTGATGTGGGCTATACCAGAATTATTTCTCCAAGCAGATACAATCTGATCTTTAATTGTTGATTCCATAGTGACATTAGTCAACTGACCTTGTTGGACTATTTCAATATTCAACTTTTCTAATTCGTAACACAAACTATAATCCATTGTCTTTACGGTCATACAATTGCAATAATTCTTTCTACTGAGTGCATTAGCAACAACATTTGCTTTTCCAGGGTGATAGTGCACTTCTAGATCATAATCCTTTATTAACTCAAGCCACCTTCTTTGCCTCATATTCAGTTCTGACTGAGTAAAGATATACTTCAAGCTTTTGTGATCTGTATAAATGTGGCAAGTATTACCCAACAAGTAATGACGCTAGATTTTCAATGCATGAACCACAGCTGCTAGTTCAAGATCATGAGTTGGATAATGCTCTTCGTGATGCTTCAACTGTCTCGAGGCATAAGCAATGACTCTGCCCTCTTGCATCAATACACAACCAAGGCCAATATCAGAGGCATCATAGTATACATCAAATGGATTTATATATCTGGTTGTGCTAAAACTAGAGCAGTTGTCAGTGACTTCTTTAGAATTCTAAAAGCCTTCTCACATTCTGGAGACCAGATGAACTTGGTTTGATTTTTCAGCAATTCCATGATTGGCTTGGCTACCTTTGAAAAGTCAGGTATGAATCGACGGTAATAACCCGCCATTCCCAGAAAACTTTGGACTTCAAGTACTGAGATTGGTGGTTTCCAATTCAAGATATCTTTCACCTTACCAGGATCAACTGCTACTCCCTCGGCTGACAACACATGTCCTAAGAATTGTACTTTCATTAACCAAAACTCACATTTACTAAACTTGGCATACAATTGATGATCTCTCAGATGAGTCAGAACAACTCTAAGGTGCTCAGCATGCTCTTCTTCACTTTTGGAGTATACCAAAATATCATCAATAAAGACAACCACAAACTTGTCAAGCTCCGGCATGAAAACTGAGTTCATCAAATACATGAAATGTGTCGGTGCATTAGTGAGGCCAAAAGACATAACTAGATACTCATACAATCCATATCTGATAGTGAATGCAGTCTTTGGAATATCTTCTGGTCGAATCTTGATTTGATGGTACCCCGATCGAAGATCTGTCTTTGAAAATACCTTTGCCCCCGCAAGTTGACTAAAAAGTATATCAATGCGAGGCAATGGGTACTTGTTTTTAATGGTTACTTCATTCAACGGACGATAGTCAACACACATCCTTAAAGTCTGATCCTTTTTCTTGACAAAAAGAGCAGACATCCCCATGGTGATGAACTGGGTCTGATGAAACCTTTGTTACGTAACTCTTGCAATTGATCCTTGAGTTCGGCCAATTCATTTGGTGGCATTCTATAAGCTCTCCTGGATATTGGGGCAGTACCAGGTTTTAACTCAATTACAAATTCTACTTCTCTGTCAGGTGGCAGACCAGGTAGATCATCTAGAAACACATCTGGAAATTCACAGACTACCGATATATCATAAATTTCTTTCACTGAAGTTGCACATATCCTCTCAACTGCTCTCTTTGGAATAGGAAGTTGGATAAGAAGATGAGATTTATTATCTGGCAAGTTCAACCTTATAGTTCTGTGCAGTGCATCTATAATAGCTCCTCGTTGGTACATCCAATTCATACCCAGGATTACATTTATATCATGTTTCTGTAATATTATCATTGAGGTAGGGAATATATGCCCACCCAACTCTATAGGTACGTCACGTACCATTTCCTTATGACACAGTCGTCCCTCGGGCGACTGAATAAAGAAATCCTCTTGTGTTCCCATAATTGGAATGTCATGCTTTATAACAAAGGTACGATTTATGAATGTATGCGATGCACCAGAATCAAATAACAGTACTACTAGATGATTAGCAACAGGGAACATACCCATTATAACAGGTTCTCCCTCTGGAATTGCACTCGCTTGGGTGTAGAATACACGTCCCGTCTTCTTCTTTTCACCTTTACCCTTCTGGACATTCATATTATTGTTCTTACTCTGAGGTTGCGGTTGTTGCGGTACGGGAGCTCTTGGATAATTGGGGTTGTACTGCCTTGGATACGGGTAGTCCTTTGAGAAGTGGCCTGGCTTTCCACAGTTATAACAGAGAAAGTTATGGGTTATTGGGCTCTGATTTTGAATACCAGGGGCATTCAGCTGTTGTGGATATTGCTGGGTTGCGGCAGGACGGATAAATGTCTGCGACCGAGCTTGGTATTACGGTGGACGATAAGGAGGGAGGAAATAATTCTAAGGGTGGTAGATAAACTTTTGGCGCTTCTTAATGTCGCCTGATGAGCTAAACAACACTTGCTTCTTTTTCTTTGACTCTTTGTGAATGCTGGACTTTTCTTCTGAAGCGATAGTGACATTGACTACTTCATGATATGTGGCATTATAACATATGACCAACGCTGCCTAGATCTTTGTATTCAAACCCCTCATGAAACAACTCTTCTTCTTCGCATCAGTGTTCACATACTCAGCTGCATACTGTGATAGATGATTGAATTTGCCAACATACTGAAGAACTATCTGGTTTCCCTATTTTAGAGAGAGAAACTCTTCTAACTTCATTGCCATGACACCATCTGGGATGTAGTGTGCTCTGAAGGCATCATGAAACTCTTGCCAAGTGATACGATGGCCAGCGGGTTGTGCGGCGACCAGATTCGCCCACCACGCCTCTACGGCACCCCTGAGCTGCTGTGCTGCAAACATAGGTTTCTGGTATTCAGTGCACTGGATAAGTTCAAACTTTTGCTCTATTGTTCGGAGCCAGTCATCCGCCTCTAGTGGCTCATCGGCCTTTGAAAACACCGGTGAACAGGTATCGGTGAAATCCACATAAGTAGTTTCTCCTCTATTGTTTTGGCCTCGATGACCCTGATTTCCATTCTGATTCTGGGCCAACAGAGTAGTGGCATTGACCAGCGCTGCAATAGCTTCTACCAAAGTAGGTGGGAATGGTGGGGGATTTAGAGCATTCTCCCCAGCCTGAGAAGTTCCAGTACCATCCATCTGTTGTACACAAACCATGTTTATTTACATTGCTTTATTGAATTAAAAAGCAATTAGTACAGTACTAGTACACACATCAAACTTATCTTATATTATTTTTATTACAAACTTGCTCACAAGCAAGGAAACAAACCCCACTAAGGTTCTTAGAAAACAGGAAAGACTACTATATTACATGACCATCTATTTCGACACTTCACTCCTCATCATCATCACTGATCACAATCACTCCATCCTCATTCTCCGGAGCACTTGCACCAGTGACATGACTTGCCTCATCCCCACTTTCCATCATGGGTTCATCTTCTTCCGGATCCTCTTCCTCATTATCCTCTCCCCCATGAACGACCACGGCACCGACATCATCTTCTACCGCCTGGGGCTGATGATTGGGATTCATCAAGTCATGTAGTCTATGGACTTCCTCATGCAGAATGGTATTGTACTGCTTCAGGTGTGTCACATAAAGTTCTAACTCTCGAACACGAGCCCTGGCTTCTGTCTCCTTTTCCAGAGACTTGTTCTAGCACTGCTTCCAAAAATGCAGGTTGTGCTTCAGTCGCTCTATCTCTGACGTAAGCCTTGCGACCTCTGCTTGTGAATCTGGGTTCGGATTGCAACTACTGCTAGCTCCATCACCTCTGGTTGCCAACTGATGACGTGGCACTCCTTACGGACCAGTTTTCTTGCGAGGAGTCATCTTCACACGTGCCATCCTGAAGCAAGATAGAAATAGAAAGATGAGGACAGATGGGAGGGATCTGAAGGTTAGCATGAACAGGATTGAACCATACTTAACCCAAACCACTTTAAAAGAAAAGGTAACTTAAGCAGGTTAATTAAACATGATGCATGCATCGTACTTACGAACTAACAGAAAAGCTTAAGTAACACATGCAATAACATTTGTAACATAGGGCAATATAACATGATACTTCACTACGAAGCTTTCAAATATGAGCTAAGGAAACTACAGAGAGTAGATTGGGATAAGCCAAAAGCAATTTGGACCAAAATATCAATTTAAATTTGTTTGATCCAAATCATTTTGAAGTTTTACAAAGTAATACTACAATAACTCCAGTAATTATGCTCTGGTACCAGCTGACACAGAACCTCCTAATTATGATGGCCCACATGTACCTGTCATCGTCATAATGACCTCTGATAGCCATACTTATGTTCCTCATAACTTAAAAGGCCTGCTTTCCTCCGAATAGGATCCAATCACAGGAGTATTGCAATATTACAATAGTTTATTCAAAATACCAACAGAGTAAAGTAGCGAAAGTCTTACAATAACTTAAGTTTACAAACCATAGTTTCCAAACTTTAAATCTTATGTAGCATTATTACAAACCGGTAGTAGGGAAGTATCAGTAGTAACTTTATTACAAATACACAAGCGAAGTGCCTTGCCCAGAGGCCACACAGTCTACTCGTCGTCACTTTCTTCAGCCACAACGGTCATGCAACAAGGCTCAAAGCAGACTTGTTCATGAACCGCACCTGCCACAAGGGGTTTAACAAACCCTGAGTACAAGAGTACTCAACAATACTTACCCGACTAAGAAAAAGACTCCAAGGGCATGCTAGCTTTAGGGAATCAAGGTATGGGTATTCAAGAATCAAAATTTCTTTTGCAGAAAAGCTTACTAAAGTAAGTCCTTACCTTCAATATTTTACTTTTACCATTGATGGTTCATTAACCAAATCTAAGTGATCCTAATCTAGATCAAAGTAATTCTCATCACGACATTTCTCATTCTTTCTTTCAATTTCAGTTCTTAACTACGATGTAAGTCAGGCGATCGAGTCTCCATAACCGAGGAGCAATGACGATTTGAACCGATTATACCCAGCTGGGGATCTCTAACCTCACGACATATATAGAACCAAATCTTGCATATGCCAACCCTCATTTAGATCTCCCAAAACCAGAACGTGTCCATCGCCACCCGAGAGTACAGTACTCCTCGAACCCGACCTGATTCTAGCCCCGAGGGTACACGCTACTCCTGTCATCTCTTCACTCCTAGTGCGAGGTTAGACGTTCTCGAAATGGAATCACCAACATTTTAGGCTTACCCAAGGCATGAGGCTAGTTGCAAAGTCTCGAAACACAAGCGGGCTTACAACGAATGGTCCTTAGTCGACAAGGCGGAAACACTACATTGAGACTCCTTTCCCAATGCATGTTAGCAGTGGCCAAACCACCCGCCCGATCTTTCAAGTTCATTCTCATCTTTCAATATTCATTAAGTATGTCGTCATGGCCATGTAAACATTTCATTTAAAAGCTTAACTCATAAGCATGGCGAAGCATACTACGCATTTTCAGTAAAACATGTATCAAGGGTGATATCGCAATAATCAAGGATAATAATGCAGCAATTGGGTTATCACTCAACTCCTAATTACTTAATGCAATAAATTATAGTATAAATAATAAAGATTTGTAAATCTCAAGGTAGGGTTTAAATGCACCCGGGCTTGCCTTGCTCTGACGCGATGACTGACTCGGGCTCAAAGACTCCGACTTCCGGTCCGAAACCCACCGACGACAACTCTTCTCCGGAGACTTGCTCGCCAACTTCAACTTCTTCGAAAGCGAAAACTACACGAGCATATAACATGTCTCAACATGATGTGGTGACAAACATGATGCTTGATGATGATATGCCACGATTTACGACTTGAGTACAACTTTCCTTCGCGATACAGTCGCAAAACAGTAAAACCTACTAACTAATAGCGATAACTTAAGCGATACTAGCGTTTCTTACCAAACATGTTACTAACGAGCTCAATTATGAAATTAAGGTGCCAAAGATCACCAAGAATTAGTGACCCAAGGTCATCACTCAATCAAAAGGGCACATAACATTTAAAGTTACCAAATTAACATTTATTTAAACATTAACTTAATTAGGGCATAATTAATATTAGATCAAACTTCATCTAAATGAGCTTAAACTTTTTCTATGGATTAATCATGGCCTAAAACAGTGTTAAAATAAATTTCATGATTTTTAGATTAATATTTTAATTACTAAAATTCCTAAAAGTTGCATTTAATATTTAATTGAACTAATTAAATAACTTGCAAAAGGTGATCAAATTTAGCATTTAATATTTTTCCTAAGTAGTTTATATCTTAAAAAGCTTACATAAAAATTTTCATTATTTTTGGAGCTCCATGGAATTTTTAATAAAATAAACAAATGCTATTACTATTCATATTTTTGAAAAAGAAAAAGAAAATTCAACTCGGGCCGCCTTCCCTTCCTTCCTCCGGTTCGGCCCAGCCGAATGGCCCAGCAGCATCGCGCCCGCTCGCTCGCGCCCGCGCGCCCGCACGGCCTAGCATCGTGGCCCAGCCCAGCCACGCCCGCACGCGCTCGCCTTCTTTCCCGTTCCCCTCTGTTCTCTCCCGCGGCCGGCCGATGGCCACGGCCTCGACAATGAGGCTCTGACTAATCTACCATGCGCATCACGATCTACATCACCTACCGCACTCTCACAAATTCACTACCTCCTCGCAGACGCCATGGACGAAGCCGTATCCGACCATGGCGGCATGGTGGCCGCGGTGCCCGGCGCCCCGACGTTGCAAAGCATAAACGACCAAAATGAAGGTGTGGGAAGCACCAGTGCCTCACCATGAGCTTAGACGTGCAGTTGGTGGACACGGAAGAGCGACGGATATGACTGACCACGAGAGGCAGCACGATGGCTTAGGTATGGCGACTGCCGCTCTGATGAAGACTTGGACGTTCCGGCGTGTCTCCCCGTGCGCTGGACAAGACGACAAGCACATGAGCAAGCACAGGTAAATAGGATGCGGAAATACGAGATCAAAAATGTTAACTCGGATTGCACCGAGCTGACCACGGTGGCGGAGCTCACCCCGGAGGTTGAAGACGATGGCTCCCCGGCGATCCCGAGCGGTAGCGTCTGTGCTGGGAGGCGCAAACGGTTCACGAGATGATGGCAGAGCTAATGGCAAGATGGAGAGGGTTGTGGTGGAGTAGAGAGGATGAATTTTGCCGGCGAGGTGAGGACTGTGGCGGCGGTAATGGCGAAACAAGATGGCGACAGTAGCTATGGTGGGCTTTATATAGAGCTGAGAAGATAGAGAGGATACTGGAGAGCGCGAGGTGGTCTAGTTGATCGCGGTGGCATGCTAGAAGGTCGTGGAAACGGCCAGCGAGATGTCGGTGGCTCACCGGCGCCCATGCCGCGCGCTGCCGGACGTTGATTCGTCGTGCACTGTAGCCCCCCCAAACTGTTCCAATTCAAACTGTTTTCTCAAATTACTCCTAAATTCCTGTAACAACTTGAAAAATTCGCAAGATATGAAATCTTCAGAATTTCAAGCTCTACAAGTTTTGTATTGAACATTTTTCCAAATTCGAATTGGATTTTGAAATTTGAGTTTAAATTCAAAAGGGGACACTTTTTCCGAAACTTGGTAATTTAGAAATTACTTTGGATTTTATATTGAAACTTCAAAAACTTCAAACACCAAAGTTGTACATCTAGCGAAGACCTACAACTTTGCTATTCAAACCATTTTCAAATTCTATATCTATTTTGAAATTTGAGTTTGGGGATAAAAAGAGGTCAAATTTGAAATTTGCTTCTTTTCAAAATTGTTCCACATTTTACACTAAAACTTTAAAAACTCAAAACACCAAAGTGGTAGCCCTTGAAAAGTTCTACAAACTTGGTTTTAAACTTTTTCCCAGATTTTGCTTAGATTTTTAATTATTTAAAAAGGGGTAAAACTAGGGTTTTGGATTTTAGGGTTTTCGGAGAAATTTCCAATTGAAATTTGTTGCTACCTTAATTGATGATTATTTAATGATCAAACCATCACCCAAGTGTATCATTGAGTCAAGTATCACATAATTGACCAAATGCCACTCTTGGTTGACCAATTTAGCTTTTGAAAATCTTTTAATAATATCCCAAATTTGAATTTAAATTCGAATCGGAAAACTCGCGACAAGTTTTTGGATTCCAATTCAAACTCAAACTTGGAGCTTCATTTTACGTGTTGTACTTGAGTTCATACCCTACACTTGACACTAGTGTGTAACACAGTCACACACCTCAAATTACGCAGGGCATGGACTAAGTATTTGCGGTGACATTCAAAATTAGGGTTTTCGGTTTGAGTCACACCACTGAGAAGCACATCCAACCTAGAAAGGTAAACTCATTTTAGTTAATGCATAACATGGTTGACCTAAACATGGATTATTTGCGATGCAATATGATGACATGGCAGATTAATTAGTCAGTATAACACCCGAGGTGTTACAAATAGCAGCGCAGCGCTGGCTCTCATGGAGCTCGGATGTCGTGGCTCAGCCTGCAAGAGGAGGCGGTGCAACTCTGTCAGGCTCCTCCGCAGGGGTTACCTCGTTCCATCCCGAAGCATCCCGTGGTGGCCGGCGTTATTCAGGTTGACGACAGTTCTGACGACCGGCGTTGCGTCAAGTTGAACTGTGTTGGCGGTGCATCTTGGTTGCGGCATCGGCAGCTGGCCTACAGCGGCTCACCACGGCTGTGGCCACGGCGGCTAGCCTCACATGGCGATGGTCAGTTTTGGTAGGGTCGCGGTGGTTCCTATGCTTGGTGAGGTACTTTGGGTACGATGGTGGCAACAACGCCTAACTGCTGCTACCCATGGTATTTTGTGGAAGGGGTTGGTTGCAGCGCTCGGTACAAGTGGATGTGGCGCAACGGGTTTCCACAGAGGAGATCTATGGTGAGATGGTATCTGTTAGTTGGCTGCGGTTTTTGTTGACCGGCGCGGTTGCGACTGGCCATGCATGCTAGTGGCCGGCTTGTCACCGTTGCGACAACCTGCAGATGGTGGCTCATTGAAGACGACGCCTTGCGTGGGGGAAGCTCGTGGTTTCCATAGAAGCTTGTTGGGCGTCGACATGCAACGGCATTGGTGGCGCTCTTTGCATGCTGCAGGAACAAAGATATGGCTTCTCATGGTGGTTGGTGCCATGTAGGATGGAGGTGTTCCTTGTGGGTTGGCGCGGCAGCGACAGGTCACGCATGCCAGTGATCTTGTCGGTGCTACAGCGATCTCCTGCTGGTGACGGTTGGCTGTGGTCATCCACGATGTGATTGGTTTGGGCTTGAGTGTCAAGGTAGCCGAGCGAAAGCCCTACCATGCCTTTGGCTTTGGCCGATAATGGTGGCCGCCTTTTGCAACACGTTTCTCGTTGGAGGCATTGTCGTGTGGCCCCCTTACTCTCTAGGAGTTTGGTTGAAAAACCTTGGTTCTCCTTTCGGCGCTGACGACATCTTAGGACGTCGTTCCCCTCCTTGGAGGTATCGCTGTGGAAAACCTACTCCCCCGGCTAGTTTACACCACTTGATATCTTTGCAGTGCAGGGTGACTTTCGACAGCTATTGCTTATGAGGATCGTTGGTTTTGTGTTTCTTGCGGCAGAAGTTTTGTTGTTGCCTCCTTTGTGAGGTTGTTTTTTTATTATTTTTTGTAACCTACTTGTTCTCTATTAATACATGCTCGACATATTATTGTCGGTGGCTCTTTGGAAAAAAAAAACTTTTAGCTATGTCCCACCTTCCCTTTTTTAATCCTCCTTACATTCACTTCATTCATGGGCCCGCCACTACATAGGCTCTCGTGCCCCGCTTGTTGTTTACTCCTACATGAGAGCCAAGCTCTTCTCTCTCCTCTCTTCTCTCTTCCGCATCAGCATTTGCTTGACTATAAAACTATTATTGTATTTCTCTAAGCCTTATTTGGTGGGCTCATCCGAAGGAGCCAGAGCTATTTTGGAGGAGTCATAATTTATCGCTTCTCCAAAACCGCTTCAACTCCTCTTTCAATAAAAAAAATCAGATCCTCCGACCAAACCGTTTAGTTTTTCTAGAAACAATAGACAATTTAGAGAGTCGGAACCAAAGAATGAACAGCCCTTCCAAATGGAGCCTTCCAAATGGAGCCTGAATAGTGGGCTGCACCCATGGAGAATTGGCCCACGAGCCCGTGTTGTCCGACGCCCCTGACGCACACGCAGTAGGAATGTGCACGGGCCCAGCTCCCGGCTCGGATGTCGGATGCGTGTCGCGTGGCCACCGTGGCACCGTCCGTGCGCCACCTGTCGTGGTCTGGTGAAGCCGACGGCCGGACTGAGAGAAAAAACACGACCCGAATCGCTTTGAGCTGTGTCCCTTGTCCTCCGCGCCGACTGTCGCGGTAGTTTCGTTGAACAAGAACAGTATTGTCGCACTCAACGTCGTGATTGGTTGCTTCGCGAAGTTCAACACGTTCAAATCATTGCCATTTCCCAAGGTAAAGGATCGCCTCATGTCTCTGACTTGCAGGCCAGTGTGAGCCTGTGACTGTGAGGAGAAAAAAAGGATCGATGCTCCCGTGAATTGCTGGGATTGGGATGAGTACCAAGCTGATGTTACTACTAATCGTCTTTGCCGTGGCCCTCGTTTTTATACTTTACACGTCTTTACCTCACTCACAATCGTCTTTGCCGTGGCCCTCGTTTTTATATATTTAGGTGACTGTGAGTATGAACTATGAAGCATGCGTTTTGTAAAAGGAGAAGAATGTGATATATTGGTATGATTTTGTTTGAAAAGTTGCACCAAAGATTAGATATTTTTCCTTTCAGCACATTATAAAAAAAGTTAATCAGTAAAGCACGATGCTGTACACACGTATGTACATATCACGTTCTAAAAAACGCACCTGTATATATCATGTTCAAAAAGGTTTCCATCATATTATGTACTGTACCATACACACACCTTTGTCACGTTAATAAAAAATCATTGCTAACTCTCCATCACGTTCAAAGAAAAATCAATACTAAACTTTCCAAAAAGAAATAGACAACATATTTGAACACTTCATTTCCTTCCAAAATTAGAATAATTAAATATATAATATTGTGATTACCTCCTATAAAGTAATATATGGTAAAAAAACATCCAGATCGACGGTCCACAGTTATTTGAGAGTACCACAACAAAGCCCTACGAAATTACGAAGTGCCTACCGCCGTACTTAGTCACGACGCATAAGCTGATATATATACAACTCCACCTGCTCAGAACCTTTTCCCAACACAATTGCTATGGCATTGCGAATGAAGTGAAAAGGTACGCTCCAGTAGGAGAAAACTGGAGCTCAAAAGCTTTAGCAGTGTAGAACAACTTTATAGAGGTGTTTGGTTGGAAAAATAATATCTCAGTTGGTATCATTAGTTAATTCCTACGATTTAGTAAAATGCCTCATCCCTGGTGTGTAAATTATTGGTTTCTACGAAATTAGATGATGATGTATAAATTTATTCTATTCATGAACCATTTTTCTAAAAAAAAATAAAAGTGAAAATATTAATACATCACCACATTCCTCGAAGCAAACACTCTATTAGACTTCTTCAAGCTTTCTTTCTTCTCTAATAAAGACACTAAAAAAGTGCTTCATATATGATTTTCATCAAGGAAAATAGTTGATATTACAAATGTTGGACTACTGGGCATAAAACGACCACTAAAGCAAGAGGTAATCAAAGACCAATCTGGTCAGCTTCTTGCTTCCAGAGATGTCCTTTGGCCCGTGCGGGCTATGCGACTGCTCGGAGTCTCCAAATCCAAGAGGCCATTACTGATATGAGTACCCTAATTGTACCTTATGTATTGTCTTTGTCTCAAGCATTCATGAAGCCTAAATGGTCCAAAATAAGTCTAAGGGTACTCCAGTGTGATGGTTGATGGTTTTTACATTCGTGTACCGTGTTTCTCGCTTGTTGGGACTAGCGAATCAAGGAGATATAGATACTTTATGTCTAGTTCTAACCGATTGTTTATCTTCTGTCAGTCTATACTATGCTCCTTTTTATGTAAAATTATAGTTTACGTTATTTTTTATTTCGACACTTAAGCTAGGGGGCCTATTTAAAGTTTTGCTTGAAGCCCCCCAAATTCTTAAAGATGTCGCTGCTTTCTTCGATCGTTCCCCGCCTGCTAAAGCTTAAGAATCATACTAAAAAATAGTTATAAGGGAAAGGTACATGTGCAAACTCCCTCATCATATAAAGGTTTGAAGACTCCGCAAAATCTACTTGCCACACACAATGATATTGTAGAAATCTCCCTAGAAACATAGGACGACAATCTTTAACCTTTTGAAGTTGTTATAAGGAGGAAGGTAACATTTGTTCGAAAGAAAAGAAGGAAATTAATTTTCTTTTCCATTCTTGGTCATATGGTCCTCGGTTTTCACAAGTTGTCCTTCAATGTAATTGGTGTACAATGGAGTGGCGGCATGACCAGATCGAATTGAGAGATGTCATCGGTGTACAATGGAGTACAATGGACTCTGCAAATTCCACTAGCCCCAGCCAAACTCCATAAAAATATCTCCTCCCTAATGACCAGCATAACACCATTTAGGTTGGAGGTAATCCCATCAAACACACAAAGATTGCGGTGTTTCTAGATTGACCAAGCCCTAAATTATGATCGAATTGTGATCTTTTCTAAGATGGCCATCCACTCTAGAAACTGATCTTGCCTACTGGTCATTAAAGGAGATGTCATCAGGCGGGATTACAGACCAAATTTATGTAGGATGTTGAAACACATTTCTTGAGTGAAAACACATGAAACGAGCAAGTGGTCGATTATCTCCTCAACTTGGTCACAAAGTGGACAATTCAGAGTGTGGTAGCCCCCTCTTGGCGAGGTGATTAGTTGTCCAACATTAGTTATGGGCAACCAATCACATGAAGAATTTACACTTACCAGGTGCCTAGTTCTTCCATTTTCTTTTCCATGGACTGAACTGAATTGCACCAATAAAAGAGAATTTTCCTGAAGCTAATAGTTGCCAAGTATGTTAGTCCTATACATCTGGTTGCAATAAAAAAATATGAAACAAGGTCCCTGAGGTATTCAGTGAAAATAGCCACTGGTGCTCCCTGTATATTAGAGCTCCATCTCATCTCAGTAAGGCTTTCAAAAACAATCTTTTTTCTTTGCTATGTTGGACATTGCCCGAATAGGTGTGGCACAAAGAGCCAAACTCTAACCACGCAACCATTTATCGGTCTAGAAAAACGTGTTCATCTCATTCCTAACTTTGAGATAATGTCCATAGAGAAGAAAGCCTTGACCGAGGGGTGTACTTGGATGGGGAAGGCATGGTCGATGAAGAGGAGAGATACCAAGCCCTCCAAGTTCAATTGGCGAGTAACTTTAGTCCAAGCCACCAAACAATGACCACCATTAGCTTCTTTTCTTCCTTTCCAAGGAAATGCCCTTTGAATTTCATCAACAATAGGTCTCTTATATTACATATACTATAAGTTTTTTTAATGGAGTATCCTAAAATCAATTTAAGATATGAAGTATTGCTGCAGCAGATTGACTAAAACATGTCTCCTATGTTTCTTTGGGGATAATGAAGTGAGGTTGTCTCCTTTGTTTAGAGGAGAGGATATTTCTTTTAGGAGACCTCTTAAAAATTATAGGTATAGAAGATGAGATATGATTTGCTACAACACCTATACGATCTATATCTCTTAAAATACTATTTTGTAGATATATAGAAAATTGGATAGGATATCTAGTGAAGATGTTCTTATACCTCATTTGACATATCGGTGGAAATAATATTGCCACGCTGTACCTTCCGCACGGGTGATCAGCGCAAGCTCGTGTTCAGCAAAATCAGAAATAGAAACATAAATAAATAAAAGAAAAATGGCTAAACGTCAGAATAACCATGTTCAGACTTGCGTGTGAATTGGAAATCGCCACGGCCGCGTGCAAAAAAAATCCGCGGCCAAGGTACTCCGGGCCGCCTGATCTCACACGAACACTTAGGCTGTCCGCAGCGCGTCCGCCGCGCGCTTCCTGCAGACGTCGATAGCGGAATAGGCGCCGCAGCGCCGTCGGCTACGCGTGCGCTATCCCAGCGCAATCCGCTATTTCTGACGTAGTAGAGGATGGTGTAGCATACCGAGCGGGCTCAGCGCTGCTGTCTGCTGCTTGTATGCCCGTGGAGAGAGAAAAAAGGGAAGAAAAAAATAGAGCATGACATGTAGACTCCACGTGCTGGTAGTTGATATAGAGTATGAGATATAGAGCATGATGAGTGCGGGAGTCCTAGATATAGAGGAGAGAATATAGATGATCAGAATAGAATATTTCTTTTAGAGGATGAATTTAGAGGCGGAAGAGTGCGGATAGCTCTAGGATCGTGACCGGCCTCCGGTTACCGATTCCAATTCCAGCGGCGACGCTACCACTCGAAGCCCGATACCGTTGCCTCATCTCATCCGCTGCGTGCCGCACACCGCAGATCCCTGGCTCTGGCTGCACGCGGCGTTAAAAAATCCGGAGCCGTGCTGGCGCTGGGAACCCCCTCCCTCTTCTCGGGCAGACGGGCACCGCTTCGCCTCCTCCGCGCAGCGCAGGCAAGAGCAGCCAGCCGCTTCGGGATCGGGACGCGGAGAGGGGAAAGGCGAGTCGTCGTCCGTCCACGGCAGCTTCCCTCCCTCTCCTCTCCGCCCCCGCTTACCCTAGGCCGGCCCCGCCTCCTACGCCCCCCTCCCGCCGCCGCACGATGAGCACCTCTCCCGCCGCCGCCGCGTCGCCTCCGCCGCCTCCCGCCGACGAGGCCGCGCGGGCGACGGAGACGGTGGTGGTCGACGAGAGGGTCGCCTCACACGTGGACCCGTTCCTCGTCGAGGCGCTCGACAACCCGCGCCACCGCCTCATGGGTACGTGCCGAGCCGCCTTGCCTCTTCGCTCACCACATCGCTTCCTGCGCCTGCGGTTTCGGTGTCGTAGGATCATGCTTGTGCGGATGTGATGGTTGCTGTGGCTTCGCGTCCGTGGGCGATGGGATTTGGGCCGAGATTCCTGCGCCTTGTCTCTAGGGTTTGGGACTGGTGCTTTCTCAGTGCGGAATTGGGGATTAGAATTTCCTTTAGGGCCTTGTTCACTTCCCCATCCCAACCCAAAATATTTCCTCTGTGACCCGTCATATCGAATCTTTGGACGTATGCATGGAGCATTAAATGTAGATAAAAAAGATAACTAATTGTATAGTTTGTCTGTAAATGTTAGGACGAATCTTTTGAGCCTAGTTAGTCCATGATTGGACAAATTTTGCCAAATAACAACGAAAGATACTACAGTAACTTTTCACCTACTTTTCGCGAAGTGAACACACCCTAGGTTTGATTTATCTCGGGAAGCGGCGGGATAATAGCCTAGTTGAGCAATTGTGGGGGAATTCCCAAGTTTTCTGGTTTATCTCTGGCTTATTTAGCTCGTATACTTGCTGATGCTGATTATGCTTCCGGCCTGCAATTTTATGCGCTACAAAACACTACTGATCGGCAACCTGTAGTTTTGGCTCAGTTATAGGTTTACAGTTGGTTTGGTGTATCGAAAAATTGCTGGTAGAGATGAATGGAGGCATGATTGTCGTGGTGGTAGAGGTTTTATCTGTCAGGAATCAAGCTGGCTCTTTTTTGGGCAATTGTTGTAGCCTCTACAACGCTACTAGCAGTGTACTGA
This sequence comes from Saccharum hybrid cultivar R570, assembly GCA_038087645.1. NCBI lineage: Eukaryota > Viridiplantae > Streptophyta > Magnoliopsida > Poales > Poaceae > Saccharum > Saccharum hybrid cultivar. Next base: position 820,039 of record JAQSUU010000433.1, read on the forward strand.
AAGGAGGAGGGATCTGTTCAATGAATTGAAATGGTATCACCCAGAACACTTTGCTTCCAAACCGAGTACCATCGCACCACCTCGAATTCCTACGTGCCTTGAGCCATGCGATGTGCTGCTTACATTTGGAATTGGTGGTTCAGTGCAGTTGTACTTGGCATGGGTCGTACTGCTGCATGCATAGCACTGCTCTTCCTCGAATTGCTATTTAGTTGTTCTTTGTTTTTGGCCTTAGATTGTAGATTTCACAAGCTTACTAATATGTCGGGCTAGTAGTTACAAACCTACACCATTTTGTACCCATTTTACAAACCCACAACTATTTTGGTTTGTTTGCATGAAACTACAACTTTTGTAACTATTGCCCTCTCAAAATGGCCAATTGGGTCCACATATCAGTGGCAGTACATTGCATTTGGGCATTTGGCATGCAGGCCTTGGTCATGAGCATGTAGCTGACATGTAGGCACAAATAAGACCATGAAATTGGAATAATAAAGTTGTAGTTCCATGAGAAGAAATTCCAAAATATTCGTAGGTTTTTGTTTAATATACTCTAGATAGTGTTTGCAATGAATCGTAAGCTGAAGTGAAGTATTTTTGGTTAGTGGTGATATAAATGGTTTACTATATGAGTGAACTATCCGTATATGAACCTGTGCCCCTGTTTCCCCATTCTCCACTGTCCACTCTTATGCCAGCATTCTCTACCACCAGATTGTAACAATATGATATTAGATCTTTTCCTTTATTTTTTTGGTTGCTTTCATGCCTTAAAACCACATCTTGGCTCTGAAGTTTGTGCCTTCACCTCATCATGTGCCTTGCATGACTGTACTCTGTACATAGTTTGGTGTATACATGAAACAATAATGATGAATTTTATGCAATGAAAACTAGTTGCACCTGGATCTGCACCATGGTTTTTTCAGAAAAATAACAAACATGTGAATTGAACATTTTATGCATTTACACTGTTCAACAGAAGGTCCTTTTACTTATATGTCTACACATTTTTGTTGTCAGTGCGTTATTTTTCATATTTGGTCTTTCGTTATTACATAATCATTCCAGTTCTCTCTTATTACAGTTCTACGGATGGAACTGGATATACAAAGCTTTATGCAGAACTCTCAGCTGCAGGAGTTCGAATTCCAGAACTATCCGACTTCTTACCTCCGCTGTGCTGCTCATCGTGTTGCACAACATTATGGCTTAGAAACTATAGTAGCAGATAGTTTAGTAGAAGGCTCAGTTAGCAGGATTGTTGCAAGAAAAACACCAGAAAGCAGGTATCCTGCAATTGCTTTATCAGAAGTTCCTAGCAGACAAGCAAGAAATGATCATGAAGCGGCAGAGAAGCTTAAGTTTGTCATCTATCAAAGGCCCAAAGCATTCCAAAATGGAAGCGCTGATTCTAGAAACATGAATGGTGCACCAAAAACTGTTGAAGAGAGAATAGAGGAATATAATAAAGCACGAGCGCGCATCTTCAATGGTTCCATTTCTGCAGATTCTGATGCTGCAAGTGTTTTGGGAACTCTTTCCACTGGCAGAGATGAGCCAGTAAATGTTGAGCCTTCTGTTGATGAAATCAAAGTCAGCACAATGAACAGCCGTTCCAGAGTTGCTGTTTTTAAGGATACTGAAAAGGATCGTAGTGACCCAGACTACGATCGAAACTACACAAGGTTAGCATATCCATCAGTAGATTTTTTTTGTTGCCACCAATTGATGTTAGGATGAGATGGTGAAGGTGTAACATATATCCTCATGCAGGTATGTTAGGAGCCCAGTGCCTGACTTCAACTTGAGCCCAGGTGCCTTCAACTTTGTTGTGCCTCAGTTTATGCAGTACGGCGTTGGTTATGTGCAATCTCCTGGCATGTCCTCAAACCAGCCTACTGTGTACTTTGGCCAGCCTGATCTAGCAATGGGGTCTTCTTCTGGAGCTGCTGTTTACCCACATTGGCCAACGCCAGCAATGATGTATCCCCATTGCTATGATAATGTTGGTCCAATGATCTCTCAGGTGAGCATAATCATATAACTGAATTCTGACATGGCAAATATTGCATTTTGAGTATACTATGCACCTTTAGTTATAATCTCCGATTGTAATACTATCCTCTGTTGAAGCATTAGAACTTATCTTTTTTCATCATGTTTTCTATATTTCAGTAGTAGCCCTACAAAAAGTTTTTCTGTTTAGATGTGAATAGCCAGCAAACATATTCTGGCTCTAACAAATTAGTATAACAAGAGGAACATGTTTTCGGGAACTCAAGCTGAATCTGTACAATTTTCATATATGAAATTGCATACACATGTGAAGATATTTTAGGCAGGTTGAAATTTTTGTTAGCCATATACTTTTAAGAATGCCAGATTCATGTTACTGGAGGGGGAGTGATGATCCCTTTTGCATTGCTTGATAGGAGACTTCACATTTTTTTTCTTTGTAAAAGGTGATGTTATGTAATATGCTTATGGCTTTTTAATAACCTTATTATATGGGAAGAAGATACTATAATGTATGAGCATCGCTTCTGCCATTTTGTTTGTTCCCAATGGAACCCACTTTTTTGCCCCAGTAGAACCCTGTGTTGACTTGATTTGGTTCTATTGTTGTTCACAAACATTGGCATTTATGCTGCTCAGTTTGGGGGGTTGGGGGGGGGTTGGGGGGGGGGGGGGGGGGGTTGGGGGGGGGGGGGGGGGGGGGGGGGGGGGGGGGGGGGGGGGGTTGGGGGTTGGGGGTTGGGGGTTGTGGTGGCAGGGCAATAGGGTCTGCATTCTTACAGCTTGAATATGACCTTAATTATCTCAAACAAATGAAAACCTGACAATTAAATTTATTTGGGATTTCTTCCTTCAGACGAAATGAACATGATCTTTTGTTGTTCATGCAGGTTCCTCTGTACCAATCTTTCAACCATGGTTAGGCGATTCTGCTTGCTGGAAAGTTGGGAACAATTCTCTGTTGAACTTGCTATGTTGTGCTGTCATATGTTAAGTGGAGTTATTACTTTAGATTCGAGCCAATTCTATTACAAAAAATTCATGTAGCGTCGAACGTAGTCTGTATAAGGAGTCCTAATTCGTTGAAACTATTATCGTGAACTAGTCTGGAACTGTGATGCTTGTTTAATGTCTGGTTCTCGTCTACAATTTGCTCTCGGCTTAGGATTCACAAGTGTTGCGCCTGGTCTTGAACTGCGTGGCATGGTGGTACTGGTACAACCAGGTTGTCACTTGCCAGCAGCCATTGCTTTCATGCCGTTTTTTTAGCCCCTTTTTAATAAAATATTTTAAACAATCTACCCTAAAAGTTATTTTTGATCTAATGCGTTTGGTTGTGCCAGACCACAATGGCGACCAAATAACGCGATAAGGATATATAAATCGTTGTGTCATGTATTGACGCGGTAAGGCTATAAAGTTGGGATCACTTATCAGACATGGTGCTCTTGTTGCACCATTTCTTGTAGTGCCAGCGAACGTTGCACCATTTCTTGTAGTGCCAGCGAACGAGCCGGTGGCTCAGTGGTAGCACTCAGGTGTGTGTTGTGTAGCACCCTAATATGAACAGTCTACTTGACTAGTTTGAAGCGTCTGCCTCTCCCGTATAAAGCCATAATAAGGCATAAAGCCATAATAAGATCGTGACGTGCCCGTCATCTACGGAATCAAAGGATTTCAGTGATCTCAAGAAGGACGCGGTCTTCAGATCTGAGTGTAGTTGTAGATTTGTCGGTTTGTTTGTACACGGGTGGTGTGAGTAGTATGCATGTGTTGAGTGGGCGTGCGTGTGTGTACAAACAGATTCTACGGCTGTACCCAGACGAGAGACGTAAAAAAAACTTGTAGTGACACATGGTGGTTTTGTCATGTCACTCTATTTGGAGTGGTATTTCCTTTGGTGCCACAGTGGTTTTGTCATACTCGCCTTTGCTTATGCTGCAGCGGCAACAATCTGTTCCGATCACGCTAAATAAATGGGACGATCCTCGATGGCATGTCCAGCCGGTAGTTTAAAGAAGAATCCTTCAACATTTCACATCGCCCCTTTGGTTCATGGGATTGCAACAACTCAGGAATAGAAAAGGGATAGGAATTTCATAGGATTGCAATAGTAAAACAGAGGATTGAAAACTTAGGAATATTGTAGAAGATAGATGTTTGGATACTCACGGAAAGTTCATAGGAATAGGAATATTAGGAAGTGCATAATCCACATTCATTGATTCAATTAATGGTTTGGCAGCTATTGTGCTATGAGGACAAGCAGCGGCAATGGCTAATCATCAATTGGAGACCTGAACATTTGTCTAACGTCAGCCTCAAACAAGAGGTCAGAGTGGATGTTCTCAATCCATTGGAATTCCTGTGTTTTTGTAGGATTGCTACAGTATCTCTCCAAAGATCCTACGCTCCATGCCTGCGAACCAAATGGATGAATAGTGCCATTCCATAGGAACGGTGAATCCTTTGAAAATCCTGTGGCATTCCCACGAAGCAAAGGAGTCCTCCTTAACCTTATTCCTATACTCATTTTCCCCTTCCCTCAGGAGGCCACGTCGCCTATTTTTCCTATCCCTCTGATCCTTCATCAACGCCCAACGGATCACCGCCTGGAACATTCCACGAGAGTCCGGCCTCATCTACCCCAGAACCCCACGCTGCCATGGCAAAAGTGAAAACAGGAGGCCGCGCTGGGCTTCCTCCGCCGCCACAGCGGCCGCAGTCAGCTCCTCCCCGTCGTGCCTCCCTCCTCCAGCCCCCCTCCGTCTCTCCCCGTCCTCAGTCGCCTCCCACATGGTCGCGCCGCCTCCGCTTCGGCGTCCTGTCCGGCCAAGCTACCGCGCCGTCTCCGCGCTCTCGCCTCCCTCCCTCCGAGCGCAGCTTTCCATTGGTTGCACATGCCAGTGACATTTACGCCCATTGGAACCAGACAAGAGCTGCTGCGTTCAAAGGCTACTGCTCTGGAGCTACTACACATGATAATTTTTCTGGGTATAGCTCTTCTACCTATTTCCTTGCTCGCCTTGGAAAGATTCATTCTACCCTTAGTTGATGTAAATTAACTATGCCTATTTGCCTATTTTTCTGCATTCCAGGGGGTGTTTGGTTCATGCAACTAAACTTTAGCAAGCTAAAGGAGCTGTTAAAATTTAGCAAAGGTGTTTGGTTTGCAGCTAAAAAACAAGCTAAACCTAACATCTGTAAGTGTAGGATGACCAAAATGCCCTTCATAAATTTTAACCCTGTCCCTGTGCTCCTGGCCGCGCGCGCACTGCAGTTTGGCGCGCATTTGGGCCGCAAAGCCGCTGTGGCGCGCATGCTGGCCTGTGCTCTGCTGTCTTTTACAAAACTAGGCCAAATTTCTCTCACAAATAATGTACAAACCGTTATTACAAACCTCAGTTCGCAAAAAAGATAATTACTACAAAAAAAGCATCATTATTACAGACCACAATTCGAAAAAAGTGAATTGTTACTGAATCATCATTATTATCAATTCATAGACTCTGCGACCTACTCATCAAACCATTAGCAATCCAGTCATAGAATTCATTCATGCGTTCATCTTCATCCCCTGGATGTGTTTCTATTCTAGTTGACGTACCAACTGTCTCTTCATCATTTGGGTCATAGTTCTCATCTTCATCACACAAGTGGAATAGGTCATCCATCATACCACTCTGCCTAATGAAGTTATGCAATGCCATGCAAGCCATAATAATTTTACTATGCTTGTCAACTGGAAAACTTGGCAAATCTAACAGAATGCGCCACTTCGTCTTGAGCACTCCAAATGATCTCTCAATAACATTCCTAAAAGAAGAATGGTTAAAGTTAAATACCTCCTTTTGACCAACTGACCCAGGTCCTTCTCTCCATTCTAGAACATGGTATTTTGTAGACTTGTAAGGTGCAAGATAACCAGGCTTGTTTGGGTACCCAAAATCAACAAGGTAATATTTACCTACACAAGAGTATTTATGTATCAGTTTCATGCATAATTTGTCAAGTATTACAAATGACAAGCTCAGGGGCAGTTGCATACCTTTTGGTGGAAATGGAAACTTGCCCCTGTACTTCTCAAGTGCATCATTGAAAACCCTCATGTCATGAACAGAGCCAGGCCATCCAGCCACCACAAAATAAATCTCATATCAAAGTCACAAATGGCCAAGACATTATGTGTTGTGATTCATTTTCTCCCTATAAACTGAACTACCTTCTCAGTAGGAACTGTTACAGGCACATGTGTCACATCTATATCTCCAGTGTAGTTATTAAAAAAAATAGAGCAAATCTAGCAGATGTCAACCTCTGATGCACAGTTCTAAACTTTGGATCCCTAGGCCTAATGATATCTGCAGCTAGCTTCACCACACATTCAAGCACTTTGTCAAATTTTCTACTACTGGTCTCAAGTGATCTTTCAAACCTATTTTCTGATTGCCTCATGGACTGTTGCCCACCACACATCCATAAAAAATAGCAAGAGCCTCTGTAGAAGTCATTTTTCTAGTGGGCTTCAAACCATATCTCTCTAACAGGATGTTATGAAGGCTATCAAACACATCTCTGTGCATTCTAAACATGTTGTAACACTGTCTCCTACTGCCTAGTGTTCTAATAGTCCATTCATAACCACTAAGAGGAGGAACTCTATAAGGAGATTTGTTTGGGTATTTGCCATAGTGGGACATACCTAGCTTGCATACAACAGAAATAATTTGTCTTCTCTTTTGTTGGCTCCTCAAGACATGTACTTGTATAGCTTCAAGTGTAGCTACTTGTAGCTGTCCTATAGTGCCATCTTCAGAACCAGATGACAAAGTGTCACTTGTAGAGTCACCAAATGAAGAACCATCATCATCAGCTACTGAATCCCCTCTAGAAGAAACCTCATCAATTGGTGAATCCACATTATAAGCTATGACCTAATGCATCAAAGACATTTGATCAGTAAGGTTCATCAGTCAAGGTTCATTAGAACAAATTCAAACTGCCATCAACCAAATCCAGCTTACAACATGCACATATTGGGCATCAGCAAGGTTCATGAAACGATACACTGGTCACTTAAGGTTCATCACACATTACACTCAACACTTATCAAGTTCATGACACATTACAGGTTCAACAAATTATTACAAGTTCATACAAATTTAAGGTTCAACATAGAAATTAAAGCCACCAAGAGGAAAAGGCCACCATTTGAAGATCATCTACACACCACCAAAAGACACACATTAGTTCAAGGGCACCAACATCTCCTGGGGCAACATGACACAAACTAGAGCTAGAACTTCAGATCACTGCTGGCAGGCTTGCTGCAGGAAGGCCAGCTTATCTTTAGGGGTGTCAAAGTGGCAGAAAATGTGCCTATTGTAGGTAGTTTTGAATAACTTTCTAGCTGCAAAGTACAGTGGTGAGTTCTTGGGCACTCCTAACTCCGTCACCATCTTCAGACACTCATGGATGTGGTCAAGCTTGGCTTGCTTGGCATTCTTAGCTTCTTCATCTCTGAGCTTGATGGTGGCCATCATATTCTCTGTAATACTTTTCAAGGTCTTCTTGTCCTTAGCAGAAACAACCTACAACTGGTCAACAAGCCCCTGCATAACACTAGCAACAAGGAGTCTTTTAGGAATATGCAGTCCTTTGCTAGGGCTAGAAGCAGTATATGCAGTGCTAAAAGATCTTTTGCGACTGCTGGTGGTGCTACGAGGGGTCTCCATCTCTTCTGTTACTTCATTTTCTAAGTCTCCATCTTGTTCATCTCCTGGGGCATCATCCCTGGTGAAGCCAGCAATGGTTGACGTAGATCCATCTACAGCTGTGTTATGAAATAGCTCCTCCAGATAGTTGAAGTAGATAGGCAGGCCCAACATAAACTTCTTGCACTCAGTTTTATTCTGCACAAGTCATGAAAACTGATTACTGAGTGAACTAAATAGTTAGAAGACAATTGATTGCCAAGGAACATTATAGCAATGATACTACCTTTGTGTGCCTTGCCCACCAGGTCTCTGGGGCTACAATTGCCCCATTGTCACGCTTGCTAATACCCATTTGCTTCTCAGCCCACTTGTACCATGCATGCATCCCCTTCAACTGGTTCCATCTATTTCTCAGTTGTCTAACATCATGCCTGAGTCCAGCTCATTCTTCATATTTTATTGAAATGAGTTGATACCCCTAGTTGTCATTGTCCCATTTGATGTGTAGCCAGCCCTCTTGTGCTCAATAACAAGAACACAAAAGACATTTGTATTGATGTCTGACCAGTAGGCCTTGTCGGACTGATAAAGAATCAGTTGAGCATCACCAAATGTAGAATACAACATGCAAAAACAGTTGTAACGAGCTGATCTAACAAGCAAGAACATGGACAACCAATACATGAAACAAATGTATAACAATACAAATGCAACATAGCATAACAAATGTATAGCGAAGCATATCAGAGAGATCACATAGATCTGGCGAAACAAGCTTACCTCTTCCTCCATTGCCTCGTCATCGTAAGCTTGCGCAGCGGCTGCACCCCTGCGGTGGCGCCCCACGCCTCGAGCTCCCCTACCGTGCCTCCCCGCGCCACGCGCCACCGGTTGCTATCGAGATTTGCCCGCTCCCGCGGTTGCGCCAGGAGGGATAATGCGCAGAGGTTGAAGACCATGACCGCTGGGAAAGAAGCCGCCTTGGAGAAGATGCTAGTACGACTGGAATGGGGGATACCCATCGAAGGTGGCATTTAGATTCGGGCCCCCCATGCTCCCAGAAGGGAAGCCCACAGGGTACATTGGCGCTTGGGGGAAGGGGCCGAAGTGGCCTACGTTCGGCGCGAAGGAAGACGGCGACCCCACGGGATCCACCTGAGCTGGGGGAAAAAGCTCGGCGGAGAGGCCGGGTCCTCACCATGGCCGTCCATGGCGGTTGCGGCGACGGAGATGGACCGCCGGCGGTGGAAGAGGCATGGGGACGAGTGGGGTCGGCAGCGGCGTGAAGGCGGATGTGGAGCGAGTTGAGGGAGCCCGAGAGAGTGCGAGTGAGAGGATAGGGTTCGGTCGCGCGGGGGGTGAGGGGGGACGGGCGACAATAATTGAGGGGCACCCAGTGTCCAAAGTGGATATGAGGGATTCAGATGCTACTAAAATTTAACAGGGGCGTTTGGTACAAAATGGACTAAATGGACTAGAATTTAGCTTGCTAAAATTTATTTCCTTGAACCAAACACCCCCGTAGTCAGTTTTGCATATATGAGTCCTGTACTATGCAGTACTACAGATAGCAGTTCTACATATGTCAAATCAGCTTATCATTTTTATGGGCGTCACAAGGCCCCTTATATGGTCTTATTAATAACATTGACATAAGGTTGCTTGCATGCTGAGAATGTTAAGGCCATAGCACAGTAGCCCACCTCGAGTATCATTGAACCTGAAAAAAATCTGCTATCCATGTTATGTATAGAGTAAGCCAGTCATATATTCTATTGATTTTTTTTGTTTGAGTTCAAAATTGTAATACAAACTAAGAAAACAATTCAGGATTCGATATAGGGAGACCCTTTATACAAGTAGGCAAATTTGTTGCTGCTCCTTTTTTAGGAGCTGGGACTTTTAATACAACTTATAAGGAAAATTAATGAATGTGTTAACCTTCAATAGTTACGTGTTGTCCGCTGCCTAGCTCTGAGAGGGTTACTTCGAGATCCAGAAGCTCAGTGATCAGCACTAAATGGCAAAACCAGCGTAGGTATTGATCCGTTGTTACTCCTGTCAGTGTGCAACTAATATCTCTGAAATAAATTGCCTGATAGTGATCATGTCCTCTTTAAGCTGCTGCAACTTAACTTTTTTAAAATTAATTGCACCTGACTGGTGGTGTTCTTATGCAGGGCAGTGTCCTGAATTATAAAAGAATTGCAAGACGCATTGTCTCGCAATGCACATCATCAAGTGCGTGTAAAAGAAACTGGAGGGCATTTGCTTTGGTCCATACAAAAAAAAAAGAAATCGTTTAGGCTCTTGACAGGCTGCACAAATTGGTTTACATGCATTATAATCTGAAACTGTGCATCCAGTAATTCGAAGCTCACTTCCAAAATTTGCAAGGAAAATATCCTGCTCTGTGTAGCATGACAATGGATTTTCATATACCGCAGAAGTGTTTAATTAGTCTCTCTGCATTCGTTCTACAAGATTGCACAGCGTGATTAAACCCCAGTACCAGTATTTACAAAAAAACAATATATCGACTGCATTTTTACTGTTTTCATGACCACACTTATATACGTTATACAGCTGCCTAGCCCGCGCGGGGTTCCTGCTAGTTTCACAATATACTTGTGCGAACCCCCTATAGCGATAGGCCTTGGACCCATGACGATTGACGGGAATGCTCGATTGTAAGGAATTGTGTGATTTTTTTTATTTGGAAAAGGAATGCCCGAACAGTTGTAAGGCTTGTAGCCACAAACTTGGGCTGGATACTTCAAGTAGATGGCTCATATATACACTTTATAGCCCACCCAGTGCTGATTCGGCCGGGCCCTCAATCAAGCTCTTCGCTCGAGGACTCCTCCGTTCGAGTAAGCTGCTGAAACCCAGCCCACGAGCAAAAAGCGTTAAGCATCGCTCGCCACACCAAGACGGACGGAAGCAAAGGAAAACTACGCCATGGCCATGCAATAATGTTGAACTGAACGGCCGTGGCCGCTGCATGCATTGTACTGGAGCGAAACGCCGGCATTGACTTTTCTAACAGCTGATGCCCGGTGCAGCTAGCTCCTCACTCAGCCCTGTCAACCCCCAACACACAAGTACCACCACCCACGTCATGGCAATGTCAATCATTGAACGAAGCGTACTAGTACGTACTTAGTACGCAATTTGGCAAGGTGTTGTCTGGCGTCGTCTCGTCCCATCCCAGGTATACATACGTACTTTCCTCGGTTTTGGTTAACTTGTCACCAATTTTTACTGTAGCAAAATTGACCATATGTTTTTTTCTTTAAAAAAATCTTAGATACTTCAAAGCATATAACACTAATGAAGTATGTTCGATGAAAAATCATATACGTGAAAACTTGACTAACAATCTTTTGCAAAAAAAAACGCATGGTCAAAATTGTTACAGTAAAAATTTGATGATAAGTAAACGAAAACGGAGGCAGTACAACTGTAATCCAGAGCAGCAAGCGGATTCACGTGAACGTGATCCGGCCCACCGGTTCCGAGCCGAGCCGTGGAGGAGGACCCCTGCACCCGGCACGGCGGCACGCGCATGCGCATGCGCGAACGGAGGCGCCGGCCAACAGAGCCACTGGTTATTATTACGAAAAGATGGCCACCGTCCACGGAGCGGTCGATCTCGTATTCTCGTTACGCCAGCTGTCCCGGGCCAGTAGCAGAGCACCAGCATTATTTCGATTGATCTCCCACCACAACGGCCTAACTGGGCCCTGTTCTCACACCCTGATCGGGGGCGCCTAACCCTACATGGTTGGTGGGCCCTGTCACACTGCGCTATATATAGAGGTGGGAGCCGGCCGGCTCTAGATACGAGGTTCACCTCAGCCGCCACTCCCCACCGATATTACCGATTCCGATCTGAGAAGGGCGCAGCCAGTGACGGGAAGCCACCGTCGCCCGCAACGCCACCCGACGCCACTACACCAGCCATCTCCATCTCCAGCAAGTCGATGGCGCCGGCGAACGACCCCAACACCGGCGCCTCCAGCGGATCGGCTACTCCCGCACCGAATCCCGCTCCTACGGATGGTCTGCGATTTCTCTCTCTCTCTTTATCTACTGTTTTCCGATAGATCACGAAATAGGACCGATACATATATTTATACTGTGAATCTTTCACTTGTATCTGCTATGATGAATCCGATCTAATGAACCTAAGAACTTCGAAGCATAACAATGGTACCAGAGCCAAGGTTTACTAAGAAGAAACCTAGATCGGGTAAAACGATTCCAAATCGGGGAAAGAAATAAAGAAATGAACGAACCGATTTCAGATCGGCAAAGAACAGTCACGAAACCCTAACCCTAATAAAGAGAGAATGGGGAACCTTACCCGGATCCCTCCTTGCCGCCGGTGTGTTGCTGCTGCGCGGGAAAGAAAGACAGCCGTTCGGCGGTAGGTCACCGCTCGGCTGAGCTGAAGGCTCGCCGGCGAAACTCTGAGCTGAAGACTCTGAACGCGGGGCTTATAGGCACCGTCGCATAGCTCATTGACGGCGGCGTGCTCAACCGCTAAAGGGAACGCGCGCGGGCAAGAGGCCATGCGGCGGCGTCGGCACCTCCCTCGAGCCATCATGGCCGGCGGCGCTACTCTCTGTGCGGAGTTGAGGAAGGGGAAGGGGAAGAAAGAAAGAAGAAGATCTTTGCTCCGGCGAGCCGCCGGCAGTCGCGGACACCATGACCGCCGCCATTACCTGCCGAGCGGCACTGAGAGCGAAGGTAAGAAGAGAATGAAAATGTGACTTAGGGTTTAGGTGCAACCGGCCGGCCCCTGAGTTTTGATCCAGCGATGGAGCCAGATGACCGTCGATCTGGATCAACGGCCACAAATGATCGGGCCGAATAGAGCCCAGGCGGGCGCGCGAAATATCGGCCCAAGCCAGGTTAGGGCCTGGTTCACCGGGCGCTCATGCACGCTGCTGTTCATGGGCCGCTTCTTGTTGCTGGGCCATGCCGAATTGAACAAGTGAGCGTCATGGGCCGAGAGCAGGGGAGGAAAGCCTTGAGCGACTAGGCCAGGCCGGTTTTTCGGCTGGCTGCTCGCAGGCAGCAGAGAAAGAGATGGGCTTTCGGGCCAAAATAGAAGAAGAAATTGAAATTTTCGTTTTATTTTTCCAGAAGCAGTTTTGATGAATTTGAATTATTTTTTATATGAATTTTTCTGTGCAATTTTGCACAACGACATTTTGCTCAGAATAGTGAAAAAAAATTTAGTGCTTCTGGAAAATAATAATATGAAAGATCGTTAATGTTTCCGCTGTGCATGATAATTATTGTTCTCTTTGATTAAATTTGAACCAACGGGATAATTTAATTTTAAGAGAAATGACAAATTTCAGATAATTTTAATGAGATTATAATGTTATTATTTTCTGACCAACGTTGTTAATAACAATATTATAATTTTGATTCATGAGAAATTGTGCATCAATTTTATTTCTGCCCAACGGTGATGTAAAATTTTTGCATGGATGAATTATATGTTTTAATTTAATCAACGTTGGGTTAAAGCATGCGATTTTATGTATAAATGTTTCTCACTTACTCTGGTATGGTTTCAGGAGGCAAATGCATTGTGAACATCGCGAACATCCCGACACTCAACGGGAGCAATTACCGTGTGTGGCGGGAGAAATATGAACTGAAACTTGCGTTGGGAGAGGTCGATTTTGCCATCATCTCACCATGTCCCATTGAACCAGAGGACCCGGTGAGAGACGAAAATGAATCTGACGCTGATTTCGCTGCTCGAAAGCGTGATCATGCTGAGATAAGAATGAAATATGACCTCGAACACAAGCAATGGACTCTCTCCAACCGCAAGTGCATGTTGGTAGCCAAGGCCACCATAGAAGAACAGATAAGGGGCTCAATCCCTGAATGTGCTACTGCCACAGAATATCTTGATAAAATCACAGTTTACTGGGTCTACCAAGGCCACAACAAGTTTACTGATTAAGAAGCTTGTGAATGAGAAATACACTGGTGGTAGCATAAGAGAGCACATTTTGAAGATAAACACTACAACATCTAAGCTAAAGGAAATGAATTTGAAGGAAGATGATTTCCTGATTCATTTGATTTTTGCTTCTTTGCCAAAAGAATATGACACTTTTATTGTGAACTATAATATGCGGCCTGAAAGATGGGGCATAGAAAGACTTATTTCAATGTGTGCTCAAGAAGAGGAGAGGATAAAGTCCTCACAGGGTGAATCCGCTCACTTTGTGAAGGATAACAAAAGAAAGAACTTTAATGACAAGAATTTTAAACCACAAGGGAAACCCAAGTGGGATAAGACCTCTTCCTCAAATTCACAGGGAAAGAAAACCCAGGACTCTGAAAATCAGCAGAACAACTCCTATGGTGGAGCTGAGAAAGATCAATGCAAGCACTGCTTTAAGAAGGGACACTACAAGAGGGACTGTCCAGACTTCCTGAAATCTTTACTAAAGAGAGGTGATGAATTTATTACATTTGTAGATGAATCCTTGTATTTATGTTATGCAAAATCCACTTGGTGGGTTGATTCAGGAGCAACTACTCATGTTGCAAATTTTTTACAGGGGTTAAGTGGGACAAGAACCTTGCAAAGAGGAGAAAGAAGGATTAAAGTTGCAAATGGAGTGCAAGCCAATGTTGAAGCCATTGGAGATTTATCTTTAGAATTGAATAATGGCTTTGTACTTAGACTTAAAGAAGTACTTTATGTTCCCTCTTTGCGTAGAAATTTGATAAGTGTTTCGAAACTTGATGATGATGAAATTGATTGCCATTTTGGTAATGGCAAATGTAAGATACTTGTTGATAATGAATGTGTTGGTCTTGCCTTCCGACAAGACAAGCTTTATTTATTATCTCTTAATGAGAATGCGAATAATGTATGCGATAAGAATATGAATGATTCCCCATCTGCGAATGTAACTAAGAAGCGGAAGCGAATTGATGATGCCTTTTCGAAATTATGGAACTGTCGCTTGTGCCATATTTCGAGGGGGAGAATAGAACGGCTGATTAAATAATCAATTCTTCCGCACTTAGAATTTTCAGATTTAGAACAATGCGTTGATTGCATTAAAGAAAAGTATGTCAAGAAAATTAAGGAAAATGCTAAACGAAGCGCAGGAACTTTAGAAATAATCCACACTAATATATGTGGTCCATTTCCTGTGAAAAGTGTGGATGGTTATGATTCGTTTATAACATTCACAGATGACTACTCTCGTTATGGCTATATTTATCCAATTAAAGAAAGATCAGAAGCATTGGATAAATTCAAAATATTTAAAGCTGAGGTTAAAAATCAGCACAATAAGAAAATAAAGATAGTACGATCAGACCGAGGTGGAGAGTACTATAGGCGACATACCCCATATGGCTAAATTCCTGGACCGTTTGCAAAGTTTCTACAGAAAAATGGTATAGTCGCTCAATACTCCACACCGGGGGAGCCTCAGTAGAATGGAGTGGCTGAAAGACATAATCGTACCTTAATGGATATGGTAAGAAGCATGATAAGTTACTCCACATTACCGATTAGTTTATGGATGGAGGCACTGAAAACCGCAATTCACATACTTAATCGAGTACCAAGCAAATCGGTGCCTAAAATACCGTATGAATTGTGGACAGGAAGGGAACCCTCACTTAACCATTTGTGTGTGTGGGGCTGTTCGGCTGAGGCAAAAGTGTTTAACCCAAATATAGGAAAGTTAGACTCCAAGACAATCATATGCCATTTTATTGGCTATCCAGAAAGATCAAAAGGATATCACTTCTATTGTCCTGGCAGACATAAGAAGATTGTAGAAACAAGACACGTTGTGTTCTTGGAGTATAACATGATCAGGGGGAGCATGGTAGCACGAGAAATAAGTCTACAGGAGAAGCGGGTACATGTACCCACTCCGATGGTTGAAAAACCATTCTTTACACTACCTGTTGCTGTTGCACCGACAGTGCAAGACACTATAGTGCCAACACCTGTTGCAAGTTCTCCCGTGACGACAATGAATGAACATGAGGAACCTATCTTTGAGGAGGCTGTCCTTGAGGAACCTATAGAACCAAATGTCGCACATGAGGAAGAACAGCAACAGCCCAATGAGGAACAAGTGCCAGAGACCCCTAGAAGGTCTCAAAGAACAAGAAGGTCAGCAATTTCTAATGACTATGAAGTTTATGAAACAGAAGAATTTCAGATGGGGGATGATCCCACCTCATTTGAAGAAGCCATGAGAAGCGACCACTAATCAAAGTGGCTTAAGGCCAAGGAAGATGAAATGAAATCAATGAGTACCAATAAAGTTTGGGACTTGGAAATTATTCCTAAAGGAGCCAAAACAGTAGGTTGTAAATGGATCTACAAAACAAAATATGACTCCCGAGGGAATGTAGAAAGATTTAAAGCGCGACTTGTGGCAAAAGGCTTTACGTAAAGAGAAGAGATTGATTACAATGAGACGTTTTCTCCAGTCTCATGTAAAGATTCCTTCAGAATTATAATGGCACTTGTAGCCCACTATGATTTAGAGTTACATCAAATGGATGTAAGGACGGCGTTCCTTAACGGGGACTTGGAAGAAAATATTTATATGGCATAACCGAAAGATTTTGTTGTAAAAGGAAAAGAAAATATGGGATGCCGCCTAAAGAAATCAATCTACGGATTGAAGCAATCCTCAAGACAGTGGTATTTAAAATTTGATAGAACAATAAAAGGTTTTGGGTTTAAGGAAAATGTTGAGGACAATTATGTTTACGCAAAATTCAAGAATGGAAAGTACATATTTCTGATTTTGTATGTGGATGATATTCTGCTTGCTAGCAGTGATGTCAATCTACTAATGGAAACAAAGAAATTCTTGTCCTCAAACTTCGATATGAAAGATCTCGGTGAGACCTCATTCGTTTTGGGAATAGAGATTCACCGAGACAGAAGAAAGGGGTTCTAGGATTATCGCAAAAGGCATACATAGAAAAGGTTCTGAAGAAATTTAGTATGCATGCGTACAGTCCTTCACCTGCTCCTATTGTCAAGGGCGATAAATTTGGGGAACATTAATGTCCCAAGAATGAATATGAGATTAATCGAATGAAAGCGGTACCGTATTCTTCAGCAGTTGGAAGTTTACAATATGCTCAAGTGTGTACACGCCCTGACTTAGCTTTTGTTACCGGGTTACTTGGCAGATATCAAAAGAATCTAGAAATAGAACATTGGAAATTAGTGAAGAAAGTCATGCGTTATTTGCAGGGTACGAAAGGCCTCATGCTAACGTATATAAGATCTGATTCCCTGCAGATAGAGGGGTATTCAGATTCTGATTATGCGGGAGAAGAAAGAAAATCCACGTCAGGATATATATTTACTCTCGCGGGAGGGGCTATATCGTGGAAAAGCTCCAAACAAACCGTAACTACATCCTCGACAATGTATGCCGAGTTTGTAGCCTGCTATGAGGCAACGGGGCAGGTGAATTGGCTAAAGAAATTCATACCCGGATTGAAAGTGATTGATAATATCAATGAACCACAGAGGTTGTATTGTGATAACAACCCAGCGGTACAGTATGCTCACAACAATAGGTCAAGTGGTGCTGCCAAACACATTGACATAAAGTATTATGTTGTGAAAGATAAAGTTCGGGATCATATAATAAATCTTGAGCATATAAGTACAGAGAAAATGCTCGCGGATCCGCTCACAAAGGGCTTACCACCCAACGTGTTTAAAAAACACGTAGCCGGCATGGGTTTAAGGGAAATCCTATGATTCCCGAACATATGAAGGGCCCAGAAGAAAGTTTCATTCCAAAACGGAGAAATGTGTTGTGGCTGTTAGTCTAACGGCACTAATTGTTGTGACGATGAGACAGTTCAATGCACTAATCTGTAATGGAATAGGATAGAAGCAAGAAAAATATGAATCGAAAGTGTTGAGTATGAAATTAAAGAACGAAGAATAGATGGGAGATCAAGGGGGAGAATGTTAGGATTGATCTCCCACCAATTAGGCCCAACGACCTAACTGGGCCCTGTTCTCGCGTCCTGATCGGGGGCGCCCAACCCTACATGGTTGGTGGGCCCCCGTCACACTGCGCTATATATAGAGGTGGGGGCCGGCCGGCTATAGGTACGAGGTTCACCTCAGCCGCCACTCCCCACCGATATTCCCGATCCCGATCTGAGAGGGGCGCAGCCAGTGACGGGAAGCAGCCACCGTCGCCAGCAACGCCACCCGACGCCACTGCACCGGCCATCTCCATCTCCAGCGAGTCGATGGCGCCGGCGAACGACCCCAACACCGGCGCCTCCAGCGGATCGGCTACTCCCGCACCGAATCCCGCTCCTACTGATGGTCTACGATTTCTCTCTCTTTATCTACTGTTTTCCAATAGATCACGAAATAGGACCGATACATATATTTATACTATGAATCTTTCACTGCTATGATGAACCCGATCTAATGAACCTAAGAACTTTGAAGCATAACAATTTCATCCCATCCATCCCATGTTTTGCACGAACTGGATACGCCCGCATGGACCTGGACCAGGCCTTCGGTAGTTCGGTCTATCGTCTCATCGGCTCCGCATCCGCATCCAACCAGGTGTCGCCGACCGGCCGACGTACTATATGGGAAAGGGGCCACGAGGGGCCCCCGGTCGCGTGGATAGGACGGTACTAGGCCCTTGTTTAGATTGAAGAAAATTTCAACCCGATGAATAGTACCACTTTCGTTTTATTTGGCAAATATTGTCCAATCATGGACCAACTAGGCTCAAAAGATTCATCTCGTGATTTCCAACTAAACTGTGTAATTAGTTATTTTTTTTTACCTACATTTAATACTTCATGCAAGCGGTTAAAAATTGATGTGATGGAGAGAGAGTGAAAAAACTTGGATCTTTGAGACAAACTAAACAAGGCGTAGGATTGAACTGGAGCTACCAACGTGACAGACACGTATGACCAGACCAACGCGGTGAATCTGTGGGCGGACGGACGTAATAAAGAGAGTTTACCAGAGCACTTTCACCGGCTACGTCTAGTCTAGGGCATCATCACCTCCAGGTCCTGCCGGGCACACCGCACACGCTACGCCGCTCCCTCAGGCTGCACGGCGTCGACCGGCCGGACGCTGCAGCTGGTGCCGGGGTCCAGGCAAGGCGGCGATCAATGATCAGATCGCCCACAGGCCACGGGCCGGACGCAGAGGCAACTCAGGCAGAGGCCCCTCCCGCGTCCGTCAAGGGAGGAGGGAAAGGCAAGCGCATCGCATCGCATCTCCCCCTTGACAGCTAAACGCCTCCCCGCGCCGCGCCAAGCGGAGCAGATCAGATACGCGCGGGAGTGGGGCCCGTTCGTTCGTTCCCTGGCGGACAAAAACAAAAGCGAGGGGGCGAGAAAAGGACAAACTCAGATTCTGATCTCATCCACCCGCGTCCCGCATCCGCCTCAGCCACCACCACTCTACCCGGACGGGCCCCCGCCGCGCGTGGCCCACCCGACCCAATCACCCACGCACCCACCCACCCCGGGCTGCAGTGGCGGGGCCCACGAGCCCAATCTCTGCGCGCAGTGGTGGTGCCGGGGCATGCAAACAGTGCCGCGTCGTCCTCCTGACCGCAGTCCAGTTCGGCACGGGTGCCATCTGCTGCGGTGCTGCCCCGCTGCCATGGGGTTATCTGCCGGCAGCCTTGAGTGCTGGGCTCGTATCCTGGATCAGGCATGCACTCAGGCTCAGGCGGCAGGCAGGCAGCCCGGCACAGGAACGCACCTTTGCCTCTTCTGGGATTCGGGGTATCAGAGAATGCGAGGGTACATTGGTCGGGGTCACGAGCTCCCTAGTGAAGGTTTTTACTGTACTCTTCATTTTACTAAGGCACCGTTTGGATGCCAAAATTTTTGGCAAAACGTACTGTAGCGTTTTCGTTGTTATTTGACAAATATTGTCCAATCATGGTCTAATTAGGCTTAAAAGATTTGTCTCGTCTATTTCGTCTAAACTGTGTAATTAGTTTTATTTTTTATCTATATTTAATGCTTCATGCATATGTCTAAAGATTCGATGTGACAGGGAATCTGAAAAATTTTGCAAAATTTCTCGGAACTAAACAGCCCCTAAGCAGAATTACCGTACGGCGCTAGTTTTTTTTGGGTCCAGTGCGCAAGGCTTCTTTTATAGGGTTTTCAGTGATGATTTGCGTCTAGGACAAAAGTCAGGATGTTCCTACTGTTTTTTTCTCGAATACGCAAAATGTTTACGTATCTTTGTATTTAAGAAGGGGTTTTTACATCGCCAAAGGCGTACATGGGAGGAGATGATTTTACATTAAGCACAGTCTGCAAATACACCAAGCCGACTACTCATCTACTAGACGACCTAGGTGAAATGTCCTAATATGGCTAGAGGAGGGGAGGTGAATAACCTATTAAAAAATCTACAAACTCACTGCAAATGCACCAAGCCGACTACTCACGTACTAGACGACCTAGGTTAAAGGCCACTGCCTCTATCCATTGGTTAGCTATGTTTTGGATGACCAATAACACATGTGGTATGGTTGGTGCTGCCTTGCGGAAACATATTGCAGTGCGCTCCTTCCATAGCTTCCATGCCACCGGCGTGAGGAGGGAGTCTGCTCCTTTCCTCTTGTCTCCATTCCAACGAAGTCGCCACGATTCCCACCAGGCCCGTATGGATTCACCTCCAATTAGTGCCGCGTTGGCGCCAAGCCTCGCTAGGATGTTCCACCACACTTGCTTGGAGAAGGAGCAGGAGGCGATGATGTGGTCGATGGTCTCTGGGTTTTGGTCGCACAAGAAGCAATGTTCGTTGGCGTCCAATCTGTGTCGAGCCAACCTGTCTGTTGTCCAATGGCGCTTCCGCAGTGCGATCCAAAGGAAGATTTTGACCCGTAACGGTGCCCATGTGCCCCATAGCCGATCACATCCTGGGGTTGGGTGTACGATGTTCCTACTGTAATTCTGTAAATGCTTCTTTTCTTTTTATTTTTTTTTGTCGTTGCCCTTTTATTTTTATTCACTAAGGCCCTCCACAATGCGATTCAAGAGTGATGCCCAAATAGATAAGAGAAGATTCAAGCATCACATAGAATATAAAATGAGTGCAGGACACCAATGTAGGAACATGTGTATCTATTTTTTTGTTGCTTTGCTTGTGGGTCCCAGTGATGCCTATGAATGCTCAGCACAGCAAGGTGTGAAGAGCGATGCCTAATTTCTCACCTGTGGGTCCCAACTTCTTTTCTAGCTTTACTCAACACTGCAGAAGGCCTAATGGCATTCACACTCAGAGCCGTTAGGCTCTCTCAAGCAAACATGTAGGAAAGAGAAGCAGGAGACAAGAAATGGTCGCTGCGTTCGGTAAGAATCTAGTTCCATACGGTGTGAGACCTACACGTGCAGTGTGCCTCGTGTGTCCGTTTGAAAGTCCCTAGTTTAGTTTTGACTAATTGATAAAACCTAAGTACTAATCACATGTGCTCGAGTGTTGATAATAAAATGTGATTGATACACTCCTAAGTGATGGCAAGATGCATGTTGATCATGATGACTTGGTGCCATACTCGGAGAAGAAGAGGAGATGGAGTGCAATCCTATGGAGCTCAAGGCAAAGGTATAGATAGGATTTGCTTTTGGTGATCAAGACACCATAGAGGGTATGATCACACTTAGGATCGATAGCCGTACTATAAAGTGGAAAATTTTCGGGGCTATTGATTACTTAAGTGCCACTAGATGAGGATTCATTTGCATATGCATTTAGATCTAGTGGTGAGCTAACTTAACGCCTCGAAAATATTTGGGAAAATGCTAACACACATACACATGGTGATGTACACTTGGTGATGTTAGCATATTTACGAAGACGGTGGAGTTTGAGCGGTAGAGATGGGTTTGGGGCATTTTTTGTGGAAGTGAAACGCCTATGTTCCACTACGCCGGAGGCAGAGTTTTTCTCTAAGTCATCGTGGATAGAAACGGAGGCCAACGGAGGTCACTGGGGTGACCGGACGCTGAACTGGACGCGGTCTCGGCATGACCGGACGCGTCCGGTCAGTTCTTCCCCCGTGCTACGAATGCGCGCACCGGCGCATCCGCTCACTCGCAGGACCGGCACGTCCGGTCAGGCGCCAGAGGGACAGCAAATGCAAAGGGTCGATTGGACGCAATGGCGTGTCCAGTCACGATAGCGGCGCGTCCGGTCACGTGGTCAGCAACGTGAATCAGTGGCGACCGGACCCCTAGGCGCGTCCGATCAGTTTTGATTGGCGCGTCCGGTCACTCTAGTGCGTAAACATGTACATTTAAGTGACTGTTACGATCGAACAAACGATATTCAAAGCAAGACACGTGGCGTTCATCGGGGAGGTCGCGGTAGAGCGACCGGATGCTGTGGCGCGTCCGGTCAGACCGGACCAGTGCGTCCGGTCACCCCGAGTGTGGCTGTTTCGTGAGCCAACGGCTCTATTCTTTTGGGGCTCCTATAAATACTTATTGGCCGGCTCCTAGAGGTCTCTCTTGGATACTTTGACTCTCTAACATCCTCTTGAGCTGAGCACATCCCCTCCCACTCATGTCCCTTGCTTGATTGTCTAATCAAAGTGAATTTAGTGATCTCGAGTGTATTTACGTGTGAGTTTGCATCTAGTTGGCACTTGGGTGTTCTCTTGACCGCGGGATTCTTGTTACTCTTGGTGGTTGCCGCCACCTAGACGGCTTGGAGGCAGCGGAGGAGTTGTGGCAAGAGTGGTGCTTGTTCTTGGCCACCTCCCGATGATTTGTGAGGGGTGTTGTTCCTTCCCCAGCGGAGCGCCAAAGACAACTCTATTAAATTTCTCGTGTAATTGAGGCCTCGTTTAGTTCGGTGAATTGGGGAGAAAAACACTGTATCAGAATTCCTGTAGCATTTCATTTATATTTGGTAAAAATTATCCAAATTTTGACTAACTAGGCTTAAAATGTTCATCTCGCAAAGTACAACAAAACCGTGCAATTAGTTTTTGATTTCATCAACATTTAGTACTCCATGCATTTGCCGACATTTTGATGTGACAGGGAATCTTCTTTTTGCATAGTGAAATTTAGGGGAGAATTGGGAGAACTAAACAAGGGCTGAGTTACCTCACTTGCGGTAGGTTCTTGTGGTGCTCTTGGGGAGCTTGGCTTTGGATTGCCAATTAGCCGTCGAACCACGAAGTGGTGGTCGACACAACGAGGACGTAGCGTGTCGGCAAGCACGTGAACCTCGGAAGAAAAATTATGTGTTACATTTGTGATTGATTTCTTAGATTTCTCCCGGTGATTGGTCTTCATATTGTTGTGATTGGTTCATTCCTCGACACGGCGGTATAAAGATCACATACCTCTCTTTTACATTCCGCAAACTAGTTGTAACAAGCTCTTTAGTGTAATTAGTTTTGAGAGCTTGTTTTTATCTTTGCTAGTGTAGCTTGTCACCTAGTTGAGCTCTTTAGTGTAGCTAGCTTGTGAGAGCTCGTAGTGACTTAGCCTTTGTTTGTTATAGTGATCATAGTTACTAGAATTGTTGGATAGGTGGCTTGCAACCCTTGTAGAGCTAGAGCAAATTTGCATTTCGCCATTTGTTATACTAACCTTTTGCTCTAGTGAGTTTGTAAAATTTTTAATAGGCTATTCACCCCCCTCTAGCCATATTAGGACCTTTCACTGTTCTCGCGCTTTAGGATGATGGCGGAGCAGACAAGTTGAGGTAGCGGTCTATCCAGGGCGAGGTGATGTGTGTGGTGTCAGTGAGGAGCCTCAGTGGGTTAAGGTGGTGGCCTTAGTCTCCAGTGCCAGTAGGAGGAGAGGCCGCATGACGCCGACAACGTAGGGACAACGGGCCGTTGTGAAGGCACGGGATGGAACTCCGTGGGACAAAGTCAATGGCGCGGAGGTGGAGAGTGCGAGGCGCACAACACGAGGAGGGGTGCGTGTTGAAGGCAAAGACGGAGCACGACGGGCTACCATCGAGGCGTGGTGAAGGTGGAATAGAGCGCATCCGGTTGCTAGAGGCATACAAAGGAGGGGCGCATGGCAAGCTCGGCTACATCTGCTATGGCTCCAACGGCGATTGCGTTGCAGGGCGGAACGCCGCCACCAACACGGGAGACGTGAAGCATGATGTCATGGCTGCCGACACAGAAGATGACTCGGTGATCGATAACAACACGCGAAAGAGGATGACAACCACCGGTGCTTGTGTTGTTGCGCTGATGAAGCTGACAAGTTGCGCTTCCCTCAGCGTTGAGAGTACATGAGCCCACCACATCTGATGATTGGTGCGGGAAAGCTTCTCGATCATGGGAAAGTCGAGCGAGGGAGAAGCAGACGCACCTAAGGACGATGGGAACGAATGCCATGGGTGAGTTCCGTTAGGAGATTGGCTCTGATTATTACCATGTGAAAATGGGTGGAATGAGTTGCCTCACCTGAGGGCTCGGAACCAGGAACAACCCCTGATGTGGCTTGTACAACAAACCAAATACTACTGGACATCTATAGCAAACTATCTACCTTGGATTACAAGATATGGAACACGCTCAACCAACCCTCTAGATAACACGTATCTTAACATACTCTTCTCTCTGTTCATCTTCTTCCCCCCAAGTTTCATCCTCTCAATTCTAATGAAGCACAAGCCATTAGGAGGGGGTGATCCGCCACTGACTGCAGGACGCAAGGATCTTACAGGAGAATTCCATGCGGGTCTCCAATTTTGTGCATTATATGTATCCTCACTACAATTATCAATACGTCTTCAAGCAACTTCCAATCTTCCATCATCCTCAGCGATCTGCCGTGCCAACAGGAGGTATATTTCAAGGAAAAAGGCTAAATAAAATTTGGGCCCTAAAACGTGGTGCGGGTTCCAGCATCATCTTGTGATTATAAGTTGAACCTGAGACCAAATCCGCACTCTACTCGCTGTCTCGCTGCTTGTGACCTTGAAACTGCCAGAATTAGACAATTAGTGCGTTCTAACGTCCTCGTTCTAGGACGTCGTCTACAATGGATTAGAATTGGTCGTCCAGCCAAGTTTTCAGTCATAGCAAAGTCCCTGCAGATAATAAGGCCATGTTTGGTTAGTCTGGATTGCCCGAGGAATTTGTAGATGATGAAAAAGGGTAGATCCAGTGCCAGAGGCTCCCACACGAGTGAGGTCTAGGGAAGAGAATAACCGAAGTAAAGTCTTATCCCTGCAGAAATTCTACAGAGAGGCTTCGAACCCAGGACCTGGTAACTCGACGAGCTAGCACTCACTAACTGCAGCAGGCCTGCCTTTCTTGTAGATGATGAAAGCTTATATAAATTAGAGAAGCAATACGGCTAGGAATAGTTCCAGGAAGCAAATATGTGATAACCGAGATTGCCCTAAAGCAGCCCCAACACACGTTGAGTATAGGAGTTTAACGTAAACAAATACTCAGCTAGAAGGATTGGAGACGACGACAACGACTCCATTTCAATTCGTAGCAGCAGCAGCTCTTGTGGACCTTTTCTGTTTGGTCGTATTCACACTATCAAGTAGGAGTATGTTAGAGGAGTCAAGGGTCTATTGGGCCTTAGCCCGTTAGGGTTAGTTAGTCGCTTGCTTAGGGGCCAAGTAAGACCTCTTCTCTATATAATGAGAGGAGATGTATCAATCTAAAATCAAGCAAGAGATTAGAAGGAAAAACCTTCTCTCTTGCCGGCCGTGGGCGAAGCCCCGCGGCCGGCGTTCCCAGCGCCCCTTGTAGCCCTAGCCACCGGTCCTCTGCCTCTCTCTCAGCCCGTGAACAGTACCCGCGCGTTACTGTAGCGCCGCGGGTACTGTAGCGCGTCGCTCTCTTCCTCAATCCTCCTAATCTCAACAGCGTCCATAACATCTGGTATCAGAGACCATGGCTGGATCCTACGCCTCCATGCCTCCGCCCTCCGCAGCTTCGGGAGGTCGGCCCCTCACGCTGGAATCCCTCGCCGCCATGATCGCCGAGACGTCGCGGAACATGGCGCGGGTGGAACGGAACATCACGGCGATGCAGTCCGCGTGGACGGGGCTCACACAGCTCCCACCACCGCCGGCATCCCTGCCTGCACCAACGACGGCGCCGCCGACCAGCTTCTTCTCCGGTGTGCCCCAAAGCGGGACGGCGACGCCACTGCACATGCTGTTGTGCCCAACGTCCTCATCTCCCATCCCGACATGGGCGCTTATGGGTACGGCACCGGGACCGGACTGCACGACGGCCACCTCCCCTACACCAGCGGCCGTGCCCACCTCCGACGTGCCTTCAGCACCGATCTCCGGGAACTTCTACGGTGACACCGATGGGACGTTGTTCTATGGGGGCTCCCCTGCCCCATCTGCTGCCATCTTCGCCACCAGGCATGGGCAGCGCACCATCTTCAAGCGGCGGCGGCGTGTCATCACTGCAGCTCGGCTAGCTGCAGCAGCCTTGCAGCTGCTCGAAGAGAGGAAGGAGATTGCGCAGGACGGTGCCCGCCAGGTGTCAGCAGCAATGCGGTTGCAGGCTGCTGCACGTGGCCTCCTTGCGCGTCGGCAGGTGCGGGAGATGCGTGATCTGCAGCTGATTTGGCCCTGCACCCCTTCGCCGCTCCTCCAAGGTGTTCTTCGCCACGTGGAGTTTGATTTCGTCCGCTGCGTCGGGGATCTTCAGCATACGTTCGGCGTGCATGTTGTTTTTCCAGTGGGCGGCGAACTCCAACTCTGCGGCAGCGACGGTAGGAGAGGCGCTCCCTTCCTTGTCCACAACGAGGACGCACTGCCTAGCGCCGCCACATTCCGCCACCGGCCACCGCGAGGACGTCTCCGCTGGTCGCTACTACGACCACATCCAATTCCAGGTGGCCATACACATGCACCACTTTCATCCATATGGTGCCCATGGGATCCAGGTGGCTGTACACGTGCGTATCCAGCGTGCAGACGGTCTCCACCTTATGTTCAAGGGTCAAAAATAAAGAGTTTGAGTCTATTTCAGGTTGAGAATAATAAAATAAGCCGAGATGTAAAATGTTTATTTTTAGGTGTTAGGTTTCTGTTTCGTCGAGTCGTCGTTAGGTTGCAGCTCGAGGACGAGTTGCATGTCCAGGTGGGGTGTAGTGTTAGAGGAGTTAAGGGCCTATTGGGCCTTAGCCCGTTAGGGTTAGTTAGTCGCTTGCTTAGGGGCCAAGTAAGACCTCTTCTCTATATAATGAGAGGAGATGTATCAATCTAAAATCAAGCAAGAGATTAGAAGGAAAAACCTTCTCTCTTGCCGGCCGTGGGCGAAGCCCCGCGGCCGGCGTTCCCAGCGCCCCTTGTAGCCCTAGCCACCGGTCCTCTGCCTCTCTCTCAACCCGTGAACAGTACCCGCGCGTTACTGTAGCGCCGCGGGTACTGTAGCGCCGCCGCTCTCTTCCTCAATCCTCCCAATCTCAACAGCGTCCATAACAGAGTACTTCTACATGCGCTCGCTTTTTTTTTAAAGGCATGGTTTCTAATAGTGGACGGACAAACGAGTACATCATATGGAAGAAATATGCAGCCACGAGGATCATCACAAAAGTATATATAGTTAGGCGAGAAAATTAAGGAGAATACAGTAGTATTGCTATACAGATTTTAAACTCTTGTTATTGCTTATAGTGCAATTTATTTATTTAGAAAAAAATGTGAATCGAATAGTGTGAAGAGAGGGATTTGCTAATGGCAGGTGTGGTTGTTGTTACTTGTTAGCGTGCAGTGTAGGGGAGTTTTCAAACTCAAAGTGGCATGTAGGACTATTCAACTTTCCGAGGATCCGCAGCAACCTGCAGTTTTTGGTTCGTACCTGAGTCATCATGCCATTTGCAAGCATATAGGTTGATTGTGTGTGTGATTACCGAACCAGGCCCATCCGGTGCAACTGGGTGGATGTAATGTCAGTCTGTTAGGTCCTCCAATAATCATCCAGAGATAGGGAGATCAGAGATCTTGCCTGTTTTGGCTGCACATGGTTCCTCTAATAAAAAAAAGGGCGCCATAAGTGCCTCCGATCCTGCTAACACTGCTGGTATGTGGTTGTATATTCTGTCCGCGCAACTTCCCTGTCCTCGATTGGGAAAACGTCAGGGATCGATTTTCGCACGCTGATGCTAGCCATAGCTCCTGCAAACCCTTCTGCTTTCTTGGTCGAGGAAATAAAGGGGATAATTCATCTACCTAGTATCGCATAATTGTTGCCAAATCCCCTCTCACGATACTTTAAATAGCTTGTCTAGTCTAGGCACGGAGAATGATTTCCTGCGACTGCGAATGCGAAGCATATCAGATCTGAAGGGCGTCGGCGTCAGGCGCATCAGATGCTGGGGTGTGGGGTGCGTCCGTCCGTCCACCGGCGAGTGGAGATGCCGGTAGCTCTCGTCGGCAGCCGTCGGATAGAAATTCCCCCTGACGCGACGAGCGAAAGGCGCCGGGCCGGGGCCGGATGCATCGGTAGCTTTTGGCGGCACATTCCCCTGGCGCCCCGGATCAGCGAGCTGAGCACGGCGCAGAGCCAGCAACTGTTCTGTGTTCACCCAGGCCTCGTTTAGTTCACGGAATTGGGAAGAAAAATACTGTATCATAATTCCTGTAGCATTTCGTTTGTATTTGGTAAAAATTATCTAAATTTTGACTAACTAGGCTTAAAATGTTCGTCTCGTAAAGTACAACAAAACTGTGCAATTAGTTTTTGATTTCATCAACATTTAGTACTCCATGCATTTGCCGACATTTTGATGTAACGGGAAATCTTCTTTTTGCATAGTTAAATTTGGAGAGAATTGGGGGAGCCCAGGCGGGGCGGGCGGCCCAGACTGCTGCTGCGCGTTGCTAGATCCTAGCTTTTGTCCTGGCTGCTTTCTGCGGCTGCCTTTTCCTGATTCCTCCACCAGAACTGGGGCGGGCGGCAGCATCAGCCAGAGGAGAGAGCACATGAGCAGGCAGCAGCGTGTGCAAGAAAAGCAGGGAAAGTAGATTGGGTGGATAGAAATAACCAAAGTACCAAGTGGCCTTGTTTAGATCTCAAATATTTCTCGAAATTGCACTATGCAAAAAGAAGATTCTCCGTCACATCAAAATGTCGGCACATGTATGGAGTACTAAATTTAGATGAAATCAAAAACTAATTACACAGTTTTGTTGTATTTTGCGAGACGAATATTTTGAGCCTAATTAGTCAATGTTTGGACATTTTTTACCAAATAAAACGAAATGCTACAATGTAGCACAGTGCTGCACAGTGATTTCGCCGCCGCCAATTCCGGGCAACTAAACACGCCCTTGTTGTTACCCCGGCAATAATGCAGCGCTCATTCGGTCATTCATTCCTCCGGCCGGCTCTAGTGCCCTCTACTCTAGTCTCCTGGATGGATCTGCCAGGGTGCACCGTGCAGCACAGGTGGCGCCTCTTTTCCATTTTCTTTCTTTTTTATGATTCCTGGTAATGTTTTTCCCACTGGGCATTGACACGTGGATATACATACGGCCGGCGAATGATTATGTATGAGATCCATTTTGGAAGGTTCCGGCTTCCGTAGGAGCTTGGGCCCTGTTTAGATCCCAAAATTTTCCCTCAATTTCACTATGCAAAAAGAAGATTCTCCATCACATCAAAATGTCGGCACATGTATGGAGTACTAAATGTAGATGAAATTAAAAACTAATTGCACAGTTTAGTTGTACTTTGCGAGACGAATCTTTTGAGCCTAATTAGTCAATGTTTGGACAAAAATTCACAAATACAAACGAAATGCTACAGTGTGGAAGAATTCACTGTGCAGATTTTGGAGGGCCCAAATTGGGCGAACTAAACACGGCCTTGGTGTTTGCAGATTCAGAGGATGCAATCAGTTTTCCTTTCCTTCTCTCGTTTCCTTGGAACGGAGCGGCTTGGGTCGGTGGTCGCGCCCGCCGATTGCCCGAGCGGGTCAGTTTCTCCATCATGCGCAGCAAAGACCCCCCAAGTCCCCAAGGAAAGGAAAGGAAAGGAAGCCGGCCAGATCGACGACGGAATGTACCCCTGTCTCGGTGTCTCCCTAACTAATTCCGGTGCGCCCGACTTTAATGCCGCGTTCCGTGCCGCCATCATGCTGCATGCCTTTGTTTTTGGACGGACGACGCAACAATAACAGTAACTCCGGCGGCCTCAGACCGGCCGTGCCGTGAAGGCACGCCATTGCATGGATCGGAAACGCCAGCTCGCTCGTGCAGGCTGAGATGTGACCTCGTGGGGGCGAAGGAAGGAAAAGCAAAGCAAGCAGCTGCTGCTCCATCTGACCTCCATGCATGCGGCCATGCCGATGCCGGCACGTCCCAAGGCGAGGCGACAGGACAGGGGCCGCTGGCTCACCTGAACAAAACCCACACACCTCGCTGTCGGTGTCGCCCTCGCCCGCTTGCGTTTGCGTAGATTTTCTCCCCGCGCCTGGTCGCTCTCTCTCGTGGTCACGTCGTACGTATAAATGCCTAGTCATACTACCAACATGCACCTGCCTCCCTGTCCAAGGAAATAAATGCAACGCCATTCCTGATTCCCCTACAGTATTTTCCATTTTTTTCCCTACCCGATTCGGGCACTGTTGCTACAGTGTTCTGGTCGGAACACTGTAGCAACTTTTGTTCTTTAGTGCAAAAAATTGTCCAAAAAATAATTAATTAGACTCAAAATGTTCGTCTCGTAAAGTATAACAAAATTGTGCAATTAGTTTATGATTTCATCTACATTTAGTACTCCATGCATTTGCCGACATTTTTATGTGATGGGGAATCTCCTTTTTGCATAGTGGAATTTGGGTATCTAAACAAGGCCCTAGGCTTGTTTAGTTGCCGACTCGGGGTGGCCGATTCGGCACAGTGCCACCCCGAGTACTGTAGCATTTTTTTTTTTTGTTTTTTAGTGTAAAAAATTGTTTAAAAATTGATTAATTAGACTAAAAATGTCCGTCTCGTAAAATACAACAAAACTGTACAATTAGTTTTTGATTTCATCTACATTTAGTACTCCATGCATTTACCGGTATTTTAATGTGACGTGGAATTTCTTTTTTGTATAATAAAATTTAAGGAGAATTTGAGAACTAAACGAGGGCCAGGACGAGAGAGACCTGTCTCTCTCGGTCTCTCCGTATCCTTTGGACTCGTCAACGGCTGCAGGCGCGGCCACAGCCCACAGCCCACAGCCCACAGCCCACGCAGAAATGATGAGGTGGCCATTTACGTACAATATTAGACTCTACTGCTAGGGACCAGTGCAGATAAATCTTCTCTCTCGCTGTCTCCGTCCCAGAAAAAATATAATTCTAGCACGGTATTACCTTAAGTTTAGCCAACTATAGATAAAAAATATTCATTTTATGATATCAAATAAATATCATCAGATTAATTATAAAATATATTTTTATAATAAATTAATTTAAAGCTATAAGTGTAAATATTATTTACTAAAAACTTAGTGCAACGTGAATTACTTTACGTGGCACGCAACCTATTGTTACGTTCTTTTTAGGACGCAGGTAGTAGATCAGATCAGATCAGATGGCAACAGTGAGGTAAGTACTATCTTAGGGCGTGTTTAGATGCGAAAATTTTTGGGGAAAAGGTTCTGTAGCACTTTTCGTTGTTATTTGACAAAATTTTTCTAACCATGGACTAACTAGGCTCAAAAGATTCATCTCGAGGCTATTTTTTTACCTACATTTAATGCTCCATGCATACGTCTAAAGATTCGATGTGACAGTTACTATGCAAAATTTTTTGGCTCATTTTGGGTATCTAAACATGCCCTTAATCTGCTCGTATGGTAGGCAAGTGTGTTGGAAACTACTAAAAAAACTGCACTGCCAACGACCGCTGGCTTCTGATAAACTAATCCAGATTTAGATGGACACATCGCACATCAGGCTATCCAATCAGAGGAGCAAGGGATGAACTCTCTTTCTTAACAGCGACATTTGTTAGGGAGCAAAATAGAAAAAAAAAAAAAACAGGGGCGTCAATGATGGAGAGCATTAAGATCATGACTTCAACACAGCCGAACGTTCACATACAAGAACATAAGCATCATCACTGTACCAGTAGCATGATTCATCAAGCTGGTCTCTTTTTTCTCAGGGCTACAAAGAAGCTCTTTTATAAGTCGCGCAGATTTACAAATGGCTGATGATGGCTACAATTTTAATTTGCTACTGCAACAAACTCCAATTTGAGCTGCTCCAATGTTTGTTCTAGGGAGGCAGAAACACAATGTGATCAAGTGTTGCAACCCTTGCTACTACATACTAGTAGGACTATATATCATATAACACTCTTCTTACCTCCATCAAAGGAGGTGCTGAGGAAGAAAACTGACAGAGCAGATTAAGCTCTGAATCTCCACTTTTGACGCTCGCAGATGGTTTGACTCCCACAGGATCCGATTATCATACATGTAGGTGTAGTAATCCTCAGAGTTATTCATCTCCATTGCTACGCCTTGCCTAGGGATCGATTATTCAACCCTGCCTATATTTATCCATATATGAAAACAGAAACCTCTTATCATCATGCACAACGGTTGCATCACTTGTTTGACGGGTCACTTCTAGCTGCTCTGAACAAAAGGTGGTTGCGTTGCATTGCATCACTCAAGAACAGAGAGTCTCGACCCTGGACGGAATCTTGGCGCGATCGCAAACATTGAAGTCGTTCCCCGAAGATGGTGGAGGCGAGAAAGTTGTCGAGTCACAATTCGGTGTACAACCCTCTAAAATATATCATCTCTTCTACGGCTAACTTTTTATGTCATCAGAAACAAGAACAATGGAAGGAGGAGTGGGGGAGAACATGACAAATAGCAGCAGCGGTACACGAACGAACATCAACAGCAACAATGGTTGGGCGACGAGACGAGATGGTAGGAGGAAGGAAGGAAGGAAGGAACGCATGGACGGACGGATTGCTAATTCCCAAGAATTCTTGGACTCTATGAGATTGAGACTGAGATGGGGGTTGAGCCTTGCTCGATTTGTATGCCGATCTGTGGGAAGCAGCGGCGATTGCGCAGCAGGCAGGAGGGGGACAGGAAGCAGCAAACGAATTTCGAATTTTATGTACCCGAGGCCGAGGGCGGCGGAGGCGGCCGCCCGCCCGCAGTCTCTCCGACGCCCATCGCCGTCCGTCGTCGGACGGACCCCCGGCGGTCCGGCCCTCAGTGGTCTCCGGACGTCGGGAACAGCGTGAGCTCGCGGCGGCCGCCGCTGCCGCCAGCGCCTCGGGATCCGAGGTCCATCTCGTCGGCGAAGGAGGCGGGCGCCATCATCCCCATCCCGTTGCCGGCGCCGACCATGCGGTGGTGGTGCATCCCGGGCGGGCCGACGACTGGCGGCACGGCGACGCGGCTCAGGAAGCCGCCGTGGTCGAAACCGGCGCCAGCGGCGGCGCCACCGTAGTGGTGGCCGAGTGGGCGCGCGGCGGCGGGGTGGTGGAAGTGACCGATCTGCGGGGCGTGGTGCTGGTGGTGGTGGTGCGCGGCGCCGCCCATGGGGGAGAAGGGCGGGTAGGTGTCGACGGGCGCGCGGTGGCCGTGGCCCGGCGGGAGGAACGGGACGGGCCCCGTGGCGAAGAGGTGCTCCGTGGCGGCGTCGGTGCCGGAGCCGGATGAGTGGCTTCCCCCCGCGCCGCCGCCGCCGCCGCCTCCCCCTCCCCCTCCGCCGCCGCTGAGCCCCTGCATGCGCTTGAGGTAGAGGCGGTACTTCTGGAGGTGGGACGCGACGTTCTCGCGCGTGAGGCCGTCGACGCTCATCAGCTGCATTATGGTCTTGGGCACGGCGTTCTTGATGCCGAGGTGCGCCACGGCGTCGACGAAGCGCTTGTGCAGCTGCGGCGTCCACACGAGGCGCGGCCGCTTGAGCGTCCGCGCCGGCTCGTCGCCGGCGCCGCCGCCCCCGCCGCCGCTGGAGCCCGCGGCCGACGACGCGCCACCGCCGTTGATGTCGGGCCCGCCGCCCGCGCCCGCCACCGCGCCACCACCACCCGCCCCGCCGGCGCCGGCGCCGCCGTGCGTGGCGATGTCGAAGGCGACGGCGAGATCGGGCGTGATGAGCGTCTGCGTGAGCGGCATCAGCTCGTCCGGGCGCGGGAGCTGCTGCTCCTCGCCGCCGCCGCCGCGCGCGAACCAGCTGGGCTCCTCCTCCCTCATGGCCGCGCGCGGGAGCTTCTCCTCTGCTCTCCCTCCTCTCCTGGGGGCGAGCAGAGCAATTCTTGCAGCTCGCTCGACTCCACGCCGAGGCAGCAGCAGGAGCAGTGGCTCAACTCCAACTCCACTCCAGCAGGAGCAAGCGAGGAGGGAGGGGTTACTTCGAGGTGGATCTCTCTTCTCCCAAGCTTTCTTTCCTGCTGCCGTTCGTTCTCTCTCCTCTCTCTCTCTCCTTTCTCTCTCTTGTGGAGTATCTCACACAGCACAGCGTGTCTGCTGCGTGTGTTTAGGAAGGGAGGGTGTTTTCCCCTGCTGCTACTGCTGCCGTATGCCGTGCCATGATATCCTCTCCTCTCCGCCCCTCGAGTCTTTCTTTCTCTAGCCGCTGCCGATGATGGATGAGCGAGAGAGAATCTGGCGAGTGAGTTTGGGTTGCTGTGCTGGACCTGGACTGGTTTAATTATTATTAGTGGCCGGCCTGCCCTCCCGTCCGTCCAAACCTATTTCTGTGCCATCGTTGGTTCCTTGCTTGCTGGCTTGCTGCTTTCCCAAAACACAACCCAATATATTCCCAGTATTTCGGAGCCGGGATTAAGTGAATTTCATCCAAAACAGTTCTTCTCGCAGGGGATTACGACTGGACTGACAGATCAGATGTTGGACGGAGCTGCCCGCTGCGGGGCGAACTACGGGTGGACGGTGCGATCCAGTGGAGTGAGATGGAGAATCAGATGAGGCGATGATGATATCTTAGGCCTTGTTTAGATGCTTTGGACATCAAAGGTGGCATTTTGCACTGCAGTGTAATGTAGCATTTCGTTTGTATTTGGTAAAAATTGTCTAAACATTGACTAATTAGGCTCAAAACGTTCGTCTCGCAAAGTACAACAAAACTATGCAATTGGTTTTTGATTTCATCTATATTTAGTATTCCATGCATATGCCGATATTTTGATGTGATGATAATCTTTTTTTATATAGTAAAATTTGATGGTAAACTTTGAGATCTAAACATGGCCTTAGCTGAAGTTTGGTTTGTCCTCATGTAGCCATGTCTCGCGCCGGATCACACGCACGCACCTCTCCCTTCACTTCTTCTCTTCTTTCTACTAGTACTGTCTACTAGTTGTACTCGTACTACTAGAATAGATAGAAATCGGGGAGGGGACGAATCTTTGTTTGGCTTGCTGGTTCCGTTCCGTTTTCTCTCGGCATCATCGTGTTGTGTTGTGCAGTATCTCCGAGGTGGATATCATTCGCATCACGTCGCACCGGTGGATCCTGGATCTGGCAAGCAAATGTGTGCTCTGCTGCGTGTCCAGGCATTAATGCGCGTACGGGTGCAGTTTGGCTGAATCTGATGGAGTGCTAGTGGTAGTACTAAATAAAATCTAAAGACAGAGAGGAGAGAGAGACAGCACTTTGATTTGTGTAAGTCTGTCTCCAACGACCTGTAACCTAAGGCCCTGTTTGGTTTCCTTTTGTTAAAGTTTAACACCCATCATGGCCTTGTTTAGTTACCAAATTTTACCCTAAATTTTACTATGCAAAAAGAAGATTCTCCATCACATCAAAATGTCGACAAATGCATGGAGTACTAAATATAGATGAAATCAAAAACTAATTGCATAGTTTTATTGTACTTTGCGAGACGAACATTTTGAGTCTAATTAATCAATTTTTGGACAATTTTTTGCACTTAAAAAACAAAAGTTGCTACAGTGTTCCGACAGGAACACTGTAGCAACAGTGCCCCGAATCGGGGCCTCCTTTCGGGATCTAAACACGGCCCACATCAATGTACCCTCAAATGCATGAAGTACTAAATGTAGACTAATTGCATGTATGTCGCTACAGATTAGTAGTAATTTACGAGATGAATCTATTAAGCCTAATTAGTCCAAAATTGAAAACTTTTTGTCAAATAAGACGAAAGTGCTACGGCGTTTGTTAAACTTTAACACCCCAAACCAAACACCCCCTAAAATACAAAATTCATTTATGCTTCAGGTATACCTATTTTTAGTCTTTTCCAACAACCAGACCCAAAAGACGATCCTTTCTGTAAATAGGTCTTCTGGAGAAAGAATACTCATATTTAGCTTATGGATCTCCTGACACCAAAAATTGATCTTTTAAATAGATACTTTATTGAAGGCTATAAATATCCTATTAAATATTTATTTTAGGTTTAGGTACCCGATGATACCCTGTTGGAGACAGCCTGCCCTGTTAGCAGCGAGGGGGTGTATATTCTGGCGCTTGCGAAACCGAGTGCTCGTCCAAAAAAGGGGGAGAGAGAGAAAGTTTCCCTGAAACTTTCGCTAATAAAATCCTTTTTTTTATCCTTGCAAATACAGCTGCGTGCGAAAGTAAATTTCCTATATAGAGAGGGAATTGATGGTAACAGTGACCGATGAGTCATGTTGGACACCCAACATAATTACCATACTAGTAACTTTTTTCCTAAAGGAGAGAAATTATATTAAAACTTGGTATAATACAACTCTAAATTACATATAACAATCTGAAATAAAAAATATTATATTAAGTCTTTTCATCATCCTCTTTTTTAGTAACTTTGTTTTGATTTTTTTTTTGTGATTTTTAGTAACTTTGATTGATACAGTCAATGTTGCACACGAATATTGCACCACCGAATATACCAAGCTAAAATACAGTCTCACTCTGAATCTATCGATCAAGCTCGAAACCTTTGACATGCCTCAAAATCAAACATTTCGGAACTAGATGGAAACACATCTGAATCAATAAAAGAACATTAATGCCTTCAGCTTTTGATCATCAAGTTTGACTAACTTCCTCTTGGTGACCATCGGCAAAGAGGCCAACGACCTGGAGTTAATATCGCGGTGAGAAGTGCACATGAGCAACCTTGTCTTTTGTAGATAGTAAACCACAAACTGACCTGGTACTGTTGACTCCCTTAGTGGCGATCTTGTCATAGTCATAAATGAGGCTATTGCAGTAATAAATTCATAAATGGTATCGATAATGATTTCAATGAGGCCCTGTTTGATTTCGAGAGACTGGAAAGTAATCTAACAATATGATGGGAAGCACTTTCTAGATATTGGTTTCAATTTATGGGATACAAATAGACTCTAATATATTTATTTGGAGTAAACCTAAACAACTAAATCTAAAGAACTACTTGAATGTTGGTGAGGGATTGACCTATTCTTCTTTTGGCCACCTGTATCCTCGCCAAAGAGGAAGAAGGAGAGCGCCCCCAGGCAGTGACTGCGAGGTGTCCTAGATGCATAGATGGTAGTGATGCAAGTGGTTGGTTCATGAACTCATATATAGGCTTAATTTTGTGATTTACCACGAGAAACACACAAAAGTAAGCGTATATATGGGTTTGCGGGGTAACCCACTTGCACCCCTCTTGTAAGGATTGTTATAAAAATATGACAAAAACAAGATGCAACAACTTTGTTCTGGGTTAGTTTGGTATGTGGTTTCTTCGTTCCAAATTATAAGTCGTTTTGATTTCTTTGATACATCATATTTGTTGTGTATATAGACATAACATTATGTTTATATACACATAGCAAATTTAATGTAAAAAAAATTAAAATGACTTATAATTTGAAACATAGGGAGTTCATTGGGCATGTGAAGCTAAGGATAAATACGAAGAAAGAATAAAGAAGGAAGAGAAAAAGTGAGAAAGTAAAGGGCACTCAAACTGCTAGTATTTTGTATGTATCGCATATATACCACGGGAACGGTTTTCTGCTTTCGTAGGACTTCTTTTTTTCTTGCCGGTGATGATGTGTGTGTGGGCACCGGTTGACCACCAAGAACAGCAAGACCAGATCGCGGCTGGCACATAGAGTACTAGTAGTATATTAGATTTGTTTTGTGGTGTTATTGCGTTATCAGGGTCGAGGGGAAGGAATCCTTTTGTTTTCTGACATGTAAAGACGACTTGATTTGGGAAAGTGCGAGTTTGATTTGGAAATGATTTATGGAAGAAGCTGCCGAGACTTGTGCATTACGTTCTGATGAGATCCTCATCAAATCTTCACCGGAGGGAGGTCCACGCCATCTTCAACTTACGTCGTGACCCGTGATTGGATCTTGTTTTGCCACCTTTGTCGTCGAGCTGAGCAACACAAATTCCCCATGGAGCCAACACATATATAGATACATAATATAGGCTGGAATGTTTTATTCCGTAATCTAAAAAAAATAGTACAAAAACATGGAGATGATCAAATGACGATATATGGCCATCGAGATCTGCACTAGTACCTACCAAGTAGTAGCAGGCAAGTACACTACCAAGCAAGCACAGCTGCCACGTCACCCGCAGAGATCATCCTCCGAATACGTGCTGTACGCCTCGCCTCCAGCTCCTCATTTGCTCTTGGGCGTACTACTGCACGGTACTAGCAGCCCATGGACCATCCCTGGCGCCTTTTCCTAGGCCCGGTTTAGTTTGCAAAAAAATTTTGCAAAATTTTTCAGATTTCCCGTCACATCGAATCTTTGACACATGCATGAAGTATTAAATATAGATAAAAAATAAAACTAATTACACAGTTTAGATGAAATGGACGAGACGAATCTTTTAAGCCTAGTTAGTCCATAATTGGATAATATTTGTCAAATACCAACGAAATTGCTACAGTGACGTTTCCCAAAAAATTTCGGGAACTAAACAGGCCCCTAGTCCTCCCGTAGGCAAAGCTTCCCTTTTTCTCAGCCCTACGCCACGCCTTTTCACACACACACACACACCCCAAAAAAAAAACGTTGGCCCTGGTGAGAAGAAATGAAAAGGAGGGCAGGCATGCTCTCCGATCGCGGAAAAGGAGGGCGGGGCGCACGCAGCAGCAACCAAATCAGCTCCCAATCATCGTCTGCTGGCCTTGTTGGGGAGCCCAAAGCATAAATGGTGTGGATTCGAAGGTTAAATCCCTTGATCCTCGGGTGCCGAGATCGCCATGGGAAAAGCCGGCGGAGGGGGGCGGGGCCGGGGGGCGTGATCAGATCACGATCAGCGGCGCTGTGCCTGCCTGTGTTTGTGCAGCCCAGTTCACGCTCCACTCTCGTGCGGACATGCGTGTAGTCGCCGGGTGCCCTACCAATCCATCACCAAAAGCAGAGCACGCGCTAGGACCTCAAGTACAAGCGTGCATGGTCCTTGAACACTAATGCATGCAGCACCCAGCCACCTCGAATTGGCGCTTTCTTCTTAATCCTATCCTACAAGAGAGCAAAATACCACTAGAGACCTCGTTGATTCATCCAAATTGCCCAACAAAAACAACACAAATGCCGCTGCCAATAAATTTAAGCATGCATTTGGTCTCACCCTTGTAGAGCATTGATAATCTATCTATACTATAAAAGTGCGAAGGAATTGGAAAAAACCTGTTACGTTGAAAATGTCCTAGTCACTTGAGGTCTTCTCTCTTAATATAAATCTTATGTAGAGCATCGATAATAAACACAAAAACGTGTCTACGCACGCCAATTCCAAAAGCAATTTGAATAGTACACCAAACAAATTAAGCATAACCACAGTAAAAAAAAAGGGACATTGGATGATTTTTTATGACCCCATTTCAGTTTCTCCTCACTAGATTATTATTGTTGAGGATAACCCTTTTTCGATAGATCACATAAAGTTTTTTCTCTTCAAGGATATTTTCACGTACTTATTCCTTGCCTACTTATAATTTCACTTTATCTTTTGCATCCTACTAATAACTTTTTATTTATCCATACCTAATAATATCTTTATATCTTGTTACAAGAAGAAAAATTCTCTCCTCACTTTTTCATACGTCAGCCCATCCCACCACATCTCACTCTTCTCCGTCGGCATCTTCCATTTGACATCCATACTTCCAATTCAAATTCAACAAGAGATCACGTTTCCAATCAAAATCGAACACAACGTTTCGAACAGGTCGTATATAGTCACAGTGTCAGAGTCTGATTTCAAGACGTATTAGACTACTGTAACTCATCCAGTTGATTGTGTCACAGACTATATGTTCCGATGCAACGTATGCCCATTGCTAGTCAATATAAGAAGTAGATCTTTTATCAATATGCTTTCTTTAAATATAAGTTATTATCTCATCCTCGCCATAGAGATTGCCCTCAGATTATATTTTCTATATTTACTTATTTATTTTTGCATCCTGCACGCGGAATATGTGAATGAACGGACGGACAGGGCCGCCCTTGGAATGTTGTTGCTTCCGCAAGTGGCCTAGTGTTTGAGCTTTCGCAGGAGGAAGTCGGGAGCCACTTGAACACCTGATGGGTCGATCGATGACTGGGACGTCCAGGGACACATGGACATGGACGATTCGCAGTCTCAGACACACGGATAAGAGTGCTGCGTGATACTGAGAGCATTAGCCCTGCCACTGAGCTGCCTCGGGCATCAAGATAGATAAACGACGCCGCACCCGCAGCCGCTTGTGGGTCTGACGGACCCGTCTGTCAGTATCTGTTCTGCTCATCCTTGTTATCAGCTGCAGTACTGTCCGTAACTTCTGAGAACTATTATTATCTTTCAGGATCAAGTACGTGTAGATTGTGATTAAAGAAGAAATATTTATACTAAAATTGCTAGAGTAAATCCTACTCATAATTTGCATAAAGTGAGAATAAGAAATTGTTTCTAGAAAAAAAAATTAAGGAGCGGTTTTTTAACTGAAAGAATCAATAAAGTCAAAGCGATCCAACAGGTTCGGGAGTGTCATTCATAGGAAAAAAAAAGAGTTAGCCTCAAATTTCAGTAATGATTGGCAAATGAAATATCTTTGCCCTAAAACAATTTTGGTCTGTGGCAAATCTTTATCGCCTTTGATTAAACAATCCAGCATGAAAGAGTTCTTTCTTCCCCATGTAATCCAACAATTTTTTAAAAAAAATAAACAACAAGTCATTGTTCTTCTTATTCTTTCTCTATCACCAAAGTCATTGATCCTTTGTTCCTCCTTATCGCCATCACCTAATGAAGTACTCCCTCCGTCCGGTTGATTATGCAATTATGGGAAACGTGCCATTCAAACTGTGTCAACTTTGACCAAATTTATAGCAAAAAGTATTAGCATTTATGTCTCGAAATAAATTTATTATGAAAATATATTTCATAACCAATCTAACGGTACTTATTTTGTCTCATAAGAGTTAGTATTTTTTATGCAATTTTAATCAAAATTTGCGATGACTGACTTCTCGGGATGTGAGAATTGTATATTCATTGGGACGGAGGGAGGAGTATATAATTTTAGGCACACATCAACCGAGATTTGTTATTTTATTAAGCCTTTAGGTACG
Source organism: Saccharum hybrid cultivar R570 (assembly GCA_038087645.1). Classification (NCBI taxonomy): domain Eukaryota; kingdom Viridiplantae; phylum Streptophyta; class Magnoliopsida; order Poales; family Poaceae; genus Saccharum; species Saccharum hybrid cultivar. Next base: position 861,380 of record JAQSUU010000433.1, read on the forward strand.
GCGGTGCCTCATGTTCGGAAATGCGATGGTGGATCGATGAACAAACAATGATATGGCATGACATGGGGTTGGGCTTTGGCACTAGCAATAAACAAACTGGGAGTTGGGAGATTTCGAGCTATCAACTGGGGTTGGAGATTGCATAGTGACAGCGATGTTTGTCCGGTGACGGTGACTTTCAGATTCTTTCCATTTTATTCGCTGAGAAGGACAGGACGGTTTGACACCACAGAATTGTTCGTTTAGCTGCTCGTACAAGGTATTGATGTGGCGCTGCTGGATCCTCTCACCCTGTCCAAGCCTTTGGTCACTTCTCTGTTGTCTGAATAGTATGTTTCAAGTTAAAAAGAACTTTCAGACAGGATATGCTAATTCATTCAGCCTCTTGTTCGGATTGAGTTATCAAAAGTAAAAAAGCAAGCATGATAATTAATATTTTTTGTCCAGCTTTTAGCAGTGGCTAACCTTGGATTCTTTCCACTTGAATTTTGATGGAGGGTCTAGCTAGACCAGAGACAGTAGTAGCAGTAGTCAGTAGATGCCTGTTACAAAAAACTAAAATTCTGTGTGCATGCATGCTCTCTGATAGTATCAACTAATTGGTGGGCACAGCATCTGCAGATTCGTCTAGAGAATCCAACTCGCAAAAGGCTTTGCAAAATTCCCCGGAGTTAGGCCCAAAGTTTCACTTTCACGCACAATCGAGCCGCCTACGTCCAGTCAAAGTAAACTGCAGCTTTCACTTGTGCTCTTGCAGGGAATAAACAAGAGCAGACACATGCTTGCTTTGGACGTGAAAAAGTGACATTCCCTTGGGTAATCCCTTGTAGTAGTTTAATCCAAAGGCTGATGCATCATTCATCTAGAGGTGAGAGCAGGATAAAAAGTTGACTGCAAGCTAAGCGTTGCCTAGCCGTCAGGTTAAGTGCCTGCCAGTTTGGTTGGCATTTGTTTATCACTGCTGGTCACCATCATCGCAAGCGGCTGAGAGAGAGCTCTTCCATGGACTGGCTGGGGGACAGGCATGCTTTGTTGATGCTCTGTTTTCTCACACCCCCCAAACAGTGGTGGTTAGGAATAGGATCGAGTAATAGTAAACAGCGACAGCATAGTACATAATTTAGTGCCAATTAAAGGGCGGAAAAATTAGGATATCTGAACCATAAAGCTCCATGTTCGGGCTTGGTTCTGTAAATGTTCGGTGATTCAGGCAGTTTCTGTATAGAGATGGCCAAATCTGTGATGTCAGACATAAGAGTTGGGACCCAGGTGTTCATTCATTAGCCAAAGGACTAGCCAGTTGACTACTGACAAGATTGGGGTTGTTTTCTAAAACCTGTCGTCTTCTAGAATAAAAGGAAAATGGGGGAGAAAAATCTCCATGTCAGTCTTATCTCATGACAACATCATCTTTGTATGTTTGCTGTTTATTAGCCGAGTCAAGCCAATCTATCCATTTTTTTCCCTATATGTAACTAAACAAAAAGAGTTCTGTACAAGGCAGTCTCTCCAATGCAGCACAAGCTAAGATACCACTGAATTTCACTAGTCCAGTCCAGCTGTACTCTGCAGCAGCAATAGTTCAGAAATCAGATGGCCTGATTCCTAGTTATGATCTGAAGTGTATTTTACAAGTCCATCCAGTTTTTATAATACCACGATGGTGTCAGGGAAGAGAAACTTTCCAAGTGCGTAGCGTCTGATCCGCTTGCTGCGGCTTAGTGGCGTACTGATGCACTGTTGGTTGTAAGGTCATGTTCTCACTGTCGGTTCAGGTATAAATATATTCCTCTGGACGTGGAGACACCATATGGTGTCAAAACTAGAATACTCCATGTCCTGCCTCCCTTGTAATCCCCCCCCCCCCCCCCCCCCCCCCCCCCCCCCCCCCCCCCCCCCCCCCCCCCCCTTCGGCACGGCAGGTAAGCCACCTGCCGATCGGAATGCTCAATATAATTGCAGTCATGCTGCAATCTCCAATTCAGTCTGTAAACCAAGTCTCCAAGAAAAAAAAATTCATGAGTGATGAGTGCTCTTGTGTGTCCTGCATCAGAAGGAAGCTTCACAGGATCTGATGGGCATCATCCCACACAACCAACCACCGGCTACCACACCAAATCCTACAGATCGTCCGAGTATATCTGCAAACACAGAGACAATAGATGCTTCTTGCTTGCTTGGGAGTACAGCTACCAGAATATCTTTCAGTTACCAGAAGAAGATGCTGGCATTAGATATCTTAATATTGTCGCCAGCACAGCATATGCCATGAAGGGATATTAAACTGCTGAGCAAGGCTCAGCTCAGCTCAGCTCCATCGAGATGGATCTCATCTCACACTGCTGCACCCGCGACCCGCGCCGCCATTATTTTATAATGCGGCCGTAAACATGCAGCACCTATCCACGAGACGACGAGATAAGATATGATAGTGTATTGCCAATCATGGCTGCTGCCTCGCCATCGCCACTGGCGCGCCCGAGAGAATCTGATTGCGTTTTATAATGCGCGCCACTTGGTCTTGGTGGTGGCACTGAGCTCATGCATGCCCATGCCCCTGATGGCACAAGCACAACTGATTACTCTAACCTAATTACTAATCTCGTCTAATCCGGGGATATGGGCTAAACATATATGTATCATCGATCCACAACAAGTGTAAAGAATGTGGTGGGCACATTATCTGTGGCATGTTTGAACGCAGCGCAAGTGCAACGAATTTGGAGGCACCCGGAATCTACGACTAATTTAAGCTGCCTGGATCTTGGAACCATGAGCAAAGGATGGTAGTCGGTACTGTATTTCCAAGAAAAACTATGAACAGATTTTGCAGGCCTGCTGGGCTGTCCAGGTTACAATATTAGGCTTTGCAGGCGCCCACGAGGATTGAGAGTTTGGAACGAAAGGAAAGCGAGCTGCTGGCCTTGGTGCGTTGCCGCGTGCGGGCCTGGGGCCTGAGCGCGTCAGGATCTGAGCCTCCGAGGCAAGAGGCCCCGTGATGCTGAGCGCAGCAGGCGGCCCAGTCCCGCTGTAAGGCCCAGGTGATGCGCTAGGCCTCAGTTTCTTCTCCTGTGGGCTAATGATGCACCAAGCCCGTCGTGCGTGTAGTATTCGCCCAGAGCAACCGACGGCAGCTTCCGTTTTACGCACATCTTTACGCCCCAATGTCATGTTTCGGCCCAGGTGGGAAGCCAGACGAGAGCGACATCGGAATCCATCGCTGCCGACGAGTCGGATGGAAACCTCGCGCCGACCCCCTCAGCGCTCGTACGTACAGGCGCCCTGTGCTCCGTTGCGGGCTAGTTAGGTACGTCTGTTTCCTTTTTTCTTTTTCTATTTCTTTTTCTTTCCTTTCTACTATTTATTTTTCCTTTTATTTTTTGTTGTGTTCTATTATTCTTGTCATCTTTTATTCTTTTTTCTTTCTTTTCATGTTTATTGTTTTTTTATTTTTTTCTTTTCTTTTCTTCTATTTCTTTTTTCCTTTACTTTATTTTTATTTTTTTTCTTTTTTACTTTCCTTTCCTTTTATTTTTATTTTTTGGGTGATCTTTTATTATAAATTTTTTTCCCTTTTTCTATTTTTCATTTTTATTGTATGTTTTCCTTTTCTTTTTTCTTTCCTTTCATTCATTTATTTTTCTTTTTTTCTTTTTCTATTTATAATTGTATGTTTCACTTTTTATTTACAGATATATGTGATGTTCACATACTATCACTGTTCGCCTAAACAACCGTTTAGTCCGTTTAAACACCGTTTAAATGGTAAACATAAGTCAGCCGTGTTGTTTAGGCCATAAACGGTGAATTAAATGGTTAGGCCGTTTAAACCAGTTTAAACCGTTCAATCCCGTCTAAACAGTCTAAACAAATCAGATTAAACGTGATTAAATGAGCTAAACAACCATTTAATCAATAATTAAGTGAATTAAAGGACTACGTCTATCACAATCAACATAAAACTAATTAACATTGTAATTATATGAAGTGTCGTGGGATTTAGATTTCTTCCAACAAGATTATTTGGTATAATATTTGATTTTTACATGTGTAAATATGTATGAGTTCTAACAAATTTTATTTTACCTACATAAATATGTATATTTTATTATTATTGTACAAAACCGTTGAGGCCGTTTAACTCCGTGTAAACACCGTTTAAACGGTCTAAGCGCTAAACGAAGGATGACCGACTGTTTACCGTTTAGCGTTTAGGAAAACATTGCATACTATACATATGATGTTTTATGACGTGTTTTGTGATGTTCACGTAGTACACCTATGATGTTCTATGATTTATTTTTGCTATGTTGCATCCTATAGAGATAGGAATGATAGGTCTCCCTGGATCACTTTTCTTGTCGGGAAGTGAATAGTCAATCCACTTCACTTCTGCCGGTTGAGTGTAGTAGTTGGCTGTATTGTGAATATCGACAAGATTTACAGTTTCTAAATCTTCTGGCTGACCCAGAATTTTACATTTCTCTAGTAGAGGAATAGCAGCTGCCAGCTGAGCTACTTGTGATTCTAACATTTTATTAAAGATATGCTGATTTTAATAGCAGAAGTAAAGGTATCCATTCTAGAATTTATAGTTTCTAAAACTTTATCATTAGAGGCTACCTTCTTACTCATTTGATCTAGTAGTTTAAATTGATCAGCAACTAAATCTCTCAAAGATGGTTGATTGTAATTGCTATAATTATTATTTCCTTAAAAGTTACCTTGGTAATTACTTTTGATAGTTTGGCCTTTGTTGCTGATTTCATTGATTCTGCTGAGTACGATAGTTATTGTTGTTATTAATGTAGTTCACATCCTCTTGAAATTCTGGGCAGTTGACTCTTGAGAGCCCAACATCTCCACATTCTTCACAAGTCATGCGAGAATCACTGATATGTATGACTTTCTTCTTCATCGTGTCTCTAGCTTCAAGCTTCTTCATGATGAGGTCTAGCTTCGCAGACACCATGTTGGCTTCCTTGATGAGAGGTCCTTGTTTGGTTTTGGTAATTGAGTGACAACCTTAGGTGGACTAATTGTGTTTATGTGAGATACACAGGAAATTAGTCCATAGATGATTGTGTCATGAAGGAGCTCATTGCATATGAGACATAACATGGAGTCATGTGACCAAGGTGGTGAAGATCAAGATGAGGCTTGGCTTGATGGACCGGTTGCAAGTGTGAAGGGCAAGTCGGAGGCTTTGGAGCGATAGACCGCGTGACGGTGAAGCTTGAGCAAGACTTGGCGCCGATGGACCGATGCAACGGTGAAGAGCAAGTGAGGTCAAAATCGATGGACCAAGGTCACATGATGATATGAAGTGGATCATATCATTTGTGATATGGTTGGTGCATGTGTTGCATCAACGTCGAAGAAGATGGAGTGGAATGCGCAAGGCAAAGGTATAACCTAGGGCATTTCCATTTCACTGGTCATAGGTGTGTAGAGAAGTTTATGACCGGGTTCAGGCGTTTTTGAGAAGTTGAAATACCTATTTTCCACTACGCCGGAAGTCGGAAAAGAAACGGAGGCGAACGGAGGTCACAGAGGTGACCGGACGCTGCACCGGATGCGGTCATGGTATGACCGGACGCGTCCGGTCAGTACAGCGCAGGCGCGGGTGTTAGGGTTTGTAACCGGCGCGTCCGGTCACTCGCGGGACCAACGCGTCCGGTCTTGCGCCCAGAAGGAACTGAGGTTCGCAGAGGATGATCGGACGCGCGGCGCGTCCGGTCACACATGATCGGACGCGTCCGATCGTTGAAGGTGCTTACTGGACTCTAACCGAACGCTGGCACTGTCGCGTCCAGTCGTTGCGAGGAGCGCGTCCGGTCGTTGTTTCGCGGGCGCGGGTGCTGTGCGGATCGGCGCGTCCGGTCGTTGCGAGGAGCGCGTCCGGTCGTTGCTTCGCGCGCGCGGTGCTGTGCGACCGGCGCGTCCGGTCGGTTGAGCAGCGCGTCCGGTCATAGCGTTTGACCGTTGGCACGCAGTGACCATTGGAGGATCTAACGGTCGCATTTGAAATTTGAGGGACACGTGAACGTCGCAGGGCGACCAGACGCGGTTGAGCGCGTCCGGTCAGTTACGACCGGCGCGTCCGGTCATCCCGAAAATGACCCAGTGAAGGGGTAACGGCTCTATTTGACCGTGGGGTTATAAATAGATGCCTTGGCCAGCCGTGGCCAGTGAGGTGAGAACACTTTGGCCTTGGTGGCTTATGTGGTAGTGCTTGGAAGCCCTCTAACTCACTCATGCTTGATAGTGTTCATTGGATCGAGTGAGAGAGCGATTCTAGTGCGTTGCATCGAGAGGATTGCATTGAGTGGCACTAGGTGATCGTGTTGCAAGCCGGTGGTGCTTGTTACTCTTGGAGGTTGCCACCTCCTAGACGGCTTGGTGGCTTGCGACTCCGTTGAAGCACGCGTGGAGATTGTGCGTGGCTCCGGAGGAGGATTTGTGAGGGGGATTGTGCTCACCCCGCGGGGATCGCGAAGAGCAACTCTAGTAAAGCTCGTGGCTTGGAGGATCCCCATCTTGAGAGTGGATGTGCGGCACCCGCTGAGGGTTTGACTCTTGATAGTCAATTAGCTCGTGATCCATCAAGTGGGTGTATCGCCACAACGGGGACTAGCTTGGTGGCAACCAAGTGAACCTCGGTGAAAAACCACCGTGTCAACATTGTGTACATCTTCTCGGTGGTTTGCTTTCGATTCACAAGCTTGTATTTACATTCATATACTTGTGCTTGTGTAGTTGCTCTTGTAACTAGTTTGCTTGTGTAGTTAGCTAGTTACCTTCTTGCTTGTGTAGCATAGAAGTAGCTTCCGTTGCGTGGCTAATTTGGTTTGTGTAACCTTGTTAGTCATATTGCTTAGTTTGTGTAGCTAAGTAATTTGAGCTCTCTAGTTTGGCATTAGTTGCCTTGCTATTGAGCTTTGCTAGTGAGCATAGGTGGCTTCGTGCATTTTGCTTACTAGAATTATGTAGGAGCTCCCTGGCTTTGCTAAAGTACTAGTGCATAGGTTTGTGTGACCTTGCTCTAGAATTATTTAGGAGAGCTCTTGCTAAGGAAAGCACCTTAGTTACATAATTAGGATCTTTGTGAGGTGCTTGTGAACTTAGATAGAGGGGTGTAGTCTTGGCTAGACCGATAGTTTTAATTCCGCATTTGTTTCGGTTTGCCGACGCGATTATTTTTAGAAAGGACTATTCACCCCCCCTCTAGTCCGCCATCTCGACCCTTCATTTGGTATCGGAGCCCGATCTCTCATTTGTGGTCTTCACCGACCCGAGAGGATGGCGGAATATGGACTAGATGTTGATTGTCCTCACATGTTTGATGGCACACACTTTGCACGGTGGAAAAATTGGATGATATGCTATTTTAAGTTTATTTGCCCTCAAATGTGGTGGATGGTAGATGTAGGCTTTTCTCATGTGTTGGATGAAGATAATCTAACTCAAGCACAAGAGAAATGCCTAGATCTTGACATCCAAGCTACTAACATCATGTATAGATCTTTGGATGATAGCATCTTTGGTAAGATCATGGACCTCAAATCCGCTCATAAGATATGGGCCTATCTCAATGAAAAGTATGGAGCTATCACCGATGATGACGATGATGACAAGCCCAAGGAGGTTGCACATGATGATGTTGAGCATGACCACAACACGATGGTTGTGGAGGATTGCTCCACCTCATGGTCAAGTGATGATGATGATCGATCTACCACAAGTTCACTTGACAAGAATGGTGATGATGCATCAAGTGTTGCAAGTGATGTTTCTACCCCAAGCACACTTGATGGTGACAACGTTGGTTCATACTCGGGCCTTGATGATGCTACTACAAGACCATCCACTACATCACATTGCTTCATGTCACTAGGTGACACAAAGGTATCAAATGATAATGTGATTGATCATGTTGATTCATATGATGAGCTTGTTAATAGACTTGCTAGCATGAACATGTCTTTAGAAAATGAGAAAGCTAAAACCTTGAAATTGGAAAATGAAAACTCATTTCTAAAAACCACATGTGAACAACAAAAGCATCTACTTTATGTTACTACTTGTTCACATGAGGAGCTAAAATTGGCTCATGAGGAACTTAGTGTTGCTCATGATAATTTGGTACAAGAACATGCTTCTCTCTTTAAGATGTTATTAAAGAAAATTAAAATTAATGAGAGCTCATCACATGGATCAAATGATCAATTGCAAAATGTTACTAACCCTTGTGATGTAGGCAAGAAGCATGTATCCACCTCTTGTGATGACTTATTAGATATGTCATGTTCTTCGCATATATATGCTTGTTCTACTTCTATGTCTTGTGAGACTAACATTTTGAAGGAAAACAATGAGCTCAAAAGTGAAGTGAAGAAATTGAGCAACAAGTTAGAGAGGTGCTACAACTCAAAAGTCACCTTTGAGCATATGTTGAAAACTCAAAGAAACTTTGGTGACAAGAGTGGCCTTGGTTTCAACAAGAGCAAGAAGAATGTGACCAAAGGGGAAAAGAAAAGAGAAAGGAAGATGAAGAAGCTAGCTCGAGAGAAGCTCTCTCATTTCATGTGCTACCAATGCCATGAAGTGGGTCATCTTCACCAAACATGCCCCAACTTAGAGAAGCTCAAGTTGAAGAAAGGAGAAGAAAGGCTCAAACGCAAGTGCTTCAAGTGCCATACATGGGTCACTACACCTCAATGTGCCCAAGCAAGAAACTAGTGAAGCAACAAGAAGAGCCTCAACCAAAGCCACACGTTGAGCATGAGAAGAAGAAAAAGAAAACAAGAAGGGGTGGAAGAGGAAGGCATCCAATGCAAATCCAAGATGCCAAGATGATGAGCAAGATTCAAGATAAGAAGAGAGATTTGGCTCACATCAAGTGCTTCAAGTGTGAAGATATGTGACACTTTGCCTCGGGGTGTCCTACCAAGCTTGAGAAGAAGGCTCAAGCAACTCATGAGAGGCAAGGCAATGAAAAGCATCACATGAGCAATGAAGAAAAGGCTCAATCAAAGAGACGATGCTATTCATGCCGGGAAAGGGGACACATGGCTCATTCATGTCCCCTAGGTAACACTTCTAAGCATATTTCAATTGATGATACTAATGTGCTTAGAAAGGATGTAAATGGTACCTCTATTGTTGCTATTGCAAAACATCCCGATATTCATACTAAGGCAATGCCTAAGTATGTTGCACATAACTTGAGAGGACCCAAACTTGTTTGGGTACCATCAAAGTGTAGATGATTGTTTGTAGGTACCATCGGCATTGGAGGCTTGATTCAATTGGTTTCATTTTGCTCATCATATATTGAGTCAAGTTATGAAGCTCAATGCATATCCAATCCCAATGCTAAGTTAAAATAAGTGAAGTCCAAGTGCTACAACATACAAGTGCAATGTTAAAGATTGTGGTGATTTATTGGATGTATTTGATGGCTTGCAAATATTCAAGTTGAAAGCTTGCTATTGGATGATCATGAGCTAACCAAGTTATATCTCTTGATGATCATTTCACTTGGGTGTATATGAGTTGATTGAATTGGATATATATATGCAATGTTGCTTGCTATGAGATGTTTGAATGGATTAAATGCTTAAGTAATCAAGTTTGAATTGATTTGTGTTGGATAAATTCATGAGATGACATTTAGTAAGTGGATTGAATGGATATATGTCTTATGAAAGTGTTCAAACAAGTTAGTTTCAAGTTTGATTCAATTTGATGAAGTATTGCTCAATGTATTGAAATCTGTCCAAAGTTGAAAATCTGAGCTAGCAGTGATCAAGTCTGAGTTTGGATGATCAAATCTACTTGGATTGGCATGAATTTTGGTATGCATGCTCTAGACTTATGTTATAAGATGCTGTACAAATTTCATGAGAATTGGATAAGAGATGCTTCGGCTTTGGAGTACATCTTGTCAGCTATAGTGCAGCAGTTTTCAGCATGTAGCAGTGGTGGAAGATTTGAAATCTGGTAGCAATCTAGATGTCAAATGAATCTCAAATTTTTACACCTGCTAGGTGACTTAGTGAGTCATATCTCCACCAAATTTTATGGCATTTGGATCTGTACATTGGGAGATATGAATTATTCTTTGAAGGGTATAGAATCTGCCAGAAAAGTGACAATTATTGGATTGATCTAGAGTCACTTTAATTGAAAGGTCCTCAAGTTGGAAACATATTTATAAGTGTTTGAGGCACATAAGTTTAGTTTTGAATTGATCTAGAAGCATGACAAGAAATGAGTGCAAGGGCATTGATTGTGGAATGTACTTAGTGTACAAATTTGGTACTCAAATTTGAAAATAAAGATCAAACTCAAGATGAAGATGAGGTTCAAGTTCTAGTAATGATTGGAGATCATTTGGTAGAAAGAAAAGGACTTAAAGAATAATTCAAGGTTACTCATCAAAGTTAAGTCCATAGATCAATCAATCAAAGGCAATTCAAGTAAGTGTCAAGGATGGTTCTTTGGAGAGAGGTCACTTCTCCCTGCTGAGGGGGCTTGCCGCCCATGGGTGGGTAAACCGAGCACTGGCTTGAAAGGCTAACATGGAAGTGATGAATTCAAGGGATATTTGAGATGCTTAATTGAAGCAATCAATAGGGTTGATCAAGAAAAGCAAGCAACACCCAAAAGAGAGCTAGTCATGGTTATAAAATTGGTATCATAAGTACTTCTCTCACGCAAGCATTGATCAAAAAGAAAAAGCAAGCCAACCACAACAAGAGATAATGCACTTGATTATTAGTGGTTCTCATTTCATATGGGTGAAGAATGGATTTATCTATGATGATTGGTCTTCACCAAGCTTATAAATTGGACTTCACATTGCTATTGGAGTAATGAATTGGAATCTATGTGACTATCCTCTACTCCAATATAACAAAGGTATCATTGTAATATGCATGATCATTTCATCCCTTACTAGTATGCGATTAGTGCATATAGTACATGCTTACTAGGATCATGCATAACAAATGAAATATTTAAATTCATAGCCTACCACTATTGCTTGAATTGTTTAAATGATCTAGTGGTATGTGTATGAATTTGTTCATAAGCTAGTGAACCCAAGTACTTGATCTAGTTTGGATTGCTAACAAGTGACAAGTACAACATTGGCAAGATAACCCTTAATATGAGAAGTGAAGAAGCTTGTCATTGGATCAAACCGGACTTAGAATCTTAGGCAAATCAACTTAGTTCAAGTCATACTAGAAGCTCATGACAATGATATGGGTACAAGCACAGACAACAATGCAAATGGATATCTAGGGTGTTTCAAATGGTATCTAGACTCAAAATATTTCTTCAATTGGTATTTACAAGTGGTGTCTAGATCATGATCTACAAGTGATATCCTACAAGTGGTACTCATAAAGATAGCAAATGTTCAAGAAAAGATCATATTGACAAATCCTACAAGTGGTTCCATGATAGAGGATTCTTCAAATTGGTATCACACATTTATTCGTGGTATTTCTACACATGATATCATTTATACAAGACCGTGGTTCCACAAGTGATCCTCAACTTTAAGTGATCATCAAATGAAGAAAGTTCCCTCACACACAAGAGCTCAAGATTATCAAGTGAATGACCCATGCTATGACATAGGGGGAGGAGCCCCACCTAATGGTATCAAGGTCAAAGATCCTAAGTGGTATCTTAAGAGCAACATACAAGTAATGTCATTCCAACATGTGCAGTGATGTCCATCAACAACGCAATATTCAAGTCTCAACCATCTACCCCAATGCAAGCCTTTGTATCAATGAGAAATACACCCTTTATGGAAATTGATGACAAAGGGGGAAAAGTTGGAACAAAGATATGTCAATGCACCAAGAGAGGGGTTTGGGGACATCATGAGAAGATGGGGTTTGGACATGGAAATGGACAAAGAGGGAGCAACAATGAAGAAAAGAGAAGGATCAAAATTCTTGGACAAGAGAAGCACACAAGTAGGGGGAGCAAGCTCATGAACATTGATTGGTTGCATTTGACTTGTGCATATTCATGTGCTTGCTTGCATTGCATAAGTTCTTAAATTCAATATGCATGCTTGTGTGGTGTATGCTAGTTATAGAACTTGAATGATGATTTGATAACTAGCATGCATAGGATGTTAGCTAGACTTATGATTATCATGCAAAAACTAGAACCTTACTTATAATGTTGATCTCACGGGTTTCTAGTATTTTTAATGTCTAGCTACTCATGATGCTAAGGATGATGGCAAACTTGTGATTTTCAAATGATATCGAGCTATCAAATGGTATCGAACTACAAAGGTTTATTCTATACACCTTAGCATCACTTAGTAGTGCTAACCCTCCCACAAATTTCATATTTATGCATATGTGCAAGCTTGAAACCAAACCATTTGAGCACATATGTAGGGAGAGTTATCACTACCAAGTCGGATTTTATGGTGCTTATCCAAATCCTAACATAGAGCTTAAATGTTGGATAAGTGGCATAAAGTCCAAAAGAACTTTATTTCCATATCTTTGTAGAGTTGTCATCAATTACCAAAAAGGGGGAGATTGAGAGGTCCTTGTTTGGTTTTGGTAATTGAGTGACAACCTTAGGTGGACTAATTGTGTTTATGTGAGATACACAGGAAATTAGTCCATAGATGATTGTGTCATGAAGGAGCTCATTGCATATGAGACATAACATGGAGTCATGTGACCAAGGTGGCGAAGATCAAGATGAGGCTTGGCTTGATGGACCGGTTGCAAGTGTGAAGGGCAAGTCGGAGGCTTTGGAGCGATGGACCGCGTGACGGTGAAGCTTGAGCAAGACTTGACGCCGATGGACCGACGCAACGGTGAAGAGCAAGTGAGGTCAAGATCGATGGACCAAGGTCACATGATGATATGAAGTGGATCATATCATTTGTGATATGGTTGGTGCATGTGTTGCATCAACGTCGAAGGAGATGGAGTGGAATGCGCAAGGCAAAGGTATAACCTAGGGGCATTTCCATTTCACCGGTCATAGGTGTGTAGAGAAGTTTATGACCGGGTTTAGGATAGATGGCCGTACTACCAAGAGGGGCAAACTTGTTTGCATATCGGTCATCTAGTGCCACTCGTGTGATCTAACTATGCATCATTGCTAGGATCGAGTGGCATGGCAAGTTGAGTGGTTAACTCCTTCAGTAAAATGATTATGAAAATGCTAACACACGTGCACAAGGTGGTGATCACTTGTTGGTGTTGGCACATTTACGAAGGCGATGAAGTTTGAGCGGTAGAGAGGCGTTTTTGAGAAGTTGAAATGCCTATTTTCCACTACGCCAGAAGTCGGAAAAGAAACAGAGGCGAACGGAGGTCACAGAGGTGCCGGACGCTGCACCGGATGCGGTCATGGTATGACCGGACGCGTCCGGTCAGTACAGCGCAGGCGCGGGTGTTAGGGTTTGTAACCGGCGCGTCCGGTCACTCGCGGGACCAGCGCGTCCGGTCTTGCGCCCAGAAGGAACTGAGGTTCGCAGAGGATGATCGGACGCGCGGTGCGTCCGGTCACACATGATCGGACGCGTCCGATCGTTGAAGGTGCTTACTGGACTCTAACCGGACGCTGGCACTGTCGCGTCCCGGTCGTTGCGAGGAGCGCGTCTGGTCGTTGTTTCGCGGGCGCGGGTGCTGTGCGGATCGGCGTGTCCGGTCGTTGCGAGGAGCGCGTCCGGTCGTTGCTTCGCGCGCGCGGTGCTGTGCGACCGGCGCGTCCGGTCGGTTAAGCAGCGCGTCCGGTCATAGCGTTTGACCGTTGGCGCGCAGTGACCGTTGGAGGATCTAACGGTCGCATTTGAAATTTGAGGGACACGTGGACGTCGCAGGGCGACCGGACGCGGTTGAGCGCGTCCGGTCAGTTACGACCGGCGCGTCCGGTCATCCCGAAAATGACCCAGTGAAGGGGTAACGGCTCTATTTGACCGTGGGGTTATAAATAGATGCCTTGGCCGGCCGTGGCCGGTGAGGTGAGCACACTTTGGCCTTGGTGGCTTATGTGGTAGTGCTTGGAAGCCCTCTAACTCACTCATGCTTGATAGTGTTCATTGGATCGAGTGAGAGAGCGATTCTAGTGCGTTGCATCGAGAGGATTGCATTGAGTGGCACTAGGTGATCGTGTTGCAAGCCGGTGGTGCTTGTTACTCTTGGAGGTTGCCACCTCCTAGACGGCTTGGTGGCTTGCGACTCCGTTGAAGCACGCGTGGAGATTGTGCGTGGCTCCGGAGGAGGATTTGTGAGGGGGGATTGTGCTCACCCCGCGGGGATCGCGAAGAGCAACTCTAGTAAAGCTCGTGGCTTGGAGGATCCCCATCTTGAGAGTGGATGTGTGGCACCCGCTGAGGGTTTGACTCTTGATAGTCAATTAGCTCGTGATCCATCAAGTGGGTGTATCGCCACAACGAGGACTAGCTTGGTGGCAACCAAGTGAACCTCGGTGAAAAACCACCGTGTCAACATTGTGTACATCTTCTCGGTGGTTTGCTTTCGATTCACAAGCTTGTATTTACATTCATATACTTGTGCTTGTGTAGTTGCTCTTGTAACTAGTTTGCTTGTGTAGTTAGCTAGTTACCTTCTTGCTTGTGTGTAAGGTCCAAATAGGCTAGAGGGGGGGTGAATAGCCTAATTAAAACTTCTTCAAGAATTACTTAACCATGAGTTAGTACGAAAGGTGGCGAAGCAAAAGCACTAGCTCTAACTATTAAGCAAGCCACCTACACAAGTCTAGTACAAGGCTATTCACTAAACACAACAACAACTACAAGCTAGAAATGAGAAGTAATACGAGAGAAGAGCTTCGAGTGATTATACCCGCCGTGAAGAGAAGAGATGTACCAATCAATCAATCACACAAGAGAAATCCTCGGGAAGAGATTGACACAAGAATTTATCCCGAGGTTCACTTGCTTCCCAGCAAGCTACTCCCTGTTGTGGCGATACACCCACTTGTCGGTTCGCGAGCTAATCGACTATCAAGAGTCGAGCCCTCGGCGGGCGCCGCACAATCGCACACAAGATGGGGATCCTCCAAGCCACGAGCTCCACTAGAGTATCCAATTCACGAACTCCCGCGGGGAAGGATCAAGAACCCCTTACAACACTTGGTGAAGGCTCCAACAATCTCCAATTGCGAGCTCAATCACCTCCGCTGCTCCAAGCCGTCTACCGTGTCGGGAAACACGGAAGAGTAACAAGAAATCCGCAGCAACTCGAAGATCAAGTGCCTCTAGAATGCAACTCTCAAGCAATGCACTTGAATCTCACTCAATCTCACTCAAGATGTGCAACTATGCAAAGAGATGAGTGGAGGGGTTGTTCTCTAGCTCAAAGTATGTCTCTATATCTCAAAATGTGCAAGAGTTACCCTCAAACCCCGGCCAACGTCTATTTATAACGAAGGGGTACGCAGCTAGCCGTTACAGACGACGCAGGGAAAAACGAGCTGACCGGACGCTCCGGTCAGGGTGACCGGACGCGTCCGGTCACTACACGACAAACGTGAACAGTGTGCGTCAGAACTAGCCGTTGCCCTGACCGGACGTGCTCAACCGAGTGACCGGACGCGACAGTGCCAGCATCCGGTCGCGTTCCAGTAAGCTCCAGCTGCGACCGGACGCGTCCGATCGCACGTGACCGGACGCGCCGCGCGTCCGATCGTCACACCGCTTCGCTCTGCCCCTCTGGACGCCTGATCGGACGCTCCGGCTACGTGAAGGACCGGACGCGCCGGTCGCGTGCTCTGATTCGCTCAGGAGAACTGACCGGACACGCTGTTGAACTGACCGGACGCCACAGTGCCAGCGTCCGGTTAGAGTCCAGTAAGCTCCCTGGATGACTGGACGCGTCCGGTCATCAGTGACCGGACGCGCTGCGCGTCCGATCAACAAACTGAAAACCGCATAGACGCTGAACACTGACCGGACGCGTCCGGTCATACCGTGACCGCGTCCGATGCAGCGTCCGGTCACCATAGTGACCTTCGTTCGCCTCCATTTCTTTTTAGACTTCCGGCGCAAGAGAAAATAGGCATTTCACTTCTCCAAAAAGCGCCGAATCCCGCCTCGCAAGCTCGGCGGGAGGGAGAGAGGAACCCAAACCCCTCTCTACCGCTTGAACTCCACCGCCTTCGCAAATGTGCTAACACCACCAAGTGTACACCACCATGTGCATGTGTGTTAGCATTTCACAATCATTTTCCTAGGCGTTATGTTAGCTCTTTACTAGATCCTAATGCATATGCTCAAGACATTGATCTAGTGGCACTTGATTTCCAAGCTAACCGTGATTGCCCCTCTTGATAGTCGGCTATGTATCCTAAATCCGGTCAATCACTTCTCTACTCATCTTAGACCGGCAAAAGGAAAACCCTATGGTTATACCTTTGCCTTGCGCTCTTAGTTCCTTCTCTTCCACTTGATCATCATGTCCTTCATTTTATGTGCATCTCCACCATGATCATCATTTCATGTCCATGCACCATCTCTTTGTGATCTTGTGGCCACCACTCCTTGCCACATACACCTTCATCACATGTGTTGCTTATGCCTAACTCAAAACACTTAACACATGGCATTAGCAACTTGGTGTCATTGATTACCAAAACCAAACTTGGGCTTTCAATCTCCCCCTTTTTGGTAATTGATGACAACCATCACAAAGATATGAAATGAAATCAATTTTCAATTTCGATAGTATTAGCTCCCCCTACATATGTGCTTCTATGAGTTTGGTTCTATTGTGCACATATGTATGGATTTGAATTTTGGGAGAGTTACTACTATCAAATTGATGCTAAGGTATATAGAATGGACCTTTGAAGCGTGATACCAATCAGAGTTGCCTTTATATACCATCCTTAGCATCGAAGTAGCTAGACACCACTTGTTATACATCACTTGTAAAGATCACAAACACTAAAGTACTTTGTGAGATCAACATTAAAAGCAAAGGTGTCTAGATACCACATGTAAAGCTACTCTTAACAAAACATCATTCAAGTTCTATATCTAGCATACACCATTCAATCATGAATATCGAAATTAAACTTTGCAATGCAACATTTCATCATGTTAATGCACATACAAATGCAACAAATAATCTATGAGCTTGCTCCCCCTACTTATGTGCTCCTCACTATATCTTTTCTCTCTCTTTGTGACTTTTCTATCTTTGTGCTTTCTCTCTCCCTTTTTATATCTTTCTTGCTCTTTGCAATATCTTTGTGACTTTTCTCTCCCCCTTTGTCAACAATCACCAAAAAGGTGCCAATTTTAGTGAGAGATAAGTCAATCAATTATGAAGGAGTCCAAATTATGGTTCAATCTAGATCACTTGCCTAGAATATGTAATTCGGTTTGATCCAAGGACAAGCTTTTTCACACCTCATAAAGTATAAGGGTTATCTTGACCATGTTGAATTACACATCATGAGCTCGTTTACTAGTTTTAACACTAGGTTTGCAAGCCCACAAACATGTCATATGCTACCACTAGATTAAACAAACAAAGAAGCAATAGTGGTACCATATATACATCAAAATCATTTGATTTTCATGAATGAGCCTAATTGTCATGCAAATATGTCTATATGTTCTAACCATGTCCTTAGCAAAGTATGAATGATATGCCAAACAACTTTACCTTGCTATGTTGGAGGAGAGGCATGTCATATAAGAATGTGGGGGTACACTCATTTCAAGTTGGAGAAGTCAAGTATGTTCAATTTATTTTTCAACTTGTAAAATCTCTTTTCATCAAGTGGCTTTGTAAAAATGTCGGCTAGTTGATCTTCGGTGCCAATGCTCTCAATGCTAATATCACCCTTTTGTTGATGGTCTCTTATGAAGTGATGCCTTATGTCAATGTGCTTGGTTCTTGAATGTTGTACCGGATTTTGAGTCATCTTGATAGCACTTTCATTGTCACAAAATAAAGGCACATTCTTGAATTTAATTCCAAAGTCATTCAAGGTGGCTTTCATCCAAAGCAATTGTGCACAACAACTACCGGCACTAATGTATTCGGCCTCGGCGGTAGATAGTGCAACACTATTTTGTTTCTTTGATGACCATGAAACAAGAGACCTTCCAAGCAATTGACAAGTGTCACTTGTGCTCATTCTATCAATCTTGCATCCTCCATAGTCGGAGTCCGAATATCCAATCAACTCAAAATTAGACCCCTTTGGAAACCATAATCCAACATCATGAGTGCCTTGAGATATCTCAATATTCTCTTGGTTGCTTTCAAGTGACTTTCTCTAGGTGAAGCTTGATATCTTGCACACTTGCACACACTAAACATCACATCCGGCCTAGAAGCGGTGACATAGAGCAAACTTCCAATCATAGACCAGTATTGCTTTTGATCTACCATGTTTCCACTATCATCAATACCCAATTGATCATTTGTGCCCATTGGTGTACTCATTGGCTTAGCATCTTGCAATCCAAACTTCTTGATCATGTCCTTGATGTACTTGCCTTGACTTAAAAAAGTGTCATTCTTCATTTGCTTGATTTGAAGTCCAAGGAAGTAACTAAGCTCTCCAATCATAGACATCTCAAACTCATTAGCCATCATATTTCCAAATTCTTCACAAAAATCTTGATTTGTTGATCCAAAAATGATATCATCCACATAGATTTGCAACACAAACAAGTCATTTCCAAGCTTCTTGGTGAAGAGAGTGGTGTCAACCTTTCCCATCTTGAACCCTTTAGAGAGGAGAAAATCCCTCAACCTCTCATACCATGCTCTAGGTGCTTGCTTCAAACCATACAATGCCTTCTTTAGCTTGTAAACATGGTTGGGCTTCTTATCATCTTCAAAACCGGGAGGTTGCTCAACATAAACTTCTTCATTGATGTAGCCATTGAGAAATGCACTCTTGACATCCATTTGATAGAGCTTGATGTTGTGTGCACAAGCATATGCTAATAAGATTCTAATTGCTTCCAATCTTGCAACCAGTGCATATGTCTCTCCAAAGTCAAGACCCTCAACTTGAGTGTATCCTTGTGCTACTAATCTTGCTTTGTTCCTCACAACCATGCCATCTTGATCTTGCTTGTTTCTAAAGACCCACTTAGTGCTAATCACATTGTAGTTCTTTGGCCTCTCAACAAGTTTCCAAACTTGATTTCTAGCAAAGTTGTTTAGTTCTTCATGCATGGCATTTACCCACTCGGAATCTTTCAATGCATCTTCTATCTTCTTTGATTCTTCTAATGAGACAAATGAGTAATGCTCACAAAAGGATGCTAATCTTGATCTAGTTTGAACACCACTTTGAATTCCACCAATGATTTGGTCCAATGGATGATCTCTTGTAATACTAGTAGGTTGGAGTATTGAGAGTTGATTGCTTTCACTTGTTTGACCTTGAACTTGAGCTTCATCATGAGAACCACTCAAGCTTGCTTGATTTGTATCAATTTGCACACTTTGGTTGATCATATGAATATCATCATCATCAACTTGCATCGGCCTTATATCACCAATGTCCATGTTCTTCATTGCATTTGACAATTGATCTCCTCTCACATCATCAAGGTTTTGAGCTTCATTTTGAGACCCTTGGGTTTCATCAAACTCAACATCATGAACTTCTTCCAAGGTGCCATTTGTGAGATTCCAAACTCTATATGATTTGCTTGTGGTAGAATAACCAAGTAAGAACCCTTCATCACATTTCTTTTCAAACTTGCTCAACCTAGTGCCTTTCTTGAGAATATAGCATTTGCAACCAAACACTCTAAAGTATGCAATGTTGGGCTTTCTTCCATTCAATAGTTCATATGGTGTCTTTCCAAGCTTCCTATGGCAATAGAGATGGTTACTACAATAGCAAACCGTGTTGATAGCTTCACTCCAAAATGAATGACTAACATTGTATTCACTAAGCATTGATCTAGCCATATCAATCAAGGTTCTATTTTTCCTTTCAACTACACCATTTGATTGAGGAGTGTATGTTGGTGAGAATTGATGCCCAATACCAAGATCATCACACAAATCTTCAATTCTTGTGTTCTTAAACTCACTACCATTGTCACTTCTAATCTTCTTGATGGTGATTTCAAACTCATTTTGCACTCTCTTGACAAAAGACTTGAATAGATCATAAACATCACTCTTGTCATAAAGAAAGAGCACCCAAGTGTATCTAGTGTAGTCATCCACAATCACAAAACCATACTTGTTGCCACCAATGCTAGTGTATGTTGTTGGCCCAAACACCATGTGCAATAGCTCAAATGCTTTTGATGTGCTCATTTCACTTTTACTAGGATGTGAATTTCCAACTTGTTTGCCGGCTTGACAAGCACTACATAGTTTATCCTTCTCAAAGGTGACATCCTTCAATCCTCTAACTAAGTCATGCCTCAAAAGTTTGTTCAATTGTTTCATTCCAACATGACCAAGCCTTCTATGCCATAACCAACCCATACTAGATTTACTAAGCAAGCATGATGTCAATTGTGTCTCACTATCATTGAAGTCAACCAAGTATAAGCTACCATGTCTAAATCCTTTGAATATCAAGTTTGATCCATCAACACTTATGACTTCAACATCATCACTACCAAATATGCACTTGAAGCCAAGATCACAAAGTTGTGCCACCGATAAAAGATTGAAATCTAAGCTCTCAACTAGCAACACATTAGAAATGCTCATGTCATTTGAGATAGCAATTTTACCAAGCCCCTTGACCTTGCCTTTCTTGTTGTTGCCAAAAGTGATAGCATCAAAACCACCATTTTGACTTGTATCAATTGAATTGAACATACAAGAGTCTCCGGTCATATGTTGAGTGCACCCACTATCAAGCACCCAATGCCTTCCTCCGGCTTTGTAATTGACCTACAAGACAAGATCAATTCTTTTTAGGTACCCAAACTTGTTTGGGTCCTCCAAGGTTAGAGACTAAGCTCTTTGGTACCCAAATGGCTTTCTTCTTTGAGCCCATCCATGGTGTACCAATAAACTTAGCATGAACACCATTTGTACCCTTGGTAAGCATATAGAAAGAATTAAACTTGATTGAGGATACATTTGCATTGGATTTCTTGTTCATGCAATGTTGCTCTATGTGACCAACTTGCTTGCAACTTTTGCAATAGCTACCATTGTTCTTCACAAAACGAGTTTTGTGAGGAGCAAAAGCGGCCTTGCCTTTCTTGGGGTTATAGCCCAATTCCTCTTTGTAGAGAGAAGCTCTTTGGCTACCCAAGCACATAAGCAAGCGGTCCTCACCACCATAAGCCTTAGCTAATGTGTGATTGAGCTCTTTTACCTCCTTCTTGAGATTTTCATTCTCAACTATAAGTGTGGAGTCACAAGTGAAACCATCACTACTAGATGAGGATGATGTAGATGAGCTACATGAAGGGTTAGTAGGAGCAACAATAATAGGCTTATGAAAAGTTTCATCAATTCTATCACATGATATGCCTATGTTACAAGTTTTAGCTTTCTCAACATTAGTTGGCATGTTTTCACATTTTTCAACTAGAGAGGAATGAGCTTCTTCAAGCTTAGTGTGAGACTTTTGAAGCTTCTTATGGTCTACCTTTAGACTCTCATAAGATGCCCTAAGCTCATCAAGTTCTTGCATAAGGTTTTTCTTTTCCTTAAGCAAGCCCTTGCACTCCTTTCTAGATTCTTTAAAATGTTGAGTGCAATCTTCTAGCATAGTGATTAGTTCATCTTTAGTGAATTCTTCTTCATCACTATCACTATCACTATCACTAGCATTATCATGATTACTCTCATCGTCGGATGATACCTTAGCGGCCTTAGCCATGAAGCACGATGGAGTGTCGAAGAGGGAGACCTTCTCTTGGATGGCAATGCTAGCATGTCCCTTCTTCTTGCTCTTGTAGTCATCCTCATCATCACTTGAGTAATCATCACTATCCCATGTAGCAACATGAGAATCATTCTTCTTCTTATAAGAGCTTTTTTTTCTTTTCTTGCTTCTTCTTCTCTTTCTTGATAGCATCTTCATCATCACTATCATAAGGACACTTTGCAATGAGATGGTCCTTGCTATGGCATCTAAAGCATCTCATGGTATGCTCACTCTTCTTGGATGAGTTCTTCCTCCTTCTTGCACGATAGCCTTTCTTCTTCATGAACTTGCCAAATTGCTTGACAAAGAGAGCCATCTTCTCATCAATGTCATCACTATCACAAGAGCTTGAGTCTTCATCACTTGATGATTCAATCTTGGATTTGCTCTTGGATGTGGTGGCTTTGAATGCCACACTCTTCTTCTTTTCATCATCTTTCTTCTCATTTTCCTTCTTTTTCTTCTTGACCAACTCATCCTTCTCATCATCTTCTCTATATGAATCATCGGTCATCACTTCTTGAAATATTTGTTGAGGAGTTAAATCCTTCGATGTAGTCCTCACTAGCACGGTGATCAATGTATCAAATCTCTTGGGTAGACTTCTCAAGAACTTCATAGAGAATTGATTGTCCTTGACCTCCTCACCAAGTGCCTTGAGCTCATTGACAATGACTTGCAACCTATGAAACATCTCCGGTACACTCTCATCATCTTGCATCTTGAAGCTTGAAAATTTTTCTTGCAAGATATATGCTTTAGCGGTCTTTGTACCTTCGGTGCCCTCAAATGTTTCTTCTAGCTTGGCCCAAGCATCATGAGCAATCTCTATGTTCTTTACTTGCTCAAATGTCTTGTCATCTAGTGCCTCATGAAGAGCACTAATGGCAATATCATTGCATTGGAGCTTCTTCTCCTCTATCGGTGTAGGTGCTTCCGGATTAGCAACCTCAAATTTTGTTTCGGTGACCTTCCA
Source organism: Saccharum hybrid cultivar R570 (assembly GCA_038087645.1). NCBI lineage: Eukaryota > Viridiplantae > Streptophyta > Magnoliopsida > Poales > Poaceae > Saccharum > Saccharum hybrid cultivar. The sequence goes on from JAQSUU010000433.1 coordinate 884,277, forward strand.
CACTTCTCTATTGATTGACTTTAGGTGTGCGGTCATCTTAACCTTCCAATATGCATAATTTGTGCCATCAAAGTGAGGTGCCTTCTTGGTGTTGTTGATGTGCAAGCTTAATTGAGCCATTTCTTTTTCACCGTAGGTTGTTAAGCCTCAAATAAACGGTGCCTCGGCTCTGATACCACTTGTAAGGTCCAAATAGGCTAGAGGGGGGGTGAATAGCCTAATTAAAACTTCTACAAGAATTACTTAACCATGAGTTAGTACGAAAGGTGGCGAAGCAAAAGCACTAGCTCTAACTAATTAAGCAAGCCACCTACACAAGTCTAGTACAAGGCTATTCACTAAACACAACAACAACTACAAGCTAGAAACGAGAAGTAATACGAGAGAAGAGCTTCGAGTGATTATACCGCCGTGAAGAGAAGAGATGTACCAATTAATCAATCACACAAGAGAAATCCTCGGGAAGAGAATGACACAAGAATTTATCCCGAGGTTCACTTGCTTCCCAGCAAGCTACTCCCCGTTGTGGCGATACACCCACTTGTCGGTTCGTGAGCTAATCGACTATCAAGAGTCGAGCCCTCGGCGGGCGCCGCACAATCGCACACAAGATGGGGATCCTCCAAGCCACGAGCTCCACTAGAGTATCCAATTCACGAACTCCCACGAGGAAGGATCAAGAACCCCTTACAACACTTGGTGAAGGCTCCAACAATCTCCAATTGCGAGCTCAATCACCTCCGCTGCTCCAAGCCGTCTACCGTGTCGGGAAACACAGAAGAGTAACAAGAAATCCGCAGCAACTCGAAGATCAAGTGCCTCTAGAATGCAACTCTCAAGCAATGCACTTGAATCTCACTCAATCTCACTCAAGATGTGCAACTATGCAAAGAGATGAGTGGAGGGGTTGTTCTCTAGCTCAAAGTATGTCTCTATATCTCAAAATGTGCAAGAGTTACCCTCAAACCCCGGCCAACGTCTATTTATAACGAAGGGGTACGCAGCTAGCCGTTACAGACGACGCAGCGAAAAACGAGCTGACCGGACGCTCCGGTCAGGGTGACCGGACGCGTCCGGTCACTACACGACAAACGTGAACAGTGTGCGTCAAAACTAGCCGTTGCCCTGACCGGACGCGCTCAACCGAGTGACCGGACACGACAGTGCCAGCGTCCGGTCGTGTTCCAGTAAGCTCCAGCTGCGACCGGACACGTCCGATCGCACGTGACCGGACGCGCCGCGCGTCCGATCGTCACACCGCTTCGCTCTGCCCCTCTGGACGCCTGATCGGACGCTCCGGCTACGTGAAGGACCGGACGCGCCGGTCGCGTGCTCTGATTCGCTCAGGAGAACTGACCGGACGCGCTGTTGAACTGACCGGACGCCACAGTGCCAGCGTCCGGTTAGAGTCCAGTAAGCTCCCTGGATGACCGGACGCGCTGCGCGTCCGATCAACAAACTGAAAACCGCATAGACGCTGAACACTGACCGGACGCGTCCGGTCATACCGTGACCGCGTCCGGTGCAGTGTCCGGTCACCACAGTGACCTTCGTTCGCCTCCATTTCTTTTCCGACTTCCGGCGCAAGAGAAAATAGGCATTTCACTTCTCCAAAAAGCGCCGAATCCCGCCTCGCAAGCTCGGCGGGAGGGAGAGAGGAACCCAAACCCCTCTCTACCGCTTGAACTCCACCGCCTTCGCAAATGTGCTAACACCACCAAGTGTACACCACCATGTGCATGTGTGTTAGCATTTCACAATCATTTTCCTAGGCGTTATGTTAGCTCTTTACTAGATCCTAATGCATATGCTCAAGACATTGATCTAGTGGCACTTGATTTCCGAGCTAACCGTGATTGCCCCTCTTGATAGTCGGCTATGTATCCTAAATCCGGTCAATCACTTCTCTACTCATCTTAGACCGGCAAAAGGAAAACCCTATGGTTATACCTTTGCCTTGCGCTCTTAGTTCCTTCTCTTCCACTTGATCATCATGTCCTTCATTTTATGTGCATCTCCACCATGATCATCATTTCATGTCCATGCACCATCTCTTTATGATCTTGTGGCTACCACTCCTTGCCACATACACCTTCATCACATGTGTTGCTTATGCCTAACTCAAAACACTTAACACATGGCATTAGCAACTTGGTGTCATTGATTACCAAAACCAAACTTGGGCTTTCATTGTGTAGCATAGAAGTAGCTCCCGTTGCGTGGCTAATTTGGTTTGTGTAACCTTGTTAGTCATATTGCTTAGTTTGTGTAGCTAAGTAATTTGAGCTCTCTAGTTTGGCATTAGTTGCCTTGCTATTGAGCTTTGCTAGTGAGCATAGGTGGCTTCGTGCTTTTTGCTTACTAGAATTGTGTAGGAGCTCCCTGGCTTTGCTAAAGTACTAGTGCATAGGTTTGTGTGACCTTGCTCTAGAATTATTTAGGAGAGCTCTTGCTAAGGAAAGCACCTTAGTTACATAATTAGGATCTTTGTGAGGTGCTTGTGAACTTAGATAGAGGAGTGTAGTCTTGGCTAGACCGATAGTTTTAATTCCGCATTTGTTTCGGTTTGCCGACGCGATTATTTTTAGAAAGGACTATTCACCCCCCTCTAGTCCGCCATCTCGACCCTTCACTTGAGCTGATGCATATCTCCTCCTCTCTTGCGAGGTTGAACACGTTCTTCATTCTATCTTTGATTTGAGGTCATCTTCTCAATGAGCGTTATTGCATCTGTGAGGTTTAGTGACAAGAATGCACCTCCAGCTGCAGCATCGACTGATTCACGGGTACTAGTGAAAAGCTCGTGGTAGAAGGTCTGCATAAGCAACCACTTCTCCATCCCATGATGAGAATATTCTGATATGTAATCTTGGAAATGCTCCCATGCCTCAGCGACAAATTCATCATGTTGTTGCTGAAAGCTTGTAATTTTCCCACGCAGAGCATTGGTCTTGCCTATAGAAAAGAACTTGGCTAGGAAAGCAGTCGAGCAACGGTCCCATGTATGAATATCTTTGTTGGCGTAGAACCACTGCTTGGCTTCCCCCAATAGTGAGAATGGAAAAAGGCAAAGTAGAATAGCATCTCTGGTTACTCCCTTGATCGTGAAGGTGCTGCAGATCTCGAGAAAGTGTTGTAAATGTGCACTTGCATCTTTATGAGCCTTTTCACAAAACTGACTTGCTTGCACCATGGTAATGAGTGCATGCTTAAGCTCAAATCCGTCTTCTCCAACGTTGACTTGAGGTCCAGTACAGATGTTTTCTGTTATCGGAGCAGAGAACTCATGGAGTCTTGTTGGCCATAGCTTCAAATTTCGGGGCTAAATTTCTCTTGGCTTGGCTGACTTCTGAATTTTCTATAGAAACCTTCTTGAGCTTGGCTCTAGTCTTCTTTAATATTGCTTCTGGGTTATTTATGTAATTCTTTTGAAAGTCAAAGCCCATATATTACTCTGCAGAAGATAAATAAGTAGACAAGAACAAGGATAAGCTTGTTTGAGTTTGAGGTCAATTGGTTACTTTGATCTTTTCATAAATATAAGTTATCAATACTTTCTAAGTTTAATGTCTTCCCTGGCAACGACGCCAAAAATGCTTGTTGACATTAATTAACGCAATCGCTAAATAGTAACGGCGCTAAAAATGCATGGTAATAAATTAACATGTCTGTAAATACTAGTAACCTTTTATATTTACCTATACTTCTTAGCATGAAACTAGGTTGTCATCCCTAATGAATAAAGCTTAGAAGTATATAAGTGGCACTATGATTTTATATGACTAGGCAGAAATATAAATGATATAAAGATATGATTAATTAAGATTAAGAAGAATTAAGAACATCTGCAAGTGGACAGATAATTATATCATTGTAGCATTTTACCTAGAGTATTACTAGGTTGTCATTTATAATTTTACCACTGGGAAGGTTTAGCTAAACTTCTATCTAGAGTATTGATAAATTTTATATTCATGATAAAGAGAGTAAACCAATGTTATGCACTCTTACTCAATAACAGGGATAAGTCACATGATAAAAGTTTTATATATATATATATATATATATATATATATATATATATATATATATATATATATCAGTCATCATAAATAAATAAGTAGATACACTCTGAGCTCCCTAACTATTACTAATAACGTAATACAATCAGAATATTAGAGGAATAATTCCTAAGTATTCAAGTTACATGTCAAGCTACTACAACTAATAATAATACTACCATATGTCCCAACCACAATGGAGCCATGAACAAGAGAAGTTGAGTTCAGAAACCTTTGATATACGAATATATTCTTAACCAGACAATGCTGCTCTACCAATAATCCACTACACAGGGGGAGGACTACAGAGGACTCAATGGGCCTATAAAAGTTACACCTATGATCTACCACACGACCCTAAACAACTGGAGGCATCCGCAGATATACAAAGCATATAAGCATCACGCTTATATAATGCATACCACTTATCTTATGGCCAAATAGACGAGCGCTATACGAACATGTGATCGAACTAAATAGCAACCTAACTATACTAGAATTGAAGTAGACAATGAACGATGCATTCAAGAACGTAATAAAGATGAAGAATAATGTTGACATTACAATAATTGTGCAAAGACAGAATTACAATAAGAGCGGAGAACTAGAACATTACCAAAACTCTACGCTCGCCAACGATCGGGAATCCAAGCTAGGTTGACTCAGCTTGACTTCCTCTAGACCTAATCTAACTATGCTAAAGCTATGGACTAGGGGAACTCTGATGTTCTAGGGTTTCTGGCTTCGGATGAACTGATTTTCAAATGGCTTGAGGCCTTCAGGGGGTCTGCCCCTATATTTATACCCCCGACGGGACGCACACGAGCCATTGGATAAAACCGACTTTGCGTAGGGTTAGGATTGATCCTCAAGGTCAGTAGAATAATACTCCAGAAGCTCATGGAAGAGGGAGAAGGGGGTGGTCGCCCAACCACCCCCCTGCCCGACCGGCCCCACCTGGCAGGCACTCGGCCTCTATTTCGTTCCGGTGTCTTTTGGGGTATTCTATGATATGCTAGTATTTATCTCGCGGTGAATTTCTAAAAATTCTTTTAATAATTTGGTATCTCTCTCCACTTTTCTACATAACTCCTTGCAAACATTAAAATTCAACAAAGCTCGTGGAATTCGTCAGATAACACCCTAGTCTTCTATGTTTTCATGTACTTTGACCATTCTCTCATGTTTATTTCACTATATATTATTGACGTTAACGACCGTCAGCAGTGGGTGATATAAAGACGTTACTACCTACTGCATTATGCACTTAGTCCCTCCGTCACATAAAAGAGTCATTATGAGGCTTGTGCTGGTCAAACTTTTTTAAGTTTGACTAGATTTGTAGAAAATATTAGCAACATTTGTGTCTCCAAATAAGTTTATTATGAAAATATATCTAAAGGTCTATCCAATCATACTAATTATGTACCATAAATATTAATAATTTTTTATATATATTTGGTCAAAGTTAAAGATAGTTGACTTCTTAGGAATTTTTTTGGGACGAAAGGAGTAATTATCAACTAGTATGATTCTATTTGCCCTTGCCCGTCTGTTTAGTACTTCGTCTGTACCGAAAAGAAAGTCGTTTTAGCTTTCAGAAACTGTCCCTTAAAGAGTGTCGTTTGATGCTGTCTTGTGGGTTGTACACCTACCCCTGCCATGGTTCAGCTAGTTGTCTCACCACTCATCTGTAGAGGCACTACCTGACCGAGAGAGCTCGAACGACGTGAAGGTGGAGCAATCATGCTAAAAGTTGGGCTATGCAGGTCATTGTTGCTCTTCCTTGGTACTCCCCAAGATCCCACAACAATCCTCTTTTAGGGACGGAGGGAGTTTGTTTAGTCTGCGCTGCCCAATGGAGGTCTGCTAGTCCATGGAGTGTAATGCTTTTTATTTATTTTCTCTAGTTTTATCTCTTTCTCCTTTCCTCTCATTCTTTATTTTTTTATTTATTCCTGTTTTGAAATTTATTTTTCTTTATTCTCATGGTTTGGTTATTAGTTACATTTCAAATGTGCCTCAAATATTTTTTTGTTTAAGATGGAACATGTTTGTCATGAACCAAGTCATTTCTCACAAAGGTGGAACTATGTTTTTAAAACAAAATTTCCATGAACTTGGGAATGTTTTCCTTGCGAAGCTTGAATGTTTCTCTCGTGATGCTAGAACAATTTTGTTGTATCATGGAACAATTTTGTCATGAAGCTGGAACACTATTTCTCCAAAAACTGGAAAGATTTTGTCCTCGGCCTGAAACAATTTTCTCCTAAACTTGAAACATTTTCCTATTGAATCCGAAATAATTTTTTCCACCAAATTAGAATAATTTCGTGGTAAATCTAGAACAATTTCCCATGAACCTAGAATGAATATGTAAGTGGCCCAATTACATTACCAGGCCAAGCCCATAACACATACAGTAAGAACCCTAGCTACTGTATACATGAGCAACTCACTTGGGCGGCCACTAAATCAGTCCCTAGCCCCCGCTCTGGATAAATATTAATATATCCTTTTATGCTCCTATCTAACAGAGGCCTTGTTTAGTTCAATAAATTAGGAAGAAAAACGTTCTTCTAGAACTGCATCCACGTCACCACTTTTCCTCCAGCGCCCGTCGGCCCTGTCTGTCCGTACCACGAGATATTCCTGCCCTCCTCGTTCAGGCCTGCCACTGCTAGTACTGCTACTCCATGCATCCACCACCACCACCGATCATTTTGACGCGACAGCGTACGACGCCGGTCGTCGCACGGCTGGGCACATGCACGCACGCCACAGTGGCCGTGGCCGGCCAAAGGCGAGGCCGCCCTATGCCGTAGTAGCCCGTAGCCGCGCAGGCTAGGCTGTGACGTGCACGGTGCGCGCACTCCATGGAGCCATTGATCGAGGCGCGAGAGGGCACTGTGGCGCTGTGGCGAGTGAGGAGTCACTCGCGGTGTCACCTCCAGCATGGACCCCTTGCTTTTTCCACTTTTGTGATCGTCAGCTGGCTGCCTCGTTCCTGTTGGCGCCTGGGTGATTAACTCAGCGAGGTGACGTGTAAACAGCAGTGGATCGGGATCGGCGATCAGCCACAGGGTTTCGATCGTACGAGTACAGAGGAGTACGGAGTTTGCCCATCCTCCAGTTCCTGAAATACGGGGCCTAAGCCTATCTGCACTCGTGGTACTCTAAATTCATCCTCTATACATTCTAGTCATCAAGATTCTCTCCTCTATACCAAATTCTTCCGCACCCATCTATCCTCTATATCATCCTCTATCCACTGTGGACCCACTTGTCACTTTATCTAAATATATCCATGTGAGATCTAGTTTTGAAGAATTTATTAAAACGAATTTAATGGTGCAATCGAAATTTAATTTGGTGTTTTAGTTTGTGAGTTATAACTTTTTTTAGTTAGATGAAAAAAGTAACAGCAGCAGCGGGACCCACACCTGCCCCTCTCTCTCCTGTTTTGGCGTGGAAAAACAGTAGCAGCGGGCCCGTGCAGCTTTTAGCGTTCTTCCTCCTGTCCTTCAAATTTGGCGGACGTCTGTGTCATCCAGAAGGGTAGCGCACCATGTATCGGAGCCGCTGCAGCTGTGAATTCCGCCATGTGCTACTCCAGTGCGATTTATAGGCCGTGAGTGCAGACAGTCTAACCCGGCCGTGGACCGTGGTGGTCTGCAGTGCCAGTGGTAGTACTCGTACTCCTATGAGGAGGATCAGTTCTGTTGAGGAGTAGCGTTACCAGCCGTCGTTAGATGCTCATGAATCATGATCTCGCGTCGACGCCATATAATAGGATTAGTGAGGAATATTAGTTGGTAGTAGCACGATCGTGCTAGTAGCCCTTGCGGGGACAGGGATCATCGGATCGGAGCTTGCTGTAGGTTGTCATGATTGGTGCAGTGTTGATGTGTGCAAGTGCACACATGGTGTCCTCCTTGAGCCCCGTGAATACATGAAATCACATGCGTGGATCCGCATTGCCGTCGTGAAAGGTCCACATGCATGTATATGCACGGTCTAGCTAGGGCATATTATTGCGGTGCTATGGCCACGTTTAGATTTAAAAAAATTTCAAACCGATAAATAGTACCAATTTTGTTTTATTGGACAAATATTGTCTAATCGTGGACCAACTAGGCTTAAAAGATTCATCTCGTGATTTCCAACTAAGCTGTGTAATTATTTATTTTTTTATCTACATTTAATACTCCATCCAAATGGCTAAAAATTGATGTGATGGAGAGAGTGAAAAACTTCTAACTTTTAGGTGCACGTAAACGAGGCCTATATATGGTACAAGTAGGCCTGCTAGTTGGAGTATATATTAGAACACACAAGTGGACAACAACGTCGTTAGTCAATAAAATTCAGTACTCTCACGCAACAGTCAATGTTAGCCCTTGTTTATTTCCCTCCATTCTCCCCAAATTCCACTATGCAAAAAGAAGATTCCTCGTCACATTAAAATATCGGCAAATGCATGGAGTACTAAATGTTGATAAAATCAAAAACTAATTGCACAGTTTTGTTGTACTTTGCGAGACGAACATTTTAAGTCTAGTTAGTTAAAATTTGGATAATTTTTACCCAATACAAACGAAATGCTACATGAATTCTGATACAGTGTTTTTCTTCCCAATTCTCTCATCTAAACGAGGCCTTAGCATAAGTATATATAGTAGGAGTACTCCATTTGCTAATGTTGTCCTTTGGATTCCCCGCCGCAGGCACTGTTGTAGTAGTGAACTCTTGCGTCCCTTCACCGAACCTTTGGATTCCATGACACGAGGAGCTACTGCAAGCCATGGGCGGATTTAAGGGTATTCCCCGTATTTCCGGGAATACCCAATATTTTTGGTACACCTTTAAGTATATGAGTATATACGTGTATATGTATATGTATAATACCTTATTTTGTGATATTTTCGCAAGAATTGAGCCCAAAACATGAAAACAAACCTCTTTCAGCCTGGCTTCCGACGTCCTCGCTTCCCAGGCCGGCCCAACCAGCCCAACTCTCACTTATCCTTGTTTCCTTCCCCAGTTCGCACTCGTTGCACGGAATCACGGAGTCAGAGACACACTGTGTTTCTGCTTCCCTGTTCCAGACGACCAGACGCACGGGCGCAAGCAACCCTAGGCGGGCTGGCCGTGGCGGCCGGCGGCGAACTGGCAGGCGACCTAGGCGGCGAGCGGGCGAGGGCTCTCTGCTCTCGGTAGGCTGCTGGCGGCAGGGCAGCGCACAACACAGTGCGGTGCGGGTGCAGGCGTGCTGCATGCGGCAGGCCGGCAGTGCGCCGTGCGGGCGTGCATGTGCAGGCAGCCGAGCAGCACTGCAGCAGCCAGCAGGGTAGAGCAGAGAGCAGACGAGCACTCGAGCATAGTGCAGGCAGCCGAGCAGAGTGCAGGCGGCCGGTGCTCAAGTAGCAAGAGCAGACGTCAGACGAGCAGGTCTGAGACTCTGAGGTCTCTATTCTAATTTCTAGTATTCTTCATTTCTTGTTCTTGGAATTGAATTAAACCTTGGATTAATGATTTAGTGTTTGCTAGTAGTAGCCAACTAGCCATATAGGTTTAGTAGTTTACTGATTTGGGCATTTGACAATTTGCAATGATTTTGTAAAATGAAGAACAAATCGAAATCGGTTGATTTGAGGACTTTGTGGGGTAGATCAGCTAAAATAAGGAAGGTGGAGTTAGGATCTACATCAATGCCACAACCAGATACAGTGGGGAGTACTGCTCAGCCTCATGATCTTATTGTTGAATCTGTTGTGCCGGTAACCAATGAGAGTCAAGTTCATAATCAAACCAATCCATCAATTCAGCGTGACACAACCACCAGAGAAGTGACAGAACCTAAGATAGCAAGTACAGAAGCTGAAGCAGAACGGATGTCACCTGAGATAGGTAGCAATGAGCATGACATAGCAGCCATAGAACCTTCTACTTTCTCCCCTATTAGAGATGGTGATGACTCAGGCTATGAATCAAGTGATGATGTTATTTATGATGTTGACCTTCTTCCTCATGATCCTAGAAAGAGGTTTCCCATCAAAAGATACAATGTTAATGAAAGGAATTCAGTGATAAGGGGATACATTGCAAAAGGGCCTTGTCAACCATGGAGTCATGAATTTCCTATAAGGATCATTAGTGGTAAGCCTCGACGCTTTTTGCCTGATTGGTTTGCTGAATTCACATGGATTGAATATAGTGTCAAAAAAGATGCAACATTCTGTTTTGTCTGCTATTTGTTCAAGCATAAAAGTTATAGTTCTGGTGGAGATGCTTTTGTGAATGGGGGTTTAGAAATTGGCATATGAAAAATAGGATTTCTAAACATTGTGGTTCCAAGACTAGTTTCCACAAAATGGCTCTAGAGAAATATATTTCCTTCAATACACCTAAGAAAGCAATTGATGATAAGTTTAGTAAGATAAATGATAAGGATAAGGCTGATGAAAGCATCTAGGCCCCCGTGTTGGTTTTGGCAATTAATGACAACACATAATTACCATGACTAACGTGTGTTTTGCAGAAACATCGATAAGTTAGGTCATGGAGATGATAACTGCTTTGAGCAATATGGCAGTCATGTCCCTTGATGAAAATCGTTTCGGTTTTCAAAGGATCAACGATAAGATTAAGGACGGTTAGTTCCGGATGTCAAGGTGTTGAGATACATCTAGAATAGTCGTTAGGATCTTTGTTTCTTCCTTTGACCGTACTATGAAGAGGGGCATGAGCGAGTAGCTTGACCTAGGTGAGCCTTATGTTTAGGTGTGGTGCACACTTGTCAAACTTAGCACTAGGTAGCTCGAGAAAAGCTCAGAGTACAGTTAGAAGCAACTTGGTTCAAGTTGCATTGCGTTTAGAAGATGTTTGAGCCGTTTACCTATGACCGGACGCGTCCGGTCAGTACAAAGTCTTAACTGCGTTTTCGGCTGACTGACCGGACGCGGTCCTTGAGAGGACTGGACGCGGTGGTCAGGCTGACACGTGTTCTAGAGGGTAAACAGCAATGATCAGACGCAACTGTGAAAAAGACCGGCGCGTCCGGTCATGTTCTAGTAAGGTCCAGCGGAGACCTGACGCGTCCGGTCACCTATGATCGGACGCGGTGTTGCGTCAGGTCAAATTTTCATAGAGCTCTTGCATGATCGGACGCGTCCGATCATCCCTGATCGGTGCGTCCGGTCATCTCAGACCGGCGCGTCCGGTCAGCACAGATCGGCGCGTTCGGTCTCTCAGTACAGGTTTTTGTTTTCGACCGTTACAACTGACCGGCGCGTCCGGTCATATCGACAGGCACGTCCGGTCAGTGCGCGTCTGGCTGTTTCGAAAGGTAACGGTTGGATTTGTCTGAGAGGTCTATAAATACAACCCCTCCATCTCTTTTAGAGGCCTCTTGCTCATTTGTTTAGCTGAGAAACATCTTTGAAGTGCAAGGGAGTGTAAGAGCCATAGTGAGGATTGAGATTTACGAATCAAAGTTTGAGAATCCTCTCTAGTGACAAGAGTCTAGCAAGTGTGCATCCATCTTCTCATTAGACTTGTTGTGGTCAAGTGAGAGTTCTAGCTTGTTACTCTTGGTGATCGCCATCACCTAGACGGTTTGGTGGTGATTGGGAGTACGGTGATCATCCGACGAGATTGTGGGTGACCCAACTCAAGTTGTGAGCGGTTTTGGGTGATTCGCCGCGGCGGAGTGTCGAAGAATCAACCCGTAGAGAGCACTTGATCCTTGCGCGGATCAAGGGGGAGCTACACCCTTGCGCGGGTGCTCCAACGAGGACTAGTGGGGAGTGTGAAAGTCCCTAGTTTGGTTTTGGCTAATTGATGAAACCTAGGACTAACCTTTGTATCTAAGTGGATGATTTAGATAAAGGTGGTCATTGAATATGAGACATGACATTGACTCATATGACCAAGATGGTGAAGACCAAGATGAGGCTTGGCTCGATGGACCGGTTGTGAGGGTGAAGGGCAAGTCGAGGCTTCGAAGCAAGGGACCATGCGATGGTGAAGCTTGAGCGAGACTTGGCGCCGACGGACCGATGCAACGGTGAAGAGCAAGTGAAGTCAAGGTCGATGGATCGAGACGGTCATGTGATGATATGAAGTGGATCATATCATTTGGAGAAACAAAATGGGCTCAAGGCAAAGGTATAACTATAGGGCCATTTTGTTTTACACTCAAGACACCATAGAGGGTGTGAGTGGTTTAGGATCGATAGCCGAACTATTAAGAGGGGAAGTCTTATCGGTTATTCGATGCACGGGTGCCACTAGGTGAATTCATGAAGTGCATTGCATGTAGGGCCTAGTGAGCTAATTGGAAAACCTTTGAAAATGATTGAGAAAAAGCTAACACACAAGCACATGGAGATGTACACTTGATGGTGTTGGCACATTTGCAAAGGTGGCGTTGGTCGCGCTGTGGTTTACGGGTAGAGAGGGGTTTGGGTTCCTCTCTCCCTCACGCCGAGCGTGTGAGCGCGGGATTCAGGCGATTTTGGGAAATGAAATGCCTATTTTCCACTACGCCGAAAGTCGGAAAAGAAACGAAGGCGAACGGGGTCACTGAGGTGACCGGACGCTGCACCGGACGCGGTCACGGTGTGACCGGACACGTCCGGTCAGTACAGCGCGGTATCAGGCGCGGGTGCTAGGGTTTGCAACCGGCGCGTCCAGTCACTCGCGGGACCGGCGCGTCCGATCATGCGCCCAGAAGGAACTGAGGTTCACAGAGGACGATCGGACGCGGGGCGCGTCTGGTCACACACGATCGGACGCGTCCGATCGTTGAAGGAGCTTACTGGACTCAAACCGGACGCGGGCACTGTCATGTCCGGTCGTTACGAGGGGCGCGTCCGGTCGTTACTTCGCGGGCACGCGATGCTGTGCGATCGGTGCGTTCGGTCATTCGAAGCAGCGCGTCCGGTCGTTTGACAGGCGCGTCCGGTCGTTGCCTAGGGCGCGTCCGGTTGTTGGTTTGACCGTTGAGGGTCAGTGACTGTTGGAGGATCGGACGCGGTTGAGCGCGTCCGGTCGTTTTGAGAGGCGCGTCCGGTCGTTGCCTAGGGCGCGTCCGGTTGTTGGTTTGACCGTTGAGGGTCAGTGACTGTTGGAGGATCGGACGCGGTTGAGCGCGTCCGGTCGTTTTGAGAGGCGCGTCCGGTCATGGGGTTTGACCGTTGGCGCAGTAACCGTTGGAGGATCGGACGCGGTTGAGCGCGTCCGGTCAGTTATGACCGGCGCGTCCGGTCATCCCGACAGAACCCAGTGAAGGGGTATAACGGCTCTATTTGGATGGGATGCTTATAAATACTCGTTGGCCGGCCCTTGGGGAGGTAACCAGTGATTTCTAACATTCTTGTACATCCTTTGATCTAGAGCATCTCCTCCCACTCATCTCTCTTGAGTGATTGCAAATCATAAGTGAGATTGAGTGATCCCAAAGTGCATTGCATAGCTTGAGGGCATCTAGTGGCACTTGTGGGTGGTATAACCGGTGGATTTCTTGTTACTCTTGGAGAGTACCGCTCCTAGCCGGTTTGGAGATTGTTGGAGGCATTGGCAAGAGAAGGTGATTGTTCTTGGCCACCTCCGGTTGTTTGTAAGAGGTTCTTGTGCTTTCCTCGGCGGGATGCCAAAAGCAACTCTATTACATTGCGCGTGTCATTGAGTTACCTCACTTGAGAGTGGTGTCTTGCGGTGCCTTGCGGGGCGTGCCTTGAGGGGCAAGTGACTTGAGGGTCGCACCGAGGAACCATCTAAGTGTTGGTCGACACAACCGGTGACGTAGCTTGTCGGTGCATAAGTGAACACCGGGTGAACAAAAATATTGTGTCTCTTGTCTCCCGGTGATTGGTCTCCATATTATGTTGTTGTCAATATTGATTGATTGTATATCATCTTGGTGATTGGCAACATCTTCACTCCACCGTTGGTATAAGATACACAATCCTATCCCTTGCATTTACTTTTACTAGATTATCTTGTGTAGCTCTAGTAGTAGCCTTTACTAGTAGTTGTTAGCTTGCTCACTAGTGTATAAATAGTGACATAGCTCTTGTGTGAACTAGAGATCATAATCTACTAGACTTGTGGGTAGGAGGCTTGCATCATAACCCTCGGCTAAGCAAAACTCGCTTTACGCCGTTTGTTATTCTAACAAGTTTGCTTAGTGGCTTGTGTAGAATTTTTAATAGGCTATTCACCCCCCTCTAGCCATCTAGGACCTTACAAGTGGTATCGGAGCCGTGGTCACCGTTTTAATCAAGGCTTAACATCCTTCGGTGTGAAAAATGGCTCAAATTGTGTTCAATCATGTTGGGGGCAAGCCACCGTTCTTTGATGGTGTTAGTTCTTTTGCTCATTGGAAGAGAAAGATGACAATGTACCTTGGTTCTATTCATGAGAGAGTTTTGCAAGTCACCGAGAATGACTTTGCTATCATTGATCCCGATCATCTCACCGATGAAGATAGAGCAAATAGAACATGCAATAGAATGGCTCTCAATACACTTTACTATGGTATTGACACAAAAGTATTTGAGGGCATCAAGGACTTAGAATTGGCATATGAAGTATGGACAAGGTTGAGTGAAACATATGAGGGCACTAAGGTTGTGAAGAGTGCCAAGCTATATGGGCTCAAGAGTGAGTTTGAGAACTTCAAGAAAAAGGATGATGAAACAATCATTGAAATGTTTCATAGATTGCAAGTGATAGTCAATGATCTCAAGAGCTTAGGGCACAAGACTCAAGATCAAGATTTTTGTCACAAGTTCTTATTGAGCTTACCTAGAAGATTCAAGATGTTGATCATGATGTTGCAAAGAGATGGGTTTGAAACAATGAAGCCAAATGATTTGCTTGGAGAGGTGTTAACCTTTGACAAGTATGATCAAGATGTTGATGAGAAGGAGGAAGAAAAGAAGAAGAAGACTGTGGCATTCAAGGCCATCTCCTCCAAGGGCAAAGCTACCATCATTGAAGAAGAAGAAGACAATGATGAAGATGAAGATTATGAAATTGATGATGAGGCATTTGCTTTTGTAGTCAAGAAAATGGGTCACATGTTCATTAAGAGAAGAGGCTTCAAAAAGAGAAATGACAATTTCAAGAGCAATGAGCAACAAAGGAAGTGCTTCAATTGTGATAGCACCGAGCACCTTCAAGCCGATTATCCCTATGACAAGAAGAAAAAGAGGGGCAAGTTTGAGAAGAAAAAGAAAGAAGCCAAGATAACATTCAAGAAAGGCAAGAATGGAGTCTATGTGGCCACTTGGGAAAGTGATGATGATGATGAAGAAGAAGAATCATCCAACAAGGCTTTTGCTTCCATTGCTATCAACAAGAAGCCTTTACTATTTGATTCATCCTCTTCATGCTTCATGGCCAAAGAAGCTAAGGTATTATATGATGAAAGTGATGATGAAAAGTGAAATGGAATATGTTCATGATAGTGATAATGATAAATATGATAATGAAAATAATGATGATGATGAACCAACTAAAGAACAACTATATGACTTGTTGCAACAAACTAGAGACATAGCTATTGCCAAGAACAAGGAGTGCAAGAAGCTTTCAATGAAAGTAGCAATACTTGAGAAAGTTCTTGGTGAGCTTAAGACCACTCATGAGAGTCTAGTGGAAGACCATGAGGATCTTGATAAGGCTCATTCCAAGCTTGAAAAAGCTCACTCATTGCTACTTGAACAACAAGCAAAGAAGGAGGTTATTGTATCATGTGATATAGGTGTTACATGTGATATAATTGATGAATCCTTTAATGAACCTATCATCATGTCAAATACTAACCCTTCTTGTAGCTCTTCATCCACCACCACTAACTCTACCTCCACTACTAGTGATAGTTTCACTTGTGATGCCTCACTAATGGTTGAGAATGAGACTCTCAAGAGAGAGGTGGATGAGCTCACTCACGCCCTAGGCAAGGCCTATGGTGGTGAGGCCCGCTTGCTTAAGTGCTTGGGTAGCCAAAGGTTCTCTCTTAACAAAGAGGGATTGGGCTACACCCCCAAGAAAGGCAAGTCGGCCTTTGCAACTCCAAAGCCTAGCTTTGTGAAGAGCAATGGTCGGTTTTGCAATAGATGCAAGCAAGTTGGGCACCTAGAGCATAATTGCAATAAAAAGAACCAAAGCAAGAACCTTGTTAATGCTATACCTTATGATTCTTGCTATGTGCTTACCAAAGGTGTGAAGGGTGTGCAAGCTAAGTTTATTGGTACACCCATTGTTGGCCCAAAGAAGAAGGCTATTTGGGTACCAAAGAGCTTAGTTACTAACCTACAAGGACCCAAGCAAAAATGGGTACCTAAGCTTCATTGATTTGCTTGTAGGTCAATTACAAAGCCAGAGGAAGGCATTGGATTATTGATAGTGGGTGCACTCAACACATGACCGGTACATCAAGAATGTTTGACTCAATCAATGACAATAATAGTGGTGTTGATTCTATCACATTTGGCAATAACAAGAAAGGCAAGGTTATTGGCTTAGGCAAGATTGCAATATCAAATGACATGAGTATCTCAAATGTGTTGCTAGTTGAAAGTTTGGATTTCAATCTTCTATCCGTGGCACAAATATGTGATCTAGGCTACAAATGTATCTTTGGGGTTGATGATGTGGAAGTCATTAGTATGGATGGTTCAAATGTGGCATTCAAGGGCTTTAGATATGAGAATCTCTACCTAGTTGACTTCAATGCTAGAGAAACTTCTTTGACAACTTGCTTAGTCTCCAAATCAAGCATGGGTTGGCTTTGGCATAGAAGGCTTGGTCATGTTGGCATGAAACAATTGAAGAAGCTTACAACTCACAATCTTGTCAATAGTTTGAAAGATGTTGAATTTGAGAAGAATAAGCTTTGTAGTGCATGTCATGCCGGGAAGCAAGTTGGAAGCTCACATCCAAAGAAGAGTACAATGAGCACATGCAAAGCATTTGAGTTGATGCACATGGATCTATTTGGACCAACAACTTATACAAGCATAGGCGGCAACAAGTATGGCTTTGTCATAGTGGATGACTTCACAAGATTCACATGGGTATTCTTTCTTAGTGACAAAAGTAAAGTGTTTGACACCTTCAAGACATTTCTCACTAGAGTTCACAATGAGTTTGAGATTAGAATCAAGAAAGTGAGAAGTGACAATGGAAGTGAGTTCAAGAATACAAGAATTGAAGAACTTTGTGATCATTATGGTATTGGACATCAATTCTCGGCCAAGTACACTCCACAATCAAATGGCCTAGTTGAGAGGAAGAATAGAACATTGCTTGATATGGCTAGATCAATGCTTCATGAGTACAATGTGAGTCAATCATTTTGGGATGAAGCAATCAATACCGCTTGCTACTACATCAATAGATTATATTGTCATCCATTGCTAGAGAAGACCCCATATGAGCTACTTCATGGAAGAAAGCCCAATATTTCTTACTTTAGGGTGTTTGGTTGCAAATGCTATATCTTGAAGAAGGGCACTAGATTGGGGAAGTTTGACAAGAGATGTGATGAGGGGTTCCTACTTGGTTATTCAACTACAAGCAAAGCTTATAGAGTTTGGAACAACTCAAGTGGCATTCTAGAAGAAGTCCATGATGTGCAATTTGATGAAACCAATGGGTCACAAGATGAAGAAGAGAATCTAGATGATGTTGGTGGAACTCAATTGGTGGAGGCAATGAAGAACATGGACATTGGGGACATTAGAGCAAAGCAAGTAATTGATATTCAAGATGATGATAAAGATCAAGTGCTCAATTCACCATTCAAGCTAGCTAGTGACTCTCAAGTGCAAGATCATGGTGCTAGTTCTTCTCAACTAGATACATCAAGTGATCAACCAAGCTCAAGCAATCAAGTGCAAGTACTCCAACCACAACATGTTGCAAGAGATCACCCCATTGATAGTGTTATTGGTGATATTAGAAGTGGTGTGCAAACAAGATCAAGATTGGCTATGTTTTGTGAGCATGCATCATTTGTGTCAACCATAGAACCAAAGAAAATAGAAGAAGCTTTGAGGGATGCCGATTGGATTATGGCTATGCAAGAAGAACTAAACAATTTCACAAGAAATGATGTTTGGGAATTGGTAGAAAGGCCAAATGACTACAATGTGATTGGAACCAAATGGGTGTTCAAAAACAAGCAAGATCAAGATGGCATTGTGGTGAGAAACAAAGCAAGACTAGTTGCTCAAGGTTACACTCAAGTAGAAGGTCTTGACTATGATGAGACATATGCTCCCGTGGCAAGATTGGAGGCAATAAGAATTCTATTGGCTTATGCTTGTGCACACAACATCAAACTATATCAAATGGATGTCAAAAGTGCATTTCTCAATGGGATCATCAATGAGTTAGTCTTTGTTGAGCAACCGCCCGGATTTGAAGATGACAAGAAACCCAACCATGTGTACAAGTTGAAGAAGGCTTTATATGGCTTAAAGCAAGCACCTAGAGCATGGTATGAGAGGCTAAGGGATTTTCTTCTCTCTAAGGGATTCAAGATGGGCAAGGTTGATACAACTCTATTCACCAAGAAGATTGGAAATGATCTATTCATAGTGCAAATATATGTTGATGACATCATCTTTGGATCAACCGATCAAGCTTATTGTGAAGAATTTGGTGCTATGATGGCCAAAGAGTTTGAAATGTCTATGATTGGTGAACTTAGCTACTTCCTTGGTCTCCAAGTCAAGCAATTGAAGAATGGAACATTTGTGAATCAAGGGAAATACATAAGGGACATGTTGAAGCAATTTGGAATGCAAGATGCAAAGCCAATTTCAACTCCAATGGGCACAAATGGCAATTTGGATAGTGATCTTGATGGCAAAATGGTGAATCAAAAGGAATATCGGTCTTTGATTGGAAGTCTACTCTATGTCACCGCATCAAGGTCGGATGTCATGTTTAGTGTTTGCATGTGTGCTAGATATCAAGCCTCACCTAGAGAAAGTCATCTCACGGCCGCAAAGAGAATATTGAGGTACTTGAAGCAAACAAGAGATATTGGACTATGGTATCCCAAGGGGTCAAAGTTTGAATTGATTGGATATTCGGACTCCGACTATGGGGGTTGCAAGATCAATAGAAAGAGCACAAGTGGCACATGTCAATTACTTAGAAGATCACTTGTGTCATGGTCCTCAAAGAAACAAAATAGTGTGGCAATCTCTACCGCCGAAGCCGAATATGTGAGTGCGGAGAGTTGTTGTGCACAATTGCTATGGATGAAATCAACTTTGAAGGATTATGGCCTCAACTTCAAGAATGTGCCGTTGCTATGTGATAATGAGAGTGCAATCAAGATGATACAAAACCCGGTTCAACATGGAAGAACAAAGCATATTGACATAAGACATCATTTCATTAGAGATCATCAACAAAAGAGAGATATTGCCATTGAAAGTGTTGGCACCGATGATCAACTTGCCGATATTCTCACTAAGCCACTTGATGAAAAGAGGTTTTGCAAGCTAAGGAATGAATTGAACGTTCTTGATTTCTCAAACAAGAGTTGAATGCACCCCACCCACTTATTGACATGCCTCTCCTTCGACATTGCAAGGTAAAATTGATTGACATGTCTTTCATCCTATGCTAAGGACTTGATAGAGCATGTAGACATAATAAGTGGTACGCATAAGCATTCATGATAAATCAAATGAATTTGATAGATATATGTTACCACTATTGCTTCTATGCTTATTTTGATCTAGTGGTGGCATATGACATGTTTGTGAGCTTGTAAACCTAGTGTTGAATCTAGAAGATTTGCTATAAGTGTTTAATTCAACATAGGCAAGATAACCCTTATTTTGAGGAGTGAAGAAGCTTGTCTTTGGTTCAAATCGAATTAAATATCTTTGGCAAGTATTCTAGGTTAAACCAAATTTGATAAATTTCTTAACCTTACATGTGGTATCGAATTAATTTCAATCTACTCCATCAAACACTTTTCCTTCTCTCCACAATTTGATCCCCTTTTTGGGTAAGTTGTTGACAAAGGGGGAGAGAAAAAGATGATTCAACTTGATAAAGGGGTAAAGGGGTAAATAAAATTTATGATGAGAAAAAGATGATTCAACTTGATAAAGGGGTAAATAAAATTTGTTGATGCACACAAGTAGGGGGAGCAAGCTCATAAACAAAGTTGTTGCATTTGTTTGTGCATTCTCATATGACTTGCTCATTGCACATGTATTTAAATTCAATATACATGCTTGTGTGGTGCAATGCTAGCATAGAAATTGGATGATGAAATGATCTACTAGCATGCATAGGAATAGTTTACATGTGGTATCTAGACTTGCCTAAAGCTTTACAAGTGGTTAGCTTTACAAGTGGTCCAAGAACCTTTACATATAATGTTGATCTCACGGGGTTCTTGAGTTTTGATGGATGTCTAGTTACTTCATGATGCTAAGGATGGTGTAAAAGGCAACTCCGATTGGTATCACGCTTCAAAGGTCCATTTCTTACACCATAGCATCATTTTGGTAGAATTACTCTCCCAACATTTCTATCCATGCATATGTGCAAAGCTTTCAATCCAAACTCTATGCACATATGTAGGGGGAGCTAATGCTACCAAAACCGAGCTTGTGATAATTGTCCAAACTTTACTTATGAGCAAAATGATTGGACAAGTATGACAAGTTCAAAACTTTTATTATCAAAATCATCTTTGTGAGGGTTGTCATCAATTACCAAAAAGGGGGAGATTGAAAGTCCCTAGTTTGGTTTTGGCTAATTGATGAAACCTAGGACTAACCTTTGTATCTAAGTGGATGATTTAGATAAAGGTGGTCATTGAATATGAGACATGACATTGACTCATATGACCAAGATGGTGAAGACCAAGATGAGGCTTGGCTCGATGGACCGGTTATGAGGGTGAAGGGCAAGTCGAGGCTTCGAAGCAAGGGACCATGCGATGGTGAAGCTTGAGCGAGACTTGGCGCCGATGGACCGATGCAACGGTGAAGAGCAAGTGAAGTCAAGGTCGATGGATCGAGACGGTCATGTGATGATATGAAGTGGATCATATCATTTGGAGAAACAAAATGGACTCAAGGCAAAGGTATAACCATAGGGCCATTTTGTTTTACACTCAAGACACCATGGAGGGTGTGCGTGGTTTAGGATCGATAGCCGAACTATTAAGAGGGGAAGTCTTATCGGTTATTCGATGCACGGGTGCCACTAGGTGAATTCATGAAGTGCATTGCATGTAGGGCCTAGTGAGCTAATTGGAAAACCTTTGAAAATGATTGAGAAAAAGCTAACACACAAGCACATGGAGATGTACACTTGATGGTGTTGGCACATTTGCAAAGGTGGCGTTGGTCGCGCTGTGGTTTACGGGTAGAGAGGGGTTTGGGTTCCTCTCTCCCTCACGCCGAGCGTGTGAGCGCGGGATTCAGGCGATTTCGGGAAATGAAATGCCTATTTTCCACTACGCCGAAAGTCGAAAAAGAAACGGAGGCGAACGGGGTCACTGAGGTGACCGGACGCCGCACCGGACGCGGTCACGGTGTGACCGGACGCGTCCGGTCAGTACAGCGCGGTATCAGGCGCGGGTGCTAGGGTTTGCAACCGGCGCGTCCGGTCACTCGCGGGACCGGCGCGTCCGGTCATGCGCCCAGAAGGAACTGAGGTTCACAGAGGACGATCGGACGCGGGGCGCGTCCGGTCACACACGATCGGACGCGTCCGATCATTGAAGGAGCTTACTGGACTCAAACCGGACGCGGGCACTGTCGCGTCCGGTCGTTACGAGGGGCGCGTCCGGTCGTTACTTCGCGGGCACGCGATGCTGTGCGATCGGTGCGTCCGGTCATTCGAAGCAGCGCGTCCGGTCATTTGACAGGCTCGTCCGGTCGTTGCCTAGGGCGCGTCCGGTTGTTGGTTTGACCGTTGAGGGTCAGTGACCGTTGGAGGATCGGACGCGGTTGAGCGCGTCCGGTCGTTTTGAGAGGCGCGTCCGGTCATGGGGTTTGACCGTTGGCGCAGTAACCGTTGGAGGATCGGACGCGGTTGAGCGCGTCCGGTCAGTTATGACCGGCGCGTCCGGTCATCCCGATAGAACCCAGTGAAGGGGTATAACGGCTCTATTTGGATGGGATGCTTATAAATACTCGTTGGCCGGCCCTTGGGGAGGTAACCAGTGATTTCTAACATTCTTGTACATCCTTTGAGCTAGAGCATCTCCTCCCACTCATCTCTCTTGAGTGATTGCAAATCATAAGTGAGATTGAGTGATCCCAAAGTGCATTGCATAGCTTGAGGGCATCTAGTGGCACTTGTGGGTGGTATAACCGGTGGATTTCTTGTTACTCTTGGAGAGTACCGCTCCTAGCCGGTTTGGAGATTGTTGGAGGCATTGGCAAGAGAAGGTGATTGTTCTTGGCCACCTCCGGTTGTTTGTAAGAGGTTCTTGTGCTTTCCTCGGCGGGATGCCAAAAGCAACTCTATTACATTGCGCGTGTCATTGAGTTACCTCACTTGAGAGTGGTGTCTTGCGGTGCCTTGCGGGGCGTGCCTTGAGGGGCAAGTGACTTGAGGGTCGCACCGAGGAACCATCTAAGTGTTGGTCGACACAACCGGTGACATAGCTTGTCGGTGCACAAGTGAACACCGGGTGAACAAAAATATTATGTCTCTTGTCTCCCGGTGATTGGTCTCCATATTGTGTTGTTGTCAATATTGATTGATTGTATATCATCTTAGTGATTGGCAACATCTTCACTCCACCGTTGGTATAAGATACACAATCCTATCCCTTGCATTTACTTTTACTAGATTATCTTGTGTAGCTCTAGTAGTAGCCTTTACTAGTAGTTGTTAGCTTGCTCACTAGTGTATAAATAGTGACAT
Source organism: Saccharum hybrid cultivar R570 (assembly GCA_038087645.1). NCBI lineage: Eukaryota > Viridiplantae > Streptophyta > Magnoliopsida > Poales > Poaceae > Saccharum > Saccharum hybrid cultivar. The sequence goes on from JAQSUU010000433.1 coordinate 907,274, forward strand.
AGCTCTTGTGTGAACTAGAGATCATAATCTACTAGACTTGTGGGTAGGAGGCTTGCATCACAACCCTCGGCTAAGCAAAACTCGCTTTTACGCCGTTTGTTATTCTAACAAGTTTGCTTAGTGGCTTGTGTAGAATTTTTAATAGGCTATTCACCCCCCTCTAGCCATCTAGGACCTTACAGAGTGGCGACTCTTCGATACCTCGGTAAAGCATCGCCGTGTTCCTATCCCTTACTTTCAAGCATTTACTTTCTTGCATTACTTTCATTGCTTGATTACTTTCCTAGAATTGTCTTGCTAGTCTAGGATTGGAACTTAGGGTGCTTAACTTTTATCGTAGAAACACAAGGAACACAAGTAGGCACTAGGGGTGAAGTTTGGCTTGTAGGATTTAATTCTTGCAATTAATTTTTAGAGAAGCCCAATTCACCCCCCCTCTTGGGCATCTTGATCCTTTCAATTGGTATCGGAGCCGTGTTGCTCTAAATTTAGGCTTTACCGCCTAGAGCAAGATGTCTAATGGGGAAGGACCACCTCCCACCTTTGAGGGAGACGATTTTCCATATTGGAAAATTCGTATGGAGGCGTATCTTGAAGCCATAGATGTTGGGTGCCTTAGAGCCACAACCGAAGGGCTTCCCCCCATAAGGGATCCCGCTAACCCAAGTGATGACGAGGAGAAATACGACCGGTGGAATGCAAAAGCAAAAAATGCAATCTACCGGGCTCTAGGCAAAGATATCTTCAATCGTGTGCGTAATGCCAAAAACGCTCATGAATTGTGGGAGAATCTTTGTGCTCTCCATGAGGGAACTAAGAGTGAACGTGAGGAACGCTATCATATTGCTTTAAAGAAAATTAATTCTTTTGAGATGCTTCCTAAAGAAAGTGCTAATGAAATGTACACTCGCTTGAATGTTCTTGTAGAAGATCTCAATGCTCTTGGACTCACTAAAATGAGTCAATCGGATGTTGCAAGGAGGATCTTGAGTGTTCTCCCCGTTGAGAAGTATGGACATATTGTCACCGTACTTCACCAAAGTGATCTCTCCGCCGCAACACCGACTCAAGTATTGGGAAAGATCAATGCACATGAGATGTACATGCACATCACTCCGGAAGAGGGTTCATCATCTTCCAAGAAAAAGGACTTGGCCTTCAAAGCTAGCTATGAAAAGAAAAAGAAAAAGGGCCAAGCCATGATAGTGCAAGAGAGCACAAGTGAGAGTGATATTGATGATGAATCACTTGTACTCATGGTGAGAAGAACCACCAAGATGCTAAAGAAGCTCAACAAGAGTGGCATCAAGTTCGATGGCAAGAAGAAAAATTCTTCACTAGTACCAAAAGGAAGCCAATCTCCGAAATGGATTGCTTTAATTGTGGAGAACTTAGCCATCTAGCTCATCAATGCCCAAAGCCTCCAAAAGACAAGAACAAGAATAAGTACAAGGGCAAGAAAGATGATTCAAGTGAAGAAGAAGATGATAAAAGAAAGAACAAACCATACAAGAAGAAAGATGGCAAGAAAAAAGAGTTCTACAAGAATAAGAAGGGAGGCAAGGCTTATATTGTTGGTGATTGGCTCACCGACATTGAATCATCATGTGAGTCCTCCGGCGATGAAAGTGATGATGGAAAAGAGAAGATCGCCGCACTTGTGGTTGGGCCATCATCATCGTCATCAACGTCTTCATCACCATCTTCACCGCCATCCTCACCGTCATCATCCACTTCCCACCTATGCCTCATGGCTAAAGGTGATCGAAAGGTACAAAATAGTGATAGTGATGATAGTGATAGTGATGATGAATATGATGCACCTTCTTATGATGAATTAGTAAAATTGTTAAACAAATATTCTAAAATCATAAGGAGAACTAGAAATAAAAATGAAGAGCTTCAACATGAAAATGAAACACTCTCATCTAAGCTTGAAAGTGCACATGAGACTAGGGATGAGCTCATAGATCAAAATGAAACTATGTCTTCTTCTCTCAAAGAGCTCAAAACCTCTAACAAGGAGCTTAGAGATAAACATGATAAAATTGATAAGAAGCATGATGAACTCATGACTAGACTCAACTCTCTAAAAGAAGAATATACTACATTGAAAATCAACTATGACACTCTTATTGTTGCTAATGAGCTAGCTCTTGAGACACATGATGCTACTAACCAAATTGTTAAGATTGATATAGCCACATCATGTGATGATTTGATTATTGAGAACCTTGAGCAAGGCTCTAACGGCAAAGGCAAGAGTGTGGTTGAGGACAATGACTATGATGAGTATGTCAAGCTCAAGAATGAAAATGAGATGCTTAAAGTTGAGAACAAGAAGTTGTTGGCTCTTGAAAAGCAAGCTTCAAATGAGTCACTTATTGAAGAAAACAAGAAGCTCAAGCAAGAGAAAGAGCATCTCAAGACCGGCCTAAGCAAGTTCACAAGAGGCCAACATTTGCAAAGTGAGCTACTCATGAACACCGTCATGAAGTTGGATAGGAGTGACATTGGCTATTTGGCAAATCAAGAGAAGAAGGTCAAAACTCAACAACAACAAAGCAAGTCAAAGCCCAAGCCAAAGAGATGTGTTGAGTGTAGACAAGAAGGTCATTTTGCTCATGAGTTCAAAACCCCACCACCACAACCCTTGCCCAAGCATGCTAGACCTTTTGCTTTCAATGCTCACTACATGCTTAGAAAGGACTCTAGTGGAAAGATGAAAGTTATATTCTTGGGTCCTCCTAACAAGAATAGGCCAAAGAAAATTTGGGTTGCCAAATCACTAGTTGAAAAAGTTAAGGGTCCCTCTCAAGTTTGGGTCCCTAAACAAAAGGCTTGATCTCTTGTGTGTAGGTGAACTACAAGACCGATGGATCTCATTGGGTGATTGATAGTGATTGCACACAACACATGATCGGTGATCCTCATATGTTCACCTCACTTGAAGAGGATGGGGTATGTCAAGACAAGATCACATTTGGGTATAATTCAAAGAGTAAAGTCAAGGGTATAGGCAAGGTTGCAATATCAAATGATCATTCTCTCTCCAATGTGCTCTATGTTGCTTCATTGAGTTTAAATTTACTATCCGTTGGGCAACTTTGTGATCTTGGCTATCAATGCTTGTTTGGTCCAAATGAAGTGGTTGTTACCAAGATAGATGACAAGCAAGTGATTTTCAAGGGTTTTAGATACAACAATCTTTATCTTGTTGACTTCACCTCCGAACATGCAAACTTGATGACATGTTTGTTCACCAAGACCACACTTAGATGGCTTTGGCATAGGAGGCTTGCTCATGTTGGAATAAACACTCTCAACAAACTATTGAAGAAAGAACTAGTAAGAGGATTAAAGGATGTAAAGTTTGAAAAGGACAAACCTTGTAGTGCATGTCAAGCCGGCAAACAAGTTGCAAACACTCATCCAACCAAAGCCTACATGTCAACATCAAGAGTGCTAGAACTCCTTCACATGGATTTGTTTGGTCCTACAACTTACAAGAGTTTGGGTGGAAATCTTTATTGCCTTGTGATTGTGGATGACTTCTCAAGATACACTTGGACTTTCTTTCTTCATGACAAATCTGAAGTGACAAGTTGCTTTAAGAAGTTTGCAAAGAGAGCTCAAAATGAATTTGAAGTCAAGATAAAGAAGATTAGAAGTGACAATGGAAAAGAGTTTGACAACACCAATATTGAAGCCTATTGTGATGAAATTAGAATCAAGCATGAAGTGTCATCAACCTACACTCCTCAACAAAATGGTGTAGTTGAGAGGAAGAACCGGACCTTGATCACTCTTGCAAGAACAATGCTAGATGAGTACAATACACCGGAGAAATTGTGGGCCGAGGCAATCAACACCGCATGCTATGCTTCAAATCGCCTCTTCTTACAAAAGTTCCTTTGCAAGACCCCTTATGAGTTGCTAAATGGGAAGAAGCCGGACGTCTCATTCTTCCGGGTGTTTGGTTGCAAATGCTACATCTACAAGAAGCGTCAACACCTAGGGAAGTTCCAAAGACGTTGTGATATTGGTTTTCTTGTTGGCTACTCATCAAAGTCCAAAGCATATAGAGTATTTAACCACTCCACCGGTTTGGTTGAAGAAACATATGATGTGGAATTTAATGAATCTAATGGCTCCCAAGGAGCAATTGAGAATTGTGATGATGTAGGTGATGAACCATTAAGGGAGGCCATGAAGACCATGCCGGTAGGTGACATCAAGCCTAAAGATGATGAAGACGATGTACAAATTGTCAATCCACCATCATCATCATATGTGCCTCAAGATGATGACAAGAATGAGAGAGTTGAAAATAAAGACACCCATGTCTCTCATCATCAAGCCAAGGCACAAGCACAAGACATTGATGCTCCTCATCCTACCCCTCAAATGATTGATCGAAGAAACTCACCTCTACTTCAAGCACATCCACAAGATCTCATCATAGGGAGTCCTACAAAGGGTGTAATGACTCGATCTCAAAAATTTAATTCTTTTATTGAACATCACTCTTTTGTCTCTTGTCTTGAACCTAAGAATGTAGAAGAAGCTTTTCAAGATCCGGATTGGGTGAATGCCATGCATGAAGAATTGAACAACTTCGCCCGAAATCAAGTATGGACACTTGAAGAGCATCCAAAAGGCGCAAGAGTCATTGGAACCAAGTGGGTGTTCCGCAATAAGCAAGATGATCAAGGGGTAGTGGTAAGAAACAAGGCAAGACTATTGGCAAAAGAGTTCTCTCAAGTTGAAGGTCTTGATTTTGGAGAGACTTTTGCACCCGTTGCAAGACTTGAAGCCATCCGTATCCTACTTGCATATGCATCACATCATGATATGAAACTATATCAAATGGATGTGAAAAGTGCATTCTTAAATGGCTTTATAAATGAACTAGTCTTTGTTGAACAACCTCCCGGGTTTGAAGACCCTGGATATCCTAATCATGTTTATAGGTTGTCCAAGGCGCTATATGGGCTCAAGCAAGCCCCTAGAGCGTGGTACGAGCGTCTTCGGGACTTCCTCATTGAGAAGGGCTTCACCATTGGGAAGGTTGACACCACACTATTCACCAAGAAATTCAAAGAAGAGATCTTCATTTGTCAAGTATATGTTGATGATATCATCTTCGGGTCAACAAATGAAGACTATTGCAAAGAATTTGGTGAATTGATGTCAAAAGAGTTCGAGATGTCAATGATTAGTGAGCTAACATTCTTCCTTGGGTTTCAAGTCAAGCAAATGAGAGAAGGGATCTTTATCTCTCAAGAGAAGTATACCAAGGATCTTCTCAAAAGATTCAAGATGGAAGAATGCAAGCCAATCAAGACCCCAATGCTAACTAATGGACATCTCGACCTAGATGAGGGAGGTAAACCAATCGATCAAACTCTTTACCGTTCTATGATTGGTAGCTTATTATACCTTACCGCATCTAGGCCCGACATCATGTTTAGTGTGTGCATGTGTGCCCGCTTTCAAGCGTGCCCTAAAGAACCTCACTTAAGTGCCGTAAAAAGAATCCTAAGATATCTTAAGTATACTCCAAGCATCGGATTATGGTACCCCAAAGGAGCTAGATTCCAACTAGTTGGCTACTCCGATTCGGATTATGCCGGTTGTAAAATTGATAGAAAGAGCACATCCGGAGGGTGCCATTTGCTTGGGAGATCCTTAGTATCATGGTCTTCTAAAAAGCAAAATAGTGTGGCTTTGTCCACCGCCGAGGCGGAATACATTGCCGCGGGGGCTTGTTGTGCACAAATCCTATACATGAAACAAACCCTCCTAGACTATGGAGTTGTTCTTAAAAAGGTGCCGCTTTTATGTGACAATGAAAGTGCGGTTAAAATTGCTAATAATCCGGTACAACACTCTCGCACCAAGCACATTGATATCCGCCACCACTTTCTAAGAGATCACGTTGCTAAAAATGACATATCACTAGAAGGTGTAAGAAGTGAAGATCAATTAGTGGATATCTTCACTAAACCTTTGGATGAAGCTACCTTTTGTAGGTTGAGAAGTGAACTAAATGTGCTTGATTCTAGTAACTTTAAAAGATGAGCTTGTGTTGTCCCTTGCATTGCATTGTATTATATGTCATGTTTAATTACCTACAATGCATCTAGGGCTTGACTAACATGGTTACGATAACCCTCCTTTGGAGGAGTGAAGAAGCCTAACCGTGGATCAAACTTGACAAGCAACCTAGCTTTACTTACTTGTTTTGCATTGCATATGCATGGTTGTTGTTTTGTTGTTCCTTTTTGGTTAAGTTTTGAGCAACCTCTGTGTTCGTCCATGGGTAGAGAGAGCATTTTGACGCTCCTAAGGGATCAAAAGCTCTATTGCATGGCCATACGTTGCTCCTCGGGTGTTTGTTGCCTATTTTCCTAAAAATAATATTAGCCTAAGGCAAACTATTTTGAAAAACTTGAGGGTTTGAGTGAGGTCACTCATATCTTGTTCAAATTGGTGTTTACTTGTGTCTCTTTGAATTGGAACTTGATTGGGAGAAGTCGCGTCAAAGTTCGAAAAGGAAAAGGGTGAAAAACAGTGACCGGACGCTGGACCGGACGCTGCACCGGACGCAGTGTTGCTTCACCACCGCGTCCGGTCCCGACGACCACCAGCGCGTCCGGTCATCCTGGAGACCGTCTCCTGATCTAGTGATCGGACGCTGCACCGGACGCGCCCCTGTTGACCACCACGTCCGGTCCCGGTAACCACCACCGCATCCGGTCATCCGTCTCAGTTTTCCGGGCAAATCAAAACCGGACGCTGTCAGCGTCCGATCGTGGATAATCGGACGTGTCCGGTCATTCCAGGAGCTTACTGGAATGTGACCGGACGCTGCCTCCACCGCGTCCGGTCATCACGCATAAAGCGGATCTCGCCCCTTTAACCGTACGTTTGGATCTCTTTTCTTTTTCATCTCACCTCGCCTCTGCGCCGCCGCGACCTCGCCTTCTTCGCCGCCGCGCCCTCACCTCCACCGCAGCTGCGCCCTGCGCCCTGCGCTCTGCGCCCGCGCCACTGCCGCCACCGCTGCTCCCTGCGCACGCGCCACCGCCACCACAGCCGCGCCTTGCGCCCGCAGTCGAGCCTAGCGCCTGAAGTCACGCCCTACGCTCGCCACCGCACCCCCACTCGCGCGCCGCCGTTGATTCACCGCCGGCGACCTCTCCTGCGCCCTAGCCTCTCGTCGGGATCTTCTTTGCCGTGCTTGATCTTCAAAGCCCTTGCAAAGACCCCAAAACCCTAACCCTAGGTTGCTAGTTTTTCATCTTCGAATCCTTGCCATTGTCTCCATCTCCGCAAGGGTTTCGGTCGCCGTCTTTGGGTAACCCTAATACGTCGAGATCGTCTTCCGGTCGTCGGATCATCGCTCTTCAAGGTAGCTATCACGGTCATCTCATATCTTACCTCATATGCTTGCTACCTCTAGGGTTTCGTACCTTTAGATCATATATGTTGCTTATAGTAGATCCATCTATTCCGTCTTTTCAGCGAGTCTGTCAGTGTGTCGGGGTGACTGTTGTCCTGTTAATTGGATCCGAGGCCAAGCCTGCGGATACGGACCGAGGCCAAGCCTCTCGAGTGTTAGTACATCATCTTTCAGAGGTTTTCCGACAGGGTGACAGCATGGTTCGTTGCAAGAATGCCGGTGGTGCTCCTAGTGACGGGGACGATAGTCCTCCTCGTCTGTCTGAGGTTACGCGTGGTAAGCGCATAAAGATCATGACCAGAAAGAAGAAAAAGACTCTCACTGATGCAGAGATAGCTCAGACAGTGGCAGATGCAGCAGATGCAGTAGAGAGGGGTGGCAGGAGCAGTGGTATACGCATTGGAGATAGTCGTTTTCATCTTGAAGGACGATAGCTTGGTACAGAGACCACTGAGACCACTGAGAGCATAGAAGTGCCAATGGATGCAGATACTATGCCAGTGGATCCACCTGCAGCACCTTCACAGGGGACAACAGAACAGGCAGCTCAGACTCCATCACATCGCCGCTCCACACGCACACAGACTCAGGTGACTCCCAGGCCAGAGGGCCAGCGTCGTGGAGGACGTCCACCTCCAAGAGCTATAGGTACACCCCCAGTTGAGCACTTTGACTTGAGAGGTGCTACTGCACGATAGGTGCAAAGTTTGCGATTCATTGAGGTCAGTCGGTGGTTCCCATCTCAGAGGGACTCCAGAGCTTCAGAGGGATTCTATACTCCTCTCCAGGAGGACTTTTACAGAGCTCTTGTTGACAGTGGCATTGCTTTCCGACCACAGAGGGTCTGTCGCATTGAGTCACTTGTTGAGGTAGTGGGTGAGCAGCTACGTCCGCACCTGTCCTATCTACCAGGCCTGTCAGACTTTCTTGGACGGATAGGTGCATACTGCAGCACTTGGGTTAGGGAGTTCTATGCTTCATTATGGATTGATCCAGCCCATGAGTTCATACACTTTGCATTCAGAGGCCGCGACCGCAGACTGTACAGCTCCAGAGTACGGGAGATTCTCAGACTCTTAGCTTCAGACACGAAGATCCACCAGCTCTGCTTCGGTCAGACAGCTCCACCTAGACGCCCTCATGGCGGTTCTGTGCCACCTACAGACCTGATCCGACCCTGCTTTTGTGAGCCTTTTGGCGAAGGGTCTCATCGTACACCTGCCAGTCTGACACCGCTTGCCCAAGTCTTGGATGCTATTGTCAGACGCACTCTTCTTCCCAAATTTGGTTACAGAGAGGGACTGACCAGGATGCAGCTTTGGGTTGTTCACCACCTTCTTTCACAGACACCTTTTGACATTTGGGATCTTATGGTCAGTGAGATGGAGGACACCCTGGCAGAAGGCTTCAAGGGACACCGTCAGCTGCCCTATGCTCATTGGATCTGTTTCATCATCAGATCTGCACTGGAGCTACCTTCAGAAATAAGTGCTGAGTTAACTGAAACCACTACTGCTTTTCCTGAGTATGATATTCGTCAGCTGTGGGCTTCAGTTACTAGAGAGCAGACCCCTGCACCAGGACAGAAAGAGAGACCTAAGGTGCCTGAGACAGCGGCTGAGCAGGATGCGACCATACAGGGTCTTGCTGAGGCAGAACTTGCAGATCTAGATGCTCAGCCCACTGATATAGCTGAGGATGAGGTCTCTGATAGCACTAATGAGGACTATCAGCCTATCCCCAGGTATCGGTCTCCTCGGCCTCACGACCACGAGGCCGGTGGTTCTGGTTCAGCCTCCTGCTCAGACCCAGCCATGGTGGCTATACTTGAGAGGCTGACCCAGGCACAGGAACGACAGGAGCTTCAGCTACAGAGACAGGCTCAGGACACAGCTGCTGCGTTTGCACAGATACAGGCTCGACAGGATGAGTTCCAAAGACAGCAGCTTGAGATACAACGCCAACAGGTCGAGATGCAGCGTCAGCAGTATGAGATGCAGCGACAGAGTGCAGCCAGCCAGCAGCAGTACTTGGAGCTTTTGCGTCACCTTATCACAGTTGGGGCTCCTCCACCTGCATCTATCCTGACTTCAGCTTTACCTTTCAGTGGACCTTCAAGTCAGGATCAGCCGAGCTTTCAGTTCACATCTCCACAGCTGCAGGTTCCTCAGTCATTCCAGTCCCCGACCTACATGCCCATTCAGACGGGGTTTACTCCTTCAGACCAGCCTCGCCCTCACATGTTGACCGGCACACCGTTCTTTGATCTGAGTGCCACATATAGCGAGTTGACTGGTCAGCCGACGCCCTCGCACACCACAGTTGCTACTTCATCAGGGTTGTTAGTTTCAGAGGCAGTTCTCCTTCCAGTGACAGGGACAAGCACTACAAAGACTGTTCCGTCGTCAGTTGCCTCTACAGACCCCCCAGCTTTTGGTTCACTTTAGGCTCAGGTCACATAGACTGCTTCACTTATCGCTACTTCGGCAGCAGCTGTTCCTGTTGATCAGACCCAGACCGCTTCACAGCCACGTGCTTCTTCAGAGGGTCAGCCAGATAGCTCTGAGTCCGAAGGAGACATCTCATAGTTTGTGATTACTCCGCGCTCCTCGGCACCTGACTTGACTCCGTCTGTTCCTCCGTCAGATTCTTAGATTAGTTTTTGGCGGTTGATGCCAAAGGGGGAGAGAGAGAGTACATTCAGGGGGAGCTTAGGGGGAGTTTTTTTCTGTTAGGGTTTTCGTTCTTTTCTTGTGTGCTACTATCATGCATCATGTTTACTTTACAGTAATTGCATTCGTGTGACATGTGATCTTATGAGATATCTTAAGTCTATATGGTTTAACTAATCACAGCTTTAAATCATGTCACTTGTTTATTTATAGCTCATAAGGTTGTGCTTCCGTGCCTTTCTCCGATTTCATATGAGCTATTTTCTATGTGTACTAACCTTTCATGTCTTATCTTATAAGTACACTCAGTTGGCTTGGAACACATAAGCATTGTCTAACCCCTTGTGCTTATAGCTGTATGCTTATGTGAACCAAGCATGATCGAAAACCTCAACTCATATCTTCTGAATCTAAGTGTTGTCATCAATCACCAAAAAGGGGGAGATTGAAAGCATCTAGGCCCCGTGTTGGTTTCGGCAATTAATGACAACACATAATTACCATGACTAACTTGTATTTTGCAGAAACATCGATAAGTTAGGTCATGGAGATGATAACTGCTTTGAGCAATATGGCAGTCATGTCCCTTGATGGAAATCATTTCGGTTTTCAAAGGATCAACGATAAGATTAAGGACGGTTAGTTCCGGATGTCAAGGTGTTAAGATACATCTGGAATAGTCGTTAGGATCTTTGTTTCTTCCTTTGACTGTACTATGAAGAGGGGCATGAGCGAGTAGCTTGACCTAGGTGAGTCTTATGTTTAGGTGTGGTGCACACTTGTCAAACTTAGCACTAGGTAGCTCGAGAAAAGCTCAGAGTACAGTTAGAAGCAACTTGGTTCAAGTTGCATTGCGTTTAGAAGACGTTTGAGCCGTTTACCTATGACCGGACGCGGTCCTGGTCATGACCGGACGCGTCCGGTCAGTACAAAGTCTTAACTGCGTTTTCGGCTGACTGATCGGACACGGTCCTTGAGAGGACCGGACGTGGTGGTCAGGCTGACACGTGTTCCAGAGGGTAAACAGCAATGATCGGACGCAACTGTGAAAAAGACCGGCGCGTCCGGTCATGTTCCAGTAAGGTCCAGCGGAGACCTGACGCGTCTGGTCACCTATGATCGGACGCGGTGTTGCGTCAGGTCAAATTTTCAGAGAGCTCTTGCATGATCGAACGCGTCCGATCATCCCTAATCGGCGCGTCCGGTCATCTCAGACCGGCGCGTCCGGTCAGCACAGATCGGCGTGTCCGGTCTCTCAGTACAGGTTTCTGTTTTTGACCGTTACAACTGACCGGCGCGTCCGGTCATATCGACAGGCGCGTCCGGTCAGTGCGCGTCTGGCTGTTTCGAAAGGTAACGGTTGGATTTGTCTGAGGGGTCTATAAATACAACCCCTCCACCTCTTTTAGAGGCCTCTTGCTCATTTGTTTAGCTGAGAAACATCTTTGAAGTGCAAGGGAGTGCAAGAGCCATAGTGAGGATTGAGATTTGCGAATCAAAGTTTGAGAATCCTCTCTAGTGACAAGAGTATAGCAAGTGTGCATCCATCTTCTCATTAGACTTGTTGTGGTCAAGTGAGAGTTCTAGCTTGTTACTCTTGGTGATCGCCATCACCTAGATGGTTTGGTGGTGATTGGGAGTTCGGTGATCATCCGACGAGATTGTGGGTGACCCAACTCAAGTTGTGAGCGGTTTTGGGTGATTTGCCGCGACGGAGTGTCAAAGAATCAACCCGTAGAGAGCACTTGATCCTTGCGCGGATCAAGGGGGAGCTACACCCTTGCGCGGGTGCTCCAACGAGGACTAGTGGGGAGTGGCGACTCTTCGATACCTCGGCAAAACATCGCCGTGTTCCTATCCCTTACTTTCAAGCATTTACTTTCTTGCATTACTTTCATTGCTTGATTACTTTCCTAGAATTGCCTTGCTAGTCTAGGATTGGAACTTAGGGTGCTTAACTTTTATCGTAGAAACACAAGGAACACAAGTAGGCACTAGGGGTGAAGTTTGGCTTGTAGGATTTAATTCTTGCAATTAATTTTTAGAGAAGACCAATTCACCCCCTCTTGGGCATCTTGATCCTTTCAGCTGATTACATGTCTCGTTTGTCCTATTCTATTCAATGTGCTAAGTACCTTCTACGCCAAGGTTTAGCTTCTTGTGGACATGATGAAAGTCAAAATTCACTTAACAAGGGAAATTTCTTAGAGTTGATAGATATGCTAGCTGACAACTTTGAAGAGGTTGCAAAGGTGGTTTTGAAGAATGCCCCAAAGAATTGTCAGTTGACTGCTCCTCAAATTCAAAAAGAGATAGCTAGTTGTTGTGCCAAAGAAACAACTAAGCTTCTCATAGAAGACCTTGGTGGTGAATATTTTGCAATTCTTGCTGATGAATCCAGTGATGTTTACCAAAATGAACAGCTAGCTCTTTGTTTGCAGTATGTTGACAAAAAGGGAAGTGTAGTTGAGAGGTTCCTAGGTGTTGTCCATGTGGAAGACACTACTTCTTTGACACTTAAAACTGCAATTGAGAAATTATTGATGGAGCATTCATTGAGCTTGTCTATAGTACGTGGGCAAGGCTATGATGGAGCTAGTAATATGAAGGGTCATGCTAATGGTCTAAGGAAACTTATTATGGATGATTGTCCATCTGCTTACTATGTTCATTGCTTTGCACATCAACTTCAGTTAACTCTTGTGGAAGTTGCTAGGGAAAACCTAGACTGTGATTGGTTCTTTGATTAAGTTAGATTTTTATTGAACTTTATTGGGAATTCTTGTAAGAAGAGACAAATGCTTCGAGTAGCACAAGCTCAGAGCATTGTAGAAGCACTAGAATTGGGTGACATTGAAACTGGAAGGGGTCTAAATCAAGAAATGGGTTTGGCAAGGCCTGGAGATACTCGTTGGGGATCTCATTATAAAACTGGTATTCATATTATATCTTTGTATCCTTCAATTCGGAAAGTTCTCATAAAGGTTGGCGATGATCGCTCTCAAAAAATTGAGTGTGGACACGCACAAACAATATTGACAATATTCAAGTCATATGAGTTTATTTTCATGGCACACTTGATGCAAACAATACTAGGGTTCACGGCTGACTTGAATTATGCTTTGCAGAAGAAGGATCAGGATATTGTCAATGCAGTAGAACTCATTTCTTTGACCAAGCTACAGCTTCATACTTTGCGGCAAGATATTGCGTGGAAGGATTTCCTTAAAGAAGTGGACTCATTTTGTGTCAAGAATAAAATCAAAACTCCTGATATGGACACATTCTATAGGCCTGTTGGAAGAGATAGGAGGTTCTTTATCAAGATCAAGAACCTCCATCGTTTCCATGTTGACATGTTCTTAAGTGTCATTGATAGGCAGCTTCAGGAACTTGATAACAGGTTTGATGCGGTAAACACCGAATTGCTTATTTGCATGGCTGCATTTAGTCCCCTCAATTCATTTGCTGCTTTTGATAAAGAGAAATTAGTTAAGCTTGCTGGATTTTATCCTAATAATTTCACAAGCTTAGAGTTGCTCCACCTACCTGATTAACTCAATCTGTATATTACTGATATGTGCAATGATGAAAGGTTTGCAAATGTGAAAACTCTTGCCGAGCTTTCTGTTAAGCTTGTTGAGGCAAACAAGATTGGAAGGCATGCAGTTGTTTACGGGCTTCTAAAATTGGTGCTAGCGCTTCCAGTGGCTACTGCAAGTGTTGAAAGAGTCATTTCTGTCATGAATTATGTGAAGAATAAATTGAGAAATAAGATTAGGGATCAATACTTGAATGATTGTTTGGTTACCTTTATTGAGCGGGAGTTTTTTCTACAAGTTAAGGACAAAGACATCATCAATCGCTTCCAAACCATGAAGAATCGCAGGTTTAAAGCAACATTATAATATTTTGTAAGTTCTCTTTATTAATTATTAGTTTGTTTCGTGCATATTTAAGAGCCAATTAGCTGAACAATTTGTTACTCGACTATTTTTATGAATTTAGTTATCGATAACATGCTACTATAATTACATTTGAAACATATGGTTACATTAGTTTTTTGGAATATGAAAGTGGGAATACCCAACTTTTGTTTTCTGGCTCCACCACTGCTACGAGCTGAGCAGTGATCATGATGCATGGCGATGATGGTGAGACGTCGTGCATGATGTGATGTTGCTTCTTTTGTTATAAATAAAAGCTTCCCAGTAGTTCTAATATTCATGGAGCGAATCCAGTTGTACCCCCTCCGGGTCCGTCTCTTTGAAATAACGACATTCTGGTTTTTGGAAGAGTCCATCTATCATAACAAACCTCTTTAGATATATAAATGTTAATATACTACTCCCTCCAGGTTCCTATACAAAAGAAATTGTTTTAGAGCATCTCCAACAGTTTGACAAATTTTATTTCCCAAATCTCGTTGTTTACCAACTCCTAAAATAATATAGGGAGGAAAAAAAAGATCTCATCTCCAACAGTTTGGCAAATTTTGTTTCCAAAAACCTAAAAATCCGCTAATGAAACGAAAAGACATGCTAAGCGAATGAAGAGCCCCGTTAAACGAACGAAGAGCCCCGTTAAGCACGAGAAAACTACGATGCGCGGGCGGTGCCCCGTGCGCATATATGTGCGCAATCGACCGAGATTTGCCAACTTACCAAAGATGCCAAACCCAGATACCAAATTATTGTAGAAGTATTTTTCTCATTTTGCCAAAAAAATTTAGAATGCCAAACCTATATGCCAAACTCTTGGAGATGCTCTACACAAGGCTTAGGTTAAACATTATAGGAATATAAATCATGAATCATTTTTAAGTTGTTAAGACTTTTCAATAAATGTTTTTTTTATAAAAATAAGAAGTCAAAATTATGCTTTGAAGACTGTGTCACTATTCAACAAACGATTTCTCTTAGAAACTGAAGAGAGTTTTTTTTATAAACTTAGTCTAAATCTGGAATCGATAGCATTATTTTAGACGGAGGGGTACGTCCTTGAACAACCCGGTACAAACTATAAGGCCACGATGAAGTTGATAGACTTTTTATATGGTCAGTCCACTACTACAGAAAATCTTCTCTCTAGCGTTTCAGTTTGGGGCTCCGAGGCGAGCGGCCCGGTTGCCCGCCTCGATTATTCGAGGCAGGGTAGCCGGGCAGCAACCACCTCGGTTAATACAATAACCAAGGCGAGCATTGTAAAATAACCGTCTCGGTTAATAAGTATTAACCGAGGCAAGCATTGTAAAATAACTACCTCGGTAAATTATTAACCAAGGCGGACATTGTAAAAATAACCGCCTTGATTAAGAAGGCGGGCATTGTAAAATAACCGTCTCGGTAAATCAGACCCAGCCCGCTAGCCCACTACCATCACCAATATATAAACGAAATCAGAAACCCTAGCCCTCCACTCTCCAGATCGAGCGACGGTGCCCGAGCCACTCCCTTTCCCCCGTAGCGACGGCGCAAAGGACCACGCCCCACTCCCTCCCTCGCACCCCTCCCTCTCTCGATCCCACTTGACCGCGCCCCTCCCTCTCCCCAATGGCGGTGGGGCGTCCTCCCTGTGGTGCGCGGAGGTCGGCTCCTCCTCCAACAACGGCGGCCCGTGGGGAGGCAGGCTCCTCCTCCAACGGCGGTGGCTCGTGGTGAGTCCGGATCCTCCTCCAACGACGGGGCGGCGCACGGAGGCATCTCTTTTTTCTCCCTCTCGGTCCGTCGCGGATCTGGCAGCAACGGCGTGTGGGGAGGCCGGATCCGACGATGGTAAGGCTAGATCCGGCTCAGCTGCCTCTTCTTCCTCCCCGAGCGACGCGGATCCAGCGGTGGCAGCATGTGGGGAAGCCGGATCCGGCGGCGGCGCCGCTTGGGGAGGCTGGATCCGACGGCAACTCACTCTTCTCCCTCCCGAACGGCGCGGATCCGGGTGTGGCTCGACAGTGGAGCACGTGCCTCGGTGGCGGATCAAGCGATGGTGGCGACGGCCCATGGATGGGCTCGGCGGACCCGTGGATGGGCTCGCTGGGCTTGTCCATGAATTTTTCTTTTTTTTTGTTTTTTGTTTGATTTACCGAGACGGACGACCAACCGCCTCGGTCAAGGCTAGATTTACCATGACCTTTTGACAGAGGGGATTGACATGCCCACCTCGGTTATCCCCCACCCCGTCGCCTGGTCCAGCGTGGCGTTCTTGTTCACGAGCCAGGACAGTTCGTCTGTTTTGTTCCCCACACACTAGCACACGAGAGGGGGGGGCGACAAGCACCTGCAAAGAACGGCATGACGCACGGAACTGACAGAAGTATTGAAGTACTCCACCCTCCCAGCACAGTGCCATGCCGCGATGGTCAATTAAGCGAGCTCGCCAAAAAACTAAGGCAGCCGCCGACCTCGGCGTGTCGTCGTCGTCGCGCTGCGTTTGGCAAAGTGGCCAGCCGCGACGCGCGCACCGTGGCTGCTGTGGCTCGGGCAACACGGGTGCGCAGGTCTGCCGCGCGTATGCAGCAAGCAGCTTATCATTGGAGCCGATGGCACGGGGCAGTCAGATTGGCCCGTGACCCGTCCATCCGTGTATAAGCCTCATCGGACCGGACGCATTCTACGCCTGTTCGTTAAGACTTGTCAGCCGGTTTATCAGCAATAATACATTGTTTTTCTCTCATAGTGAGACAGCATCAGCCGGCAGTCGCAGAAATCATCAGCCGAACAATCTACTAGTCTCTAAGTACTGTATTTGAGTATTTCCAATCATCTAATCCAACTAATGTGAGCGATGGACGCGTGCTTGCACTTGGGGAGTTGAGTTGGGACTGGGGTCTTGTCTAGTTACCTTCCAAATTTTAAATTTTAATATATTTTCTATTACATCAATCTAGACGCATGAATGTAAATGTCCGTGGTCAGTCACTGACATCTAATGTGGCGACGACCGGTGGGTCGTTAAAAGAACGATATAACGACCGACCATCCGACGTTGAATCGAAATAGAATTAACGTCCGACGACCTGTAGTCAAAATGAGATATAACGACCTACCGTCCGTTACAAATCATTAACGTCTAACTTTCCGACGTTAAATCGACATTTTTAACGACCCCCAACTGACGTTGATTTTGGGCTGTGGTGTAGTGCCACTAGGTGTCTTGGTTACTAAAACATAACCCTTAAGCATATACATTTGCCTTGATCACATAGGGTTGCGTCCAAATCCAAGTGTGGCCATCATGATCACCATGTCCATCTTGCCACCAACCTTGGAATGTACTAATCCTCATATGCTACATACAACTTAGGCATAGGATTAGTACTTAGGCATTGTCACTAATTACCAACACCAAACATAGGACTTTCACTGTGGCGCGCGGAGGCCGGCTCCTCCTCCAACAACGGCAGCCCATGGGGAGGCAGGCTCCTCCTCCAACGGTGGTGGCTCGTGGTGAGTCTGGATCCTCCTCCAATGACGGGGCGGCGCACGGAGGCATCTCCCTTTTCTCCATCCCGGCCCGTCGCGGATCTGGCAGGAACGGCGTGTGGGGAGGCCGGATCCGACGATGGCAAGGCAAGATCCGGCTCAGCTGCCTCTTCTTCCTCCCCGAGCGACGCGGATCCGGCGGTGGTAGCATGTGGGGAAGCCCGATCCGGCGGCGGTGCCACTTGGGGAGGCCGGATCCGGCGGCGACTCCCTCTTCTCCCTCCCGAACGGCGCGGATCCGGGTGTGGCTCGACAGTGGAGCACGTGTCTCGGTGGCGGATCAAGCGACGGCGGCGACGGCCCATGGATGGGCTCGGCAGACCCGTGGATGGGCTCGCTGGGCCTGTCCATGGGTTTTTCTTTTGTTTTTTGTTTTTTGTTTGATTTACCGAGACGAGCGACCAACCGCCTCAGTTAAGGCTAGATTTACCATGACCTTTTGAAGGAGGGGATTGACATGCCCGCCTCGGTTATCCCCTACCCCGCCGCCGGGTCCAGCGTGGCGTTCTTGTTCACGGGTCGCCGAGCCAGGACAGTTCGTCTGTTTCGTTCCCCACACACTAGGGCCTTGTTCACTTCCCATCCCAACCCAAAATATTTCCTCTTCCACCCATCACATCAAATCTTTCGACGCATGCATGGAGCATTAAACGTAGGTAAAAAAGATAACCAATTGCATAGTTTGTCTGTAAATGTCGGGACGAATCTTTTGAGCCTAGTTAGTCCATGATTAGATAAATTTTACCAAATAACAACGAAAGATGCTACAGTAACTTTTCACCTTCTTTTCGCGAAGTGAACACACGCTAGCACACGAGAGGGAGGGGGGCGACAAGCACCTGCAAAGAACGGCATGACGCACGGAACTGACAGAAGTATTGAAGTACTCCACCCTCCCAGCACAGTGCCATGCCGCGATGGTCAATTAAGCGAGCTAGCCAAAAAACTAAGGCAGCCGCCGACCTCGGCGTGTCGTCGTCGTCGCGCTGCGTTTGGCAAAGTGGCCAGCCGCGACGCGCGCACCGTGGCTGCTGTGGCTCGGGCAAACACGGGCGCGCAGGTCTGCCGCGCGTATGCAGCAAGCAGCTTATCATTAGAGCCGATGGCACGGGGCAGTCAGATTGGCCCGTGACCCGTCCATCCGTGTATAAGCCTCATCGGACCGGACGCATTCTACGCCTGTTCGTTAGGACTTTCAGCCCGGCTTATTAGTCATTGTATATTGTTTTTCTCTCATAGTGAGACAGCATCAGCCGGCAGTCGCAGAAACCATCAGCCGAACAATTTACTGGTCTCTGAGTACTGTATTTGAGTATTTCCAATCGTCTAATCCAACTAATGTGAGCGATGGACGCGTGCTTGCACTTGGGGAGCTGCTGAGTTGGGGACTGGAGTCTCGTCTAGTTGCCTTCCAAATTTTAAATTTTTATATTTTTTTTCATTACATTATTAGACGCATGCCGGTGTAAATGTCCGTGGTCGGCTAAACTCACATAAGATTCGTAGGCGCACATGTCCGTGGCGAAGGGACTGGCCGGATGTGACGCCGCGTCCATCCATCGAGGGGGGGGGGGGCGACAAGCACCTGCAAAGAACGGCATGACGCACGGAACTGACAGAAGTATTGAAGTACTCCACCCTCCCAGCACAGTGCCATGCCGCGATGGTCAATTAAGCGAGCTAGCCAAAAAACTAAGCCAGCCGCCGTCCTCGGCGTGTCGTCGTCGTCGCGCTGCGTTTGGCAAAGTGGCCAGCCGCGACGCGCGCACCGTGGCTGCTGTGGCTCGGGCAAACACGGGCGCGCAGGTCTGCCGCGCGTCTGCAGCAAGCAGATTATGATTAGAGATGATGGCACGGGGCAGTCAGATTGGACCGTGACCCGTCCATCCGTGTATAAGCCTCATCGGACCGGACGCATTCTATGGTCAGGTTCGTCCGACTTATAATCTATCTTTGTAGCTTATTTTTTTAGTTAGAATAGTGTTTTTTTCTCACAGTAAATCAGTCAACAGTGTTTTTAGCCGGCTTATCAGCACAGCCGAACGGGCCCTACGCCTGTTCGTTTGAACTTGTCAGCCCGACTTATCAGTCATGATACATTGTTTTTCTCTCATAGTGAGACAGCATCAGCCGACAGTCGCAGAAACCATCAGCCGAACAATCTACTTATCTCTGAGTACTGTATTTGAGTATTTCCAATCATCTAATCCAACTAATGTGAGCGATGGACGCGTGCTTGCACTTGGGGAGTTGCTGAGTTGGGGACTAGGGCCTTGTCTAGTTACCGTCCAAATTTTAAATTTTTATATTTTTTTATCACATCGATCTTTAGACGCATGTATGGAGCACTGAATGTGCGTGGTCGGCTAAACTCACATGAGATTCGTAGGCGCACATGTCCGTGGCGAAGGGACTGGCCGGATGTGACGCCGCGTCCATCCATCGACTCATGTTACCTTTATGTTGCCGTGTGCACGCATATTCCGTAACGTGTCTGTTCGACGGTAAGCCATCGAGTGATTGAGTGGCGAAGCATACAGTACCACTCTACGAGTATCACTTGCAGAGCAGCCTGATGTCCACAACTCCTGATCTCATGTGAGTTTGGGACCAACGTCATCTAATGTGGCTTGCCTGTGGCACGGTCAGTCACTGACATATGGACCCATTGTCCTCTTGGGCCCGCCTATATATGGGAGGAACCGGTTCCGTGACCGTGAGAGTGAGAGTGGGGATAGCCAAATACCTACCCATGGGCATCGGTGAGACAGATGCTTATTAAAGCTGTGTTGTGTGCACCAAGTTTATAGGTGGGCGCCCGCTGGCTGCGAGACACGTTGAAGACAGAACAGAAGAGTTTGGGCGTGACAGGACAGGCCAGATTAGACACAAGGCATGGTAGCGCCTCGGGTACCTACGAGTTTGATACGGCCTGGCGGCAAGAGGACAGTGACGCGCTGCACACAACAAGTAGGACCTTGTACGTACGTGCGATCGAGTGCACGAAAGAATCTCGATGCCTTTTGAAGAAGTTACTACAGTACCCCAGTAGTGGCGAGCCGAACAGGCTGAAAATAGGATCGGCACGGGCGCGACGGCGTATTGCTCACTAGCTATGTCCGTGAAAAAGCTACAATTCTAACAAAATACTCCGTTAAACCATCTTAACTTTGATTAACTTTATGCAAAATAGTATAAATATTTATAATATCAAAACAAGTATTATTTGACATGGATTCCAAGCAATATATCCTATGCGCGCATCAGACATGGGTTCGCGTTCGCCACCGGCCGCGGGGGCTGCTGACGGTGACCACTGTCCAGTACTACTGTGCTGCGCTGCGTTCCTATTATTAGTCCCGTTCGGCTGTGCTGATAAGCCGGCTAAAAAATACTGTTCGCTGATTTGTTGTGAGAGAAAAATACTGTTCTGGTTGAAAAAACAAGCTGAAAAAGATGGATTATAAGCCGAATAAATAGGGCCAATTGTTGATGACCACCAAGTACCCGTGCATGCCCTAGCTTGTACAGCTCCATGTACTACTACGTACGTGGTCCACACGCTCCACCGCTTTGGCGAGGCAACCAAGGGCGCGTTTGGCATGAAAGATGCTGCATCAAGAGAAACGCCAGAATCAGCCGCATCCAGTGAGCCAGGCTCCCGCGGTGCATGTTTAGCACAACTAATGACGTCATTAGCACATAATTAGTGAATATTAAGTGGTTTCAAATCAAATTAAGATTGGATTAGGTAAATTAAAATTTATTATGGAACAATATCATAAATAATTAATATTTTAGTATTTATTTTGATATATTCGTGTTACTCATACGGGCAACCAAACAACTTCTTTTCCAAACTGCACGCGAGGAACCAAACATAAAAGCATGCATACGCTCAGCCTGGCTAAGGTGAGCCAGGCCCATGGATACGAGCCAGGCTAGCTACATCACTACGTGTGAGCAACCAAACAAGCCCCAAAACAAGCTGCTCGCATCGCACGTGGTCCGCGACTTCGCCGCGCGTGTGAAGGGTTTGATATTTCCTTGATAACGATTCTATTGCACGCCGACCCGATACAGAATTCAAGCTATAGGTATCTGTAAGACTGTAATGGGCAACGGCAGTGGCAGGTTTGTGCGACGCAGAGCTAGCGTTTTCCTCCCTGCACCCTGCTCAAAATGTGTCGCGTTTTCCACTGACCCTGCACGTGTGGTGGACTTGTGGTGGTGGCAGCTGACTCGCTGTGAAGCGAGCCCCGCCCAGCTAGCATGAGAGAGTCACAGTCAACCACGTCATCCAGGCTGAGGCGTTTTTATTAATCTTCTAAGATGCTGGTCGGCCGCCGACACCGACCGATCTGCTTGATCTGCTGGTTGTTTGAAACGGATCGGAGGCAGGGGGCTGCGGCGGTGAGGCGGTGACCGGCCTGAACCGGAGCGGAACCGTACGTTGCCCCCAGGAGGCGGAGCCAGGATTTAGATACAGGGGGCCGGATCATCGAGTGTCTAGAAACAATATATGATATCACCGTCAAATCTTGATGTTGGCTTAAAAAAAATAAAAAGTTACCAAATATCTACTCTAACTGGTAAGTTTTCACAGTCGAGTGGTATTTTTCTCGAGATAGTAGAGTAAATTGGACGATGCTTAAATTCAGAAAATAAAGAATTTCAAATAAGAAAGCGGTAAGAGACAAATAAAATATTAAAAAGGTTTAGTTAGTTAGAAATATTTCGGGGCTTCCAGGACAAAATTATTTAGTAAGCTATTGTACGAAATTGTTGGATAAGAACAAAATTTAAGGTTGGTATTTCTTATGTTAACTTGCTAGATCTATTTGATTTATTTGAGAAAAACAATTTAGAATTAGCTGAGAAGTCTTTGTTTACTTATAATTTTTAGTGATTAGTGAGAACTAATGAGATGTATTAACGAAAAGTGTGCAACATTAGGGGGGCCAGGCCCCTGCCCCCCTGTCTCCGCCCCTGGTTGCCCCACGAGTCCGCCTTCTGCTGTGGACGAGTCACGAAAGTGCTCATGGGATCGGCTACGTACTGCTGCCTCCATCACCTTTTTTGTCGCGATGGTTTCAAAAAATCGCGCCCTCAAGTCGTCGTCGTTTCTTCAGAACTGCACCGGCGAAACAAAGCGTGGTGGAAGCCGGCTGTGATGGGGGGAGCACTGCTGGCCTTCGGCCGGCACAGAGGCCAGAGGCTCATATCAGAGCACTCGCGGCCCTGTCGACCAGACCAGATGCGTGGACGGTTACACAAAAAGTTTACAGGAGCCCTCGTCGTCCCCTCGACTCCTCGAGAGAATAAAGACGTGGCGAGACACGCTTGATCCTCCTCAGCATCAGCAAAGCGCGAGCGATCTCTGTCTGGTTGTGTGTGTAGTGATCCGCAACCGACCGTACCACCATTATTGGCATGGCACGTTGCGGGTCAAAAGGAACGTCACCAATCTACCTGAAATGGCATGAATCCATGTCTGCCAGTTGATACTCCTACGCTCTTCTCATGACTTGAAAGCCGCGCCTGGATCCGCGCCCTTTGGCCCTCTGGCCCTCTGCCTCGTTCCTCGTTCTTGTGTTTGAGGTTAGTATGCATACAGTACACATTTCGATGGGCACAGTCGCACTGACAGCCAGAGCAAGTGCCCGATGGGTTCGATTCAGAACACGATCAACAATCTCTTTCAGAAAAACAAAAATAAAAATAAAACGATGAATAAGGGAACATCACGGGCAGGGGAGTAGCCAGGGGTATGCACCTGTGTATTCATGTGAATACCCAAGATTTTGGTGACAATATTTCTTATACCTTGTATATACGCTACGCCACTGTACTAGGGGTCATGGAAGCAGCAACTCCCTCCATCACATAAAAAATGCAATTCTAGCACAGTGTCACATTTGAATACATTAAATTTGATCACTTATAGATAAAAATATTAATATTTATGATGTCAAATAAATACTATTAGATTAATTACAAAATTTATTCTTATAATAAATTAATTTGAAGCCATAAATGTGAATACCATTTAGTAGAAACTCGGTCAAACGTGAACCAATTTATGTGGCACACAACCTATATTTGCATTCTTTTTAGAAAGGAGGTGGTACATTTCATTCTATCCCCATCTCAGTTCGATAAATACAGAGGCTTCGAATCCAGGTTACGCCACTGATATGCGGGCGTGTGCCGTGCATGCGTGAAAAGTTCTTGTTTGGTTTTGTTAATTGAGTGACAACCTTAGGTGGACTAATTGTGTTTATGTGAGATACACAGGTGATTAGTCCACATGTACATGTGTGTAAGCAACATATGCCATGACGGTGAAGATGGCTCGGAGTTGTTGCAAAGCTTACACATGTGATGATGAAGGAGCTCATTGCACATGAGACATGACATTGAGTCATGTGATTAAGGTGGAGAAGATCAAGACATGACTTGGCTCGACAGACCGGTTGCAAGTGTGAAGGGCAAGTCGGAGGCTTCGAAGTGAGGGACCGCGCGTGACGGTGAAGGTTGAGTAAGACTTGGCGCCGATGGACCGACGCAATGATAAAGAGCAAGTGAAGTCAAGATCGATGAACCAATATGATCACGTGATGATATGAAGAGGATCATATTATTGTTGATCATGTTGGTGCATGTGTTGCATCGACATTGGAGGAGATGGAATGGAATGCGCAAGACAAATGTATAACATATAGGGCATTTCATTTCACCGGTCATAGGTGTGTAGAGAAGTTTATGACCGGGTTTAGGATAGATTGTCGTACTATTAAGAGGGCCAAACTTGATTGCATAACGGTCATCTAGTGCCACTCGAGTGATCTAACTTTGTATCGTTGCTAGGATCGAGTGGCGTGACAAGTTGAGAGGTTAACTCCTTTAAAACGATTGTGAAAACGCTAACACACATGCACATGGTGGTGTACACTTGGTGGTGTTGACACATTTGCAAGGGTTTTGAGAGGAAGAGAAAAGCGAAGAAACAAAGGTGAAACCGGTCACTGGAGGTGACCAGACGCTGGCCTCGGGGGCACCTGCGCGTCCGGTCAGTTCAGGCAGAGGTGCGCGCGAAGGAGCTGAGCGAGCGGACGCTGGCCAGGGAGCACCTGCGCGTCCGGTCAGTTACTGCGGAACACTATTCAGCCTCCGGTCACGCTGACGTGGCGGTGCGCGGTGAGGTCAGGGAGGACCGGACGCTGGCCTGCATCCAGTCATGGTGCACCGGACGCGTCCGATCGCAAAATGGAGGCTCTAGGAACTCTCTGTTGTGCACCGAACGCTGAGGCGTGGTGCGTCTGGTGTGGCATTATGCTGCGTCCGGTCATTCTCTTGACCGTTGGAGATCTGTGGCCGAGATTGAACGTGCGAGGACACGTGGACGGTGATGGTGCATCAGACGCTAGTTGCCTGCGTCCGGTAGTATGCACCAGCGTGTCCGGTGGTGTCGAGTTTGGCCCAGTGAAGGGGCAACAGCTAGTTTAGCCCTTGGGACTATAAATAGAAGTGGTGGCTGACCTTGGGCGGTTTTGCTGAGCACACTAGAGCCTTGGTGGTTTTATGTGGTAGTGCTTGGAAGCCCTCTAACTCACTTGTGATTGATAGTGTTCATCCGATCGAGTGAGTGAGCGATTCTAGTACGATTACATCGTGAGGTTGCATCGAGTGGCACTAGGTGGTCGTCTTGCAAGCCGGTGGGCTTGTTACTCTGAGGTTGCCACCTCCTAGACGGCTTGGTGGTGGTCTCCGTCGAAGTCCGCAATGAGATTATGCGGTGCTTCGGAGAAGATATTGCGAGGGGCATTGTGCTCGTCCCGTGGGAGCTGCGAAGATCAACTCTAGTAAAGTGAGAGCGAAGGGTGACAAGTGATCCGGTCGGGTCGAGTGCTAGAGCTTGTGGTAAGCACTCCACGTGGGAGAGTGTGACTTGCAGGTCACCACTAGCAAGAGGACCGGTAGCAACCTTGGAGCTTGTCTCAATGGAAACTAGCTTGGTGGCAACCAAGTGAATCTCGGGATAAAAATCATCGTGTTACCTTGTCATCCTGTTGGTTTGTAATTTCCCAACACAAGCTTGTATTTATATTAACTTATATTGTGCTTGTGTTGTTGCTCTTATAATTAGTTAGCTTGTGTAGCTTGCTAGTTACCTTCTTACTTCTGTAGCATAGAAGTAGCTCTTGCGTGACTAATTTGATTTGTGTAACATTGTTAGTCACATTGCTTAGTTTGTGTAGGTAAGTAATTTGCGCTCTCTAATTTAGCATTGGTTGCCTTGTTATTGAGCATTGCTAGTGAGCCTAGGAGCTTTGTGCTTTTATTTACTAGTTGTGTAGGAGCTCCCCGGTGTGCAAAGTACTAGTGACATATATTTGAGTGACCTTGCTCCTAGAATTGGTTAGGTGAGCTCTTGCTAGTACGGCACCTTAGTTGCTTAATTAGGATCTCTGTAAGGTGCTAGAGAACATAGATAGAGGGGGTGTAGTCGTGGCTAGACCGATAGTTTTAATTTCGCATAAGTTTCGGTTAGCTGGTGCAATTAACTTTTAGAAATGACTATTCACCCCCCTCTAGTCCGCCATCTCGACCCTACAATGCGACAGGCTTCGCAACGAATGTTGGATGCTTGGTGTCCATCGTATTAGCCTTTGACGCAACGACAAGGAGTTGTAAACAACGCCAATTTACATTTAAGGCAAGGAGCAGCCAAGGAGTCGCAGCCAATGAGCAGCCAAGGAGCAATAAATGAGACAAGGAGGAGCCAATGAGCACTAAATGCGCAGCAGGTACGAGAAACCAAACCCGTGGTCCCAGACTAATACGAAGAAGACTTTTGGGGAAAAAATTGCTTAGATGAAGGAGACAAATGGACGGTGGGAGTATATTTGTTGGATGTTTGATGTGTTGAATCTTATTTTAATATTAAACCATGAAGAGTTTCTTTTCTACTCTAATATTAAATCACGAAGAGTTCCTTCCTCATGGTTCGTGAATACACGATCGTATTCTATCTTGCTCAGTGTCGTATCTACGTGCCTACATCGATAAAAGCAATGACGATTCTAGGACGAAAGTTCAGGAGGGGCATCTTCAACCTCCAGCATCTCCTCCCAAAGCAACCACGGCAAAAAATCTTAGAGGGGCACTAAGGGAGCTTCATGGGATTTGCGGCGGTAGGGGGGGCTTGAGCCCCCCTTCCACGTATCATCCCTAGATTCGTCCGTGCATCCAAGTCAGGTCCCTACATCCCATGTTTGCTCGCTACGGTTCCATTGGTATGCTTCAACACCACATCTCCTCTATTCGTGTTGGTGTTTTGTTGTCATATTCCGCCGTCCAACGTCATTTTCTGTGAGCGAGCTTTAGAAAAAAAAACATCAAAAAGTTATTGAATGTTGTTTAAAAAAATTATAGAACTAAAACTCTACAATTTTTAAATGATGGACTTAAATTAAATTATAATTTGTATTCTTGTGCTTAACCTTTGAAACAAATCCACGTTAAATATACTTCAATGATTTTGTTTTAAAGAACATTTTTATCTTAAGCTAAAAAATTTATTGCATTGCGTGAAATGTGGTGAAATATGGATAAATCTCCAAGCCTCCTGAGCCCATACAAATTAGAGCGGTGTAAGAGCTCAACTCTCGGAAGAATTAAAAGTAAGATATAATCATTGAATAAATATCCAGATCCAACTTGTCAATGTGACTAGGCAACAAGTCATATGTCCTATTGCAACACACGTGTATGTTTACTAGTTAAACAAAACCACGACAAGTTAATGGTCCGTTTAGAGCATCAACTCAAGTTATATTTAGATTGTGTATACCAAAATCAAGAATTTGGAGACTCAATTAATGGATAAAATAGTTCAAGCAAACGACTTAGATATTGTTCACACACTGGATACTACCACGCCCGAGGCCGCACAGGCCTAACCCACAGCAGGGAACGCCCAAATACACTAGGAGGCTGTTTAGTTGGCAAAATTTTTGGCGAAACGTTACTGTAACAGTTTCGTTGTTATTTGACAAATATTGTCCAATCATAGTCTAGTTAGGCTTAAAAGATTTGTCTCGTCCATTTCGTCTAAACTGTGTAATTAGTTTTATTTTTTATCTATATTTAATGCTTCATGCATACGTTCAAAGATTCGATGTGACGGGGAATCTAAAAATTTTGGCAAAATTTTTGGCATCTAAACGGTGCCTAGGCCGACCAGCTGGATGACCATACAGATTTGACGCTAGTTCGCCGTCCGAAAAGCTAGAAATAAAAACTGTTTAGAAAGATGTACTCTTTCCGTCCACAAAAGAATGCAATTCTCACATCCCGAGAAGTCAAAAAATTAAAACTTTGACTAGAATTATATAAAAAAAATACTAACACTCATGAGACAAAAAAGTATCATTAGATTAGTTAGATAATATATTTTCATAATATATTTATTTGGAGGTATAAATGCTAATATAATTTTCTATAAACTTTATCAAATTTGAGCTCGTTTGACCGGCACGCTTCCCGCAATTGCGTTCTTCGGAGGGAGTAGTATTTAGTATAATGAAATATCAAAATAAAAAAAAAGAACTGTGATGAGTAAATGGTCTGACTCTGAACGAGCGAGTAATAAATGGGTACATGCGCGGCGCGCATCGCATGATGCTCGATCGGGCCGGCTGCGTCAAGAATAATGAGGCCGCCCTGCCGCCACAGAATCGCCGGCGCAGGCCACTAGGCCAGGCATGCACATGCAGCGCCGTTCACGTGCGCGACGCCGCACGGAGTCACGGCCGCACCCACCCGCGGCCCGCGGGCAGGAGACGCAGGCGCAGGGCGCTGCAGCGCCTTCCGGTCCCCCTTCCGCCTCCGCCGGTGCCGTTTGAAACTAGCGACTAGCGAGCCAAGCCAAGGCGGCAAGGCCCAAGGGGAGATCCGGCCGGGCGAGAGGCGCGCGCGGGAGCGTGCGGTGTTGGGGTGGCCGTGCGTGTCAGCGTGCGCGACGACCTTTTAGTTCCCCCAATTCTTCTCCAAATTTCACTATGTAAAAAGAAGATTTTCCGTCACATCAAAATATCGACAAATGCATGGAGTACTAAATGTTAATGAAATAAAAAAACTAATTGCATAGTTTTGTTGTACTTTGCGAGACGAACATTTTAAGCCTAGTTAGTCAAAATTTAGATAATTTTTACCAAATACAAACGAAATATTACAGGAATTCTGATACAGTGTTTTTCTCCTCAATTCACTGAACTAAACGAGGCCCTACTCCTGTGCTTCGGATTCTCTTGCACGCCTCTGCCCCGGCACTAATTTCTAGTAGTAGCTGCTGCCGCAATTGATGCTGCCCGGCCGCTCCGGTGCTCGGCGGGGCGCTAGTGCTACCAGTCACCTGCAGCCTGGCGCGGCAGCTCGTGCGGTTTCGTCTCGGCGCGCTTCGTTTGGGTGGATATTGCCATTAATCTACCGTCCGTCTTTGTCCGTACCGGTTCACCTTGCAGACTTGTAGTACTAGTTTGCGATGGTAGCGGAGGATATCAGCTGTTTACCCAAAAGTGTGTTCACTTCCCATGCAAATCCAAAATATTTCCTCTTCCGCCTATCACATCAAATCTTTGGATGCATACATGAAGCATTAAATGTAGGTAAAAAAGATAACTAATTGCATAGTTTGTTTGTAAATGTCGAGACGAATCTTTTGAGTCTAGTTAGTTCATGGTTGGACAAATTTTGCCAAATAACAACGAAAATTGTTACAGTAATTTTTCACCCACTGAACACACCCAAAAATACCTAGACCTTGTTTAGATATCCAAATTCACCCCCAAATTCCACTATGCAAAAAGAAGATTTCTCATCACATCAAAATACCGGCATATGTATGGAGTATTAAATGTAGATGAAATCAAAAACTAATTGCACAGTTTTGTTGTACTTTGCGAGACGAACATTTTGAGCCTAATTAATCAATATTTGGACAATTATTAGCAAATAAAAACAAAATTGCTACAGTGCTACAGTGCTACACTATGCAGATTCGGGAGCTGCCGATTCAGGTAACTGAACAAGGCCCTACTGAATTTCTTGGGTCTCGTTTAGTTCGGTGAATTGAGGAGAAAAACACTGTATCAGAATTCCTGTAACATTTCGTTTGTATTTGGTAAAAATTATCTAAATTTTGACTAACTAGGCTTAAAATGTTCATCTCGCAAAGTACAACAAAACTGTGCAATTAGTTTTTGATTTCATCAACATTTAGTACTCCATGCATTTGCCGACATTTTGATGCCGACATTTCATCAACAAGGGCTCGATAGCATTCACAAAAAAAAATGTTTGTAGCATGCATCGTCATCAACCCACATGATGAAATGATCGATGTTGCTTGCAATTGCATCCGGGCAGGACAGCAGGGCATGAATGGCCACCCTGCACGGCAGGTATCCAGGTTCAGGGGAGCAGCCATCAATTCTCAACAGAACAACAGCATGGGAGGAAATCGGTGCCTATTGACGCTTCATCAGTTCCTCTGCAGCTTTTAAATGCCTTTTCCGAGCCGCAGCGGAACTGGTAGTACTGGCTAGCGAGTAATGAGCAGTTGAGCACCATCGTGCGTGCTGACACGCGCATTAACCGGCGCAGTTAATTCGGATCGTTCAGCCTGAGGGTGAAAAGTTTGGGTACTAGGGCAGTTTCAGTGGAGAGTTTCATTTCGTTTTTTTCAAAACTGCCATGTCATATAGAATGAAATGAAACTCGGATGAAACACCGTTGACATGTCATCAAAAATGCATATGTGACAGGCTATTAAATGCAAATGAAACTCTAGTGAAACTCCCACTGAGACTGGCCTTAGGGTGTGTTCACTTCGCGAAAAGTAGGTGAAAAGTTATTGTAGCATATTTTGTTGTTATTTGGCAAAATTTGTCTAATCATAGACTAACTAGGCTCAAAAGATTTGTCCCGACATTTACAGATAAACTATGCAATTAGTTATCTTTTTTTTATCTACATTTAATACTTCATGCATGCATCGAAAGATTCGATGTGATGATAAAAGAGGAAATATTTTGGGTTTGCATGGCAACTAAACATGGCCTTAGACTACCAGGTACTCTAGAACGATACTTTAAAGCTTTAGAGTATGAACATAGAGTAAAAACGGTTACACTGGATATTCTAAAACGATACTCTATCATTTCTCTCATTCTATATTTAGAGTGGTACTGTGTTTACTCTATATTCTATACTGACGGCCCCACTAGCTAAACAAAGGAAAAAATGCTATAACTCACAAACCAAAAATCCAAATTAAATTTCGATTTCATCATTAAATTCGTCTCAATAAATCCTTCAAAACTAGATCATACATGGATATATTTAGATAAAATGACAAGTAGGTCCCACAGTGGATAGAGAATGATATAGAGGATGGATGTGTGCGGAAGAATTGAGTACAGAGGAGAGAATCTTACTAACTAGAGGATGAATATAGAGGTACATGAGTGCGGGTAGTCTTACACGGGATGTTTTCGTGTTACAGGCAGAAGTGCCCGTATACTAATAAAAAAAATAATTACATTACTTACTTGAAAACCGTAAGACAAATTTATTAAGTTAATTAATCTATCATTAACACATATGTTACTCTAACAATTATGATTAATCATAGACTAATTAGACTTAAAAGATCGTGTCGCAAAATCCATAGAAACTGTATAATTAGTTACTGTAAAAAGTTTTTGGTGAAAACTAAAGAGGGTCTTAATCTACTGTAACGAAAAAGGTTATGATGACTAGGTACTACGATTGTCGGTATAAATTATTGGTACTGTGTAAACTTTTTTTTGGATTGCATGTAAACATGCCCTCAAATTGATCACAATCTCATGAGGCCGTACGCCGAAACTTGCTCCAAGAAATTACCAGGTGCACATGGCTAACATTTAAACAAGCGAGCCAAACTGCTAGATACAAACAAACACGAGATTCGTCCCAGACACAAGAACAAGTCGCAGCAAACAGAGATTAACTGGAGGGACGAACTTTATCAAACCAAAAAAAAAAGAAAGAAAGGACGTTGAGAAAACAAACTCGACAAACTGCGCCAATTAACTGTGGTGGCAGCAGAAACGCACTCCAGGCCGGCAGGCAGCTAGGCACGCAGACTCAGCAGCCACCACTTGGCGCGATCGACATCGACACGGCAAACTATACTGGTACTACGTACTAGCTAGCTACTGATCACTAGCCGGACGTCGGGCGCTGGCACAGACGCCCGACGACGCCCTGCGTTCAAATGTCGACGGCGATGTCAGCCGCCGGCGCCGGCGCAGCGGCAGTGGGGGCGGCGTCGGCGGCGGGTGCGGCCGCGGCGCCGGCGAGGCCGAGCAGCATGTGGCGGAGGCCGCGCGCGTACTCGAGGAGGCGTTCGACGGCGGGGATGGTCTCCCGGACCTCGTCCAGGGCCTCGAAGTCGCGCAGCCAGGCGTGGAAGCGCGGGAACGCGTCGGCGTCCACGAGGCGCACCCCGGTGACGTCCTCGAACACGGCGAGCCAGTAGGAGCCGCAGCCCAGGACGACGTCCAGGAGGCCCACCTCGTCGCCGCCGAAGAAGCGGCGGCCCCGGAACGCGCCGTCGCGGAGCTCGGCCTCGAGCAGGGCCAGGTTCTCGTGCACCTGCCGCACCGCCGCCTCCTGGTCCTCCCCCGTCGACGCGAACACCGCGCCCACCGCCGGCCCGAGCTGCAACACCACATTTCGATCGAGGGAGGACAAAACGAACCGCACGTAAGTAACTCTGTGTCAGGCATCTCTTCTTCTCTTCAGACGAAACAGGATAGACACACACACGAACACGTACGTGTGTGCGTCCCAAGGAGGAGAACCGGCGACGGCGGCGTACGTACCTTGTCGTCGGCGAAGTGGCACCAGAACCGCGCGAGCGCGCGGTCGAAGGCGTCGGCGGGGAGGAGCGGGCGGGTCTCCGGCCAGGCGTCGTCGAGGTACTGGAGGATAATGACGGACTCCGGGAGCGCGCGGCCGCCGTGGACGAGCACGGGCACCTTCTTGTGCACGGGGTTGTGGCGCAGCAGCTCGTCGCTCTTGTTCCCCAGGTCCTCCTCCACGTAGTTGAACTCCAGGCCCTTGAGCCGCAGCGCCAGCTGCACGCGGTGCGTGTACGAGCTCGCCCACGACCCGAACAGCTTCAGCGGCGCCGCCGGCGGCGGGATGGCGTTCTCGGACGACGTCTTCTCCATGGCTCCGAACACTCACTCAAGATGCTCTCTTTCCTTTCCTCTCTGAGTAGAGCTAATGGTGGTGGCGTCCTACTGTCCTCGGCTTGGTTGCGTGGCTTGGACCTCCTGGGTGGGGTGGCGGGTTTATATAGAGCGGGAGGGAGACACGGTGAGGCCTGGCCCACATGGAAGTGGTGGGGCTCACGAGTGGGCCCGATGTGTGGTGTTGGGCCATGGGAACCCGCGCCCATCCGTCCGGAATGGGCCGGCCGGGCAGGCTTCCGGGCCACGGCACACCGGCTGGCCGTGGACTTTCTTTCTGTTCATTCACTGGGGAAGTGTGAAACTGTGAAATTGGTTACTGCAGCTGTTTCTTTAGCCCGTGGCCGCGTTCACTTGGCATGCATACCCAAAATATTTCTTCTTCCACCTATCACATCAAATCTTTAAACACATGTATGAAGCATTAAATGTAG
Source organism: Saccharum hybrid cultivar R570 (assembly GCA_038087645.1). NCBI lineage: Eukaryota > Viridiplantae > Streptophyta > Magnoliopsida > Poales > Poaceae > Saccharum > Saccharum hybrid cultivar. Next base: position 940,634 of record JAQSUU010000433.1, read on the forward strand.
GTAAAAAAATAACTAATTACATAGTTTGTCTGTAAAGTTCGAGACGAATCTTTTGAGTCTAATTAATCCATGGTTGGACAAATTTTATCAAATAACAACGAAAAGTGCTACAATAACTTTTCATCCAAATTTTCTCAACTAAACACAGCCCGTGTTTAGATTGCAAAATTTTTTTGAAAACTTTTATGTAGCATTTTCATTGTTATTTGGCAAAATTTGTCCAACCAGAGACTAACTAGACCTAGGCTCAAAATATTCGTCTCGACATTTACAGACAAACTGTACAATTAGTTTTTTTACCTATATTTAATGCTCAATACATACGTCAAAGATTCGATGCGATGGCTAATGTAGCATTTTTGAGAAATTTTTTTGGGAAACCGGTATCGGAAGAGCTGTTTCTTTATGCTGGTATAATGAAATGGTTCTCACTGGACGAGTTGAAAGTCTTCGCCGACCGGACGATGACTTTTCGTCGCAGCTCTGGCGGATTTGCGTCTGCATTACCGAGCCCTAGCAGTTGGAGTACGTACTTCTCTATTGTAAAGACACAGTGATCGAGGAAAGGTCTCTCGAGAGCTTTGGCTTGTTCCCCAATGCTTTGGCTTGCAGAACAATCAGGCCAAGCTGTAGTAGTTTAGTTTCTGCTGACGACCTGGGACTAGAGGCTTCGCCGTGCCGTAAACCGTAAGCCTGAGGGCGCTGCTGCGGTCGGCATGATGAAGTGGTTGTGACTGTGAAGGAAATGCCAAACCCTAGCTTACTACTGATGAGAAATCTTGGTCAAAGTGCTTGAAGCCTTGATCCATGTGCTTGAGTCTTGACTAACCTGCATGTTCACGACCAAACCCGGGGCATGAAGGAATCTTGCGGTGTGCGTTTGACCGAAGACCACCTGCACGGCTGCATGCAAGCAGCCCAGAATTTTGCAAAAAATTTCACATTCCCCGTCACATCGAATCTTTAGACGCATGCATAAAGCATTAAATATAAATAAAAAATAAAACTAATTACACAGTTTAGACGAAATCCACGAGACGAATCTTTTAAGTCTAATTAGACTATGTTTGGACACTAATTGCCAAATAACAACGAAAATGCTACAGTGTTCATTTTGCCAATTTTTCTGCAACTAAACAGGCCCTAAGGCCGGCCATATGCATTTATAGCTGGGATCACGCTGACTAGTGCTACTACAGTTATTCACAGGGGAGACAAGATCCCGTGTCACTTTTTTGTGTCTCTTTTTTTTTTTTTGCGATGGAGACGCAGCGAGCAGCGTCTCGTTGTTGCGGAACGCTGATCGATCTATTCTATGCTTGCACACGTCCACTGTTGGTGCACAGCAGGCGGCGAGAGCGTTCCCGTACGCGCACGGCACGAGCTCGCGGAAGTGCATGCGGCCGTGCCTCGGAGACGGAGAGCACTGTTGGATCTGGCGTTGAATAGTCGGCCGGGCCAGAAAGGAGGCGACCGCCGGATGGAGGAAAGCAACAGTGGCTGCGGCCGGCCGGATAGACCACCAGCTGCACTGCACGCAAATGCGATGCTGCGCCCTGTGTTTTTACTGTCCCAAGTGGTGGTACTGGTCGGGCAGGCGGAGCTAGCGCGCTTTGCCTTTCCTCGCGTGGGTGGCACGGCACCAGCGCCAGCACCGGCACCGGCACGGCCTATCCCGTGCACGTCCACGTCCACGTACGCTTCCGCGAACGTTTCACAGCGCCGGCGCCATGCCAAGTTACTGCGTTACGTTACCATGTTTTACATTGCCACGAACGTTTCACAGTGCCAGCGCGGGCGGCAGTTGAGGTGAAAGCTCACTGGGCTAGGCAAGTAGGCATGGTCTGCTCCTTCCCTTTGTTCGGTTCGATCGATCTCCCTCTCCGGAATTTGCTTTCTGAGACGTCCATGTCCGCGCTGCAGTGCTTTTATCGCTTGGGGCAAGCAAACGTATATGGAAAGAAGATTCAGGGCAGGAATCGGGATCCAAAGCCTCATGTAGCGTAGTAGTAGTCATGTCACGTACTCATGTTACCTCCTGCGTGTAGTACCAGAGCTATGTGCATGCCCTCCTTGTCGACCCGGTTGGAGTGGACAAAAGATTTTGCTGCCTCACTATGGTAGGGGCGTAAGACTGCTCGCACCGGGTCTGCTACCTACGTCCGGTAAACAGACATGTGAGCGAATAGCGGACCAAACATGCTGCACCGGGTCCTCTATCGTGGCCTGTAAACAAACTCCATCCGACATATTTGGCGTGAGAGGGGAACGTAGCGTAGCTCCGCTATCCAGTTCTGCGGGCTCGCGACGCTGCTGCCATGCGCGCGTGTGAGAGAGCAGGAGAGAGAGGAGTATCCAGCGCGGGCCCCACTTGTTGAACGATGAAAAAATGTTATAACTCGCAAACCAGGAAATCAAATTAAATTCTGATTGCACCATTAAATTCGTTTCAATAAATTCTTCAAAACTAGATCTCATATGGATATATTTAGATAAAGTGACAAGTGAGCCCCACAGTGGATAGAGGATGATATAGAGGATGAATGGATGCAAAAGAATTGGGCATCGAGGAGAGAATCTTGGTGACTAGAATGTATAGAGGATGAATTTAGAATACCACGAGTGCGGATAGCCTAAGGGCTAACGATGTTGTAGACTCGTAGAGGCACGGACTTTGCAGACCCGCTGTTGATCCAAATGCCGCGAAGCAGAGATGTTGCGGGTGCTATTCATGTACCTTAGTGTCATTGTTCATGGAGTTGTATCTCTCCTCCCAAAATAACTAGAGCAAGTGAAGCCACTCGGGAAGAAGCTAACCTTCACCGGCTCATAGAAGCTGTAGGCAAAATATGGATTTTCCTGCTCGACTCCGACAATGGTGACGTTTTTGCGTCATGTTCCTCATTGGAGGTATTGTCATGAGATCCTCCACCTCCTGGGTTTATCTTGGTTGAAAAACCTAATGCTGGTCTTTCGGTTGACGATGGCGACGTCCAAGGACGTCATAACCTCCTTGGAGGCATCGTTGGCGAGAACCTCTCCCCCAACACAAACACACCTCTCCCGCCTTTCGGTGTTCCTTCGTCATTAGTGCCTAGGTCTTTGGTTTTGTTGTCGTTGTTATTTTGTGGTGTTGAGTTGTATCATCTTACTCCTTCTTTATTAATACATGCCCGGCAAAGCTATTGCCGGTAGCTTTTTTTAAAAAAAAAGGACTTTGCAAAATATGGATTTTGCAAACAGATAGCCTGATTAGACTATATTTTGTCATGGATAAGCATTTGAGGATCCAACAAGGAAGCAAGAAACAAGGAGAACAATCACACCCATGCTTGTTGTTGCCATTCATTTTGGGGAGACGAGGTAGACAGAAAGAGATCTACCATACATCCTTATTCATGTATACCAAAACTATCGCCTCCGCGGGCCACGTCATCGCTAAACGATTGCCGTCCGTTCAGTCGTGCGGGTGAAACCATCACCGTTCTTTTGTTATAGTCAAAGCACCCGCACAAAAAAACCTCTCGAACCTTCCGTTCCCCACCAGACCTAGCCACCACACATGTACACACACACACACGCACCAAAAAAACCTCCCGACCCCTTCCGTTCCCCACTAGGCGAAGCCACCTAGCCCGACGGCACCGACATCGTCGCCCCCCGCTGACGACTGGTACGGGCGGCATTGGCACCTCCGTGCCTGTGCGCGTTGCCTGATCAATGGCGTGCCGTGGTCGACTGCCGCAGGCAACGACTGTGGCCAACAGACACGACCGACGTTGCCTAGCATCGTGCTGCCACCACTACTGCTCATGGGAGGAGCGAGGCACCGCGTGATGGCGATTTTGTGCTCTAACAAACCCTACCTGCCATTTTTGCACAGGTTAGTTCTCACCCTCCTTGACCTTCCTTGCATCCTCTACCGGATCTGCTTTACTCACCCATCAGGGAAGTTCTCCTTTGCAGGAAGTGGAAGAAGCTCACCTCTTCCGGCCATTATCAGATGCAGGACGGGTGTGGGTGTTCTCACTGAACTAACATTTTCCTCATATTTCATCAACTGAAATATTGTGTATTGCCTTGAACATAAAAGTGTATAGTTATCGATGGTTCAATCTAAAACTATGCTGACATAAAAAAAGCAGCGCATCAATTTAATCTGTATATTTTCTTTTTTATGCAGTGGAAATTGGGGGTATGTCCACTTTCAGCAGACACCAAGTTCAGTTCCTATGACTGTGAGTGAGATGCTGGGCCAAAGTTCCGGATTAATCATCATTAGTCTTCAATACTACTGCTGATTTTTTACCCATATTAAACACACATATCTCCAGGATTTTTGATTTTTGATTTTGAGATCCATCTGGTTCGCCATGGGATCATCACGCACACCCCTACCTGACACTACTACAATAAACTTAACGGAGGCAATTGCTTTTCATTTTCGGAGACGGGCAAAGACAACCGCCTCCGCCTCCAAGCAAAGGTCACGGTTAATCCGTGAATAACGGAGGCGGTTGGCTTGCCCGTCTCCGTTAATGGATTAAAAAAAAAGCCCGAAGCCTGCCGGTGAGCCCGTTTCGGAGCCCACCGGCGAGGTCACGTGCTTCGCGCCGCCGCCGTCGGGTGCGAGATCCACGCCGCCGTCGTCGGGTGCGAGATCCACGCCGCCGCCGTCGGGTGCGAGATCCACGCTCCGTAGGGGCTGATTCGCCGCCGGGGAGGCCGGATTCCCCGCCAGGGACCTGTGCCGCGTTGAGGAGGGAGGAGGGAGACCCACGCTGCCGTCAATGCCGAGGAGGGAGGAGGGAGACCCTCGCCGCCGTCCGCACCGAGGAGGAGGAGGGAGACCCGTGCCGCCGTCCGCGTCGAGGAGGGAGACCCGCACCGCCGTCCACGTCAAGGAGGAGGAGGGAGACCCGCGTGCCATCGCCCGTGCTGAGGAGGGAGGAGGGAGATGGTGCGCCCCGTCGCCCTCGTGAGCCCGCACCCGTGCGAGGCCACGCCGCCACCGCCACTGCCTCGTGCGCCGGCGACTGCCTCTGCCCCATGAGAACGCCACCGAAGACAGAGGGAGAGGGAGTGAGAGAGAGAGAGGGCTGCAGGAGTGGGAATGGAGTGGGAGGGGCGCTAGGATCTGAGGGAGCCCGAGGGGTGGGAGGAGAGTGGGCGCGAAGGAGGAGCCGAGGAGGCGGCTGCCGGTTGGGAGAGGGAGTGAGAGGATGAGGAGTGAAAACCCTAGCTCTCTTATTTATATAAGCCCGGGAGTAGGGGGTTATAAAATCCAAATAGGCTAGAGGGGGATGAATAGCCTAATTAAAACTCCTACAAGATTTACTTAACCATAAGTATTAGTACAAAAGGTGGCGAAGTAAAATGTACTAGCTCTAACTAATTAAGCAAGCCACCTACACAAGTCTAGTACAAGGCTATCCACTAAACACAACAACAACTACAAGCTAGAAACAAGGAGTAACGCGAGAGAAGAGCTTCGAGTGATTATACCGCCGTGTAGAGATGAGAAGAACCATTCAATCAATCACACAAGAGAAATCCTCGAAAAGAGAACGACACAAGAATTTATCCCGAGGTTCACTTGCTTCCCAGCAAGCTACTCCCCGTTGTGGCGATACACCCACTTGTCGGTTCACGAGCTAATCGACTATCAAGAGTCGAGCCCTCGGCGGGCGCCGCACAACCGCACACAAGATGGGGATCCTCCAAGCCACGAGCTTCATTAGAGTATCCAATTTGTGAACTTCAGTGGGAAAGGATCAAGAACCCCTTACAACACTTGGTGAGAGCTCCAACAATCTCCAATTGTGAGCTCAATCACCTCCACTGCTCCAAGCCATCTACCGCGTCGGGAAACACGGAAGAGTAACAAGAAATCCGCAACAACTCGAAGATCAAGTGCCTCTAGAATGCAACTCTCAAGTAAAGCACTTGAATCTCACTCAATCTCATTCAAGATATGCAACCAAGCAAAGAGATGAATGGAGGGGTTGTTCTCTAGCTCAAAGGATGTCCCAAGGTCAGCAAGAATGCAAGAGATATCCACAAACCCTGGCCATCTTCTATTTATAGCGAAGGGGTACGCAGCTAGCCGTTACAAGACGTCGCAGTGAAAACCGTGATGACCGGACGCACCAGTCAGGGTGATCGGACGCGTCCGGTCACTACAGGACAAACAGTAACAATAAGCGTTAGAGAGAGCCGTTGCCATGACCGGACGCGCTTCACCATTTGACCGGACGCGCTGCACCCGGCGTCCGGTCGAAGTCCAGAGAGCTCCCACCATGACCGGACGCGCCGCACGTCCGATCAGCTCTTTGCCACGCTCTGCCCCTCTGGGTGCCCAACCGGACGCTCCGGTTCTGTGAGAGACCGGACGCGCCAGTTGCAAACCCTAGTGCCTGCACCGTGTTGAACTGACCGGATGCGTCCGGTCAAACCAGGACCGCGTCCGGTTCAGCGTCCGGTTGGAGTTTTTCAGAGAGAAACACTCCGGACTTTCGCCACCTTTTCTTGCCTCCGGCGCAAAGGAAAATAGGCATTTTGTTTCCTTGAAAACGCCTGAATCCCACCGGCGTAGTGGAAAATAGTCGTTTCGCTTCCACAAAAAGCGCTGAATCCCGCCTCGCAAGCTCGGCGAGAGGGAGAGAGGACCCCAAACCCTTCTCTACCACTCAAACTCCACCACCTTCGCAAATGTGTTAACACCATCAAGTGTACACCATCATGTGCATGTGTGTTAGCATTTCACAAACATTTTCAAAGGGTCATGTTAGCTCTCAACTAGATTCTAATGCATATGCTCAAGACATTGATCTAGTGACACTTGATTCTCGAGCTAACCGAGATTGCCCCTCTTGATAGTTGGCTATGTATCCTAAACCCGGTCAATCACTTCTCTACTCATCTTAGACCGGCAAAAGCAAAACCCTATGGTTATACCTTTGTCTTGCGCTCTTAGATCCTTCTCCTCCACTTGATCATCATGTCCATCATTTTATGTGCATTCCTTCATGATCTTGCTCATCATTTCATGCACCAAATCATGTGGTCTTGTGGCCATCTCTCCATGCAATTGCCACCTCCATCACATGTTGCTTATGTCTAGCTTAATCACACTTGATCACATAACATTAGCAACTTTGGTGTCACTCAATTTCCAAAACCAAACTTAGGCTTTAGGGGTGTTATGGGCTTCAAAATAGTAACAGGTTGGGCCAGATTTTAGGAGTGGGCCATATAAAATAACCGCTGTAAGGTCCTAGATGGCTAGAGGGGGGGTGAATAGCCTATAAAAAATTCTACAAGCACCACTAAGCAAACTTGTTAGAATAACAAATGGCGTAAAGCGAGTTTTGCTTAGCCAAAGGTTGTGATGCAAGCCTCCTATCCACAAGTCTAGTAGATTATGATCTCTAGTTCACACAAGTGCTAAGTCACTAACTTACACTAGTGATCAAGCTAACAACTACTAGAAAAGGCTACCACTAGAGCTACACAAGATAATCTAGTAAAAGTAAATGCGAGAGAGAGAATTGTGAATCTTATACCGACGGTGGAGTGAAGATGTTGCCAATCACCAAGATGATATACAATCAATTAATATTGACAACAACACAATATGTAGACCAATCACCGGGAGACAAGAGACACAATATTTTTGTTCACTCGGTGTTCACTTGTGCACCGACAAGCTACGTCACCGGTTGTGTCGACCAACACTTAGATGGTTCCTTGGTGTGACCCTCAAGTCACTTGCCCCTCAAGGCACGTCCCGCAAGGCACCGCAAGACACCACTCTCAAGTGAGGTAACTCAATGACACGCACAATCCAATAGAGTTGCTTTTGACGTCCCGCCGAGGAAAGCACAAGAACCTCTTACAAACAACCGGAAGTGGCCAAGAACAATCACCTTCTCTTGCCAACGCCTCCAACAATCTCCAAGCCGGCTAGGAGCGGTACTCTCCAGAGTAACAAGAAATCCACCGGCTAAACCACCTACAAGTGCCACTAGATGCCCTCAAGCTATGCAATGCACTTTGGGATCACTCAATCTCACTTTTGATTTGCAATCAAGCAAGAGAGATGAGTGGGAGGAGTAGCTCTAGCTCAAAGGATGCACAAGAGTGTTAGAAATGCCAAGAGACCTCCCCAAGGGCCGGCCAACGAGTATTTATAAGCATCCCATCCAAATAGAGCCGTTGCCACTCCACTGACCGTTTTTTTCGGGACGACCGGACGCGCCGGTCGAAACTGACCGGACGCGCTCAACCGCGTCCGGTCGCCCTCCGACGTCCACGTGTCCCTTAAATTTTGAATGCGACCGTTAGATCCTCTAACGATCACTGCGCCAACGGTCAAACCCTATGACCGGACGTGCTTCTCATAACGACCGGACGCGCCGGTCCCGATGACCGGACACGCCTGTCGAACGACCGGACGCGCCGATCGCACTGACTCACGCGCCCGCGACGCAACGACCGGACACGCTCCTCGCAACGACCGGACGCGACAGTGCCAGCGTCCGATCGGAGTCCAGTAAGCTCCATCGACGATCGGACGCGTCCGATCGCGTGTGACCGGACGCGCCCCGTGTCCGATCGTCCTTGCGAACCGCAGTTCCTTCTGGGCACTTGACCGGACGCGCCGGTCCCGCGAGTGACCGGACGCGCCGGTTGCAAACCCTAGCCCGCGCGCCCGATACCGTGCTGTACTGACCGGACGTGTCCGGTCACACCGTGACCACGTCCGGTGCAGCGTCCGGTCACCTCAGTGACCCCGTTCGCCTCCGTTTCTTTTCTGACTTTCGGCGTAGTGGAAAATAGGCATTTCATTTCCCCGAAATCGCCTGAATCCCACGCTCACACGCTCGGCGGGAGGGAGAGAGGAACCCAAACCCCTCTCTACCCGCGAACCACAGCGCGACCAACGCCACCTTTGCAAATGTGCCAACACCATCAAGTGTACAACTCCATGTGCTTGTGTGTTAGCTTTTTCTCAATCATTTTCAAAGGTTTTCCAGTTAGCTCACTAGGCCCTACATGCAATGCACTTCATGAATTCACCTAGTGGCACCCGTGCATCGAATAACCGATAAGACTTCCCCTCTTAATAGTTCGGCTATCGATCCTAAACCACTCACACCCTCTATGGTGTCTTGAGTGTAAAACAAAATGGCCCTATGGTTATACCTTTGCCTTGAGCCCATTTTGTTTCTCCAAATGATATGATCCACTTCATATCATCACATGACCGTCTCGATCCATCGACCTTGACTTCACTTGCTCTTCACCGTTGCATCGGTCCGTCGGCGCCAAGTCTCGCTCAAGCTTCACCATCGCATGGTCCCTCGCTTCGAAGCCTCGACTTGCCCTTCACCCTCACAACCGGTCCATCGAGCCAAGCATCATTTCGGTCTTCATCATCTTGGTCACATGAGTTAATGTCGTGTCTCATATTCAATGACCACCTTTATCTAAATCATCCACTTAGATACAAAGGTTAGTCCTAGGTTTCATCAATTAGCCAAAACCAAACTAGGGACTTTCAATCTCCCCCTTTTTGGTAATTGATGACAACCCTCACAAAGATGATTTTGATAGTAAAAGTTTTAAACTTGTCATACTTGTCCAATCATTTTGCTCATAAGTAAAGTTTGGACAATTATCACAAGCTCGGTTTTGGTAGCATTAGCTCCCCCTACATATGTGCATAGAGTTTGGATTAAAAGCTTTGCACATATGCATGGATAGAAATGTTGGGAGAGTAATTCTACCAAAATGATGCTATGGTGTAAGAAATGGACCTTTGAAGCGTGATACCAATCGAAGTTGCCTTTTACACCATCCTTAGCATCATGAAGTAACTAGACATCCATCAAAACTCAAGAACCCCGTGAGATCAACATTATATGTAAAGATTCTTGGACCACTTGTAAAGCTAACCACTTGTAAAGCTTTAGGCAAGTCTAGATACCACATGTAAACTATTCCTATGCATGCTAGTAGATCATTTCATCATCCAATTTCTATACTAGCATTGCACCACACAAGCATGTATATTGAATTTAAATACATGTGCAATGAGCAAGTCATATGAGAATGCACAAATAAATGCAACAACTTTGTTTATGAGCTTGCTCTCCCTACTTGTGTGCATCAACAAATTTTATTTACCCCTTTATCAAGTTGAATCATTTTTTTCTCATCATAAATTTTATTTACCCCTTTATCAAGTTGAATCATCTTTTTCTCTCCCCCTTTGTCAACAACTTACCCAAAAAAAGGGATCAAATTGTGGAGAGAAGGAAAAGTGTTTGATGGAGTAGATTGAAGTTAATTCGATACCACATGTAAGGTTTAAAAAAATTGATTAAATTTGGTTTAACCTAGAATACTTGCCAAAGATATTTAATTCAATTTGAACCAAAGACAAGCTTCTTCACTCCTCAAAATAAGGGTTATCTTGCCTATGTTGAATTAAACACTTATAGCAAATCTTCTAGATTCAACACTAGGTTTACAAGCTCACAAACATGTCATATGCCACCACTAGATGAAAACAAGCATAGAAGCCATAGTGGTAACATACATCCATCAAATTCATTTGATTTATCATGAATGTTCATACATACCACTTATTATGTCTACATGCTCTAGCAAGTCCTTAGCATAGGATGAATGACATGTCAATCAATTTTACCTTGCAATATCGAAGGAGAGGCATGTCAATAAGTGGGTGGGGTGCATTCAACTCATGTTTGAGAAATCAAGAATGTTTAATTCATTCCTTAGCTTGCAAAACCTCTTTTCATCAAGTGGCTTAGTGAGAATATCGGCAAGTTGATCATCGGTGCCAACACTTTCAATGGAAATATCTTCCTTTTGTTGATGATCTCTAATGAAATGATGTCTTATGTCAATATGCTTTGTTCTTCCATGTTAAACCGGATTTTGTATCATCTTGATTGCACTCTCATTATCACATAGCAACGGCACATTCTTGAAGTTGAGGCCATAATCCTTCAAAGTTGATTTCATCCATAGCAATTGTGCACAACAACTCCCCGCACTCACATATTCGGCTTCGGCGGTAGAGATTGCCACACTATTTTGTTTCTTTGAGGACCATGACACAAGTGATCTTCCAAGTAATTGACATGTGCCACTTGTGCTTTTCCTATTGATCTTGCAACCCCCATAGTCGGAGTCTGAATATCCAATCAATTCAAACTTTGACCCCTTGGGATACCATAGTCCAACATTTCTTGTTTGCTTCAAGTACCTCAATATTCTTTTTGCCGCCGTGAGATGACTTTCTCTAGGTGAGGCTTGATATCTAGCACACATGCAAACACTAAACATGACATCCGGCCTTGATGCGGTGACATAGAGTAGACTTCCAATCAAAGACCGATATTCCTTTTGATTCACCATTTTGCCATCAAGATCACTATCCAAATTGCCATTTGTGCCCATTGGAGTTGAAATTGGCTTTGCATCTTGCATTCCAAACTTCTTCAACATGTCCCTTATGTATTTCCCTTGACTCACAAATGTCCCATTCTTCATTTGCTTGACTTGGAGACCAAGGAAGTAACTAAGTTCACCAATCATAGACATTTCAAACTCCTTGGCCATCATAGCTCCAAATTCTTCACAATAATCTTGATCGGTTGACCCAAAAATGATGTCATCAACATATATTTGCACTATGAATAGATCATTTCCAATCTTCTTGGTGAATAGAGTAGTATCAACCTTGCCCATTTTGAATCCCTTAGAGAGAAGGAAATCCCTTAGCCTCTCATACCATGCTCTAGGTGCTTGCTTTAAGCCATATAAAGCCTTCTTCAACTTGTAGACATGGTTGGGTTTCTTGTCATCTTCAAATCCGGGCGGTTGCTCAATAAATACTAACTCATTGATGATCCCATTGAGAAATGCACTTTTGACATCCATTTGATATAGTTTGATGTTGTGTGCACAAGCATAAGCCAATAGAATCCTTATTGCCTCCAATCTTGCCACGGGAGCATATGTCTCATCATAGTCAAGACCTTCAACTTGAGTGTAACCTTGAGCAACTAGTCTTGCTTTGTTTCTCACTACAATACCATCTTGATCTTGCTTGTTTTTGAACACCCACTTGGTTCCAATCACATTGTAGTCATTTGGCCTTTCTACCAACTCCCAAACATCATTTCTTGTGAAATTGTTAAACTCTTCTTGCATAGCCATGATCCAATCGGCATCCCTCAAAGCTTCTTCTATCTTCTTTGGTTCTATGGTTGACACAAATGATGCATGCTCACAAAACATAGTCAATCTTGATCTTGTTTGCACACCACTTCTAATATCACCAATAATACTATTAATGGGGTGATCTCTTGAAACATGTTGTGGTTGGAGTACTTGCACTTGATTGCTTGAGCTTGGTTGATCATTTGATGTATCTCGATGAGAAGAACTAGCACCATAACTTTGCACTTGAGAGTCACTAACTAGCTTGTTTGGTGAATTGAGCACTTGATCTTTATCATCATCTTGAATATCAATTACTTGCTTTGCTCTAATATCCCCAATGTCCATGTTCTTCATTGCTTCCACCAATTGAGTTCCACCAACATCATCTAGATTCTCTTCTTCATCTTGTGACCCATTGGTTTCATCAAATTGCACATCATGGACTTCTTCTATAATGTCACTTGAGTTGTTCCAAACTCTATAAGCTTTGCTTGTAGTTGAATAACCAAGTAGGAACCCCTCATCACATCTCTTGTCAAACTTCCCCAATCTAGTGCCCTTCTTCAAGATATAGCATTTGCAACCAAACACCCTAAAGTAAGAAATATTGGGCTTTCTTCCATGAAGTAACTCATATGGGGTCTTCTCTAGCAATGGATGACAATATAGTCTATTGATGTAGTAGCAAGCGGTATTGATTGCTTCATCCCAAAATGATTGACTCACATTGTACTCATGAAGCATTGATCTAGCCATATCAAGCAATGTTCTATTCTTCCTCTCAACTAGGCCATTTGATTGTGGAGTGTACTTGGCCGAGAATTGATGTCCAATAGCATAATGATCACAAAGTTCTTCAATTCTTGTATTCTTGAACTCACTTCCATTGTCACTTCTCACTTTCTTGATTCTAATCTCAAACTCATTGTGAACTCTAGTGAGAAATGTCTTGAAGGTGTCAAACACTTCACTTTTGTCACTAAGAAAGAATACCCATGTGAATCTTGTGAAGTCATCCACTATGACAAAGCCATACTTGTTACCGCCTATGCTTGTATATGTTGTTGGTCCAAATAGATCCATGTGCATCAACTCAAATGCTTTGCATGTGCTCATTGTACTCTTCTTTGGATGTGAGCTTCCAACTTGCTTCCCGGCTTGACATGCACTATAAAGCTTATTCTTCTCAAATTCAACATCTTTCAAACCATTGACAAGATTGTGAGTTGTAAGCTTCTTTAATTGTTTCATGCCAACATGACCAAGCCTTCTATGCCAAAGCCAACCCATGCTTGATTTGGAGACTAAGCAAGTTGTCAAAGAAGTTTCTCTAGCATTGAAGTCAACTAGGTAGAGATTCTCATATCTAAAGCCCTTGAATGCCACATTTAAACCATCCACACTAATAACATCCACATCATCAACCCCAAAGATGCATTTGTAGCCTAGATCACATATTTGTGCCACGGATAGAAGATTGAAATCCAAGCTTTCAACTAGCAACACATTAGAGATACTCATGTCATTTGATATTGCAATCTTGCCCAAGCCAATAACCTTGCCTTTCTTGTTATTGCCAAATGTGATAGAATCAACACCACTATCATTGTCATTGATTGAGTCAAACATTCTTGATGTACCGGTCATGTGTTGAGTGCACCCACTATCAATAATCCAATGCCTTCCTCCGGCTTTGTAATTGACCTACAAGCAAATCAATGAAGCTTAGGTACCTATTTTTGCTTGGGTCCTTGTAGGTTAGTAACTAAGCTCTTTGGTACCCAAATAGCCTTCTTCTTTGGGCCCACAATTGGTGTACCAACAAACTTAGCTTGCACACCCTTCACACCTTTGGTAAGCACATAGCAAGAATCAAAAGGTATAGCATTAACAAGGTTCTTGCTTTGGTTCTTTTTATTGCAATTATGCTCTAGGTGCCCAACTTGCTTGCATCTATTGCAAAACCGACCATTGCCCTTTACAAAGCTAGGCTTTGGAGTTGCAAAGGTCGACTTGCCTTTCTTGGGGGTGTAGCCCAATCCCTCTTTGTTAAGAGAGAACCTTTGGCTACCCAAGCACTTAAGCAAGCGGGCCTCACCACCATAGGCCTTGCCTAGGGCGTGAGTGAGCTCATCCACTTCTCTCTTGAGAGTCTCATTCTCAACCATTAGTGAGGCATCACAAGTGAAACCATCACTAGTAGTAGAGGTAGAGTTGGTGGTGGTGGATGAAGAGCTCTAAGAAGGGTTAGCATTTGACATGATGATAGGTTCATTAAAGGATTCATCAATTATATCACATGTAACACCTATATCACATGATACAACAACCTCCTTTTCTTGTTGCTCAAGTAGCAATGAGTGAGCCTTTTCAAGCTTGAAATGAGCCTTACCAAGATCCTCATGGTCTTTCACTAGACTCTCATGAGTGGTCTTAAGCTCACTAAGAACTTTCTCAAGTATTGCTACTTTCATTGAAAGCTTCTTACACTCCTTGTTCTTGGCAATAGCTATGTCTCTAGTTTGTTGCATCAAGTCATATAGTTGTTCTTTAGTTGGTTCATCATCATCATTTTCATTATCATTATCACTATCATGAGCATATTCCATTTCACTTTTATCATCACTCTCATCATATAATACCTTAGCTTCTTTAGCCATGAAGCATGAAGAGGATGAATCAAATAGTGATGGCTTCTTGTTGATAGCAATGGAAGCAAGAGCCTTGTTGGATGATTCTTCTTCTTCTTCCTCATCATCACTTTCCCAAGTGATCACATAGGCACCATTTTTGCCTTTCTTGAATGTCATCTTGGCCTCTCTCTTCTTCTTCTCAAACTTGCCCCTCTTGTTGTTCTTCTTCTTGTCATAGGGACATTCGGCTTGAAGATGTTCGGTGCTATCACAATTGAAGCACTTTCTTTGTTGCTCATTGCTCTTGAAATTGTCATTTCTCTTTTTGAAGCCTCTTCTTTTGATAAACATTTTGCCAATGTTTTTGACAACTAGAGCAAGTGCCTCATCATCAACTTCCAATTCTTCATCTTCTTCACTGTCATCTTTTTCTTGAATTGAAGCTTTGCCCTTTGAGGAGGTGGCCTTGAATGCCACGGTCTTCTTCTTCTTTTCATCCTCCTTCTCATCAACATCTTGATCATACTTGTCAAAGGTCAATACCTCTCCAAGCAAATCATTGGGCTTCATTGTTTCAAGCCCATCTCTTTGTAGCATCATGATCAACATCTTGAATCTTTTAGGTAAGCTCAACAAGAACTTGTGGCAAAAATCTTGATCTTGAGTTTTGTGCCCTAAGCTCTTGAGATCATTGACTATCACTTGCAAT
This sequence comes from Saccharum hybrid cultivar R570, assembly GCA_038087645.1. Classification (NCBI taxonomy): domain Eukaryota; kingdom Viridiplantae; phylum Streptophyta; class Magnoliopsida; order Poales; family Poaceae; genus Saccharum; species Saccharum hybrid cultivar. Next base: position 956,237 of record JAQSUU010000433.1, read on the forward strand.
CTATGAAACATTTCAATGATTGTTTCATCATCCTTTTTCTTGAAGTTCTCAAACTCACTCTTGAGCCCATATAGCTTGGCACTCTTTACAACCTTAGTGCCCTCATATGTTTCACTTAACCTTATCCACACTTCATTTGCCAATTCCAAATCCTTGATGCCCTCAAATACTTTTGTGTCAATATTATTGTAAAGTGTATTGAGAGCCATTCTATTGCATGTTCTATTTGCTCTATCTTCATCGGTGAGATGATCGGGATCAATGATAGCAAAATCATTCTCGGTGACTTGCAATACTCTCTCATGAATAGAACCAAGGTACATTGTCATTTTTCTCTTCCAATGAGCAAAAGAACTAACACCATCAAAGAACGGTGGCTTGCCTCCAACATGATTGAACACAATTTGAGCCATTTTTCACACCGAAGGATGTTAAGCCTTGATTTAAACGGTGACCACGGCTCCGATACCACTTGTAAGGTCCTAGATGGCTAGAGGGGGGGTGAATAGCCTATAAAAAATTCTACAAGCACCACTAAGCAAACTTGTTAGAATAACAAACGGCGTAAAGCGAGTTTTGCTTAGCCAAAGGTTGTGATGCAAGCCTCCTATCCACAAGTCTAGTAGATTATGATCTCTAGTTCACACAAGTGCTAAGTCACTAACTTACACTAGTGATCAAGCTAACAACTACTAGAAAAGGCTACCACTAGAGCTACACAAGATAATCTAGTAAAAGTAAATGCGAGAGAGAGGATTGTGAATCTTATACCGACGGTGGAGTGAAGATGTTGCCAATCACCAAGATGATATACAATCAATTAATATTGACAATAACACAATATGTAGACCAATCACCGGGAGACAAGAGACATAATATTTTTGTTCACCCGGTGTTCACTTGTGCACCGACAAGCTACGTCACCGGTTGTGTCGACCAACACTTAGATGGTTCCTCGGTGTGACCCTCAAGTCACTTGCCCCTCAAGGCACGCCCCGCAAGGCACCGCAAGACACCACTCTCAAGTGAGGTAACTCAATGACACGCGCAATCCAATAGAGTTGCTTTTGACGTCCCGCCGAGGAAAGCACAAGAACCTCTTACAAACAACCGGAGGTGGCCAAGAACAATCACCTTCTCTTGCCAACGCCTCCAATAATCTCCAAGCCGGCTAGGAGCGGTACTCTCCAAGAGTAACAAGAAATCCACTGGCTAAACCACCCACAAGTGCCACTAGATGCCCTCAAGCTATGCAATGCACTTTGGGATCACTCAATCTCACTTTTGATTTGCAATCAAGCAAGAGAGATGAGTGGGAGGAGTAGCTCTAGCTCAAAGGATGCACAAGAGTGTTAGAAATGCCAAGAGACCTCTCCAAGGGCCGGCCAACGAGTATTTATAAGCATCCCATCCAAATAGAGCCGTTGCCACTCCACTGACCGTTTTTTCGGGACGACCGGACGCGCCGGTCGAAACTGACCGGACGCGCTCAACCGCGTCCGGTCGCCCTCCGACGTCCACGTGTCCCTCAAATTTCGAATGCGACCGTTAGATCCTCCAACGGTCACTGCACCAACGGTCAAACCCTATGACCGGACGCGCTTCTCATAACGATCGGACGCACCGGTCCTGATGACCGGACGCGCCTGTCGAACGACCAGACGCGCCGATCGCACTGACTCACGCGCCCGCGACGCAACGACCGGACGCGCTCCTCGCAACGACCGGACGCGACAGTGCCAGCGTCCGGTCGGAGTCCAGTAAGCTCCCTCGACGATCGGACGCGTCCGATCGCATGTGACCGGACGCACCCCGCGTCCGATCGTCCTTGCGAACCGCAGTTCCTTCTGGGCACTTGACCGGACGCGCCGGTCCCGTGAGTGACTGGACGCGCCGGTTGCAAACCCTAGCCCGCGCGCCCGATACCGCGCTGTACTGACCGGACGCGTCCGGTCACACCGTGACCGCGTCCGGTGTAGCGTTCGGTCACCTCAGTGACCCCGTTCGCCTCCGTTTCTTTTCCGACTTTCGGCGTAGTGGAAAATAGGCATTTCATGTGCTTGTGTGTAAATTTGGATCTATTTTTTGCTGTAAATTTGGATCTATTTTTTTTGTAATTAATTTGAATAATTCATACAACAAAAACTTTGTACTAAAGCATACTATATTATATATTCACTGTGTAGATCTACTCATGTGGAGTCCAACAAAATTGGATTTTCCATTTTATGATTTTTCTATGATTTATTATGATTTTTCAAAGATTCAAACGAAATAAATAAAAAGAAAAAGACAAAACCGTCGTTACTGTAGCAAAACAGCTGTTACTGTAGCAAAACCACCGCCCAAAACCGCTCGAGGGGGTGATTTGGCCGGTTTTGCAAAGTTCAGAGGGTAAATTAGACTGTTTCATAGTTCGGGGGTAAAGTAGACGACCCCCCATAGTTGGGGGCTCAAGTAGACTTTTTCCAAAAAGTAAATATTGGCCAAAGATTTCAGCAACCCACAAAAAAACACAAAAATTCCTATTTCCTTCCTTCGTCCGCGTGAAAAAAAACGCTGCCCGCGAAAGGGCAAGCAGCCAGCGCCCACCATTTCAAAATTCAAAATCCAAAAGCCACCAACGGCCCCTCCGATTCCGAAGGCGACGCGCCCAACCGCCGGATCCCCGCATCGGACGGCTGTGACCTCCCAGCGCTCCCCAGGAAATCCCACCTGCCGTCCGACCCGGTGCCCTAGCCCCACTGCCGCTATAAAACACCGCCCTGCATTTCGCCTCTCCCTCCATTTCCACAGAGCACACGCGCGCTCACTCCCGATCGCAGCCCTTCTCCCACACTCCCCAGAGTCAGCCTGATCCGATCGTTTTTGCCCTCGAGGTAATGCAGCAATCGAATCGATCTCAAGTTTCTTCGGATCCCTAAATTTTGGTTGATTTCATCGGTTAATTGTTTTGGGTTCATTCGTCCTGGGGATTTTTTTGGATCATTAGACCTTGATTTACCCCCGTTCGTACGTTGATCTTTGCGGTGTTTACAGGTGAGAGTAAGATGAGGGAGATCCTGCACATCCAGGGAGGGCAGTGCGGGAACCAGATCGGCTCCAAGTTTTGGGAGGTGGTGTGCGATGAGCACGGCATCGACCCGACGGGGCGGTACGTGGGGACGTCGGACGTGCAGCTGGAGCGCGTCAACGTCTACTACAACGAGGCCTCCTGCGGTAGGTTCGTGCCGCGCGCGGTGCTCATGGACCTTGAGCCCGGCACCATGGACGCCGTCAGCTCGGGCCCCTACGGCCGGATCTTCCGCCCCGACAACTTCGTCTTCGGCCAGTCCGGCGTCGGCAACAACTGGGCCAAGGGGCACTACACCGAGGGCGCCGAGCTCATCGACTCAGTCCTCGACGTCGTCCGCAAGGAGGCCGAGAACTGCGACTGCCTACAGGGTATCATCGATCTCTCGTCTACTGAACTGAATTCCCATCATCCAGTGTTTTCGGAATTTCTGTTGCGCTGTCTGCCTCACTCGATCTGTTCGTGCTGTCAGGTTTTCAGGTCTGCCACTCGCTCGGTGGTGGCACAGGGTCTGGCATGGCCGCATGGGTACCCTGCTCATTTCCAAGATCAGGAGGAGTACCCGGGCCTTGTTTAGATGCACCCCAAAAGTTGAAATTTTTTCACACTCTCTCCATCACATCAATCTTTGGATCCATGCATGAAGTAGTAAATGTAGGTAAAAAAAATAACTAATTACACAGTTTAGTTGTAAATCATGAGATGAATCTTTTGAGCCTAGTTGGTCCACGATTGGATAATATTTGCCAAATAAGACGAAAATGGTACTATTCATCAGTTTGAAATTTTTTTCAATCTAAAAGGCCCCGGATCGGATGATGCTGACGTTCTCCGTCTTCCCATCCCCCAAGGTGTCGGACACGGTGGTGGAGCCCTATAACGCCACGCTCTCCGTCCACCAGCTCGTGGAGAACGCCGACGAGTGCATGGTGCTGGACAATGAGGCACTATACGACATCTGCTTCCGCACGCTGAAGCTGACCACTCCTAGCTGTAAGCTGATCTGTTCCGCCAAGTTTGATTGCCTTGCCTACATGTATTTACAGTATGCTTACCTTACCTGGTTCTAATCGCATCATGTGATTGTTTGATAATAAAGCTTTATTCTGTGCTTTTGGTGCTTCAAATTATTATCCAACCTGCTAGACATCTTGTAGTCGTGTTTATTATGATTAAAATGAACGAATACATTTGTCGCCAAACTTAGTGTCCTTTGCCTTAGGTGTTGGAAGCCTACAGTTACAAATGTTCTCAGGGGACTTGGGAACCCATCTTGAACCCTTGTGCTTTGTAACACCCCAGGTGTTTAGCTTCTTAATTGCATTGCATTTACGTGAGCATAAGCAAGCATCATTCATTTCATGCATAAGCTTATAATATGTTTATATTTCATGTGAAGTAAAAGTGAGTAGGGTGCAACACACAAGTACCTTATGTGCAATTTCCTTTGTGATATATGTCAACCACTTTAGTGTAACATAATTAGCAAGTGTTATGCAACACACTCATGCAACATGTGCAACATGAGCTTGCAATATTTGGGTGAAAGTATTGAATTACTTGTGCCAAAATATGTGACACTAGGAATTTTGTGCAACCAATGTGTAGAGTGGCTAATTAGGTCTTATAACACCTTAATTACATTTAGGGTAAGTAGTGGAGCAATGTTCTTGCTGACCAAAATTACCAAATTGCCCTTCCAAATGTTGTTGACTAAGTTGGACCCCTAGAGTGATCTGGTTTGACCAATTAAAAAGTCTAGTTTAGAGATCTTTCATGGAGGAGCAACCTTAAACAAAGTTGTAGAGAATTTCATAAGGAACAAAAGTTCTAATATGGCCATCTCATGAAAATGATCAGAACATACTCAAAAATGGCCCACAAGTCAGTATTAGAGGCTGTTTTGGGACTTAGCCATTTTTGCTAAGTGTGGAGCTGAAAGCCGTTTCACAGTACCTCACTTTGACACCTTATAACTCACAAACCAGGCCAAACCAGTCCTTGAGCCAATTGACAAGGTTGGAGCCCTCATGTAGCTCTACAACATTGTCAACATCACCCAAGCCTGGTTCCCAACGGTTTATGGGTTAGAGTGCTTCAAAAATCGAGTTTTAGTCGGAGAAAGTAACTGAAACTCAGTTCAGATTTCGTGTGCCTCACTTTGGAGCGTTGTATCTCACTAACCAAGCCGAATTGGCTCACGACCCTATTGGCAATATTGAAGCCCTCACGTAGCTCTACACTTTTGTTAACTACGGCTCTCACCGAATCAGCCTCGATCACGAGCTATGAGGCGATGAAATCCCTCTGTCAGTCGCTGTGGAACGCCGATGACCTTGTTCAGTCATTTCTGAAAGTTCACAAACCTGAACTAGGCGCGTGGCCGACCGGGGACAGGAAGCCTCCGCCGCGTGGCAACACGCGTCGACGCGGTGCTCACCTCGGTTGCCCAAAGACGCCACGACGCACAGAGGCCCTTCCTCGCTGCTCCTTTCTTCTGCCTCCTTGTTTCCTTCTCCACCGAGCGTGCGGCAACCGGAGGAGCATCAGCGGCCGCCACCGAAAAATCCACCACAGTCAAGCACCACCACCCAATTCCCCGTAGTCACAGTCGCACAGTGAGCTCCTCCACATCGCGGACCACACCATACGACCGCTTGACCTCAGGTAGAGCTCGCCGAGCTTGCGCCTCCACCGCGGCCGCCATTTTCGCCGCCAAGTTGAGCTCGCGCGTGGCCGTGCTTCTCGGTGCCCTTACCGCCTTCCTTCTCCGGTGTTCTAGGTTCGCCTCGATGTGCTGGTGCTCACGGGGTAGGCCGTTTGGGGTCGAGCCGCTGCTAGCTCGCCGGAGCCGGCAAGCACGCGGTCGTGGCCACCATTGCCACTGCCACCCCCCTAGCCACGGTCATAGTGTCAATTAGCTATACCAATCGTTACGCACAGTTGAGGTGAGCGTGCCGGTGCCCTCGGGCTCGCCGGAGTCGTCACCGGCGGTGAGCAATCGCCGGCGAGCGTCCCCTCCCCTGTCCCGTGTCCCTGTCGGGCGGGGCCCTCGTGTCAGTGCCCTGGCTTGCCCAGCCGGGCTGCGTAGCGGGCCGCGCGCAAAAACGGGCCACGCTGAGGGAGTTGGGCCGCGTCGGCTTGAAGTCCGGCCCGGCACTGTCGCGTAGAGTGTTGTTCTGATTTTTCTTTTTTGTCACAGATTCTTGTGGTAGTTTGAAAAATGTAGATCTAGGGTTTCACTTACTCAAAAATCATGAGATAAATTTTATTAGAATCTACTTGATGTGTAGTATTTTAGAAAAATATGAGTTTGCTATGTGATGAGTAGTTTCTGGAATATTTAAATAGGTCTTTGAAATGTGTTTTAAATCACATGCAAACTTGTTTAAATTATATCTTGAGTTTCAGTGTTCCAAAAATTATGAAATTTGGTGGGTAGGCTAATTTATACTTGCTCTAGCTCTGGTAAAAATTTGGACAGTAGTGCTTAAGTACTTTTCAAGTTATAATGCTATCTTGTTATTCTAGGAAATACTTAAATAAATTTTAGTAATTTTTCGACATGTGCAATGTTCATATAAATTTTTGGAGAATGTCTTGGTACCCTAGAGTGTCCAACAAAATTAAGAAATCTGTTGTTTGACACTTTTTACTATGCTTTGTTATTTATACAAAAATCAGTCTTTTGGGCTTGTGAATTTTGTTCAGAGAGTTCCTGTGAATAAATTGAGTTCCCATTTTTACAGTAGTCTCTTTTTGGGTCAGAGTCCCCTGTAATTTTTGTAGAATTTTAGGAGTAGTTTACATATATGTTTAAAATTCCACTTAATTACTTAAGTAAATTAAGAAATGAGTTTAAATAAATATTCTAGGTGGGCACACCTTAATTTCTGGTGTTTTTGTGACCTTTGTGAACTTATAGTAGTATTAGTTTGATCTTAGAGAATGTTTGCCACATAAATAATTATTTAATCTTTGTAATTCTAGGTTTTCTGGACAGCTGGTAGTATCTTTGGGTTTGACCCTTAATAAAAGTGTTTGCTGGAAAACTTGTGTATACCAAAATTGTAATAAACTTGATAAACTAGCTTGTGTCAAAATTTGGGAGCATTTGGCTTAGTAGTTTAGGAGTTATTGCTATTTTTTGTGACAGTCCAGAATTGGCTGCTCTCTGTTTAGAGAGAGCAGATTCTGGAACTTTGGAATTTCGACTAGGTAAACTTTAGAATTTAGTGTTGTGGTATGAAAACATTTTATGGTACATTTCTTAAGCTTTCCAGATTGTCTTAGATCATATCTTTTGGAGTTGGGATTCTCCAGTTATGTTAGAATCTTTGAGCTGCTGTCCAGAATGTCTTACTGTGGTAACCTAAGTAATATTACTCTTGTGTTTGTTAGGTGTTAGGGCCTTAACCGAAGAGGAACAACTATATCTTAGGTTGGGTAGATTAGGTAAGTACTTCTCCACCGGAGAAGAGATTTGCACGTACTAATAAAGTAACTTGATTAGATTATTTTTTTATTTCTGAAATGCATTTCATTCCGAGCATGTTGCACCTTTATGCATCCATGATATTTATTGTGCATTCATGCAATAGGTGTACCGGAGGGGGTAACTCTTCTCGAGTTCGAGCCTGTGATTCTGGAGGAAGTCCAGGACCAGGAGCAGCAGGAGCCCGAGGATCCAGCAGGCGAAGGAGTGCCCGCAGACGACCTTCCGGAGTGCCCAGACCATTGGCCCTCGACCTTTCTGAAAGGCAAGCCCCGGTACATGCTGAACCTATTGATTTATAAATTAATCTTGAGTACTTTTAATTGTTTACTGCATTAAGTTCTAGGAGTTATATGAAAACACTTGTTGCATTATACCTGTCCTTATCCAGATATCGTACTTAATCCTATATTAGGTTTAGGCACGTGTCAATGCTTAGCCCTGCTTAGTACGGTAGAAGTCGGGTGATTTCCGGTCATCCGCGAGATGTAGGAAGGAGTCACGAGTGGCTTTATGGCTATCGTGGATGGAACCATGCTTTAAAATGAAATTGAGACCGGGCGGGAATTCGATAGTACAGCCGCAAGACACTTCACGTCTTGGGTGTGGAGCTATGCCCGTCTGAGTCGTTTAAGGACCGATTCGCTGTACGTCCTTGAGTCATGTTGAACGCAGTCTAACACTTAGTTGGCCGGATAAGTCGTTCCGACCGCGAAGCCGAGTAATGTGGTTCAGGCCGGGAATCGAATGGTAGGTTGCTTCTTGGAGGAGAGAAAGGATGTGCTTGGGGATATTGGCGTGAGACCAAGGGGGGTTAGAGTCCCTATCACCTGGCAGAGTGTCGCCCTTGGGGTCGCGACATTATTCGGACCCGCGATTCCTGAATCATATGAAAAGGTGGCTTGTGCGACCCTGGCAGGGGCCTGCGCGGTGAGTGTTAGAAATACCCCTCCAGCTGGATAGGAATTCGATTCGAATCTCCGTCGCTCCCGGTTAGTGAGCACTTGACTTGAGCAGCGGCAACGTAGATCTCATTAAATAAACTGGTGGTTAAGGGAATGATACAATGTTGCCATAATGATATACCTGCTGTGGATATAATAATAATGTTGTTTGATTATAATCAAGTGAATGTTTAGTACAGGTGCTAAGATAGATGGCAGGTAAATGCTAAAAATAACTGCTAGTACAGGTTATAAGAGTCTCAATTACTTATGCCTTTATGCAAAAATGTGATGTCAGCTAGCCTCTTATGAAAGCCTTGCATAATTCTTGGTGTCATCTTATTTCTGGTTTTCGACGGGTAAGTCTAGCTGAGTACATTCCAGTACTCAGGGTTTATTCCCCCCTGTTGCAGATGATATGCTCTATCAAGGCTTCTGCAAGACGTGTCTCCACCCAATTTCCTCATGCTTTTGCGGGTTGTCGATCAACAAGACTAGCAGTAGTTAAATAATTGATGTGTTTATGCTTCCGCTACTTTATAAACTTGGTTTGTAATAACTGCGACTCCGTGTGTGTAAACTTATTTCGGAACTACTTGCGAAATATAACGTATGATGTTGCATGTTGAATGATGCGATCCTGGTTGTAAGCAGTTTGGTTTGAAATCCTTCGTGGTTTCGATTGACTACCGGGATTATATGGGCTCAAGTTTGAAAATTTGAGCGCTTCGGTGCTCGTTTTGGTACTTGTGCTCATTTAATTTGGTCGGTTCTGTTACAGCTGGCATCAGAGCATAATTCAACATTAAAAACATCGTACGAGTATTTAAAAACAAAAGTATTCGATTATGAAAAGGGTTAATATACTAAAAGTTATTTTTAGGTATGCCAGTGATCACATCCCTTAGCCCAAATAAGGACTCTTAGGTGGCTTATTATAAAGACTAACTTGGGGGCCTTGTTTATTTTTGTTTTGTCGTCCATACGGCGTGATATTGTATGGATGCCATTCACTTGGGTGGTAATGTATGGATCAATTGCCTCGACGCTCTGGTAAGTGTGAGTTGTGAGAGCATGATCGTCTAACCGGCGATCTAGGGGAGCGTAGTTTTGGTGACTTGCATACTTACATGTTTAAACCATGTAATTACGTAAGCACTTAATTGTGGGAACCTTTATATCGGGTAGCTTGATACTGAAGTATATACCTTAGGGGATGTGTATATGGAAAGTATTTAAATTACTGCTTTCTTGTGTGCTTATATTGGGAAACTGTTGGGCTGAAATGAGATTTTTCTGCAGGTACACTAATAGCGTAACGAGTAGACCGATAGTCTCGCTTATATGAGAGAACGTATGTATGCCACCGCCTAGCGTTAGAACTTTAGGTTTCTACTAAGGTGAGAGGACGTACGGAACATGCATGCATCATGTTTAATTATATCATACATATCATTTACTCCCTCCTTAAAAATTTCAGTACTCCCGACTAAAGTAAATTTCGTATCCCCTAAATGATCCTCACTTGAAGTCGTGTCTTGTGCTACAGATGGCACGTACCAAGAGGACCGCTCGCAAGTCCACTGGGGGCAGGGCACCTCGTCACTAGCTCGCTCCACGTGGGCCCCGCCCTGAGCCTACTGAGGTGGAAAGGCTGAGGTCAGAGTTGGCTGAAGTGACTGCTGCCTGGAATGCAGCACGTCAGCAACTGGAGCAAGTGATCCGTGATCGTGACCAGGAAACCCTTGCAGTCCAGAGATTGACAGTAGCAAACCGCAACTATCAACGCATGCTGGTCCGTGTCATGAACCAGAGGGATAAAGCCTGGCACGAGGAGAACGTTCTGAGAGCTCGTCAGTTTGAGCTCGAGCAACAGTTGGAGAATGCGGAAGAATACAATGACAATCTTCATGAAGAAGTGCACCGCCTGAACAACCAGCTAAATCCTCTGCTGCCTCGAAATATCAACGCGGATGATGACATGGGTTCGGAAATCTTCATGGCTGAAAATGATGATGAAGTGGAGGTCAATGGGCCCCAAGATGCCGAACCAGAAGAAGAAGAAGATGAGGAGTTAGAGCCTGTTAGTGATGAGGACGGCGGGGAGATCCTTGACACCGACTCTGAGGACGATGCTTAGAGTAGTTATCACGTAGCTATGATGTTAGGATCATCTTTTGTGCCTCCTGGGGTTGGAGTGAGGCTTTGTAATAACTTGACTTTTTGGATGTAAGGTCGAACTCTATGTTTTCTAGATATTTAGTTGGAACCTGTTAATTTCGATCGCAATTGGATGTCTTATTGTGTTGCGTTCGATGATGGTGTCACGATTAGTACCCTTCGGTGCCGCGACGAAACCGAGGGCCTCCTATGGCGCGTGACATAAGGCTGTGCTGCTTGGCACGCGCTGGTATCGAGGTGGCTAGTCATGATCCACCATGGAACTCTACCGTTGAGAAGTCTCCTTGTGGTCAGATTGAAGTAGCTTTCTCAGTCAACTAAAAACTTTGAAATCGAATCCAAGCACCGGGCGAAAGATCAAAACTCACGTAGACTTTAGTGTAAACGGTTCAGTCACTGTTGTGCCTCTGTGAGTGAGCCTTTATCAAAATACATCTTACCCTCGCATGATTGCGTCCCTTTGATCCGCTTGAACGGATTGTGTGGTTGTGATGAATTATTGTGCCATGAGTATTTTGAGAAGTCTATTTCATGAAGTCAGTTTGACATATTTACAATAATTCATCTACAAACTTCCCACATCGTCAGTGCTCATTGACTATGCATTTTGCAGATGTCGTACAATCTCCGTCGGGGTCGTGCCAATGAGGATGAGGAGCAGCCACCCCCTCCGCCACCACCTACCCCGGCTGAGCTGATGCAGACAGTGGTCGAAGGGCAGCGCATGCTGGCAGATGCTATGCGCCAGCTGGCCAACCAGGAGGCTCGTCATGGCCGCCAGGGCCCAGAACCCAATCAGTACAGCAATTTCAAGGACTTTCTTGATACTAAGCCCCCGCTCTTTAAGGAGGCGGAGGAACCACTGCAAGCCGATGAGTGGTTGAACACGATTGAACAAAAGTTTCGTCTGCTTCGCTTGACCGATGAGCTGAAAACTGAATATGCTTCTCACCAACTACATGGTCCAGCGGGTATTTGGTGGAGCCACTATCGTTCCACATTGCCTGCAAATGTCCCGATTGCTTGGGATCAGTTCAAGGCTGCATTTCGTGGGAACTATATTCCTCCAGGTCTTATGGCAATCAAGCACACAGAATTCATGAGGCTGTCACAGGGAAATGAAAGCTTGACTGAATATCTGCAATCTTTCAACAACCTGGCAAGGTATGCCACAGAGTTTGTGGATACTGATTCTAAGAAAATTGCTAGCTTTAAAAGAGGCCTCGGCCCAAAGCTGATGAAGACTATGGGCACTAGCAAGTGCACTACCTTCAATGAATTTATCAGTGATGCTCTGACTCAAGAGAACAATAACTCGATCTATGCTGCTTCTAAGAGCCGCAAGAGGGCACTTGAGGCAGGTGCTTCACAGTCCCGAGCTCCAGCTGCCTCGAGGGCTCCTCCTCGACCTCCTGCCACAAGTGCTAAGTTCCGTCCTCCGCAAAAGAAGGCGCCAGTGAAGACAGGGTTTCGTAAGGCATATACGGTGGCCCTGCCAAAGAGTAATTCGGGCCAAGGCAGCTCCAGTGTCCCTCCTAGCAACATGCCTTGCTGGAACTGCAACAAGCCAGGCCATTGGTCCAGAAACTGTCCTTACCCCAAGAAGAATGTTAACCAAGGTGGTCGTCAGGGGCACACTCATTATAACAGTATTGAGGAAATCCCTTCTGGTGAGGTTGTCACTGCTGGTAAGTTCCTAGTTGACCAACACCCTGCAGTGGTACTTTTTGATTCAGGTGCTTCGCATTCCTTTATCAGTCCTAAGTTTGCATCAGAGTTTGCACACAAATTGCATACTGTTGAAGGTGGGGGTTATTGCATTAGTGCAGCAAGTGGGAATATTTCCACAAATAAAGTAGTGGGAAATCTTGAGCTTGAGATAGAAGGGCGAAAGTACTCGCTTGCCTTAGTGATTTTGTCGGGCTTGGGCATAGATGTTATCTTGGGTATGAATTGGATGAGTCAGAATGGGGTACTCATTGATACATCCACTCGGGTAGTTATGCTCAGAGATCCTACAGATCAAAAGGGTTTTCTGGTACAACTTCCTAGAAAAGTTGATTTGTTTGGAGAAGTTCATGATGTGCAAGCAAAGGCATTGGCCGAAATTCCAGTAGTAAATGAGTTTCCGGACATTTTTCCCGATGATTTGCCGGGGCTCCCTCCGGATCGGGATGTGGAATTTAAAATTGAGTTGTTGCCTGACATGGCTCCCATCTCTAGGAGACCCTATAGGATGCCTCCAAATGAACTCGCTGAACTTAAGGTGCAATTGAATGAACTTTTGAAGAAGGGGTTGATTCGTCCTAGTTCGTCTCCGTGGGGATGTCCTGCTATCTTTGTAAAGAAGAAGGATCAGTCGTTGCGGATGTGCGTAGATTATAGACCTCTCAATGCAGTCACTATCAAAAATAAGTACCCTCTACCACGTATCGACATCTTGTTCGATCAGTTGTCTAAAGCTAAAGTTTTCTCCAAGATCGATCTAAGATCGGGCTACCATCAAATTAAAATCCGCCCGGAAGATGTTCCAAAGACAGCCTTTTCTACCAGATACGGTCTTTATGAGTATCTTGTAATGTCTTTCGGCTTGACAAATGCCCTCGCACACTTTATGTACTTGATGAATTCGGTGTTTATGCCCGAATTGGATAAGTTTGTGGTGGTATTTATTGATGACATCCTGATATATTCTGTAAATGAGGAAGATCACGCTGAACATCTGCGTATAGTCCTCACAAGATTGCGTGAACATCAACTATATGCAAAGTTCAGTAAGTGCGAATTCTGGCTTCGTGAAGTACCTTTCCTTGGGCATGTGTTGTCCGATGGAGGAATTATGGTGGATCCCACCAAGGTACAAGAAGTACTGAACTGGAAAGCTCCTATCTTGGTTCACGAGGTCCGGAGTTTCCTTGGTTTGGCCGGCTATTATCGTCGCTTCATCCTGGATTTCTCCAAAATAGCCAAGCCAATGACTCGGTTACTACAAAAAGACACCAGGTTTGTCTGGACTCCTGAGTGTGATGCAGCTTTTCACAAACTACGAACCCTCCTAACCTCAGCTCCGGTTTTGGCACAACCGGATATCGAGAAACCATTTGATGTTTATTGTGATGCCTCAGGCATAGGTTTGGGAGGTGTTCTGATGCAGGAAGGCCGAGTAATTGCATATACCTCTCGATAACTTTGGAAACATGAGGTGAATTATCCAACACATGACTTAGAACTCGCCGCGGTTGTTCATGCTTTGAAAGCCTGGCGGCACTATCTGCTGGGCAATGTTTGCAATATCTTCACAGACCACAAAAGTCTCAAATACATCTTCACCCAACCCGAGTTAAATATGCGTCAACGAAGATGGCTCGAGTTGATTAAGGATTATAACCTTCAAGTGCACTATCATCCTGGCAAGGCAAATGTGGTTGCGGATGCTTTAAGCCGTAAGTCTCATTGCCATTCCCTAGTTGAAACTGATTTTCATCGATCTTGCCTTCTACATCCAGCGGTCTTGTACAACATCACTATCAGTTGTACTCTCAAAAACAGAATTATTGAACTCCAAAAGACTGACACTGGTATATTTCACATCAAGCGTAAGATGAAAGAGCAAGAAACTACACAGTTTAGGGTAGATGAAGAGGGTGTACTATGGTTCAAGGATAGATTAGTCGTGCCTAAGGACCGAGAGCTTAGAAATGATATTATGTCTGAAGCACACTCCTCTAAGTTGTCCATCCATCCTGGCAGCAATAAGATGTATTATGATTTGAAACCACTTTATTGGTGGACCAAGATGCGGAAAGAGATAGCGGCATATGTTGCTAGATGTGACACCTGTTGTAGAGTTAAAGCGGTACACATGAAAGCTGGGTTACTGCAACCACTTTCTATCCCAGGTTAGAAATGGGAAGAGATAAGTATGGATTTCATTGTCGGACTTCCTCCTACTATCAAAAATCATAACTCTATCTGGGTAATTGTGGACCGCTTAACCAAGTCAGCTCACTTCATTCCAGTTAGAGTGGACTATTGTCCCACTAACTATGCTGAGTTGTACTTCAATCAGATAGTCCGGCTCCATGGGATACCTCGTACTATCATATCTGACTATGGTCCCCAGTTCACTGCTCGCTTTTGGGAGCACTTGCATCACCTTCTGGGAACCAAGTTAGTGAGAAGCTCTGCTTATCACCCCCAGACGTCAGGACAGACGGAACAAGTTAACCAAATCTTGGAAGATCTGTTGCGGGCATGTGTAATATCATCCAAGGGTTCTTGGGAAAAATGGTTACCTCTAGCCGAATTCTCGTACAATAATAGTTACCAAGAGAGTATTAAGATGGCCCCATTCGAAGCGTTGTATGGTCGTAAGTGTAGAACCCCACTAAATTGGGTAGAAGCTGGTGAAAGGAGGTATTATGGTATTGATTTCGTTCATGAAGCTGAGGAACAAGTCCGTACCATCCAAAAACATATGGCTGCAGCCCAAGCTAGACAGAAAAGTTACGCTGATCGTCGTAGAAAACCACTCGAGTTTAAAGTTGGAGACTTCATGTATCTGAAAGTTTCTCCAATGAAGAGTGTCCAACGTTTTGGTGTTAAGCGGAAACTTGCGCCAAGATACGTGGGTCCTTTCCAAATCATAGGCAAGAGTGGAGCTGTTGCATACAAAATCCAGTTACCTCCTGAAATGAGTGCCATATTCAACGTCTTCCATGTATCACAGCTCAAAAAGTGTCTTCGAGTTCCTGAGGAAAGAGTCCCTTTAGGAGATATCAGGCTGGAATCCGATCTAACTTACGAAGAAAAGCCAGTCCGGGTGATAGATACTCAGGAACGAGTAACTAGAAGCAAAGTGGTTAAATGGTATAAAGTAATGTGGAGTAATTAGGGTAGTGAAAGCGACGCTACTTGGGAACGAGAGGACTATTTGCGGGATGGTTATAAGGAATTCTATGAAAAATGGTACGCTTTCCAAATCTCGGGATGAGATTTTTATAAGGGGGAAGGGCTGTAACACCCCAGGTGTTTAGCTCCTTAATTGCATTGCATTTACGTGAGCATAAGCAAGCACCATTCATTTCATGCATAAGCTTATAATATGTTTATATTTCATGTGAAGTAAAAGTGAGTAGGGTGCAACACACAAGTACCTTATGTGCAATTTCCTTTGTGAGATATGTCAACCACTTTAGTGTAACATAATTAGCAAGTGTTATGCAACACACTCATGCAACATGTGCAACATGAGCTTGCAACATTTGGGTGAAAGTATTGAATTACTTGTGCCAAAGTATGTGACACTAGGAATTTTGTGCAACCAATGTGTAGAGTGGCTAATTAGGTCTTATAACACCTTAATTACATTTAGGGTAAGTAGTGGAGCAATGTTCTTGCTGACCAAAATTACCAAATTGCCCTTCCAAATGTTGTTGACTAAGTTGGACCCCTAGAGTGATCTGGTTTGACCAATTAAAAAGTCTAGTTTAGAGATCTTGCATGGAGGAGCAACCTTAAGCAAAGTTGTAGAGAATTTCATAAGGAACAAAAGTTCTAATATGGCCATCTCATGAAAATGATCAGAACATGCTCAAAAATGGCCCACAAGTCAGTATTAGAGGCTGTTTTGGGACTTAGCCATTTTTGCTAAGTGTGGAGCTGAAAACCGTTTCACAGTACCTCACTTTGACACCTTATAACTCACAAACCTGGCCAAACCAGTCCTTGAGCCAATTGACAAGGTTGGAGCCCTCATGTAGCTCTACAACATTGTCAACATCACCCAAGCCTGGTTCCCAACGGTTTATGGGTTAGAGTGCTTCAAAAATCGAGTTTTAGTCGGGGAAAGTAATTGAAACTCAGTTCAGATTTCGTGTGCCTCACTTTGGAGCGTTGTATCTCACTAACCAAGCCGAATTGGCTCACGACCCTATTGGCAATATTGAAGCCCTCACGTAGCTCTACACTTTTGTTAACTACGGCTCTCACCGAATCAGCCTCGATCACGAGCTATGAGGCGATGAAATCCCTCTGTCAGTCGCTGTGGAACGCCGATGACCTTGTTCAGTCATTTCTGAAAGTTCAGAAACCTGAACTCGGTGCGTGGCCGACCGGGGACAGGAAGCCTCCGCCGCGTGGCAACACGCGTCGACGCGGTGCTCACCTCGGTTGCCCAAAGACGCCACGACGCACGGAGGCCCTTCCTCGCTGCTCCTTTCTTCTACCTCCTTGTTTCCTTCTCCACCGAGCGTGCGGCAACCAGAGGAGCATCAGCGGCCGCCACCAAAAAATCCACCACAGTCAAGCACCACCACCCAATTCCCCGTAGTCACAGTCGCACAGTGAGCTCCTCCACATCGCCGACCACACCATACGACCGCTTGACCTCAGGTAGAGCTCGCCGAGCTTGCACCTCCACCGCGGCCGCCATTTTCGCCGCCAAGTTGAGCTCGCGCGTGGCCGTGCTTCTCGGTGCCCTTACCGCCTTCCTTCTCCGGTGTTCTAGGTTCGCCTCGATGTGCTGGTGCTCACGGGGTAGGCCGTTTGGGGTCGAGCCGCTGCTAGCTCGCCGGAGCCGGCAAGCACGCGGTCGTGGCCGCCATTGCCACTGCCACCCCCCTAGCCACGGTCATAGTGTCAATTAGCTATACCAATCGTTACGCACAGTTGAGGTGAGCGTGCCGGTGCCCTCGGGCTCGCCGGAGTCGTCACCGGCGGCGAGCAATCGCCGGCGAGTGTCCCCTCCCCTGTCCCGTGTCCCTGTCGGGCGAGGCCCTCGTGTCAGTGCCCTGGCTTGCCCAGCCGGGCTGCGTAGTTGGGCCGCGTCGGCTTGAAGTCCGGCCCGGCACTGTCGCGTAGAGTGTTGTTCTGATTTTTCTTTTTTGTCACAGATTCTTGTAGTAGTTTGAAAAATGTAGATCTAGGATTCCACTTACTCAAAAATCATGAGATAAATTTTATTAGAATCTACTTGATGTGTAGTATTTTAGAAAAATATGAGTTTGCTATGTGATGAGTAGTTTCTGGGATATTTAAATAGGTCTTTGAAATGTGTTTTAAATCACATGCAAACTTGTTTAAATTATATCTTGAGTTTCATTGTTCCAAAAATTATGAAATTTGGTCGGTAGGCTAATTTATACTTGCTCTAGCTCTGGTAAAAATTTGGGCAGTAGTGCTTAAGTACTTTTCAAGTTATAATGCTATCTTGTTATTCTAGGAAATACTTAAATAAATTTTAGTAATTTTTCTACATGTGCAATGTTCATATAAATTTTTGGAGAATGTCTTGGTACCCTAGAGTGTCCAAGAAAATTAAGAAATCTGTTGTTTGACACTTTTTACTATGCTTTGTTGTTTATACAAAAATCAGCCTTTTGGGCTTGTGAATTTTTTTCAGAGAGTTCCTGTGAATAAATTGAGTTCAAATTTTTACAGTAGTCTCCTTTTGGGTCAGAGAGTCCCCTGTAATTTTTGTAGAATTTTAGGAGCAGTTTACATATATGTTTAAAATTCCACTTAATTACTTAAGTAAATTAAGAAATAAGTTTAAATAAATATTCTAGGTGGGCACACCTTACTTTCTGGTGTTTTTGTGACCTTTGTGAACTTATAGTAGTATTATTTTAGACTTAGAGAATGTTTGCCACATAAATAATTATTTAATCTTTGCAATTCTAGGTTTTCTGGACAGCTGTTAGTATCTTTGGGTTTGACCCTTAATAAAAGTGTTTGCTGGAAAACTTGTGAATACCAAAATTGTAATAAACTTGATAAACTAGCTTGTGTCAAAATTTGGGAGCATTTGGCTTAGTAGTTTAGGAGTTATTGCTGTTTTTTTGTGACAGTCCAGAATTGGCTGCTCTCTGTTTAGAGAGAGCAGATTCTGGAACTTTGGAATTTCGACTAGGTAAACTTTAGAATTTAGTGTTGTGGTCTGAAAACATTTTGTGGTACATTTCTTAAGCTTTCCAGATTGTCTTAGATCATATCTTTTAGAGTTGGGATTCTCCAGTTATGTTAGAATCTTTGAGTGCTGTCCAGAATGTCTTACTGTGGTAACCTAAGTAATATTACTCTTGTGTTTGTTAGGTGTTAGGGCCTTAACCGAAGAGGAACAACTATATCTTAGGTTGGGTAGATTAGGTAAGTACTTCTCCACCGGAGAAGAGATTTGCACGTACTAATAAAGTAACTTGATTAGATTATTGTTTTTATTTCTGAAATGCATTTCATTCCGAGCATGTTGCACCTTTATGCATCCATGATATTTATTGTGCATTCATGCAATAGGTGTACCGGAGGGGGTAACTCTCCTCGAGTTCGAGCCTGTGATTCCGGAGGAAGTCCAGGACCAGGAGCAGCAGGAGCCCGAGGATCCAGCAGGCGAAGGAGTGCCCGCAGACGACCTTCCGGAGTGCCCAGACCTCGGCCCTCGACCTTTCTGAAAGGCAAGCCCTGGTGCATGCTGAACCTACCGATTTATAAATTAATCTTGAGTACTTATAATTGTTTACTGCATTAAGTTGTAGGAGTTATATGAAAACACTTGTTGCATTATACCTGTCCTTGTCCAGATATCGTACTTAATCCTATATTAGGTTTAGGCACGTGTCAATGCTTAGCCCTGCTTAGTACGGTAGAAGTCGGGTGATTTCCGGTCATCCACAAGATGTAGGAAGGAGTCACGAGTGGCTTTATGGCTATCGTGGATGGAACCATGCTTTAAAATGAAATTGAGACCGGGCGGGAATTCGATAGTACAGCCGCAAGACACTTCACGTCTTGGGTGTGGAGCTATGCCCGTCTGAGTCGTTTAAGGACCGATTCGCTGTACGTCCTTGAGTCATGTTGAACGCAGTCTAACACTTAGTTGGCCGGATAAGTCGTTCCGACCGCGAAGCCGAGTAATGTGGTTCAAGCCGGGAATCGAATGGTAGGTTGCTTCTTGGAGGAGAGAAAGGATGTGCTTGGGGACATTGGCGTGAGACCAAGGGGGGGTTAGAGTCCCTATCACCTGGCAGAGTGTCGCCCTTGGGGTCACAACATTATTCGGACCCGCGATTCCTGAATCATATGAAAAGGTGGCTTGTGCGACCCTAGCTGGGGCCTGCGCGGTGAGTGTTAGAAATACCCCTCCAGCTGGATAGGAATTCGATTCGAATCGCCGTCGCTCCCGGTTAGTGAGCACTTGACTTGAGCAGCGGCAACGTAGATCTCATTAAATAAACTGGTAGTTAAGGGAATGATACAATGTTGCCATAATGATATACCTGCTATGGATATAATAATAATGTTGTTTGATTATAATCAAGTGAATGTTTAGTACAGGTGCTAAGATAGATGGCAGGTAAATGCTAAAAATAACTGCTAGTACAGGTTATAAGAGTCTCAATTACTTATGCCTTTATGCAAAAATGTGATGTCAGCTAGCCTCTTGTGAAAGCCTTGCATAATTCTTGGTGTCATCTTATTTCTGGTTTTCGACGGGTAAGTCTAGCTGAGTACATTCTAGTACTCAGGGTTTATTCCCCCCTGTTGCAGATGATATGCTCTATCAAGGCTTCTGCAAGATGTGTCTCCACCCTACGGGTGATGATGACTAGATCACTAGGGCGTGATCGTCTTTATGTACTTTCCTCATGCTTTTGCGGGTTGTCGATCAACAAGACTGGCAGTAGTTAAATAACTGGTGTGTTTATGCTTCCGCTACTTTATAAACTTGGTTTGTAATAACTGCGACTCCGTGTGTGTAAACTTATTTTGGAACTACTTGCGAAATGTAACGTATGATGTTGCATGTTGAATGATGCGATCCTGGTTGTAAGCAGTTTGGTTTGAAATCCTTCATGGTTTCGATTGACTACCGGGATTATATGAGCTCAAGTTTGAAAATTTGAGCGCTTCGGTGCTCGTTTTCGTACTTGTGCTCATTTAATTTGGTCGGTTCTGTTACATGCTTCACATGAGGAATATGTTTGCTATCATATTAGTGGCCTTGTTGCTTGCTGCTTGAATGCTACTTTTGAATTTATCCTGGTCCTGATCAGTTTGCGAACACAAGGTTGACAAGTACCCTTGTGTGTTCGTTTTGTGATGAGTGATCGTCAATGTGATCCACGAAGTAGGTTGAGTGGTGACTAACCCTACCTTGGCGAAAGCCTTGTGTGCGACATGTCTCTTGGCTTGTGTTGTGCAGGTGTGGAGCACGAAGACGGTAGCCGACGGCGAGGTGAAGGTCAAGGAGGACGTGCCGTGCCGATGGACCTGAGGGGTGAAGGACGGACGTGAGGCTTGGATCGAGGGACCCAGAGGCCGGGTGGCTAGCCGCGCTGGCTGACACTTGGGACATCGACAAGCGCGAGAATACATGGGAGTGACCGTGTTGACCATGGAGGTGACACGCGTCGGATGGCAGGGGACGCGTATGGAGTACGCTACTCGCGGAGCAGTTTGATGGTTTGGGCCTCAAAACCATCGGTGGCGGGTTTACGGGTTTAGGCCTCAAAACCCGGGCGGAGGTTCCGAGGAGGAACGGACGGCACGTGGCGGTATCGGGGAGTTCGCGTCGAGGCGAAGCTACCGGTGAGGAGGCGTCGTGGCCGTCAGATCAACATGAAGACCGGGTTAGACCTCTACGCCCTTGGGCTTATTGGTTTAGCTCTTATGTATCCAGGGGCATTTAGGGGAATGTAAAATAGCCCTGTTAAATAGAGGATGGCAGCCCCCTTGCCTCCTCACCTCCTCCATTTTTTATTTTCTCCTTTAGGGTTTCCCCTCCTCTAGTTGCTTGTTGAGAGAGGTCCATAGATTATTCACTCTTCTGTGTATTTTTGAGTTAGGTACCTGAAATATGATGGGAAGTGAGGCCTTTACCTCACGTTGCCCTCTGGGGTTCATATCTTGGTGTTGTGCGTTATGAGCCTGCTGTTCGTGGTTCCTTCTCTTTCCTGCTCTTACTTCAATCTTTTTGCTTCAGTTGTTTTGGTGGGTTTCAGTTGATCAGTGACGATCTATGACATGTGCTGAACTATTTCTCTCAAGGAGTCGTATCAATTTCACAAGATCTTGTAGATCGATCTGAATTTTGTTTTTTAGTGATAACCCTGTTCTTGCCCCAAATCTTTATTTCCCAGTGTTTGGGTTAATCCCAGGCAATGATTTTTGGGGAATAGGTTCGTAGCGTGGTGAATTTGATCTGTGCAAAGTTTGTGAGCGATTCGTTGTGTTTTGGTCGAGTTTCCATCGGATTTTGGTCAGGGCGTTTTTCTGTTCTTGTTCGTAGCGCTGGTTCTGTTCTTCGTTGGTTAAAGTCATGAGCACATGGGATTTCTACAGGAGCGTTACCAGAGCCGGTGCATTGGTGCTGTGCTAGCTTGCTAGAAGCAGCGCTCATCCTTTTCTTTGCTGCCCGTCAGCACTCATGCTTGGATTTTCTTCGTTCTGTTTTGTTTCAGGCCTGCTCGTGCTCTTCTTCTAGCAGTTCGTTGTCTGGGCTTAGGAGCAGGGGAGCACCTGCACCTAGCGCATCTAGTGCCTAGTAGCACTAGCGCCGTGCGTTGCTTTCCCATCTGGCCGGCGTTTGGAGCCTGCTGCACCGGTGAGCAGCCCCATCGGTCTTGGCTTCCTGAGCGTAGTGCAGCCAGTAGCTCTGATCTGTTTTTCTGTGTCTGTCATTTCTCCGTTCGGGATCCAGGATTGGAGGTCCAGTTGGCCTAGCACCCGCCTCCAATTGACTGCAGCAGCATTGATCCCCTCCAGACCAGAGCAGTCTATATCTCTGTGTTCGTCTCGCTCTGTGCAGTCGCCCAACATCAAGCAGTGCTCATCGTGAGCCAAGGTGAATCCGTGCTTAATCTTGATTGGTCAAGAGGCTGCTTGTTCCATACGTGAACTACTAGAGCAATTCTTGGTGAATTAAATTACTTCTCAGTATTCATATTTCTGACTCTGTGCTTGGCCAGTGTGAGCAGTCCCACGTGATGCATCTCTGTGTGTTTGTGTACTAAAGTTGGTTGCAGTGCGTGCGCCAATCCTTGTCTTCAGACTTTTGTTTCTCTACTATGACGAATAATTTTTTTCGGTCGTTTTTCTGTCCATTTGAGGCTCCCATTTCACCTTAATCGGTCCATGATCCACAAAGGCGACATGGAGCGTGGTTTCGGCAAACCACCGTTCTTCGATGGAACAAATTATCCCTATTTGAAGATCTGCATGTCCACGCATCTCTAGGGGATTGATTGGCTTGTTTGGAAGATTTGCGAGGATGCTACTTACGTTGTGCTTGAACCCCGTGCTCGTGTCACGCAAGATCAAAAAGATTGACACAACGCTAATAGCAGAGCTCGCGCAGTTCTTTTCTCGAGTCTTTCTCTTTAGGAGTTCGAAAGAGTCTTTGATTGTACTACTGCTCGGGAGATCTGGGTGAGGCTTCAAAGCTATCACGAGGGGACCGCACAGGTCAAAACCAGACTCTACGAGACGTGCAAGAGGGAGTACGAGAACTTCACCTAGCTTGATGGCGATTCCATCGATGCCATGTTTTCTCGCTTTCAGACCATCGTTAACAAGATGCGAGCAAACAAGGCACAATTACCTTATGACGATCACGAGAGGGCACTCCAGCTTCTATATGCCCTAGATCGGAAGGTATGTGATGTGAAGGTGACTGCTATCATTGAGTCTTCGGGGTATGAGACCCTCACTGTGGATGGGCTTTTTAGCAAGCTCAAGTCCACCGAGATCGACTACCAGACCCAAGCCAAGCTCAAGAATCCCTCTGCATCGACTATGGCCTTGGTCTCAGGTAATGGCTCAAGTTCTTTGGCTAACCCTTCACAGGTGTCTTTTGCTTTGTCTTCTTTGGTGTCTGTCACAGAGGAGCAGATGGAGAGTCTTGGGGACGACGAGCTGGCATTGATCATCAGTCGGTTCTCACGGTTTCACAACAACCGCTTGAATCATCGGCGTGGTGGTGGTTCGAAGGAAGGATGCTACGGCTGTGGAGATCCCGACCACTTCGTCGCCCACTACCCCAAGAAGAACAAGCACTCCTTCAACAAGTACGACTCCAGCAAGCGCAAGGACAAGCACGAGTACACCTCCAAGCACAAGTCGAAGGGAGGATTCGATAAGGAGGCACTGAAGAAGTACTTCAAGAAGGCCAAGGTTCAAGAGCGCGCCTTCCTCGCCTCCCTCAGCGACCTCGACAACGACACCAACGACGACTGGTCTTCTTCTTCTCCCTCGAGCGATGATAAGTCCGAGAAGAGGCGTGAGGACAAGTTGACCGGGCTTTGCTTCGTCGCCAAGTCCATCCACGGAGGCTACTGCACCATGGCTGTGGATGAAGGGGTGAAGCCCAACAAGGACGTGCTTCCCAGTGATGACGACTCTACCGAGGTAAAACCCTCCATCGATGCTCTAATTGCCGAGCTTGATATCATGACCGATACTTTGATGAGTCAAGATAAGCTGCTGAAACATGTTGCTCATGAGAGGAAAGAGTTTAAGGACAAGCTAGAAGTTGTGGAGAAAGAGCTTGAGGAAGCTAAGAAGCTTGTTGTTCATGTGTCTGACGAGGTTGAGTGCGATGAATGTGCTGTTCATATGACTAACTTTTCTAAGTTGCAATCTAAGTATGCTGCCTTGTTAGATGAGAATGATGAGCTGAAAGCTAGGTCTAGCTTGTTGGGTGCGTGCAAGTCTTGTTCAGGCTTACAATCTGAGCTGGCAGAGAAGAATGTCAAGATCCTTGCTCTTGAGAAGGTCAGTTCAGATAGCACAGTTGTTGAGTGTGCACGTTGTGAGAGCTTGGTATTGGAGCTTGATTCTTACAGGCGGGACAAGATGAGATCCGAGGAAGACAACACATACCTTCGGTCCATCTTGAATTGAGTGTCTTGTAGTGAACCGCAGTTGGGCATGATGATGAGCCAGTTCAGGCGGAGAATTGGGACATCGGGAGTAGGCTTTGCTCTAGGTGAGAAGGGTGAAAATGTCTATGGCAAAGTTGGTAAGTTCAGTGGTTTGAGCCCAAGTGAGAAACCTTCCACTACTCCAAAATTGATCAAGATCAATCCACCTAAACCTACTGAACCCACTGTGAAAGATGGAGTGTTTGAAGAGCCTCCAAGAGCTCCACCTCAGAAACAAGTTTGGGTTCCAAAACCGAACCATCTCAGGAACCCACTTGACACTCTACCAAACATCTCTGAGGATACCCTTCCTAAAGCCAGAAAGCTACCAAGAGTGACACATACCCATAAGAAAGTAAGCCAACAACCACCCAAGAGAGAGGTGAGGTATCACTATGACTATTTCCATAGGGATGGTCACCTTGTTGAGTTTTACTTTAGGAGGAAGAGAGATGAGCGGCGGGAGTATGAGTTGAACAACCGAAACATGTACCGCCCGCCCCATGGCGTACATGTGCCGCCTGTTCAGAGGCGCAATGCTAGGCCAAGAGGTGCAATGCCTCAAGGTGCTAGGCCTCAGGTTGCTAGACCACGCGGTGGTCATGGTGGTTGTGCCCGGCGTGGTTCAGATCATGATCAATATGACTTTGGACCTCGTGACAGCGGCTTTCAGTCCTATAGCTCTAGCGGACCACGTTTTCCCCCACGTGGTGCCCGCTTTCCTCAAATGGGACATGACTTGTTTGGTGTTTTTCCTAACACTTTTCTAGGGCAAATGAGCCAACACTGGTATCCTTCACAGTTTACTAACCCTAGTGTTACGCCATTTGCTCATCCTATGTCTTTCTATTGATGCAGGACGGAGGTCTGGAGAACACATGGCTCATTGATTCCGGATGCTCGTGCCACATGACCGGAAGTTCCAAATAGTTCTCCAGCCTCGACCCCGTGCAATGTAAGGAGTACATCACATTTAGGGATAATAGCAAAGGTAAAGTGCTTTCTCATGGGACTATTCGGGTCAATGAGAGTTTTGTCTTGAAGGATGTTGCTTTGGTTTCAAACTTGCATTTCAACTTGCTTTCTGTTTCGCAACTCCTTCAAGATGGCTTTGAAGTGCGCTTTAAGACCGGCTTGTCTTGAGTTCTTGACTCTCAGGGAAATCTTGTTTGCCAGATTGTTCCTTTTGGCCGTGTCTTTCAAGCTAATTTTTCTCATTCCTTTGGCTCTTCTCAATGTTTGGTGGCCGGATCCTCCTCTAAGCTTTGGAAGTGGCATAGGAGACTTGGTCACTTGAGCTTTGACTTACTAGCTAGGTTGAGCTCACTTGATCTAATCCGAGGATTGCCCAAGTTGAAATTTGAGAAGGATTTGGTGTGTCACCCTTGTCATCACGGGAAGATGGTTGCCGCTTCACATTCACCTGTGAATCAAGTCATGACCAAGGAACCCGGTGAGCTACTTCACATGGACACAGTTGGTCCAGCTCGAGTTCGGTCAGAGGGTGGGAAGTGGTACATTCTAGTGATCGTGGACGATTTTTCTCGCTACTCTTGGGTGTTTTTCATGGAGGGTAAGGATGAGGCTTTTTCACATGCTCGAGATTTGATTCTTTGGTTGCAAAATGAGTTCCCTAAGAATGCCATGAGAGCGATTCGCAGTGACAATGACACAGAATTCAAGAATACTCACTTTGAAACCTTTTGTGCTTCTTTGGGCCTTGAGCATCAGTTTTCCTCTCCCTATGTCCCTCAGCAAAATGGTGTTGTTGAGCGCAAGAATCGGACCCTTGTTGAGATGGCCAGGACGATGCTCGATGAGCATAGGACTCCTAGGAGATATTGGGCCGAAGCAATCAACACCGCGTGTCATGTTTCTAATCGCATCTTTCTTCGAGCCTTCATGAAGAAAACTTCAAATGAGCTGCGATTCGGTCGACTACCCAAGGTGAGCCACTTTTGAGTGTTTGGATGTAGGTGTTTCATTCTGAAACAAGGTAATTTAGATAAATTTGAGTCTCGATCCTCAGATGGTGTCTTTCTTGGTTATGCTTTACATTCTCATGCATATCGAGTACTTAATCTTGAAACTAACCGAGTCGTAGAGACTTGTGAAGTCACTTTCGATGAG
Organism: Saccharum hybrid cultivar R570; assembly: GCA_038087645.1. Lineage (NCBI taxonomy): Eukaryota > Viridiplantae > Streptophyta > Magnoliopsida > Poales > Poaceae > Saccharum > Saccharum hybrid cultivar. Next base: position 982,979 of record JAQSUU010000433.1, read on the forward strand.
ACCATGCCTTGTTCTATTCCTGTCTTTGAAAGTGCAAGTGATCAGGAGATTGGTGAGAGCATCTTCATTGAGGAGAATGAGGAAGATGCTGATTGGGGAGATGTAGAGCCAACCTCTTCGGCTGTTCTAGTCGAGTCTACGACAACTGCTTCGGCTCACGGACCAAATCCATCTTCTTCCACTACATGGGGTCCGCACGAGCCGCCTCCTCAGCCTATGTCGGCTGCACCTGAGGAGGCCCTCGCAGCTGTTGAGGGGGAGGTGACATCTTTGAGGGAAGCCCCTCGGCACATCTAGCGTTGCCACCCGCCTCAAACCATGATCGGCGACATCAGTCAGCGTGTTACACGCTCAAGGTCATATGAAATCTCACATTTCGCTCATTCCTCTTTTGTCGCTAATTTTGAGCCACAAAATGTTGGACACGCACTTTTTGATCCTGATTGGGTCAATACTATGCACGAGGAGTTACAAAACTTTGAGGGGAATGAAGTCTAGGTCTTAGTTCCACCTCCACCTAAGTGTCACCCTATAGGTACAAAATGAGTTTTCAAGAACAAGCAAAGTGAGGATGGAGTGGTGGTGAGGAATAAGGCTAGGCTAGTGACTCAGGGGTTTTGTCAGAAAGAGGGGGTAGACTTTGAAGAAACCTTTACTCCTGTGGCCCGTATCGAGGCTATAAGGATGCTCTTAGCTTATGCAGTTTCGAAAGGGTTCAAGCTGTATCAAATGGATGTGAAGAGCGCCTTTTTGAATGGGTACATAGAGGAAGAGGTGTATGTGAGACAACCTCCTGGCTTTGAAAATCCCAAGTATCCCAACCATGTTTACAAACTCCACAAAGCCATGTATGGATTGAAACAAGCCTCCAGAGCCTGGTATGAGCGTCTAAAAGCCTTCTTGCTTGCTAAGGGCTTTAAGATGGGTTCCATAGATAAAACTTTGTTTCTCCTCAAGCAAGGCACTGACACACTTTTGGTTCAGATTTACGTGGATGATATCATTTTTGGTGGTTCCTCTCACGCTCTTGTTGCAAAGTTTTCTAAGACTATGAGCAGGGAATTCGAGATGAGCATGATGGGCGAGTTGACATTCTTCCTCGGGCTACAAATCAAGCAAATACGTGAAGGAACATTCGTGCACCAAGGCAAGTACACCAAGGATCTTCTAAGGAAGTTTTATATGGGCGAGGCCAAGCCTCTTTTGACGCCTATGTCGACCACGACGGCCTTAGACGAGGACAAGAAAGGAGAAGTTATGGACCAGAAGGAGTACCGAAGCATGATCGGATCGTTGTTGTACTTGACGGCAACGAGACGGGACATCCAGTTCGTGGTCTGCTTGTGCGCGCGCTTTCAGTCTTCACCGTGCACATCGCATTGTCAAGCCGTCAAGCGGATCAGGAGGTACCTTCGGTTCACACCCGAATTTGGTCTTTGGTTTTCGGCTTCTTCCTCTCTTTCTCTTTGTGGTTACTCTGATGCGGATTATGCTGGCTGTCGTACTGAGAGGAAGTCCACTTCTGGGACTTGTCAGTTTCTTGGGTCTTCACTTGTGTCTTGGTCCTCTCGCAAGCAGTCTACTGTAGCCCAATCCACCACAGAAGCTGAGTATGTTGCTGCTGCTGCTTGCTGTTCCCAGTTGCTTTGAATGGTTGCTACTTTGCGAGACTATAGCTTAGAGTTTAGGCGAGTACCTTTGTTTTGTGATAGCACCAGTGCTATTTGTATAGCCAAAAACCCCGTTCTTCACTTCAAAACCAAGCACATAGAGGTTCATTTTCACTTCTTGCGAGACCACTATGAGAAAGGGGACATTAATCTTATTCATGTTGACACCCACAACCAGCTCGCAGATATCTTCACTAAACCCCTTGACCAAACCCAGTTTGCTCGCTTGCGAGGAGAGCTTGGGGTTTGTTATCCTTTTTAGAAGAGGGAAGTTTGTGGTTCTTGTACATTAGTTTTTGGTTTTGTATTTAGTTTAGCTTTTGATTTTGCTTTTGTATCATATTTGCATATCATATCATCATGTATCATATTGCATCTTGAGCTTCATCCTTATAGTAGCTAGATTGATACTATGCTCTTGTTGGGGATGTTATTGATATATATGATGTGCTTTGCTTAGGCTCACTTTGATCTCTTGATATGAGCTAAAAATGCCTCTTTCAATTATGAACATGAATAACACTTGAAGAAACTTGAAACATGTTCACCACTACTTGTAGCAACTGGCATGTATAGGTGTGTCGAGAACCCTTTTTGCTTCGTATATATGCTTAGTTGCTACGGCTCATACCTTGAGTTACACACTTGCTTGAGAAACTTGAATTTGTGCTAAAACTTAAAAAAAACAAGGTATGAAAATAGGTATTTGCTGTCCCATGTCAGAGTATCGAGACAGCTCCCTATTGCACTTAAGGGTGAACTTGAGCTCTGTAATGGATACCGAGATCACTGTCTTAAGCTTCTGATTGCTTTTGGCATAGGCTTGACATGATTGATAAGTCAGGTTTTGATGGCATCGATAACCTCCCGCACATATTTGTTTGACAAACATTGGTGATAAGCTACATAACTCCGATAAAATTCAATTGTTTGAAAATTTGATCAAATCACTAGTTTGTCTCATGACATGATGTGTGAACTTTGTTTGGGGTAGTTCACTTTGCATACATGTGTAGCACAAGGTTGATCTCCTGTCTATATTTGCTATGTGCTCATTCGGTGGTGAACCCTCTTTTAAATTGCTCAAACTTGATCCAACTTGCTACAATGTCATATTTCGTCTCATTTGATCACTTTGAGCATTTGCTAGCACTTGTATTTGTTGATATGTATACATGACAGCATCAGCTAGAGCATCTTTTCAATCTACTTGCTATAATTTTGAAGCTTCTGCATTTGTGCATTTATGCATTTATAGCATGTTTTGACGGGGAGTTGCATTCCTTGGGCTCTAACTTGATAAGTGCATATGTCAACAAGGGGGAGAAGTTTTCACAATCACAATCACAATCACCCAAAGTTAAGAGATATGCATTCATTTGAGTGAGATTGCATTTGTTCAGGGGGAGCTGCACTTGAGTTGCTTTTGCTAGATGTATTGAGCCTTTGCCTCTTCTGGAGGGTCTAGCAGTTTTTTGGCTTTTCGATTGTTGCTAGTGGTGTTGAGCCTATTGCCTCATCTTGAGGGCTAGCTTTGTTTTACTTGGTTGCGTCGAGCCGTTGCCCATGTCTTTGGGGACCAAGTTTTTGCTCATTTCAAATGACCTGGTTTTGACTTTTCTTTGGTTTTTAGTTATTTGGTTGAGCTCCTTGTTTTTCTATTCTTCTTCTTTTTCTTTTGCCCAAGCTGTTCGTGTATTGGTGTTAACAATGCACTCATCAAGGGGGAGATTGCGAACACAAGGTTGACAAGTACCCTTGTGTATTCGTTTTGTGATGAGTGATTGTCAATGTGATCTACGAAGTAGGTTGAGTGGTGACTAACCCTACCTTGGCGAAAGCCTTGTGTGCGACATGTCTCTTGGCTTGTGTTGAGCAGGTGTGGAGCATGGAGACGGTAGCCGACGGTGAGGTGAAGGTCAAGGAGGACGTGCCGTGCCGATGGACCTGAGGGGTGAAGGACAAACGTGAGGCTTGGACCGAGGGACCCGGAGGTCGGGTGGCTAGCCACGCTAGCTGACACTTGGGACATCGACAAGCGCTAGAATACATGGGAGTGACCGTGTTGACCGTGGAAGGTGACACGCGTCGGATGGCGGGGGACGCGTATGGAGTACGCTAGTCGCGGAGCGGTTTGATGGTTTGGGCCTCAAAACCATCGGTGGCGGGTTTACGGGTTTTGGCCTCAAAACCCGGGCGGAGGTTCCGAGGAGGAACGGACGGCACGTGGCGGCATCGGGGAGTTCGTGTCGAGGCGAAGCTACCGGTGAGGAGGCGCGGTGGCCGTCGGATCAACATGATGACCGAGTTAGACCGCTACGCCCTTGGGCTTATTGGTTTAGCTCTTATGTATCCATGGGCATTTAGGAAAATGTAAAATAGCCCTGTTAAATAGAGGATGGCGGCCCCCTTGCCTCCTCACCTCCTCCATTTTTTATTTTCTCCTTTAGGGTTTCCCCTCCTCTAGTTGCTTGTTGAGAGAGGTCCATAGATTATTCACTCTTCTGTGTATTTTGAGTTAGGTACCTGAGATATGATGGGAAGTGAGGCCTTTACCTCACGTTGCCCTCTGGGGTTCGTATCTTGGTGTTGTGCGTTATGAGCCTGCTGTTCGTGGTTCCTTCTCTTTCCTGCTCTTACTTCAATCTTTTTGCTTCAGTTGTTTTGGTGGGTTTCGGTTGATCAGTGACGAGCTGTGACATGTGCAGAACTATTTCTCTCAAGGAGTCGTATCAATTTCACAAGAGCTGGTAGATCGATCCGAATTTTATTTTTTAGTGATAACCCTGTTCTTGCCCCCAAATCTTTATTTCCCAGAGTTTGGGTTAATCCCAGGCAATGATTTTTGGGGAATAGGTTCGTAGCGTGGTGAATTTGATCTGTACAAAGTTTGTGAGCGATTCGTTGTGTTTTGGTCGAGTTTCCATCGGATTTTGGTCAGGGCGTTTTCTGTTCTTGTTCGTAGCGCTGGTTCTGTTCTTCGTTGGTTAAAGTCACGAGCACATGGGATTTCTACAGAAGCGTTACCAGAGCCGGTGCACTGGTGCTGTGCTAGCTTGCTAGAAGCAGCGCTCATCCTTTTCTTTGCTGCCCGTCAGCACTCGTGCTTAGATTTTCTTCGTTCTGTTTTGTTTCAAGCCTGCTCGTGCTCTTCTTCTGGCAGTTCGTCGTCTGGGCTTAGGAGCAGGGGAGCACCTGCACCTAGCGCATCTAGTGCCTAGTAGCACCAGCGTCGTGCGGTGCTTGCCCATCTGGCCGGCGTTTGGAGCCTGCTGCACCGGTGAGCAGCCCCATCGGTCTTGGCTTCCTGTGCGTAGTGCAGCCAGCAGCTCCGATCTGTTTTTCTGTGTCCGTCGTTTCTCCGTTCGGGGTCCAGGATTGGAGGTTCAGTTGGCCTAGCACCCGCCTCCAATTGACTGCAGCAGCATTGATCCCCTCCAGACCAGAGCAGTCTATATCTCTGTGTTCGTCTCGCTCTGTGCAGTCGCCCAACATCAAGTAGTGCTCATCGTGAGCCAAGGTGAATCCGTGCTTAATCTTGATTAGTCAAGAGGCTGCTTGTTCCATACGTGAACTACTAGAGCAATTCTTGGTGAATTAAATTACTTCTCAGTATTCATATATCTGACTCTGTGCTTGGCCAGTGTGAGCAGTCCCATGTGATGCATCTCTGTGTGTTTGTGTACTGAAGTTGGTTGCAGTGCGTGCGCCAATCCTTGTCTTCAGACTTTTGTTTCTCTACTGTGACGAATAATTTTTTTCAGTCGTTTTTCTGTCCATTTTTTCCCAGCCTAGATTTCTTGTGTCGCCTGTAGTTTGGTCGTTTGAGCTCCGAATTGCTTTCCGTTTGTTGCGTTGGTTTTCCACCGTTCTAAGAATTTGTTCTAGGTACTATCGTCACCAGTCGGCTTGGGTATTTTAGTTTTGGCAACTCGCATGTTCTTGGCGGCGAACTTGGGACAGTGGCCAAATATTTCGAACGAAATTTAAGGCTCCCATTCACCCCTTCTCTGGTCGCCGTTTTCGGTCCTTCACAGTTGCTGGTATCTGAACTGCTAGTTTGGTCCACTGGAAATGATAATTATTGTAGTTAATTGATCACCAAACCAGGACAATTTTACATTTGTAGCAAGTCTAATGCATTGTTGCCTGATGAGGGGGTGCTGAATTGTAAGCTGGTAAAATGTGTTAAAAATGTCAGAGATGGGCTTTCTTCTGCACCTTGCATAACTCTTGTCATACGGAATATGTAAAATTCGTTGTGTTTACCTGAAGAAAAAGGAATGCTAATAAAAATAATATTGAGGTGTATCAGTACATCATTTCAGAAAATAAATGTCAACCAAGGCCTCTGTGCAGCTCTGGCTGTAATCATTCATTTTTTAACATGCTTTGTTTAGTTCTAAGCTTTTTTATTATTCTCAATCAATTTTTTATATGATATGTTTTTTTTTTCACGAGTCATTATCAAGATCAATTGATAGATATTCATGACCTCTTACTGTCTTGCACTGATGTGAATCTTCTGGTTTTGTCTGCAGTTGGTGATCTGAACCACTTGATTAGTGCCACCATGAGTGGTGTCACCTGCTGCCTTCGCTTCCCAGGGCAGCTGAACTCTGACCTCCGCAAGCTTGCTGTCAACCTGATTCCCTTCCCACGCCTGCACTTCTTCATGGTTGGCTTTGCGCCACTCACCTGACGTGGCTCCCAGCAGTACGGCTCCCTCACGGTCCCTGAGCTGACCCAGCAAGATGAGCACCAAGGAGGTGGACGAGCAGATGCTCAACGTGCAGAACAAGAGCTCGTCCTACTTTGTGGAGTGGATTCCGAACAACGTGAAATCCAGTGTTTGTGACATCCCCCCGCGTGGCCTCTCCATGTCGTCCACCTTCGTGGGCAACTCCACCTCCATCCAGGAGATGTTCCGGCGTGTGAGCCAGCAGTTCACGGCCATGTTCAGGAGGAAGGCCTTCTTGCATTGGTACACATGTGAGGGCATGGATGAGATGGAGTTCACTGAGGCGGAGAGCAACATGAACGACCTCGTCTCCGAGTACCAGCAGTATCAGGACGCTACAGCTGACGAGGAGGCCGACTTTGAGGACGAGGGCGCGGCGGCAGAGTGAGGCCGCTGCCATCAGTTGGTGCGGAGGTTGGCTTTAATTTAGGGTTTTCTTTAAACTTTGGTGATCTTTTAAGTTCAGTTTGGACGTTTGAGCTTGGACATTGGGTTTAAGTAGTTTATAATATGTGGCCTGATTCTACCTTGTGTAGATGAAGCCGGAATTTTATCGATTATCTAAAAAAACTGGAGCCTGCGTGCTTGAAGTGCATCCTCTTGATGCTACCTCAACGTATGCAGTTTCTCTTGCTTGATATATCTGGTGCTTGTGGCACTTAATAAATATGTTAGTTCCGTATTAGTTTCTGTGCTACTGCGCTAGTGGAGTGGAACTATGATTAGAATGTTTGCTGATATATCATGGTGTTCTTGAACGAGATTTTGTGTTGCCGTTCTGGACCTTTTTTTTGCGATCAATTGCCGTTCTGGACCAAAGATTAGAATGTTTGTTGAAAAATATGAGGTCGTTCTATGTTCTCTAGTAAATCTTTGTAGGTTGTGCCATCCAAGCATGTTTGTTTGGATGTATGAGCCGTCGCACATTTCTTTCCTCTTGATAATTAGAATCAGAAGGGACCAAATAATTGTACATCTTTGGTTAAACTCAAGTAGAAGTACTTTATAGGCTCTTGGAGCCTGTAAGCTTAATTGTTTAGCACGTACTCCCTCCGTACTGGTATTAGAAGTGGTTTAGGACATGATTACGCTTACCAAAGAGGGCCAAAGAGTGATTAATTATGGGGTATTTTTCCCAATCATTTTTTCATTGACATGAACTTCTAATGAGCAGTACATAGTTACGTTGGGATACAAGGCAGCATCAATGGTCCAGCTAGCTAACATCTAATCTTGAGATGAATTACAAAAGCATCAATTACCATTCAATGGAATAATAATAATACGCTTATGCACATGGAAATAACCTAAGGCGAGAATACAAAAAGTTGGGATCCCACATGCGTACTGAAGATGTTTTCAGAAAAAGACATGCATACTTCAAACCTCCACTAGGATTAGAAATGTGCACAAAAAGTCTTGTTTAGACCAAATTCTAAAGAAAAAAAACAGTGTCGTGTTTGGACCACAGAGAAATAACATAGCATAAAGCCTCTGCAAGTTTCAAACCTACATCAACAACAGCCATCCACAACTACTATATCCGTTCATAATTTACAAAGCTCACATCAACACTTTGTGCAGATTCATGGTTTCTCCACAATCGTGAGACATCTGAGCTCCATCAGGTATTCAAATGGGGTGTTTGGTTCCCCGCCTTGCTTCGCCACACCATGCATGTGGCGCCTTCTTGGTTCACGTGTGAAAGTTAAGGTGGCTACAGATTCTTCAGCTCATTTATGTGCTAGCTTTTCACCACAAGTGTTGCGGTCATTTTCTCCACGCAGCTGCAGCACGTCACAACTGGGCATGGCGTGTGTTGGCGAGGAATCAAATAGGCCCCAAATTTGGTGTTAAAACTGCACCAACCTGAACTACAGAAAAATATGGTGGCCCGCTCAACCGATCCACAAAGAATATAACCAAATTTGATTACTTAAAGTGGAAAATAATCTCACCAAGTATGGTGAAAAAGAGTTTGATGTTAATCGACACCACGCCACGTCTCTAAGTTGTATGTGTTTCTTGCGACGTTGAACTCTATCTTAGAGCCAACAGTTCTAAAAAAGAAAGGCTAGGGTGAGGCAAGCTATCCTGTTATTTTGAATCAATAGTCCACAAATCACTTGACTTGTTTCCTAGAAAATCACTTCAATTGTGTGTTATTTTGCGGTGCCCGGCCACTTTATCCAACCTCATGTTGAGAGAGTTTCCCAAAAAGTTCCACCATCTGAAACACATAACCGGTGGTCTGAGCATGTATCATTTTATACTACTAGCATCAATTAGTTAATGTCGTGCAATGAAATTTGACCACTTAGATTTATAATCTGACTAGTGAATCGCTCATGATGATTTTGTCATCTCAAGATTTGCTAGTTTAGTTTATCACATTATTTATAGAAGTAGTATGTATGTGTATAAATTTATAGACATGTAATAGATATTGTAGGTTCCGGCCTCGGGATGCCCGGGCTGCAGTCCGGGGTGCAGCCTAAAAATCCCTTTAACAGCGCATTTGTCCAGCCAAAGATAGCCCATAAAAATATAGATTTAGCCCTGCCTGATGCGGCCTAAAAATTCGTTACTCTTTTTTCAACCCCCCTAGGTGTTTCTGGATCCACCACTCACTATACCTACTGTCGATACAGCCACACTTGCAGCAGTACAACAATTGTATTTTTCTATTGCTAATGTTATGAAATCAAAGTCAAACTGCCAATGTGAAAATCAAACTTTGATGATGGCCAAATTCAATGAGGAAAATTGCAAGGAAACTTTCATGGAAGACTAAGAACAACGGGCCCTCTCTCCCCTCTATAAAAGGGATTGTTAAGAGGGATGAAAGGGACATGAGAATATACATCCATGTACTAAGCAAATCAATTAATAAAGAGTTGTTTCCCTCTCTATTCTGTTTTTTTCTTGTTCCTATGCTTGTGTAGAAGAACTTGATTTCTTAACAACCACTACCGCAAAAATGCTTTTTTCGAGCAGCCAAATGTGTTTCAGAAGAATATATGAATTATAATTTCTTTAGTTGGACATCCCAAGTTCCCAACCGAGGGGCTGCTTGTTCCCCGTGAGGCTTCGCCTCGCATTGTCTACTGTGCTGGCACAATCAACGAGAAGCCTGCCAGGACGAGGGAATTTTTTTATTTTTTAATCCTTTCTTAATCAATATTTTAATACTAATCTAAATATTTTTTTTTGCAATTCTGATCCTTTTGGTCGCGCTATCGCCGCTGGCGCGACTGCACCACTTTGTCGCACCACATGCGCTGGCGCGACAAGGGGCGCCACGATGGCACGCATCATTGACCGGAGCTGGCGTGGCAAGCCGTGGGCCCTGCCCTATCGCGCCAGCGACTCAGGCAATGCAGGGTTGTCGTGCCACTCCTCCTAACGTGGCAGGGTCATATATGAAATGGCCGGCCCGGCCCATTTTTCTTTATCTCTCGCTCTCCCTCTCCATCACTCCGCACGCCTGGGGGCCGCCGCCACCGCCGTCGCCACCCCGCGTCCCCGGCCGCCCTAGCCAGCTGAGCCCGCGCTGCCGATGAGTTGAGTGGCAGCTCCTGCTACCCTCTGTCTCCCTCTCCCTCGTGCGGCAGGGGAGTGCCGCCAGGGGGAGCAAGCGGGCTCCCCACGTTGTCGGTGCCTTGACGGCGCGCCTTGCCGCGGTGGCGCCGCCAGCGAGGTTTGTCCTAGCGTGGTCCGCGACCTCCCTGCTCCATGGACTCAAGTACACCGCCAACCCTCGATTTCTTGCCTCATCAGTTCCATGACTAGGGTTAGGAAATTAGGGATGGTGTGAATGTTTTTATCGTTGCTTGTTGGTATTTGATGCGTAGATTAGGTTTAGCATATACTCTGCCCGTGGATTGGACGTAAACTACATGTTGCATGGACGTAGGTAGTTGATGCATGGTGGATTTAGATTGGTATGTTTGTTGGCTTTGGTGACATCACTGTGAAGTTTGAGTTATTGTAGTGTATTAGTGAATGGATATGATTTATTTCCGAAATGCGTAGTTCATGTGTTGTTGATGTGTTCATTCGTATTTTGTAGATGGATCGGTTATTGAGAATGTTTCATGGTGGCAAAGTGAAAGGAAACGGGGAGTTCGAAAGCATGCACGAACATGTTGAGTTCTTTAGTGGACCTCCTACCTTTGATGCTTTGGTTACCAAGTGTCGGGATAAATTTGGGTGGCCACTAAGTTTCAAAGGCAGATTTGACTGTGGGAAGGAACGCGCATATTATGTGTTGATGTGTTTGTCATGTGAGGATGAATGGACGAACTACATAGATGTTGTCAAGAGTAGCAGTGTTAGGTGCTTGGAAGTTGTTGTGGAGAAGGGGTGTAGCCAAATTGTGGTGGCTGTGGATGATAATCTGGATGTGGAGCCCGTAGAGAACCTTACCCAAGATGAAGAGTTGCAGGCGGTTGTCGTTAGAGAAGTTGATAGGTCATGTGAGGCCGGTGCCTTGAATGATGACTTGATGAAGAAACGTTTGATGAGGACGATGGCAACGGAGATGGAACACATTATATGGATGACATATCACAAGGATTGGAGGATGACGAAGGTGATGTTGCCTCCACGAATGAAGATGACTTTACTTCAGGGCCAAGTACTTCGGATGATGTGTTGGAGAACGAGTACAGGTCTGAGGCTAGTACCGAGGATGAAAGTTATTATTGTGTGGGAGGGTTTCCGGACGCAATAGGAGTCCCAGCTGACGGGTCATTGAGAATGGAGTACAATGACATCGAATTGAGGCAAATGAAGGCTGTCCATGTGAAGGTATCCTCGATACCAAATTTCATGGACATTAGTATGGTTGAGCAGGCAATATGTGACACCAGTTTGTTGTTGTTGGCCGATGAGGCACCATATACTGAGGAGGTGGAGATTAAGAAGGGAATGATATTTGATACGTTGGAGCATCTCAAGTATTTCCTGATGGATTATACCATTCGGTTTCACAGGCCGCATTATGTGAGCCACTCCAACAAGAACAAGAGGTACACGGTCCTTTGCAAGAATGGATGTGAATGGGGTCTATGGGCTCGGAGGCAGAGAAATGAAAAGTGGAAGATTCGCAATGTGAGGCAACCTCACATGTGTCGATCTTTGAAGCCGAAGGGTGTGCATGCACAAAACATAGCCCGTTACCTTGGTCATCATCTTCTTGGCATAGTTAGGGCCGATAGTGACACATCTGTTTCAAGCATGATCGAGACCATATTTGGGTTCCCTGGTTATAGAGTGAAGTATTCAAAGGCATGGCGGGCAAAGAAGCATGCTATAAAGTTGCTATGGGGCGATTGGAAAGAGGCGTACAACTAAGTTCCCAGGATTCTAAGTGCCATGAAACATGGCGTTCCAAAAGCATGTACTGCAAAGAGTTTTTTGGTGTTTTGCTCAATCCGCGGAGGCCTTCAAACATTGTCGTCCCTTAGTACTTGTTGATGGTACATTCCTGACAGGTAAGTACCGGGGTGTATTTATGATTGCCATTGGAGTGGACCTAGACAATCAACTTGTCCCTTTAGCATTCGCTTTAGCTGAGGATGAGAACGACGACAATTGGTGTTGGTTCATGAATCTTGTGAGATAGAATATGCTCCGTTCATCTCAGAACATATGCATGATCTCAGATCGACATCACGGTCTGCTGATAGCTGTGAAAGAGCATGTAGATGGACACCCTCCTCTTGAGCATCGGTGGTGCATGAGGCACTTTGCTACCAACATATGGAGGAGGCAGAAGAAAAAGGAGGTAGTGCAGAAGTTGAAGTCACTATGTGGGTGTCGAACCAAGGAAAAGTTCGAAGAGACGCTTGCGGAGTTATAGAAGGTCCTCAATGCTAGGGCAAAGAGTTGGCTTTAGGATCAGATGCCTCAAAGGGATAAGTGGGCTCTTGCATTCGATGTCGGAGGTCTTCGGTATGGCATGATGACTACCAATTGTTCAGAATCATTCAACAAGGTGTTAAGGGTATCCATGCAGTCCCCGTGTCAGGTGTTGTGGAGTAGTCATTCAGGAAGTGCAATGGATACTTTGTCAATCAATGGAACATAGCAAAGGTGTCCAAAGAGAAATGGGGTAGAGCCGGTATGAAACACTTGGATCTCTCGGAGACGATAGCTTTGAACCAAGTAGGGGAGGCCTTTGGGCGATCGAGGTTAGTGTACAGTATCAGGTCAGCCGGAGGAACGACCCGGGGGGAGAGAAGTATGGTGGTAGGAATTATAGGGTGGACCTTAAGAAAGCGGACTGCTCTTGTAACATTCCACAACTCCTCCATGTCCCTTGCTCGCATGTCATTATAGCTTGCAGATGCAGGGGTCTAGACTACGAAACTGAAAAGTTCATGTCTCCTTTTTACCTCATGTCAAACACTCTCAAAGTGTGGGAGTCGAGCTTCAAGCCTTACCTAGATCCGACACAATGGCCCGAGTACTACGGGTTGGATTATGTTCCCGATCCGGACCTTCTGAAGACAAAGAAGGGTAGAAGGAAGAAAAATGGCTCTAAGGAGTTATGGATGCATCAAACGGGTATGGTGAAGATATGTATGGTTTTGGTGACTTTGATGAGGCACCAGGACAGGTCTGTTCCTCCAAATGTCACAAAACCGGTCATACCGCTGCCACACACAAAAAGCGTAAAAAGTCAAAGAAATTAGAAACATGAAACAGGAGTCATAGTGGTTCGAAGGTTAGAAAGGTACATACATAGATTAAAATAGGTGTTGCTTATATATTCCATGCATTTGTTCATTGTTTTTGTACCATGTATCATGTTATATTTACTTTTTCCATATTCTAACGTTGTCTTATTGTTTTCACAATTGCAGCATGGCGCACCCGCAGCTCCCCCTTCTTGAGACCTACTACGACAAGGACCACCGAGTGCACTTGTTGGTTGACAACTGTGATATAAGTGATTTGCACACAATATTTCCTTTTCATGTATAATGTGTTTAACCTCTCTATCGATTCTAACATTGTCTTTTTGCAGGCCTTGGTCCCCCTGCGTCCCCGAACTCACCAATCGCTCCAGTGGGACGAGTGCTACACCCCATACCTCTCAAGAGCAGGAGCCAGTTTTTTGGGCTTGGCTAGAGCTATCAATGCTGGCCTCCTAGACATGGATGGTCCCCTCCTCACCGCCTTCATCAATAGGTGGTGTCCGAAGACCCATAGCTTCCACCTACCCTCTAGAGAGATGTCCGTGCTCATGCAAGACGTTGGCTACATTTTGGGCCTTCGGTTGGACGGTCCGGCAGTGACAGGCATGGTAGAGCCATAGAACTGGAAGGATATGGTGGAGCAGTTTACCGGCCACCGGCCACCCGACCCTGAAGAAGGGAAGAAGGAGAAGAAGACTTTGGGTGTCAGCTCAGCGTGGTTGCGGCAACGCTTCAACAGGTGCCCTCCCCATGCACCGGACAACGTCATTGAGAGCCATGCTCATGTCTGGCTGTGGCACATGCTTGCAAGCTTCTTGTTTCCAGATGCTTCTGGGAACACCGTCTCATGGATGGTACTACCGTAGCTACGTGAGCCATGGGAAAACATCACCCAATACAGTTGGGGGTCAACCACTCTTGCTTGGTTGTATCGCTAGCTATGTGAGGCATGTAGGAGGGAGAGGGAGAATTCCAACATAGGTGGTTGCACACACCTACTTCAGATTTGGATTTGGGAGCGCATTCCTATCGGACGGGTGCATAAAGGCAAAGTTGCGGTAAGGACCTTGCATGTATTTGGTATATGTGTTTCATTTTTAATCATGCACTATGTGACATTCTTACAATTGTTTTGTTTTTTAGGCTTGGACACATGGTGACTATCGTCCCCCCGTATGCTACCTTTGGAGGGGAATTAAGTTGGTTCGGGGTCAACTGTAGCGGCGCTATGTGCAATACTCCAATGATTTGGATGTTTTAACCCTGAATCAGGTTCGTTGTACCACCAAGGCTTCCTTTTTTCTTCAACAATTATGAACAAGGCCATGTACTAACAAACGCAAGTTACAGGTTGAATGGCAGCCATATGACAGGCGAGACGTATGAGACTTGAACATGGCCGCATATGTTCGGGCTGAGAAGGTGTTGTGGCGATCCAATGTACCGATAATCTTCTACTATGTGGTCGAGCACCACTTGCCCCAAAGAGTGATGAAGCAGTTTGGTAGCGAACAAAATTTCCCTCTACAACACGAGTCGACAACCCATCAGTTGCATGAGTAAGCTAGAGTTTGCATACATCATGACTCACCATTGCATGCATCGTACAAGCCCTAAAAATGTAACATGTGTCATCATTGCAGGACTTTGAGGAGGAAAAGGTTCAGCGGCAACAACTGGCTTGTGAAGCATCAAAAGTACGTGCAAGAGTGAGAAGCTAGAGAGAGGGTGGAACCAACTAATGGGGCTCACTCTATGACCAGCGAGTACTATGAGTACCTGGCGTGGCTTCATAGGTCCACAAGAATCACAGTGCATCCACCGGTGTCGAGCATTCCAATAGATGAAGAAGGGAACGACGACGACGACCCGTTTGATGTGATGACAAGAACGAGCGTGCAGCTGCAGAGAGCACCACTTGAGAACTACATGGTAAGCATTTGAATTGAACTATGCCTTCATGCAGCTTAGCTTGAAAAGTACGTGGTAATGATGATTACACATGCCCTCTAGGCAACTCAGTTAGCTCACCTTTTCAATGAGGCTAGAGTTTACCTTAGGCGTGCAGGAGGGACCGACAATACATACCTTGAAGAATTTGCCAAGGTAGTATCTCTTTGCCTATGTATTTTCCTACTCATCCGGAACGATATGTAACCACTTCTCATTTAACATGGCCATGGTTGCGAAAGTGTTGACATCCTATCGACGCATGGCTCGCAAATTGAGTTGCATGAGAGCCGAAGATGTACAAGTGCCACCTCCCGCATCCGAAGCACGACAAACACGGTCAAGCCAAAGGACAGCGATTGAGAGACTAGAGAGCTCTCGTGCAAGATGTTGGGATGACGAAGACGATGACGATGGAGATGATGATGACATCAATGATCCAACGTATGACCAAGACGAGCTGACGAGTTCCCAACTTGTTGATGCTCCTCAGGGTACACAAACTCAGGTACGTGTTTGCTAGTACAGAGGTACCTCTACACTTTACACCCATTATCAACTGAAGCCAAATGCTGTTTGTGTGCTCAAAAATTGAACCATCCAAGTTGTGAGTAATAAAATAATAAGATGGGGTGCCTCACCTCGAGATACATTGGTAAGGTCATGTGAGAACTAAGAAGCTACAGCTAGGATTGTATGTTCCCATGAATACAAATGCAGTCTAATATAAATAAACACCACTATCTAGTTAATAAAATTTAATTTTAAAAAGGAGAACAATTAATTCCATTGATAATTGACTGTATCCATTGTATGAATGGGTAAAACTATCATTGTGTGTATGCGTACCTCTAAAGAAAAAGGGTGCAAAATAGCAGATTGACCCATGCTAGATTGGTAATCCATCATCAAACATAGGAAGCATATGTAGTCTAAAAGTGAAAAGGACTACATGTTTTCTACCTTGTTCTTTACACCAATAGGAGAATGTCTAAATAGGTAGTCCATCTGAAATTATCGCATACACAGAAGGTAGCTGCAAACCAAGAATCTTGCTACACCAAAGATAATAGAGTGCAATAGATGCATCCTAATATTTTGTCAGGAAATACAATTGTATGCAACAGATGCATCCTAATGGATAAACCAAAGATATTATAATGCAATAGGCACTGACAATTGAATTGGAAATACAGAGAGGAGGAAGAACTGACCTGGAGATGTCGCTTGAAGGTTTGTAGCTGCATGTTTCAGTTAAAAGAAATAGGGAAAAAAGAGAGGGAAGACAACACTATGTCTGATTAAGAATTTAAGAAGCTGAGATCACAATGGCAATTTTTTTTAAAAAGCTACCATTATAGTATATCTGATTAATCTCTTTGAAAAAAAATGTGCACATGAAAATAGTAATTCATAAGATAATATGACCCAATTGAAACTTACATAAAAAGTCTGCATAAACATTCATTTAATTAGAACCACATATAAATTTCCCTTGCTTTGTCAGTTGTCTAGAATTTTAAAAATTGACTAACATAATTTGAATTATTAGACTCACAATGCAAAGTGCAGACCTTCCCTTGCTTCCTCATGTTACTTGTTTCACATCTCTGTTGTATATGTTTTGTGTAAAGTTCATCCCAACGCCCGCGACGAGGTCAAGGACGAAACGTGCGAGGACGTGCCCGTGATCGGTCCGACGTCGGCACTCCTAATCTCCAACCGACAAATCTAGGCTGCCTGTGTCATCCTCTAGAGCCCTTCATACCTAACTAATCCATCTCAAGCATGCTTTGTGAACTATGTCTTTCTTTTGTTGGACTTTGTCAATGACTTGTGAACTACGTGGACTTCGTCGTTGGCTTGTGAACTATGTGAACTATGTGGACTTTGTGAACTATCGTCGTGTATGACCTATGTGGACTTGATGTATGCTATGTTGGTCATTTGTCAAGTTGTGACCCATGTTGGGCATCTATGGACTGTTATATGCTATGTATATGTCTCAATTGTATTTCTATGTTAAGAAGTGTCGAAGAAATGGGGAAAAAAACCTAGGCCTGTCTGTCGCACCAGCAAGGATGGCGCGACAGCCAAATCAAAACACTATGCAAATGGCTATCACGCTAGGCACAGTGGCACGACAAGCCTATCGTGCCATCAATGATGGTGTGACAAGGACTCACCAGGCAGACCAGACCTCTCTGGTTTCAATGGCTAGCTGGCGCGACAGAGCCACGCCGGTCAGCCTAGCGCGACACTATCACGCCACCTCCACCAGCCAGCCATGGAATCCAGAAACGTCTAGCCTGCCTAGTGAGACCTTATCACACCGGCGTGGGTGGCGCAACAGGCTTCTCACGTCACTTTGACTAGCGCGACAGTCCTAGAAATGCCTACTTTCTCTTCTCTTAAGTTTACAACAAGTGGGAAGAGGCAGGATTCGAACCTACGTAGAAAACCTTCAACAAGTCTATCGCTTTGACCGCTCGGCCACCCTGGATACGCCCTCCTCAAACAAAGGGTTCCTTAATAAGAAGGATGGTGGCCTTCGTTCTTAAGTTAAGAAGAGCAGATGGAACTAGTAGATTTGCTAGCATTCTAGGAGAATAAAAAGGTTATTTAGTAAGTTCATAACAATTTATGTAAAGCAAGGGGCAAAGCTTCTACGAAGCTAGCTTGGCCCATTAGCTCCAAGTGTGTAGCTTTTATGAATTTTTTTTTCCAAACATATGTCCTTAAAATTGTATTTTCTTCATTTTTTTCCAAACATCAAATTTCTTGCCCATTTCCTCCAAGTCACGCTATTTTTGTGAAACCATTTCCTAAGTATTGACATTGTATTTTTGTCATGCTTTACAAACATTGTTCACATACACCCATATCATAATGAGTTCACACGATAAGGAGTTTGAAGCATTGTTCGAAGGTCATCATCATCATCATCACTTACATAAGTGTTCCATCTAGCATATACAAGCACTACTAATAACACTAGTCTTCCATGTACCATGAACAAGTACTACCAAATGGGAACCCTAGGCCATTTGCAAAATATGTACGAATCTTGCTGCCTTTGCACAAAAGAAGCATCGCTATCGTACCACTCCTCCATCTACCATATACAAGACCTACATAATGCCAAACCTATTGGCATTTTCAAAATATGTACTGCACCTTTGTAGGCATCAGTTGAGAGAAAACACTACTCATTGTCCTCATCATCGTCATCGTCATCGTCATCGTCATGGTCATGGTCATGGTCATTATCATCGTCCTCCTCCATAGGTGCGGGGATATGGCCGTCGTTTGGTGCATCATTGGGGATTACAAGAATGAAACAATGTCTCATTGCCAACAATTGTAAGAAGATGCACAAGTCGAAACAAATTTCAAAATGAATTACTCACATAAGCGACGGATATGCGTGTGGAAAAGGCCATCTCTCTCACATCCTTGGCCTTCTTGTTTTGTCGCTAGAAGCTCATCAACTCGTCCTCGCTATTGTAATAATTCAGGGGTCCACCGGTCACTCGAGGAAAGTCCTCTAAAATCCTATTATGGGTCTTCCATGATGGCATCTGTACCCCGTACCACATCCTCACCTGCATCTGCTTCTCTTCGCGCATCCAATGCTTCCCATCTTTTTCGAGAGGCGAATGTATCATTAGCCTCTCCACTAACTCTCCACGACCAATGAAGTCCTCCCAATCGCATGTCCTCCCCACCTAAGCAAACACAAACCAATGAGCAAACAAACCTGTGGCCTATGTTCATGTAGTAACTTCACCGGTTCAATCAACTCACCCAAAACTCAAACGGCCCTCCATAAGCACAGTAGTATCTGTATCCTAGCTTAGACGGAACAACTCCTTCGTGAGCCTTGATGCCACACTTGCACTTATGGTCCGGCATCTTTGTGCATGGCCATGGCTTAATGCCTGCTTGAAACTCTGCAAATTCATACTCTAAAGGCCAGAGCGTTTTGGGTCCATAGTTGTACTCCTGAAAGTCACAAGATGGGAACCCTCTCTGCAAAAAACACATGCTCCAAGTGTAACATTTTATGTGCAAAATGCATACAAGCTTAGAGATAGATTGCTTTCATGAGAACTTACATAATCTGACAATCCACGGCGATAGAAGGCAGTGAATGCTCCATGTTGGCTAGGAGTAGTTAGTCGCGCCGACACTCCACAATGGCATCTAGGAGGATTGGCTAGACGGCGCAAAGCAGCGTCGACCTTCTCTACCTCTGTCATTTCCAGAGGGTTCGGTGGCGGCGGAACCCAACAAACATATTCTGCGTATGGAACACTCTTCCAGGGGTCATAAGGAAACAACATAATGAACGGCTCAAACATTTCATCGCTATCGATCCACTGATAGAAGTTGCATCTCTCTATGTACGCATCAAGTGTCGGGGGACGTCGCTTAAGTTGGCAACAGTAGAAAGCACACCCAGCTAACGCGGGATGCCTTGACTGCTTCACAAATGCCGGTAACCCATAGTAACACAACAGTGTTGGCTCTGCTGGTAGGAAAGGACCAATAGCATCATGATCCTTCGGATGGTGCACAAATTGGTTGTCATTTGGAACCGCCATTGAACCTATTCCAAAGTAGTTCAATAGAGAAAATATATGAACCAATACTATTACATAGTTCAACAACAATTTCCATCTCAATCATATATATAATCATGTAAACCCATGAAGCGAAACCCTAAAACAAACTTATTGAATGTAAATGATGTCTATACATACATAGTCGAACTCATCTATACATCTAATCAACACAAAAATACTTGAATTCACACACTTCCAAGAAGGTTTACTAACAAGACTCCAACCCATACTGCTGTCTAAACTAGTGCAGTCAAACCCTAATGCAGTGCCAACCAAAACCAATTAGAAAAATCATACAAGTTCAACAAGTACATCATGAACCATAATTTATTAAACGTGATTAGCCAAAGCAACTTTCATTAAACCAAATGAAAGCCAGTATTGCACACAATAGTCAAAGTTTTGAAAATCGACGACTACGTCGCGCCTAGGCGCGCCTAGTCGCTAGTCTACGGCCTAGCGCCATGACTATGGGGGTAGTCGCCCCTCCAGGCGGGCGAACCGACTAGGCGGTGCCTAGGCATGATTTGGCGGCACCCAGGAGACCGAGGCGGCGTAGAATCGATCTAGGCGGCCAATGCGGGCGTGCGCGCGTGGAATAACGGTGGCCCGGCCGCGCGTGCATGAAATTTTGGCGCCGCGGGAAGAGCGCACGCGCAAAGAGCTTCACGCGCAGGAAAAATCAGCACACTAGAGAAGGATAAGAGGGAAAAGGGGGAGAGAAAGTCCGTGCCTGCTCGTGCTCATCCCCTCTGGCGCGGCTCGTGCTCCTCTCGCATCCCCGCCGACGACACGGCTGCTGCTCTGCCCCGACCGTGATTGCTGCTTCTCCTCACCCGCGACGTGAATCCTGCTCCTCCCTGCCCACGATGCAGCTCCGGCTCCTCCTCGCCCACGACGTAGCTCCTGCTCCTCCCCACCGGTGACGCAGCCGCTGCTCCTCCCCATCGCGATGCGTCTGTTGTTCTGCCTCAATGTAGGCTCGGCTTGTGTTCCTCCCTGATGCTGGTCTCCTCCCTCAGGTGAGCCCTAGGGTCTGTATGTCCTCCTCCCCTGCCCCTCTCCTCTCCTTTGTTTCCTTTCTCTGCTCTATTTCCTTTCCTCTGTCTCCTTTCTGAAATCTGCAAGTTGTGTCTGAATGTGAATGTGTTGCCATATACTGATATACTCATATACATATACATGTAATGGTTGACTGAATGTTTTGTGTTGCCATCTTATGATTGCAAGTAGTTGTTCACTGAATGCTTTGAATTGTGTTGCCACCAAGCATGTTTGTAATTGTTTTGTTGATTGATGGCTTGAACTCAGATGACTAGAACTCAGACCCCTCAGACTGGAATAGAGGGAGAGGGACAGGGAACAAGTGTCTTGAAAAGGAATTCAGATGATGTGGGATGGGAGTTTGGGGTTCTTATTAATCCAAACAACAAGGACCATGTGAAGTGCATACTCTGTGACAAAAAAATGTTTGGAGGAGTTTTTCGGTTGAAGCAGCATATTGCCCAGGAAGGAAAGAATGCCACGAAATGCTCGGGCATGAAGACCACCAAAGAGAGGTTAAAGGAGGCTCAAGAAAAGTGCAAGAAATCACTAGATGAATCAAAAAGGAAGAGGCAGGAGAAGGTTGTTCATGAGCTAGAACTTAGAGAGGATGTTCATATATCTAGGGTTGAAGGGTCAGAGGAAGTCACTTGTGTTGGAAGTTCAGAGCCTCACAAATTAGGCCCCATGGACAAATGGACAAGAGCTATTGATCCTACATCAAGCAGATCTGAATCTTTGACTCAACAGAAGCTCAACAAGGAACTTTGGAAAGAAAGATTACATGAAGTGCGTAAATATATTGCAAGATGGGCCTATAACCATGGTAATTTCCTTTTCCTTTCTGTTATTATATTGCAGATTTCAATTTTATCAGATTTCCTTGCTACTGAACACTAATTTCCTTTTTTACAGCAATACCATTCACTGCATGTGACAATGATGAGTTCAAGCAAATGTATGAAGCAATTGGTCAATTTGGGGCTGGATTTGAACCTCCAACTATGTTTGACCTGCGAGGGAGATTGATGGAAGAAGAGTATGCAAGAACCAAGAGTTTGCTACAAGAACGTGCCACCGAGAAGATGAAGAATGGGTGCTCTATTATGGCCGATGCTTGGTCAGATAAGAAGAGGAGAAGCATAATGAATGTGGTCACTAACTGTGCTGAAGGAACCAGTTTCATTTCCTCAAAAGAGATGTCAGATGTGTCACACACAAGTGAAGGCATCTTTGAACTAGTGGACAAAGCAATCAAAAACATTGGTCCAGATAATGTGGTGCAAGTTGTGACTGACAATACTTCTAACAACATGGGAGCAAAGAAGCTACTGCATGAGACAAGACCACAGATCTTTTGGACCTCTTGTGCAACTCACACTATCAACTTGATGCTCTAAGGAATCAGCAACTTGCCTCGATTCAAGAAGGTGATTGACCAAGCAAAGGCATTCACCATATTTGTCTATGGGCACACAAGAACACTAGAGTGCATGAGGTACTTCACTGATGGCAAAGAGATAGTAAGGCCAAGAGTGACTAGGTTTGCTTCAAACTATTTGACTTTGAACAGCATACTAGAGAAGAAGGACCGGCTAAGAAAGATGGTGGTGCATAGTAGGTGGGACTCATTGAAGGATGTGAAATCAAAGAAGGGAAAAAATGTCACATCAACTATATTGAATGCAAACTTTTGGAAGGATGTGAAGTTGACAATAGCTGTTTTGAGCCATTGTTCAAAGTTCTCCGTTTGGTTGATGGAGATGTAAAGCCGGCCATGGGTTTTGTATATGGAGAACTATTGAAGGCAAAGAGACAGATCAAAGAGGCTCTTGGCAATAATCAGGCCCGTTTCAAGGATGTTATTGCTGTTGTTGACAAGAAGATGGCTGAAAGACTTGATTCTCCATTGCATTTGACAACATATTTGCTGAATCCACACTATAGTTATGCTGATGCTTCAATCTTTGATGCTCCCAAAATGACAGTAGCCTTTATCAGTTGTGTGGAGACTTTTTTTATCATGATGAAGACATGCAAGAACAAGCTTCCAATGTTGAACTCCAGAAGTTTCAGAATAGAGAAGGGCCATTTAGCAAGAAGCTTGCAAGGACTTTTGAGAACTTTGATTATAATCTAGGTAAAAGTTGTTTGCTGAACACTTACATGGTTGTTTGTTGTGTTCATCTAATAAGAAATATGTTGTACCTACTAACTAATAGAGAGGTTTTTCATTTCAGCATCATGGTGGCGGCTATATGGAACTGAAACACCAGCTCTACAGAAGATGGCTACAAAGATCATATCTTTGACAGCAAGCTCTTCTGGTTGTGAAAGAATTTGGAGTGACTTTGATGGGGTTAGTACCTATCTATTATCAAAATTTCAGTAGCATTACAATTAAATTGTACAACTAAAAGTGTTCTTATTCTTAATTTAAAAGGTGCACACTAAGAAGAGAAATAGGCTTACTACAGATCGCCTCAACAAGTTGGTCTTCATTCAATTCAACAACAGGCTGATGAATAAGAGAGCAAAGATCAAGTCAAAGAAAATTACTGATGTTCTCTTGTCTAGTGAGACAACTGAAACACAAAGTTTCCTCCAAGAGAATGGAGATGAGTGTGTATTAGTTGTCTTTAGAGATGAGGAAGATGAGGAAGAGATAGAAGGTACAAGGATACCTTGGTCTGTGATTGGAGATGCAGTGGGAGCAGAAGACCAACTAGAGCCGCGCAGAAGTGCAAGGGTGAGAGAGCTCTATGAAGATGAAGAGTTTGAGTCTGGAGAAGAAGAGTTTCATGAAGAAGATGATGACTATGTGATGGAAGAACCTTACTGAAGAAGTGTGTGTGAGACAACTTCATGTCATGTTTCAGCTTTTATTATGCATCCATGTATCTTTAACTTATGAACTTAGAACTCTTTGCTGCTGTGTGCTTGTGTTTTGTGTTGTGAGAACTGAAATCATGTGATGTAATGTACTGCTAGTTTGCTATCCATTTTATATTCTGTGTCGCTGCCTACTGTCCCTTCATGTTTGTGATTTCAAAAGACCGTTCTATGCTGCTTAAATACTGATAATGGATAGGAGAAGGCTCAGACCTCAGATAAGTACCTAACTTGTTGTTTCCTATTTTTTGTATCACCTGTGTTGATGCCCAATTGCATCTAAAAGTGTTGTTCACTTCTATTGCAGCACTGCTGCTGGAAATTTAGTGATAAGACAAAGGACCTAAGGTATGTCTACTGATCCTTCCCTATTTTTTGTCTAAATTATTTATGATTTGTGCTATAAATGTATATATTATATATTTATATATAAATTGGCAAAACGCCTAGAAGCGCCTAGGCTCGACTAGTCTCGACTAGTCTCTAGGCTAAGGGTGAGCGCCTAGATTTCGCCTAGCGCCTAGCAAAACTTTGACAGCAGTGTAAACCAGAGCAGTATAAAAACACTAACTAAACAAAAAAATAGCAACAGAGGTGAGGGAGTCATACCTCATGCACGAGACCGATCAAACCTGAAATGCAAATCAAACTTCATCAAAGCCAAATAGAGGATGGAATGAAGAGAACAAAGAGAACATTGCAGCTTGGTCTTACCTCAAGGTCGTCCAGAACATAGTGAGGCACAAGAGAGGGAGGAAAAACGAGTTGGGCCACGGCCTTTGTATGGGCTTGTCATGCCAGGCGGGATGGCATGATAGCTCTGTCGCGCCGGAGACGCTGGCATGACAAGGTGGGGCCCACGGCCCACCACGCCAGCTGCGGTTAACAATGCGTGTCACTATGGCGACCCCTATCGCGCCAGCGCATGTGGCGTGATAAAGTGGTGCTGCCGCGCCAGTCGCTCTGGCGCGACTAAAAAGGTCAAATTTGCAAATACTTTTTTTATTAGTATTAAAATATTGTTTAAAAAAGGATTTAAAAATAAAAAATTCCCAGGTTGAATGAGCCAATTCGGCTCTCCACACAAGCGAGGACAATCTTAAGTCTTGTTTAGTTGCTCCTTCTAAAGTTTAGTCTGTATCCCATCGGATGTTTGACACATGCATGAAGTATGAAATATAGACTAAAAAATGACTAATTACACAGATTGCGTCTAATTTGCTAGATAAATCTTTTAAGCCTAATTAGGCCATGATTCGACAATGTGGTGCTACCGTCAAGCTACAGTAACATGTGGTAATGACATATTAGTTAGGCTTAATAAATTCGTCTCGCGGAATTCCAAAGACTTATGTAATTTATTTTATTATTACTATCTGAACACTCCCACGTAAACGCCCTAAAACTTTACCTCTGGATTTAACAAGTCCTTAATCATACAAACTTCTAAGTACTCAGGCAAGGGGACCAAACATACATCGGGGTTACGTGGTTGCCGAGCTAGCTAGCTTTGCATAGCCAGCGCAAGAAACAAGAAGCTTGTTGGGCTTGGGGCGAGCGGAATTGGCTCTCTCACGTTGGTAAAGCCAGCAATGTCCAAACCTCGCCTGCAGAGGCTTCCAAAAAACCTCGTTTGACTTCCAAACAAGCTGCTTGTTTCCTATCTTGACTGGGCAAGGTAAAATAGTACTGGACTAAGAAATCAAATAAGCCTGATTCATGGATCGCTATCCTCACTCGGCAAGACTTCACAGTGCGGAGCGAGGGGACCAAGCAGTCATAGTTATGAATTCCATTTTGGTACCGGCCGGAATGGCCGGAATGCCTCGTACTGGCCCTTAAACCGGTAT
Source organism: Saccharum hybrid cultivar R570 (assembly GCA_038087645.1). Lineage (NCBI taxonomy): Eukaryota > Viridiplantae > Streptophyta > Magnoliopsida > Poales > Poaceae > Saccharum > Saccharum hybrid cultivar. Next base: position 1,008,461 of record JAQSUU010000433.1, read on the forward strand.
AGAAGAGCCATAATCCTGTATCGGATCAAATACCGGTCAATATCGGTCAATGCCGATTGACTGGCCAAATACCGGTCAATACCGGCCAATACCGGTCAAATACCGGTTAATACCAGCCAATACCGGTTAATACCGGCCGTGGCTGCATATATTATATTTTTCCATGTATGAACTTTAGAGTTTAAACTTTGAAATAAGGTCTTATGAACTTGTTGAATGATATTTTAGTTTGGTAAAAATGTTAATTACGCCATAAGTTAAGTCAAAATATATTTATATGTATATTTATGTATAAGTTTATTCATATATTATTATTATTATAAAGTCTGAAATGGTACACCGGTATAGACCGATATCGGAATGATCCATTCCCATAGCTAAAATGGAATGGTCTCCGGAATAGAATTTACAAGTTAGCTGAGCAGCTCTAGATACAAACGAGTTGCCTTAATATTACACCGCCGCCGTTCAGGACCGTTTGTCGATGGCATGCTGCTATGGAGTACAGTTCTTCAGGTGGAGACGGATTGCCAAGTGCTTGTTAATCTGTCGGAGAATCCTTCATGCCAAAATTCTGAAGTTGGTCCTCTTCTATAGCAAGTCTATGACCGGAGTCGGAGTTTCGTTGATTTCACTTTTGTTTTCTCTAGCAGAACCTGTAATAAGCTAGCTCATAAATGTGCTAAACTTGTATCCCGTACTAATTTAGAGGAGTGGCTTGTACCTCCACCAGGCTTGCTGGGTATTCTAGATGCAAAATGTAACCATGTTCATCAATGAGGCTGTGTTTAGATGCTGCTGTAAAACTTTTGGAAGCACAGTAACTCTTTCGTTTGTATTTGACAATTAGTGTCCAATCATGATCTAATTAGGTTCGAAAGATTCGTCTCGTGATTTATAACCAAACTATGTAATTAGTTATTTTTTTATCTATATTTAATACTTCATACATGCGTCCAAAGATTCGATGTGACGGAGAATCTTGAAATTTTTTTGGAACTTTAAAGCAACTAAACAGGGCTGAATAAAGCTCCTGCTGTTCAAGAAAAACATAACACCGCCGTCGTTCAGGACCATTTGCCGAAGTAAAATCCATCCATTTCACCATGCTGCGACGTTAAAACGAAAGGCGACCCTGTCCTACAGCTACAGGGACACGTCTCATGTGCATCTTCGGCGGTAGAAAAAAACTCCTAACTCAAAAACTAGTTAGCAGGGAGATACAAAACACGTGTTTTGGGATTTTGAAAACCTTCTCTCCGGTGGAACAAGAAAATACAATTCATAATAAAAAATAGTGGATTAGAAGAGGAGAGATCTTCCTTTATTTAAGGAGTGAGAGGCAATGATTTGAGTAGTTTAGGAAATTGCTGGAGCTATAGGATCTCTAAATTTTTCTCGTTTGCTGGAGATGCTCTAAATCCCAAGCCTAGCGCCTCGCACCTCGCAGGGTCCGTCGCACCGAACAGCAGCGACCAAACCAGTTAACCAGCCCACCAAATCCAGCGTAGGCCGTGTTTAGATTCCAAGTCGGGGGTACGGATTCGGATTCGGCTCTGGCCGGAACACTGTAGCAGCTTTTGTTTTGTAATGTAAAAAATTATTAAAAAATTGATTAATTAGACTCAAAATGTTCGTCTCGCAAAGTATAACAAAACTGTGCAATTAGTTTTTTTATTTCATCTACATTTAGTACTCTATGCATTTGCCGACATTTTAATGTGACGGAGAATCTCCTTTTTTATAGTGAAATTTGGGTGGTGGAATTGGGAACTAAGGCCCTGTTTAGTTTCCCGAAAATTTTGCAAAATTTTTCAGATTCCCCGTCACATCGAATCTTTGGACACATGCATAAAGCATTAAATATAGATAAAAAATAAAACTAATTACACAGTTTAGACGAAATGGACGAGACGAATCTTTTAAGCCTAATTAGACCATGATTGGACAATATTTGTCAAATAACAACGAAAAGAACTACAATGCTGTTTTGCAAAAAAAAAAAATGCATCTAAACCAGCCCTAAAGCGCAGTGCCCGTGCGCGCACCCATTCCCTCCCCTCATGGCGGCATCGGCGGCGCGTCCCCTGGCGCTCCTCGCGTCTGCCTCGGCATCGCTCGGCGTCGGGCGGCGGGCGTGGGCTCGCTTGGCTGTCTCTTCCTCTTCGGCGAGGTCGGCGCTCCCCAGTCTCCGCGGGCGCCGCTCGTTCGCCGCCTCCGCAGGGGGCGCCGTGATGGGGAAGCCAGGCCCCGGGGCCGTTGACACCGACGCCGGGATGGACGCCGTCCAGCGGCGGCTCATGTTTGAGGACGAGTGAGTTGCCTCCGGTCCCTCCGTCGCGTCAAATTTGCTAGCAGTGCTCTGCTTGTGTGGTAGTTAAGGTGGTGATAACTGATCTCGTCGGCTTGCGCGGTGCCTTGATTGCATCGAATTGTGGCTATTGAAACTATTCTCTCTCGTGTATTATCTAATTACATGAGCTATGATTCTTTCTCCTTTCGGAATCTAGATTACTGTTGCTACAACTACAACTTAGTGGACTGAGAGATTCAGGTTGAGGTTGAAAAGCAGTCTGATCGCTTCCATTTTAAATCTGGTGACTGCTGCCAATAAAGCAGAAATTTATTTTTTTTTCCATGCAGGTGCATTTTAGTGGATGAACAAGACAATGTCATCGGCCACGAGTCCAAGTATAACTGTACGTGACTCCATGTGAATCTGTCCATTCCATTCAGTTGTGCACGGTTGTGATGTTCAAAACAAGACTGACATTTATGGGTGAAAACGGTACGGATATTTTCCGACCGTATTCGAGACCGAATTCGTTTAAAGTGGTTCAGATCCGTCCGTATCCGAGTCCGGATATTCAATATCCTATACCACATCCGTATCTGAATACTCAAATCACATATTTATGATGTCGATATCTAATCGTATCCTATCTGGCATGGTTGACACTATCTGTATTCAAATCCGAATCCGAACAAAAATATGAAAACAAATGTAATATTGGTGATATCCGTTTGTATCCGATCCGTTTCCATCCCTATGACATTGGTGCTGACTGTTCTTTCTAGCCGTACTCAGTTTGATAAGTATCCCAATTGCCATGTTTGACTTTGACAAGTACAACATTAGGTCAGCCGGAAGAAAATGCTTGCAATTGCCCCCTTACATCTAATGTTTGGTGGAACCTCAGGTTACATTACTATTTTATTTTAGTCTCATCAAGAGAATAGAAAGTACTGTTAGGCGTTTGGTCAATGTTCACACTATTCTGTATGAAATGTTGGAGTCTATGATGAATTGTTAAATTCAATGGCCAAACCGCAATTACTGTAAAGCTCTCAACCTCATGGTCTAGAGATATTTCAAGTACATGTTCCTTTTAATTATATAGTACAAAAAGCAAATCCCTATGTTAAATGATTAGAACTGGCTAGGCATCTGTCTATACAATATTGATTAATTTTTTGAAATAATATCCAACACATTTGCAGCTCCCTTTTTGTGAATTTCCCATAACACTGTTTTCCTGTCAATATAAACTTCGGTGGAATTTTATTGTGCATTGAACAGGATAGCATGAGTTGCACCTTAGCGTTACAGAGTACAATTTTAGTTTTTAATATGTGAGTGTTGCACACTTATTGATGACTTGTGACCTTAAACCAGAGTTCTAACAGTGAAGTGTCAGATTTTAGCTGCTATTGCACTTGTTTATTAATTGTACTTGATCAATAATTATAGGCCATCTCATGGAGAAGATAGAAGCTGGAAATGCCCTGCACAGAGCTTTCAGTGTTTTCCTTTTCAACTCCAAATATGAGTTGCTACTACAGGTATTCACACAACACTAAATATGGTTGTCTTGCTTTAAGATGTAATGTAAATTCCACTTCATGTTCCTTAAATCCTTGGCTGCAGTTCTTAGTTCACTTTGTTCGTTTTCCATTTGCTATATGCTTGGAGTAGGCGCTGTCCGCTGTGTGTGATTCGGGGAAAAAAATCGCTGTGTATTCAAAATGGGCTTAGCTACTTGACATTAATTCATGATTTTGGGTTGGGATGCCTCTTAAATCAATCCATCTCAATGGTGGTAGAGGAGCTTGTCTTAGATGGGTCGTGATCAAACTGGTGTTTGGGTGTCTTGGCGCATATGAGTGCAATGTTTGGCATTTGCATTTATTCAAGCCTGATATTATGGATAGGTTCAACTGAAAATTGTGAAAGGGCCTCTAGCTGAGTTGGTTAGGTGGCTTGAGTAGCACTCCTCAAGTCCTGAGTTTGACTCCCTGTGAGAGCGAATTTCAAGCTGGGGTTAGAAAAATCCCCTAGTTTGTACCATGCCAAAGCACAGGTCTAAGGCCCGACCCCGTTGTGGTTGTTCTCACATGGGCTACGGTGCTGCTATGTATGGCAGTATGGGTGGCGTAGGGGTTCAGGGGTTATCTCGACCTGCGTGAGAAGGTCTTCTTCTTAATGCAATGTCCGGGGGCTGTCTTACCTCCGCACGTCGAGTTTTTTTAGGGTCACCTGAAAATTAGAAACAACCTTAGTTGTGTTCAGATAGTTCTATTTTGAGTGAGCCCCGGATTTGGTTGGTCCATGCTTTAGCTGGTGGATGACAGGTTTTTCTTTGCCAGGGCCTACTTTTTCTGTTCCCTAAATGGATGATCCCATTCCTGACATAGAATGGTCATATTGAAGCAATCCCCTCAGAATTATTCTCATTTTACTTTTCTTGAATGATTCTTGGCTTCTCTTCATATTGAGGAATTACACATTATGCAGCAATCACTGCAGCAATCTTCATAAAAAAGTTCCCTTGCTTGGTCATGATTATAAGGTAGGTTGATAGCAGGGTTTAATTTACAAGGATAACATTATTGAATCACTTTTGCTTTCATGTAATGCCTCACCTAACATGTAAGAGCATGGATCTCTCTGGAAAATGGTTTGTACTTCTACCAAAGAAAGTATTTATAACATTCTAGGAAGGAATATGATTAACCATTTTGTAAGAAGGGCAGGCCTAGTGCAGTTGGTGAGTGCTAGCTCGCCGAGTCACCAGGTCCTGGGTTCGAAGCCGTCTTTCTGCGGAATTTCTGCGGGGGTAAGACTTTGCTTCGGTTATTCCCTTCCCCAGACCCCACTCGTGTGGGAGCCTCTGGCACTGGGTCTGTCCTAAGAGGGTGCAATTTCAATTTTACCACATAAATTTGGCTGAGTAGAACATGTCTTGCTTCGCTCAAGAGTTGTCGGCCAGTTTCTGCTGGTGAAATAGTTGCTGCCATGAATACTATACTGTTCAATACCAGGCTACTGGCTTTTAGGATTTTGTTCATGAATCTTACATATCTTTCTGCTCTGTATGAGAAATTTACCTTACGTTCAGTTATGTCTCATTATATGTAAACAGTTTCACACGCTGCAAAGCAACATCTCAGAACAGTGGACATGAGTCATTTGTTGCCGATTCTTCTGCCTTTGTTGTATGCTACTGCATTGCTATTTCTCTAAACTACCTTGTCTAAATTGAAGATCATTTCCTAAGCTTGTTTACCACAGAAGATATAGTAACATCATATCCTTTACAGCAAAGGTCTGCAACAAAAGTGACATTTCCACTTGTCTGGACAAACACCTGCTGTAGCCATCCTCTCTACCGCGAGTCAGAGTTGATTGAGGAAAATTGTGCAGGTATATACATGTTCCTTGAAAAGTGAGGAACCAATCCATACTATTATAGATTTATATGCAACATCCATATTGTTACTTGCACTCTACTCCTGGCCAGTCACAATTTTTTATTCTGTTCAGGGGTGAGAAATGCAGCCCAGCGCAAGCTATTTGATGAACTGGGAATAGTGGCTGATGAATTACCTGTTGACCAGTTCATTCCGCTCGGGAGGATTCTTTACAAGGCTCCTTCAGATGGAAAATGGGGCGAACACGAGTGTACATACTTGATTGCCTTTTGCTGTTACATGCTGGATTCCCAGTTTTCATTGCAGGCTTTAGAACCTTTACTATTCTTGTTATTTCAGTGGATTACCTCTTGTTCATGGTTCGTGACGTGAAGCTCAACCCGAATCCTGAAGAGGTGGCCGACGTCAAGTACATGAACCGCGATCAGGTGAAGGAGCTGCTCAGGAAAGCTGATGCTGGGGAAGATAGCGTTAAGCTGTCCCCTTGGTTCAGGCTGGTGGTGGACAACTTCCTCATGGGCTGGTGGGATCATGTCGAGCAAGGGAGACTGCAGGGGGCAGCGGACATGAAAACCATCCATAAATTGTAAGCCTGTAGTCCTGTAGATCGCATAAATTGTAAGCCTAGATCGCTAAGCACTTGTTGTGGCCCGTTGAGAAATAAGCGTTTCTGCTGCTTTTTTTGCCCTGGCTTTGTTATAGCCATCATTTTGACGGAAATAGTCGATATAGTTCTTAAATCTGGAACATAACTATTAACATTTAAACCCATCTATGATGTATAAATTTCTACCGAATGAATGAAATCCGTAGTAATTGGCCAGCAAAAGAAACCTTAACAATCGAAATTACTGATGTTAATCTGTGGAAAAAACTAATATTGCCCAACACTATTAAGAGAACTTAACCCAAAACAAATCGATGCCTATTTGTAAATTACATACTATTGCCAATGTTTAAGAAAACCTAAAATGCCCCGTACCTAACTAACTATTGTAAATTACCCACCACTACTATGAATTATTAATCCATAGCCAACAATAGAAACATCCAAAAACAAATTAACCTCATTTAAAAAAAACTGAAACAGCGCAATCTGAATTTTGTATTTAAAAATTACCGATCACTTGAGGTAAGGCTTTATACGAGAAGATGAGTGATCTGTTACGAAGATAGAGGAAAAAAACAAGCATCTACTGAATAAAATAAACAATGCAACATGACATTTCTTCATATCAGCAAATGCTATTTGTGCACTCTAGAGCAATGCGAGCTGATTGTCATGTTTTTTGGGTATAAGAGGACCTGCACACTAAGCATATCACAAAAAGCATTAATAGTGTGAATTGGGAGATTAACTCGGCACGCCTTGCCGACGACATGCCTGAGAAGGATGAAACAGAAAATAAAAAAAGAAATCTAGTGAATCGCTATGACAATGACATGCGCGACAAGGATGAAACAGAAAAGAAAAAAGATCTAGTGAATCGCTATGACTGAGACAGACGGAATGAAAAAGTGAAGCTCAACGACCTGTTTGTAACCAACATTGGCAATGGCAACATTTGGAACGGAGGATACATTACATACGTTGCCGCATCATGCTTACAAACACCCCACACAAACCAAGCCACCAATGTCAAGAACTCAAGATCGTAGAGTTTGATAGAAGAGGCAACATTATAAATCTACAAACCTCTAAGAGCCCTTAAAGCACCCAACGTTATCCTCAAGAAGATCGATTCCAAGCACCGATGATTCTTTGGGTTGGAGTTGGACTGTTGGAGGTACACGTCAAACAGGAAGAAAGTGTAAGGACGTAAGGTGGCATGGAAACAAGTTAACAGCTTAACAAAGCTAGGTTGTCTAGGTGTGTTGGACCTCGAGGTTCCCAAGAGCTCTACAAGTTCTCAAGAAGTTCGTAGAAATCAACCTTCAAACCATGGGTGGGGATGGAAATACCATGTGGCAAAACTGATCCCTGGTTGTTCAGATGTAGCCACGAAGATTACCATCGGAGTGGTACCAAGGCAATATTTTGGCACTCAGCTATTGGCTGCCAACAAACAGTGACGGAGCTAGAAGCTTTTAAGAGTCCGGACAATCTGCATTATATAAAAATATTTCTTGAAAATTATAGTATTTTCTTTAATACAAAGAAAATTTTCTTTTAAAATTCATTGACAAGCCCAACCGGCCGACCGAGGTGGCCGAGCGGTGGCTCTGCCACTGACAACAAATAGCCCGAGGACGTAACACTTGTAAAGTGTTTTTCCAAGCATAGCTCATATAGTTTGTAGTCAATTGAGGCATGGTGGCATATAGTGGGCATATAACTCCAGGGGCATCGGTTAAGGCGGTGCGGACTATACTACTCCTAATCCCTTAGGACGTTTAGAAAGAGCGAAACACAAGGCTTTTTGAATGCCGACAATCCATAGAGGAAACACTTTGGGGAAAAAATCAAGGAAGAGGCTGCATGTGTATGGAAGGTGCAAAGAAACCTGCTGAGGCTGTTAACTTGTTTGTGTAGTTTGATTTTCTTATCACTTGTAAATAACTTCTTGTTCTCCCGCTTTATCAATATAAATATGGCAAATTTTGCTGGTTCTTAAAAAAAAGAAGTTTTTGATGATAGAGCTACAGCCTCTTGCACCGATAAGAAAACGACTATAAAGGGAATGAGATGAATACTGCAAGATGAAATATGTTGATGCAGACACTTTGAAACATGGAGGTTAAGATTGCGGAGTTAGGAAGGCAACGGTGCACGGCGTTAAGATTGCAGAGTTAGGAAGACAACGGTGCACAACGTAACCGTGCGGTCCAATTGACAACACATGCCTCCAATGTTAGACGGTATCAACTTGGTTAGTTTAAACTTTGGCTTGCAAGTCAAGTAGTTTTCTATGTGCTTATCCATTGTGATCTTGCTTGTTGTACAAGTCATGCTAGGGGCTGTTCCTAGCTATATGAACATGGAGCCGAGCCCTCGAGGCAACTCGTTCCACCCATGCTCACACCCAACCTAAACAAAAGATGCTAATAAAATATTGAGAATTACCATACAGGACAGAATCCTATGAAACAAAGCAAAGTGGTGACAGTAGACGGTGTATAAGAATTGAATTGCTATCAGGGGGCAAAACCAGAAAGCTTTGTTGTAGTTTTTTTTTTCGAGAACTGATATAAAGCTTTCTAGCTGGGAACAAAAGTTTTTTTTACTTTTTTTTAGTGGAAGGTTTTTTTTTTAACTAGAAACAGGAAGATTTTACTTGGGCCGTTCCCACGATACCGGGCTACTGGAAGCCCATTCGGACGCGCGTCAGTTGTTCAAGAAGATACACAAATTTTCAGCCTGTGGAGGAACTGTTTTACGTATTTGCCCCACTTCAAAATCCCGGGTGTTTAATACCGTTGCATCTTGCATGGTAAATAAAACCATACAAAAAATGACAGAATAGCACATGGCCATCCTATCTCGCAGACTGCTTTTTCATACAAGTCACATGGGATGGGCGAGAGAGCAGCACGGCTATCTATATATGCCATCAACGGATCACATACCGGAATACCGGATGAAGCATCAGCATCGAGTGGCACATCGCAGTGTGAATAATTGGAGCCTCCCGATCAACGTCGTCCACGACGGGGAATTAATAATTGATTAACAGGCGACGAAACCATTCGCATTCGGGTCCTGACCCTACCGGCGGGACCGCGGGAGCTCAGCGCCCAGCGCACGAGGCCACGACAGCGACGGGCTCGCGGCGCAACCACGGCCCGGCGACATCTTTCGCCGTCGTGGCCTCGTCCTCCGTCAGAGTCCCAATCCCTAACAGTCTCGGCATTATCGGTGACACTTGTCACCGGTAGTGGCGTGGCGTGATAGTGGAGGCCACCTGCGAGGACGACAAAACCCCTGAGCACTAGTCTCTCCGTGCGGCACGTAGACACACTTGCCGAGCCCCGCCCGTCAGTCTCTCACGACGACGGCCAAAGAAGAACAGCATCGATCGACCATTCGGTTGCGGCTGCCAGCTTGGATTCGGTTCACGTTATTGCGCATCTCCTGAACCCAAACCGGTTAGTTCCTCGAGTGACTTGGGATGACGTCACGTACGCAGGGGCAACAAATTAAACCCGTGAGAAATTTTGCGCATGCTGTCACGGTCCGGCACCCAACACCTGCCACCAAACGCGATTACGCCGGGATCGTCAGCAGCAGAAGAAGAAAAAGCGGAAAGAAAACAACGATGGGAATGCGAGGCCCGCCCGTCCATCCCCGGCCATCGCCAGTTCGCCACCACACCAACACCAAGCACCAACAACCCTTGTCTCCGCCTCCCAAACGATCACCGCCACTAGCAGCAGTCCGGCCGTCGGGGCCCCAGGAGCCCTGAATTATTGCTGTCACCATCCATCCAGTCCAGGGTGTGTTCACTTCGTGAAAAGTAGGTGAAAAGTTACTGTAGCATCTTTCATTGTTATTTGACAAAATTTATCTAATCATGGACTAACTAGGCTCAAAAGATTCGTCCCGACATTTACAGACAAACTATGCAATTAGTTATCTTTTTTACCTACATTTAATACTCCATGCATGCGTCGAAAGATTTGATGTGATAGGTGGAAGAGAAAATATTTTGGGTTGGGATAGGGAAGTGAACAAGGCCTTATTATCGTTACCAGCGAGACAGAGGGGTAGGTAGCGCCACGTCGGCCGTACTGTAGATTCCTTCCCTTCCAGCACGAGGAACACACGCGGGCCGGACGCCGGACGCATGAAAATGATGAAATTACAGTACCACGGAGGCTGCAGCGTATTCAATCTTTTAGGATACTTGTCCGGGATCTGGTAATTCGATCGCGGTTTTTGCTGTGTTTAGTGGAGAAAAGCGGGGTGAAAAGTTACTGTAGCACTTTTCGTGGTTATTTGGTAAAATTTGTCTAACCATAGATTAATTAGACTCAAAAGATTCGTCTTGAACTTTACAGACAAACTATGTAATTAGTTATTTTTTACCTATATTTAATGCTCCATACATGCGTTTAAAGATTCGATGCGATAGATGGAAGAGGAAATATTTTGGGTTTGCATGGGAAGTAAACAGGGCCTTTATTTCTCGCAGCCTGGGAGCTGGAACTGGACGTGCAATGCAAGAAGCAATTGTCACCTTGCCAAATTGACAGGGCATGTTCCATCCCGCCCAAGCCAATCCAAGGGTGGGTCACTTTCTGTTTCTGGGCGTGACTTTGTGAATGAGCTGGACAGCGATGGCGTGGCGAGCTCCTTTCAGCACGGTAGAAAAGAAAAGAAAAGGCTTTGCCGTCACCCGTCGGTGCTCGGGTCACTCATACTACCGCACAGTGTCAACCGTTAGAAAAATGCATACAGCTATCATCGTCTGGGACATGCATGAGACCGACGGAGTTGTATTATATACTAGTACGGAGTACTACTACTATACTCCACTAAGCAGGTCGATGCAATGTAATTACGTATTTGACAGTCGTGTTAACCCGCCCGTTGAAATCAATGCGTGATGCACGACGGTGTTGCCGCATTGGCTTCATCCGGGTCCATCCGGGGAGCGGCCAGTAGGTGAGGCGAGGCCGCCCGTGCCCCGTCGTCCGGGTACACTGGTACAGGGACAGCCAGCCACCGCAGGAACAACTTGGTCTTTTTAATCCGGCTTATAATCCGTCTTTTTTAGCTTATTTTTTCAATCAGAACAATATTTTTCTCTCACAACAAATCAGCTAACAATATTTTTAACAGGCCGAACGGGGCAACGGCACGGCACTGCCACTGAATGCATGGCTTGACCACCGGCCGGCCGGCCAGGCGGCGCACCCTTGATAAAAGGGAGCAAGGGCAACGCGCGCAAGAACCCCGCAACTTCTCGCCGCGTTCCCAATGCCGACTGGCTGACCGGACCGGCGGCGACGCACCGGCCGGTCCCGGCCGGCCTCCACTCGCTTTACACACCCACCAGGACCTTCGCAAGGGCGTTCCGTCGTCAGTGCTCAGGTAAGTGGGGCGGCGCTGGGCTTATGATCTTCGTGCGCCGTGTCCATGCCAGGTGGGGCCAACCCGCGCGTAGTACCATTGAAAGGTTCCTTCGCTTCCTTACAAATTTGCCGTGCGTTCATGTGAAAAGCGACACGGAACGGAACTAGTACAAGACAGTAGTACACTGCAAGCTCAATTCCACTGGAATTTCTTTTGCTGGGAGCCACGGAGTAGGAGTATTTCAAGCTCAAGTTGACTTTGAAACTAATCTCTGCCATCATCAATGTGTCCCATTCTGGAAGCGGCTGTGGCCCTGTTTACTTGCCATGCAAACACAAAATATTTCTTCTTCCACTCATCATATCGAATCTTTAAACACATGTATAAAGCATTAAATATAGGTGAAAAAATAACTAATTGCATAGTTTGTCTGTAAATGTCGAGACGAATCTTTTGAGTCTAATTAGTCCCTGGTTAGATAAATTTTACTAAATAACAACGAAAATGCTACAGTAACTTTTCACCTAATTTTCCCCAGCTAAACACACCCTGTATTTATTAGAAAGTGTCCGTGGCTCCCAAGGCCTAACAAACTGTTACCAGTAGTGCTACCACTTTTTTTTCTGTCCAACGAACGGCATACAGGTCACGGAGACGGCCGGAGCTCGGCGTCGGCAGAGCCGCCCGTCGCCCTTCGCCGCCCGGGTCAAGCATGACTCATTAAACCCGGGGCTTGCTGCAACCGCCATTTCCCTGCCGTGTTTCGCCAACGACCATCCACCTCAACATCATCCCGGGATCGCACTGCTGCTGCTTCTAATACCGTCCGGGCAGTTGTAGCCGTTCAGATCACGCCATTACGAGCATTTTTGTTAGGTGCCACTAATGTGGTGTCGTGCCGCACATGTGATTTACTTACCTACCTGTGTGTACCGTCGCAATCGCAATATTCGTTCTTACGGAATGATGATTTGTCTCGCTCATCATTCTAGGGCCGGTTTGGAGCACAGGGAAAAAAAATTCTCTTTCTCCTTTTTTTTTGTGTGAAATTGAGTTCACGAGATCTTTGTGCGTGCCCTAAAAGTTCTATTGATTTGGTTTCTGTGCAATTTCTGTGAAATTGGATTGATTTCGGTAATGGTATGCTTGTGTTAGAGCGTCGGTTCGATCGGACAGACCCGCTGGCATTCCGGGAGGCCTAGGAGACTCTCCTATCCGTTTCTATCCGCTCCCCTACCAACACCGTAGTTTTCTAAAAAAATAAAGAAAGAAAAAACTCACCACAGTGTCGCAAGCCCACGACCACGCTACGTCGCGCATCCCGCACGCCTTCTCCACCATGCCTCCCACGCCGCCTTCTCTCCACTGCGCCTCCCTCTCCACCGTGCCCTCCCTCTCCACCACGCCTCCCGTCCGCCATCTCCACCGGAGCGAACCGCCACGGCCTTCTCCACCGGACCTGCCGCGGTCTTCTCTACCAGAGCGACGAGCTCCGCGCCACCGGCAAGCTCTACATCGGTGAACTTTACATGCCGACGAGTCTCCATTCTCCCAAGTAACAAGGAGATGTTGCACTAAAAGCGTATGTTGCAGGCATATATTTCAAGTGTTTCAAATGTTTTAGAGGTATATTGCAAGTGTTGTGTATCGATGTTGCAAAAGTAGATCGGGATGTTGCACATGTTGTAATGGCTATACACGTATGTTTCAAGTATATGTTCTAAATGTTTCATCGATTCTAGACGTATGTTGTAAGTGTTTTATCTGGATGTTGCAAAAGTAGATCTGGATGTTGCATATACATACATATTCCAAACATATGTTTCAAGTGTTTTTAGGTGTTTCTACCTATGTTTTGCAAGTGTTTCATCTGGATGTTGCATATGTTTGCAATGTTTTTCAAAATATTTTTGAGGCATTTTCACAAGTGTTTCAGACACTTGTTTCAAGTGTTTCATCTGTCCTCTTTTGTATGTCGCAACTGTTGTATCTGGATGTTTCAAAAGTAGATCAGATGTTACATATGTGGTGCGTGTGGGAAGCGCCTGGCGACGCAGGCGATGTCCGGGACATCACGGGCGACGTCCAGAGCGGCACGAGCCCACTGCTAGTGGCTCACTCGCGAGCCGACGCAATAGGCGCTCGCTCGCTGTGTGGGCACCGTCGACGATTCCCGTGAAATTACTATCTTACCCTAGCATACACACCTAACGTTTTGAAGTTTTTGTTTCAAAATTTTGATACGAAGCACTATTTCAAAATCGTTTTAAATGTTTAGAAGTGATATGAATAGATTTGTTTCGAAAGATAATTTTATAAAAGTTGCATTTGCTATATTTTATATTACAAATTATATAGGAAAAATAGTAGTCAGTTTTAAAACGATTTTGCTATGAGAGAGAGTATTCCATCGATAAATAAGTGACTTCTTCATTTAATACGATGGCATTTGAAATAGAATATTAACTAGTTACTTTTATAGTAAAATATTTTTAAATAGTCGATGTACTAGAAATTTTAGATGGGTACCTTATAAGTCCCATCGTTTATTTGTTGTGTCTGTTGGCTCAATTAGTACCATTTTCAGCCACACATCATTATTTCTCCATCTAATGTATCTTTGCATTCGCCACAGGGGGTAGTACGTCCGAAAAAGTTTGGTGGATCTCATTGAAATGCCATGCCAGTGGCAACCAACCTCATCATTTGATGAGATTAACAATGTCCTTGATGCCTCTCCTGCCACCACCATCTTATTGCCACTGTCACATAGTCTTGATTGTTCCTTCCCCTGGTCCTTAGGTACCTGGATTAGTGTTACCTCACCGTTAAAGATAGAAATTCATCCAACCCTATGGAGAAGATTGCTTGAGGTTGTAGATGGAGAAAACAGGGCAGGGTGAGGCAATAGAAAATCCGAGTGCTATGGTGTTTCGAAACACGGGTGAATGTTTTGAACTTCCCAATTATAGAACATAATCTTTTAAAATAGTTGATTACATGAAATCTAAGATGACACATAGTGAGTCCTGATTGCATGACAAACTTTTGTTGACTTAAAAAGATGACAGTGATGAGTCATATCTCTATATTGGCATTTAGGTCCACGAACTATGAAAATGTATTTCCAGCACACTGAACTTGTTCAATAATACACCACAGGTCCATATCGACCACATCAACATATTATCTGACATGGTGTTACCACGGTGGCGCTGAGCCCACACCGCTCCAGTAGCTGCCAAACCTGCGCCCGCCGTCGGCTATAGCCGTGCCCGCGCCACTCCTCGAGCCCACAGCCACGTCGAGGCGCCAGATTGCCGCCCATGCAGGTCCGGCGTCCCGTCCACGAACACTAGGCGCATCAAGGCCATCACCGAAGCAGAGCTGAACTACCCGTCCCTCGTCGTCAACCTGCTGTCCTAGTCCCAGCCCATCACGGTGAACCGCACGGTGACCAAGACCAACGTGGGCAAGGCAAACTCCGTGTACACCGCTGCGGTGGACATGCCCAAGGACGTGTCGGTGATCGTGCAGCCGCCGATGCTCCGGTTCACGGAGTTGAAAGAGAAGCAGAGCTTCATGGTGACGCTACGATGGGCGGGACAGCCCAACGTTGCCGGCGCCGAGGGCATGCAACCTCATGTGGGTCTCCGACGATTACATCGTGAGTAGCGCGGGAGCAGCGGCCCGGCAGCAGGCTCTTTTCGTTGCTCGTGTTCAGAATGCTAATTTTGCAACCATGGTACAGAGTATTTATAGCGTCTCTAGGCTACGGCACTTGCATGGCATGTTTGTGTAGAGTAAGAAACTGGGGACTAGAATTTCCCAGCTGTGATTTTGTTCTGTGAATAGCGGAGATCAATAAAGCTGTGTCTTTGGGATATGATAATGCATTTTCCTAGTTCTTGCCAAGCTCTAGCAACAGCTGATATTCCTTAGTTCCGGCAGCGAGGCGCGTGGGCTGGTGATTGCCGCAAGACGCGCGCGCGTAGGCGCAGTGCGAGCGATGGCACTGGCACTGCATGCGGGGTGTGGCTGAAGGGCGGTGCGACGGCATGCATAGGCGGCGGCTAGTGCAAGGGCGCAGATCGGCAGATGCAGCGAGCGTGCGCGGCCGCACATCACCTGGCATATTCCAAGGAGCTGCATATTTCACCACTTAGACTATCTCCAACAGCCATAACCTAAATGCGAGATGCATTTGAAGGTTTGAGTCGTGCACAGTAGAAAGGTCCGGCACCCAAATCCTCCCTTCTCCAGCAGAGGACGCAAAGAAGAACCCACAACGCTGCCCACCAATGCCGAGAGCCTCTCCGTCCTCTTCCACGGCACCCTTCGCCGTTTCCTCTCCCCACCGAGCGCCGGCCACGTCCCTCCACGCCGAGCACCGCCTGCCTCCCTCCCCGCCAAGCGCCACCGCGTCCCTCCCCTCCTCGCCGTCGTCGTCCGCGCGCGGGCAGATCTGGCAGCGCGCCAGCCTCCCTCCCCGCCTCGCCGTCGTCCCTCATCGCCTTGCCGTCATTGTCGGGCCCGCCTCGCCGTCATTGTCGGGCTCAACCCCGGCCGGCGAGCTCCCTCTCCTGCGCGGCCTCCTTCCCTCCTCCCGGCGAGATCCGGCGAGCTCATCATCGGCGGCGGGGGAGCAGGCCCAGATCCGGCGAGGAGCTTGAGAAAGAAGGGAGTGGCTGCCGGCGTTGAGGAAGAAGAGGAGCGGGGATCGCCAGCCAAGAAGAGGAGAAGAGAGGAGCGCGCGGGTGAGCCTCGCCATCGATTTGCGTCGTGGAGAGGGAGGACGTTTTTTTTGCCTTCTGGCTTGCCGCGTACCCAAACTGGGTGCTTCGTTTGCGTCCTCCGTTGGAGGATGTTTTTGTCACCTAAACACACTGTTTGCTACCTATTTTGCGTTTTGGGTACACCGTTGGAGACAGTCTTACCCGATCCACACGTGTTGTGTGCCACCGTGGCAACGTCATGTCAGGTAAAACTGCTGATGTGGACGATATGGACGTGTGGTGTATCATTTGACAAGCTCAGTGTGCTGAAAATGCATTTTCATAGTTTGTGGACCTAAATGACACCCCTTAACAAGTTCAGGGGCCGCCCATTCATTAAACTCTTTTTTCTTCTAAAATGCCGCATCAAAGTCCATGCTTCTCTAGGCCTAATAAAAAAAAGAAAGAAAGCTCACGACTGCGTTTGATGTCGTGTCCGTCCTCCCCCATCTGCTTTGGAGTGTTTAACAATTATAAACACTATTAGTAATAGGTCTGGATATCGAGCCAGCTCGGCTCGTTTCAGCTCGACTCGTTAACAGCTCAGCTCGTTAACAGCTCGGCTCGTTAAGGCTCGTTAACTAACGAGCCAGCAGACTAGCTCGGCTCGTTAGCGAGCTCGAGCCAGCTCGTTTGGCTCGCGAGCCAAATCATAAAAACACAAGATAAGGAGTGATTATAAATTTATAGAAGCAATTGAGCAGCAAATGCATCACATTCACATTCATATTGAACTAAACAAAGGAATTTTAAATTTAACAATTCAACGAACGAACTAGAGTTTGTCCAGACAGCACACCATGACCACGACCATGACTCCATCATACTCATACTCATACTGTCATCCAGTTTAGTAGTTTGCAGCATCATCCATTGTCCACTCCAGACAGCCCACCATGACAATTGACAACGATCATTCAAGAACGACAATTCAAGAACGAAGCAAAATATAAGAGCAACAACTAGTATGCAGTATGCTGGTAGCCTGGTACAGGCGTACAGCACCAGCAGCATGATGACAGCATGCTAATTGACATCAAAAGCATCCATGGGGTGCAGCCAACAGGTCCCTACTCCCTAGTTCTCTTGTTCCTTGTAGCTTGCTACCTGTATGTGAACAAACAATCAAGTGAGAACAACTATGATTTGTACCACACTGCTGGGCATTGTAAAATAGACTTACTAGTTGCTTTCTACCACACTGGTGGGAAACTCCACACTCTCAGTGTCACCATCATCACCATCTTCTCCCTGTAAAAACAGTTAAAGAATTAAGCATTACATATTTACATACACAAACTTTGGGAAAAAATGGAGTTAAAAAATAGTCTAAGCATCACATACCAGAAGAACAGGAGGACTTTTAGAACCTCGTATCCAACTAGATGTGCAAACTAGTGCTTGAACTGTCGTTGGCTTCAAAGAACTCCTATAGTCATCAAGAATTCTACCTCCACAACTGAAAGTGGACTCAGATGATACGCTGCTGGCCGGGACAGCTAAGAACCTCTTTGCCATACTAGACACAACAGGAAATCTAAGAGCATTCACCTTCCAATAGTGGAGTAAGTTGAAATTCTTATCATGCAAAGGATGGTTTGCTTTCTCTAGGTATATGAGTAACTCAGACTTTGAACTTTCTGAAGCACTAGACTCTAGAAAGGACTGAAATTCACTTGAAACAAGACAAGCTACTGAGCTGATTGTTTCCTTTGATGATGAGGCTGATTGAGTGGTTGAGCTGCTAGTGCCACCCATTTTCTGGCGTTGCTCCAACTCATGCTTCTTGTATAGCTCTTCTAACTCTTTGTTTACATTTGCAAGCTCTTGTTCACACCTTGAGGAGTCATAAAGCTGACTAAAATAGAACTGAATATATCTCATTTTGAACCTAGGGTCAAGGATTGTAGCAATAACCATGACATTGTTCGTGACTTCCCAATATTTATCAAATTTGTCTAACATTGCAGCAGTCATTTTCTTCAAATATGTGTCACTAGAATTTTTTGCCTTTAACAATGCAAGCTTGACTTTCAAAATGTAAGGGTAGAAGACATTAGCAGTAGGGTAAACTGATCCTACCAATAGATTCATAGTTGCTATTCATCCACTTCATCAAGATATTAAACCATTTATGCTCTACCATCCTAAATGAATACTCATGGACAATTATCATCTTTGCAATCAACTTTCTAGTATGCTCATGGTCATATTCGGTAGGATTAACAACAACACAACCATCATCTGCAACAAAGGCGAGTGTACCTTGAGCAAGTTGTCGTTTAGCCTTAGCCAACTTGTTCTGAAACGGTGAGCAGCGGGCAAGGTGGCGGTTCAGCTGTGAAGTTGCTCCCCCTGACTGGTATGCATAACTCTTATGACAGAATTTGCACTTAGCCTTGGTCACCATAACACCGAATTCCTTCGAAGATGGAACTTCTATCTCCTTGAAATACTTCCAACAGCCAGCTCTCTTTGCTCGCTTTACCTTGGCCTTAGAAGGAGATAAATGAATACCAGACCCAGCCTTCAATTTCTTCTGCCCTCTGGTTGCCTTCGAAGGATTTGACGGCACACTTACATCATCATCTCCATCCTCCTCTTGTATTTCATCATCATCTGATGGAATGCTTACAGATATAGCAGTAGGAGCATTCATGTCAAAGTGCTCTCCGTCCTCCTCCTCCACTGCCTCTGCCAAAGGATCAACCTGCAACACATATTATATGTTTTAATTTCAAGTTTGCAACTAAATCTTATAAATTATTGTAACAGAAACAATAAGCATACAAAAGCATCAATGCAAACAATAAGCTCTGTGTGAGACTGTCAATATGCTCGACTCTTTGTACTGACTCCGCATTTTTAATCATTAACCTATACGGCTCCATCTCTTATTTGTACACGCTGTCTTGGCATCAGCAAAGGAAAAGAAAACCAAAGATCATAGTGGATGTTTGGATTCCTGTGAAATGAGCATCTACCTACAGTATTGCAAAGGAAAGAAATTTGCTCTTCATGTGTTCCAAATGCACACACTGAGTTCCTTTCCTCCATCGTGTGATTCCTACAAAATTCCTTTGGTATATCTATTCAATATTTTTTGCAGAAATTTTGGGGGTACAACACCTAGTGTGCATCCGAACCACATCCTAATTCGTACTGATGAGATCAAAGCATCAAGAAAAAAAGTATAAATAAGCACTTGGATTTGGAGGGATGCATCGTATATACCGTGTCCGTGTCGACATCTATGGAGGCTGATGGAGTAGTGGATTTCGCAGCTGCAGATCCTTGACCTCGACCGCGCCCGCCGCGAATGCCTGATGAGGATGGAACCTTCTTGCGTTTGCTCCTCGATTCAAGACTTGCCGCCACCGGAGAAGGCACCCCTGCAACCTCTTCCTCATCCTCCATGACCAGCTCGAGATGGGAAGGGCAAAGGAGAGGAGATGCCGGCGGCGAGATGGACTGTTGCGCGTGGACCGGAGGAGGTGGACAGGCTGCGTGCTCCACCTCCGCGCCGCCGTGCGCCGTGCGCGTGCAGCACCTCAGGAGCGACGGGAGGGGAAGGGAATGGGCGAGGGCGACCGTGGGGTCCGTGCCCGTGCGTGCGTATGTGTTTGTGGCGGCTGGGGAAGCCTCTGGCTAGATGGACGGGGTTAGCAGCGTGGGAGGAGTTGGGAGGCTAGGGTTTGCCTTATTGGGCCAATGGGCCAAGCGACAAAAGGGCCCATGTATGTTCATGTGATCTGATTTTCATTGGCTCGTTACGGCTCGCGAGCAGCTCGCGAGCTAGCTCGAGCTGGCTCGTTATAAAACGAGCTGGCTCATTATAAAACGAGTCGAGCTCGAGCCGAGCCATTAACGAGCGAGTCGAGCGAGCTAGCGAGTTTCGAGTTTTTCGTCCAACCTTAATTAGTAATAAACAAGTAGCAATTAGGGCATTCACAAGAAGCAAATCTTTGGGCAAATCTGAGGAGGTGGAAGGTGGGTAGGAAAGGACTCTTGTGTGACGCGTGACGGGTTTTCTCTTTGGTCGCCCCTGTGCGCGCTTCTCCTTGGAACGGAACGGAAGTGAACGGGTCAAAGAAAGGGGCGGGCTCCCAACCAAAGAAAGCGTAAGCGCACATGCCAGTGCGGAATCCAAAGGACAGGATAGGGATTGCCTGCCCTGCCCTGCCCTGTGCCGTGACAAAGATAGCCACAGAGCAAAATATTGCAAAGGCGTTACATGTGGTGAGGTAGGGCATGATCTAACATGTCAGCTTCAGCCACGTGGTTCGCATCCATGGCGATCAGGAACAAGGATATATGCAAGTACCCATCCGGTCTAAAATAACTGTATATCTCTTTTTTTTTCAAAAAAAAATGACTGAGCCAATTTGGTAGGATCCAGATTTTAGTAGAAATGTTTTAGATCTAGATTCTCTTGAGACATGTTTTAGATAATGAATCAGAATCATTTCGTGAGAGTTTGGCTGGTAGGTAGGCTGGATTCTGATTTGCAAAATATTATTTTTCATTAAAAATATATAAATGAAAATATTACTCAAAAAATTCAAAACTTGGTGAACAAAAACTTAAATACAATCTATTTTAATTTATACCACTTAAAAAGATTAACTAAAAATATGGTTGCTAATAAAAAGGAGGGAGCAAGAAACATAATCCATGTGGAACTACCCACAGGCCGTTATTGTCTTTTACAAAGAAAACCTAAAACGTTTTGGCTCCGAAACCCTTGCCACAATAGCGTTTGGAAGTGTTCCAAATGTAGAGAGAAATGGCTCCGATTCTGCTATCGAAACGGCCCCTAAATATATATAAGAACATTAATATTTATGATGAGTATTTTTATAATAAACATATTAAGAGATACTAGTATAATGCCCGTGCTAACGCTACGGCTTTATTTCAGGGATGCACATGAAAACATCTAAATATTTTTCTATAGTTTTAAGTTTCACGCAATTATATATGATCATGTATATAATCTGAAAAATATTTATGCCTAACAAGTCATAATAAAGTTGTCTCGCCTCATCCATCTAATAACAAGTCATAATAAAGCTGTCTCGCCTCAACCATCTAATTTATAATTTGCTTAAGACCTTCTATGCTTTGCCTCCCCGGGGGAGTGAGGCTCTCGCACGCCCCAAACTCCCAGCCACTGGTCCATCGACGGTGCAGGTAGCCGTGCCATGCCACGACGTCCACCTCGCACCACGCCAACTCCGCTGACCCGAAGCCATGTGTCGTCCTGGACCACCCTCTTCGAGCTCGTCCTCGTCTCGCCGCCCTGAAGCAAACCAAGACACAAACATTCAGGCAAATCATGTGTAGTCATTCTTTGCACACAGAGACCAATTAAGTAACACCAGCGTATATTACCTCACCTGAAGGGCCAGTCAGCGACTGTAGCTGTTGCCTTCCAATGAAGGTCCAGCCTAGATTACCTCACCTGTAGGAGTTAGGAGAGGAGCATCACTGGTTAGGAGAGAATCAATAATCCATCAGTTCAGGTTAGCAAATGAAGTATACATGAATATTTCAGACACACGCATGTATATTAAAAGTAATGAATAGTTCATCAACTATTCATGAACCCTCCACCGTCGACCTACTTTTAAAAACACCAAAAGAAAGTGATGGAGCAATCAATTAATTTTTGTGATAGTGACAAAAACTTTGCAGGGTGCTTATCAAATTATCCTCTCCATGTATTATCCAACAAACTGTGTATTATCCAGCAAAACGCCACGGTGGTATTTTGGGTGATACAAAGTAATAACCAAATACGGTATAAAATAAAATAGATTAAAGGTTCATAGAAAAATATATTATTTAATCCAAAAAGGATCAAACTTATATTGTCGAATACAACAAAGATTAACTTAATCTAACGCTATAGGCCACATTAAGACCAAAGTTTATTCTATCAAATGTCTCCTATGGAATTGCTAGTTTCACATTGTAAACTCCCAACTCTGAAAGTCAGCAGGCAAGCAGCAGTGCAGGGACTGCAGGTCGCAGGAGCCGCCCGTTGCGGCCGCTCCTTCCTCACCGCCCGCCGCGGCTGCCCCTTGCACACCGCCTGCCGTGCGCGCTCGCCGCGGCTGCCTGCCGATTCGCCGAGGCAGCAGCCCGCCGCGGCCACCCGTTGCACACGACCTATCCGCGCCGGTACCTGCCTATGCGCAGTGCGCGCGCCGCTGCCCGGAGGCCAGAACGGAGCCGCGTCACCGCCCTGCTACGCCTCTACAACGGCCTCGCCTTGCCTGGCGGCGCCCGCGCCCCCGCTCCTGCATCTTGCTTGGAGCTCGGAGACGAAACGACATGCCTCGCGTCGACCCTGCCGCCTTGCCCGCCACGTCCGCCCTGCGCCGCCGGCGGTCGGATCAAAAGCTAGAAAGTGAACCGACCTGAGTCTCCAACCTGTGATCTCCTGGACGTGTGGTGGCGTCACGTGGTGATGAATATGGTGATGGAGATTGCCCTGGTCGGGTGAGGTCGACGGCAGCGCTCCTGCCCGTCTCGGCGGAGGCTATGCTCGCTCGTGTCGGTCTGGGCGTAGGCGATGGATGTCGCGCGCGTCGGGAAGATGCCGGCCGGCGAGATCAACAGATGGATGCGGGGTTATTCAATCGCCTCCCTAGATCGGCGAGGCGTCGGGTAGCAGTTTTACTCGATCGGCGCGGCGGCGGAACGATGGACTCGGCGACGGCGCGTCTTGGCCTTCTCCATCGGTCCTGATCACCACCGGGTGCCCTTCCCGTCGTTCTCTCTTGGTCCCCAGATCCGACAAGAGGCGGGCAGAAGCAACGGCGAGGTCGAGCTCGGGCGACGGTGGTTTCTTTGTTTCCTTTTTTTCGGTGATAGATCGTAGGCCGCGTTGAAGCCGCGACCCTGGGCGGAGGAGCGTTGAAGCCTCGCGTTGAAGCCTACAATCGATCTGGGCCGCACGACTGGGTTGAAGCCTACGAGAAGATATTCGGTAGCCCTTGATTTTAACGGAATTGATTTACTGTGTGTATTTTACTGGGTACACAATAGGTAGAGGCTCTCAGCAGGGGTCATTTTACTGGGTGGACTAAGTATAATTTAAGTGTTCCATTATAGTAGAGATAAACATTGATAACATTTTCAATAAATCTAGATATCTAGTTAAACTTTAAAAGGTTTAGTATGCATAATTATCTTGGAATGGATAGAGTATTTTTTTCTTAGTGAAGTCATTTCTTTTTCATGTCTGATCTTTTGTTTGCAACTGAGGGGAGAACCGGAGAACCCTAGGTCAAATGGAACAAATAATCTTGAGACAAGCGTTCCAAAGAGAGCTGAAAACTACCAGATTGTTATCTAGTATTTCCATCATTTTTCGAGACATATAACGCTAGACTAGAAGACGATGAAACTGGGGCACAGTACTCGTAAGGCCTTCCCCAATGCCACTTTTCTGCTTTATAGATCCAAATGTCATGTAGGATCAGATAAAAAAAAGTAAGCGTTCTACATTTGTCATAGTGACTTACAGAAACTACATATGCTTGAGGAGAGAGAAGATAGTCCATTCTAAAAAAAGAAGAGGGAGAGAAAATAAATGTGATACATGATGAAAGTAAAATATTTCTTTGCAAACCACAAGAAGTGATAATTTGTATTGTGTGAATAGTAATCTCAATATTCCCAAGTCTATATAGGTCACTTTAATTATACTAAAATCACTAAAAATGTTAGCCTTCATTGACAGTGCCCTGAGTCATGGCCTCGGAAGAACTGATTGTGGATAAGGAGGCAAGAATGAATAATTGGGGTGGGGCCTTGGCCGGCTGCTTATGCTAATGGCCCTGCAACCACCCCTCCCCGCCGGTGGAATCCACGCACCTCCCAATCCACTAGATGCACGCACATGTCTCCGATCACTTCGCTGTATTCCAATTCTCCCATCTCCCTTTTTTGGTGCTCTCATCGGATAAACGGCGGAGGACCGAATCCAGGATTCCCAAATTTTTCCAATGAACAGTCAGAGTTTACATTTGGCCGTTCACTGAAATTCTGGTGGCCTTCACAATCCAGTTTCAACATTCAACAGATGCTACTAAAATGCGCAATTCCGGACGTGCTCTTGACTATCATCAATTTCTCATACATGTGCAGATGCGTCACCGTGAAAAGACGGCAGCTGCAAAGGCTGACCGTATGCTTGTAACATTGCATGTGAACAGCAACCGGGTCAAGCGCCAAGACCATGGCATAGCGAGTCCAGGCCGCAGTTGCAAGAGAACAAGAGACATACCAAGTCTGTTGCCCTTGGTAAATGATTCCAATCAAAGACTTGATGAACACTGAAGGTAAAAAAAAGGATGTACCAAATATTGCTGATTATTCTATCTGGTATCTACAGCTTCCTTTGAAGAAGAAAGAAGAAGAAAAGAACCAGCCGATACAAATCGAGCTACATGTCCACTCTACAATTATCCAGACATGGCTAAACTCTCCTACCGCAGGAGCTTCACTCATGGCATCAAGTGCAACTCTTGCGACTTCATGGGGAAACCTTCCATTGGAGGTTCTGTTCAAAAAAGTTTGTTCTAGTCCTGGCAGCTGGTTTCCAGCTGCTCTTGAATGAGCATAAACGCATGATCGGACAAGGCAGGCATGGCAACAATTCATCAAGTGAGGTAAAAAAAAATCACAGAGGAGTTAGCGCCGCCCATTCGCCCAATTCCTAAGGTTATTCCTGGACTTCACCATCGGTTGTCTGTTTTGATGCTTGGGCTTTGGTATGTCACCCAGCTCCATTACTTGTATCGTGCGTTGCCTTTTGGCTGCACAGACAAAAGTATGGAACAATTTAATGGAACCGAAACAGTAGAGATCTACTAGTGACAAACAAGGATAATACTGATGAGTGTTGAAATGAAGATACGAACCATTCTCCGCTTCCTGGTAACGCTCCTGGAGCCTTCGCTTTGCCGCTTCCAACTTCCTGTTATTATCCAAACCATCATCATAGACCTTTGGCTTTGCCAACTCTAGCTTGGCTCCTGCCGAAGATTGAGCGCTGAGCCTTGATTTCTAGAGAACGGAAAACAGATATGTGAGCCATGAGGTCTTAATCGTAGCCAAAACATATGACTGGGTAGCATGTACTTACATCCATCTGGCTTGCCATAGGTTTTCTTTCAACTGCAATGTGCTCTCGAGTTTGTTTAGGTTTCATGTCACCAAATGGTCTCTGCTGAGAAGCTGCCTTTAATGGTCTCCCCGGCCCAGATTCATAGCTTGAGGGATTAGATTGCTTGTTGAGCACGCCATGAGGTTTGGCTTGCAAACTTGAACTTTGGGGTTTTGGTGGGTTTGCTTGAGTCATTGGTGGCTCTTGTCTTGCCAATTCTGGCCTCCTGGATTGAACTTTTTCAACAACACCAGGAGAAGAACGAGGAGGCTCTTGCCTTGCAACTGCTGAATGGTTTGCAAGTCTCCCACCATTATTACCCCTCTTGCTTCCAAGGCTCGACTCATTATGTCTCAAATCTGCCATCGTATGCGCAACGTTAATTATCATAATGTTAAAAACAAAAAATAACCATGGAATTAAGAACTGCTAAATTGTTGTACTCACTTCCATCTTCATCCATTTCATCAAAGAACTTCAGGTCGGGGAGACAAGAGAGGAAAAATAACAAACGCAGAGTCAGATTGTTGTTCAACACCAAACCCAATCAGATGGCAGGAATTAACTATATCAGTACCTCAGAGAGTTGAATAGAAGTGGGCTGGGTAGCAAAGAAGGCCCCTTCGTCTAAAGGTGGAGAAGGAAGCCCTTCTTCTTCTTCATCCACAACAGAAGGATTTGAAGAGCCAGGGGAGTTCTCTACAGATCCAAAGAAAAAATATCCATATTAAGCTAAGATGTGAGTCTTCATTTAAAAACTGTTAGATCAGCTAAGGTGTCAATGAATTCACTTCAGTTACCTGCCAGGGCAGCATTTGTAGTACTGACCCATTCGTCAACCAAGACTTTCCAACCTCTGAAACACAAAACGTAATCTCATGTGTCAACAACATTTCCAATCCAAGAACACTAACAAGAAGGCATTTCCAATGATTATTATATGTAGCTAAGCTAGAATGGGTTCTTTGAAAGCAACTGTAAAGTAGCCCTAGAGACCAAAATTCAGTAAAAGGAAGATGGAACTTACTCAATGAGAGTGCGCACGAGGTGCCGAATCTCTCGTGAGTTGTGTTTCCGCAGCCGATTAACGGCTCTTCCAATCTCAGTAGCCTGCAATGAACAGTTCTAAGATTAAGAAACCAAACAGCCAGAGCAACCAGGGAACAAAACACTGAGACACATCACATAGCTCATGTATGCAATATCCATTTTGTACCTTTAGCGTAGAGACAGACAATTGCATCAACTGCAGCCTCCTCAGTGATTCGAACAAAGTGGCATCCGACTGCAGAAGCATCGCGTTTTAGGTTAGACGAATTCGAAGTTACAAACTTCAGCAATTGAAGTAGAGAAATGAGCCAGTACATGGTCTTCCTTGTGCAAGAGGAGTTCCTTGATGCGGATGACCTCGCCGACGATCTGTGACTCCTCATCGATCTCATTGGTGAGCGCCTCAAGCTCCTCAGCCTCGTGGTCTTCTTCCCCTTCTTCCGTATCATCCGCCGCAGCGTGCTGCTGCTCATCTTCCTGCTGTTGGTCGTCGTCTTCGTCATCATCATCATCGTAACTGTGGCCGTAGTTGCTCGCCGCGGCGCGGCGGAGGCGCTCGTCGTCGGAGTCAGAGTCATCGTCCTCATCGCCGTGGCCATGGCCGCCGCCGTGGGCACCGTTACTGCTGCTGTCGACCTTGCACTCCTTCTCGGCGACGCGGCGCACGCTGCCCTTGTCCTCCTCGACGGGAGTGGCCGGGGTGGTGGACGCCGCGGCGCTGCCGAAGGACGGCGGCGCCGGCGGCGCCGCGTCGCGGCGGAGTGTGGTGAAGAGCCTCTCGGCGATGCGGTCGCGGCGGTGCAGGAGCTCCCGCGGCGCGTCGGCTGCCGCCACGAGGATGGCGTTCTCGATCACGTCGCAGATGCCGGCGCCGGCGCCACGGAAGAAGTCGCGCCACCGATCCAGCCCGTCGGCCATCGCCGTGGCCGTCGCCGCCGGTCCCCGCCGGGCCTCCGTGGGAACAGGAAGACCTCCCCGCGTCGCCAAGATCGGCCTCCCCCGACCGCGATTCCCACCAGCACAACCAAGAACCGATGCTCCCCTTCCTGCTTCTATCTTTTCTTTCTTCTTATCAGATTATTACACCGCGCGCACCGGCACGGCACTAGCACCAAGAATCCAATCTCTCCCGCCCGTCCAACGGCGAATCAGATTCCCCGAATCCGCGGCGCGGGGGCAGAATCACCAGCCAATCAATCGAGGAACAGCGGAGGAACAAGAACAGAGTGAATCCGGAGGCGGAAGGAATCGATCGACGAAGAAACCAGCGTCACCTTCCTTGGCCCCCACCCCACGTCCCCGTTCCTTGACTTCAACAACCCCCCACCCGGAGCACAGCGCGGCGCGGCGGTAGCCTAACCAAAGCAGAGCAAATCTTATCTGGCCTGGCTGGCTGGCTGACCCCTGCGGAAGAAGGAAGCGGGGAGGAAAGCCAGGAAGGTGAGGGGGCTGACGAGACGGGCGGATAGGGACGGGAATGGGATGGCAAGGTACGCAAGCCCACGAGACCTACGCGGCCACCAAACACCAGCAGCTACTCCTCCTCCCTCCCCCTCGCATGGACCATGCCTCGCCGCCACTAGCAGCTGCAATTGCAGTAGCAAACTGCGCGTTCGTGGCGTCACCGCCGCCCGCACTCCGTTCCCTGCACCTTTCTTCTGCGTATAGTGGAGAAGTTCTTTTTTTTTTTACCAGAAGAAGCAGAGGGCAGGACACGGCCGTGCTCAAGCCGCAGGGGATGGCGGAATTGCTGGGGGGGGGGGGGGGGGGGGGGGGGGGGGCGCGGGGGGGAGGGGGAGAGGAGAGAGAGAGGGTAGATGGGTGAGACGCGGCGGCCTCGTGCCTGCTACGTGTTGCTTTGGCCCTGTCGACTCGGGCGTCGGGGGGCGTCCTTTCCGTTTGGGGGCTGTTTAGGGCTGGTTCGTCTGCTGGAAAGGCCGGCTGATTTCGGCTGATTTAATAGTGTTCTGTGAGAGATAATAAGCTGAAACAAGTCGAAACATGACCAGCAGAACAGGCCATTAGTTTCAAAAAAATTTGCAAAATTTTTCAGATTTCCTGTCATATCGAATCTTTAGACACATGCATGAAACATTAAATATAGATAAAAAAAAAACTAATTACACAGTTTAGACGAAATGGACGAGACGAATCTTTTAAGCCTAATTAGACCATGATTGGATAATATTTGTCAAATAACAACGAAAACGCTACAGTAGCGTTTTGCCAAAAAATTTAGCATCCAAACGGTGCCTTGGTCTCTTTTTTTTTCTGTGTTGAGCAGTGCTCCTAATTAATTAATTAGTCGATTGATGAAGCTCACTCACAAAGTCACAAGGTGGCTTTCCATGATTATAGTTTTGTTGCAATTCTGGATTTATTTACTATTCGAAGCGTATCTTTGTTGATCCATAATTGCAAACACATTTCTCAGTAAATGCGTATGAAGCACCAAAGTTTTTTCAGTGCTGCACCTGCACAGCGGATGTGAAAATTGGTGTTGATATTTATGCATGTGTGGATCCATTAGCAATAAAAATTAGCAACAAAAATTAATACTATTGGATCTAAATAAACCTGCTAAGGGCTTATTTTGACCCACCAACTAAACTTTAGCTCGATAAATTTAGCGGCTAGAGATTCAAACAGTGCAGCTAAAAGCAGGGGTGGAGCCAGGATTTAGATATAGGGGGGCTAGGTCATCGAATGTCCACAGAAAACTATCAAATTTTAATGTTAGTTTAAAAATTATCATTTTGATGTTGGCTTAAAAAATTATAATAAATTGTCTTTAGAGCATGTCCAGAAGTTTTGTAAAATAACTCCCATTTTAGATTTTTAGAAAAAGAAAAAAGGTGCCCTTCAACTGTTCGGTAAAATGGCTCCTTAAAAATAAAAAGTTACTAAATATCCTCTACAACGTGTAAGTTTCTGTAGTCAAGTGAAACTCCGTATTCGCTCCCTGTTCAACATTTTTCTCTGGAGATCGACGTAAATTGGACGCATGAGAAAGCGGTAAGAGACAAAAAAAACTATTAAAAAGGGGTTTAGTTCGTAAAAAATAGTCTAGGATTACCATGCAAAATCGTTTAGAAACTATTATAGGAGACTGTTGGAGAAGGACAAAATTTAAAGTTTCTATTTCTTCTGTTAACTTGCTAGATCTATTAGTTTTACAAGTAAACTATACCAAATTCATAGAGATGCTATTAATCTTTTTATTTAGAAAAATGCTAAATGTCTAAATTGAAAATAAAAAGGTTGTCCATAGGTCAATGATACCATCATATTTACTATATTTAGACACTTAACATTAGACAATTAAGAGATTTATTTGAAAAGACATTTTAGAATTGACTAAGAAGGCTTGTTTATTTAATTTCTAGTGATCTGTAAGAACTAATGAGAGATACTAATGAAAATTGTGCATGATTAGGGGGGCCAGGCCCCTGCCCGCCCCCCTTGTCTCCGCCCCTGGCTAAAAGATCAGCTAAAGTTTAGCCTTGAAATTTTAGCTAGCTAAATTTTAGTTGGGTGGATCCAGACATGGCCTAATAAACCTGCTAATTATTAGTTAGAGGGCTGCTAACTATTAGTTTCATTAGCATGTTTTGAGTTGTTAATAGGTGGTAATAGTTCATATGCACCTTCAACTCATTATCCAACCACCTATTAACAAGTGGATCCAAATAGCCCAAGCTAAAATTAGCTAGCTAAAAATTAGCAGCTATTAACTATTAGCTAGCTTTATTTTTAATGCTAATGGATTCCAAATAGGACCTTATTCTATTTTTCAGATGTTGTTATTGACAACAAAAAATGTCCATTTTGTGAAGTTGTCAACATATAGAATGGACTTCACCATTGCGTTCCTCTCGTTGAGACGGTCATATATATATATATATATATATATATATATATATATATATATATATATATATATATATATATATATATATATATATATATATATATATATATATATATATATATATATATATATATATAACTTCCAACTGTCGGAAGTTTCGACAGGTGTCGGGATTTCTAGGAAGCCTGAAGAAATCTGCTCGGGTGTCTAGGGTTATCCCCACGCCAGGAGTTCCGACAAAGGTCGAGAGTTTCGATCCAAGTCGGAACTTCAGACAGACCTGATAAAAAGCCCAGTCTAGATCTGGCCTTTTGGATTCCGATCCGAACTATTTCAAACTCATGGGAAACTTAGAAAATAAGTCTTGGAGATGTTTCCTACTGGGATAAGACCACCCCTCTCTATATATATAAGATAATCATGGCCGATTGAGTTTCGATCTATCCAATCGTCAAACAAATCAATCTACTGCCTCTACTCCAACCCTTTTACTCTCTTTCTCCAACTCCATGTTGTTCATCCCTTGATCCGACGACCAAGGATGGCGCCCTAGGATTGCTGGCCAACCTAGGGCAACCCGAGACGTCCTTGCCTTGACGGGGTCCCTCCTGAGCGAGAGCTTCGATAGTTTCTTTACTAGTTTGCCTGAAAACTAGGAGGTTCCTCGTCATGTAAGCACGTTGATTATCCTTTGGTGAGTTGCTTGTAAACCTCTCCGTTCGTCACCGCGTAACTGTGATATCCTCGCTGCGTTCTTCGGTCTGTAGCGGCCCGGGCGTCCAAGGCCCTGCTGGTGTGTGATTCGGATCACTTCCGACGTCAACACACTTTTTAGTGACTCCGCTGGGGAAGAAGATTGCTTCGGCTCTACTTTGTAGCCGAATCTCTTTGCCCTAGCCCTACTCTCCTTACTGATTTATCTTCTTGTACTCATCATTACCGTTGCATCTGGCCCAAAAGGCCGATCGCATCTGGTTTTGATCCCTTGTGATCTCGTTTGCAATTTTGCAACAAGTTGTGCTGCTAATTGAAAAATTCAGCAAGGCGATCAAGTTATAAACCATGGAGTACTAAGGTGTTGCATCACAAAACTACTACAATTACCCCGAGGTACAGCTTGCAAATGCATCTTATGATTCTAATAATTATTTTGCAAGTTCTATGAACTCCTATGTTGATGTTGCTAGTCATAATCATACTAGATATGCTGTATCGACTAATACTTTTGATAATGCTCCTCATCATATGCATCATAATAATGGATATTATGGTCAAGAGCCGATGTCTACTTTGAGTTCTTTGAGTTTTAATGCTACTAGCAACATATAACATGTAAATCCTTATTCATCGGCTATGAGTTCATAATATGTGGTTCCGCCACAAGACATGCTGATGAATGAGAAAATTGGCTATGACAATGCTAATTACTTAGCCAATTACTCTCAAAATTCAGCACCATATGCAAATATTGATGCTCATAATTCGGCTTCATATGTTACTTCTAACTCGAGCCGAATTAATAAAAATTCAGCAAGGTGTGCTAATGGTAATACTCACGATTCGGCTTCATATGTTGCTCCTATCTCTAACCGAATCAATGAAAGGTGGGTAAATATCCATACTCACGATTCAACTTCATATGTTGCTAGTAACTCAAGTTAAATCAATGAGAACTCAGCAAGGTATTCTCAATCAGACATTGATTTAAAAAAAGCAATGTTAGAGTTTGAAAGAAAACTTCAGAAGCAAAATGAAGATTTATTCTATAAATACTTTGGGAGTACTAGCAAGAGGCCGGTCACATCTAAGTCATCAGCCATAAGTATGAAAAAAGAAGCTATCCCTTCCGAATCAATCATATCTCAGAAAACAAGTCTTGCTACAGAAAAAACATGGGAAGCGCCAGAAATTAGCTAGACTTAATTTTACAGGAGCTAAAGAGGTTGTACATTTATCTAGTGATTACTACATCATTGATGGAGATCAAACCCCAACAAGTAAGAAAGGAAGGTTGCCTGCCTGCTCAGAATCGGCTGAGCCGACTCCTGCCTGCTTAAGATGGCTAGGCTGACTTCCCAATCGGCTAGGCTGACTTCCTTTGCTGCCTACCATGAGTTGGCTAGGCCAACTGGCCGACTGCCTCTGCCTCCTGCTTTGAGTTGGCTAGGCCAACTGCCCTTGCTAGTGCCCAAGTCAGCCTAGCCGACTTCCAGTCGGCTAAGCTGACTTTCCCGGTTCCAGCAGCCGCCGATGCATCTTTGGATGATTCGGCACCTATTGTTGATCGTTCTCTGGAGATGAAGAGCAACGTCATTCAAATCAAGGACGTGTACTTCTCCAACATGATCAACAAGGTAAAAAAACACAAATATTTTGCTCAAATTCCAATCTGGTCAAACTATTTTAATTTCTGTATTTATTAGAGATATTCTTGCTAATAATTGTAAAAGACTGATTGAGAATGACATAATATTTGTTGATGATAAAATAAATTCAGATTCTATCGACCAACATGTTGTGCCACATGGCAAGGCCGATAGTGCTAGTTTGTCAAAGCTAAGGCTTTCCAAAAGTAGTTGCAAAGGTGTGACCGAATGGATTGATGTCAAATCTGATCGCTTCGTTGCCTAGCTTTAAAGCCGACTCCACAAAAGAATCGGCTAAAGAAATCAAAGTACACCTTTGACTTTTACTTTTTGTGATCATGTCTTTGATATCTTGCTCAAGAATAATTTTATTAGAATCATTGATCACAATGCTTTGCCATCTATTAAAAACTTAGAAGAGCTTACATACTGCAAGTGGCATAATTCATCTGATCATAATACTTCTGATTGCAATATGTTTCGTCAAGTGATCCAATCGGCCATTGATAAAGGACGATTGAGATTTTCTAAAACCAACAGATGAACCAATTGGATTCAATTGGTCTTGATGGCAAACAGGTTTCGAATCATCTTACATTAGCTGATTCACTCAAAGCTCAAGGCTCAAATACCCAAGAGAGAGATGTGGAGCCCTCAAGTGAAGACAAGATTGTTATCCACGAAATACAAATTGAAGAGGACAGCACAGTTATCACAATTTCAAAAGACACTGGGAGGCAGCTAAAATCTCTCCAACCGAAGCAAAGGCCAATTGATCCCGTTGAGCAAGGGGAATCAGCTAAAGATCCTCCTTTGGAGCATGTCTGTCAAGGTGGGGAGAAGGAGGATGCTTGTAAAGCTAATGGAGGTAAAGGCCGTGATAAACAAAGAAGTAGAAGGCCAAAGCTCAGCTTCGAGGAACTTCTAGCTAAATATGAGAAGATAGAAGAAGCAAATATCACCAATCAGCCAAAGAAAGTCCAATCGTCAAAATTACCTCCAAAGCACAAGTTTTAAGAGTGGAATTGACAAGGAGATAGATCTCGCGCAGCAACATATTCTCCTTTTGAACAGCTAAGTTCCATGTCGTATGGATCATAGCCCATATATTTTTATCCTTATTCATCTTGGAGCTGTTTTGATGAAGAGGCACATGTTCCACCATATTTTAGGCCAGAATATATAGAGTATGTAGCTCCTAGATATTTAGAGAGATCGTCATCTTGTAAAGACCATTTTGATCAAAATCGGTCTGGAGCTCAACCAAAGAAGAAAGCGGTAAAGCAAGTTTACCGCGTGAAGTAAGATGGTCGAAAGGAGAAGAGTTCATATCTGAATTTAACTATTGAAAATCCGATTACATTGCTGAAAAATTCGGCTATTGATGGCAAAGAAGTGAGAAAATCATCTATTGATATTCTAGGTGCCAAATCTGAACAAAAGGTGGGAGTGCCCAGAATCAAGAAAGATTTGCCACTGTTCAAAACAGAAATAAAACTGATATGCTCAATTAGTTTACCAAAGTGGCAAGAAAACAAGTTACGAAAGCTTAGTGCAGCGAAGCTAAAAAAAATTCTTGCCATGGGTTCCCAAAGGAAGTATTCAAGCTCAGAAGGATGATGCTCAAGCAAGTGGTGCAACAAATTCAAAGGAGAGAAGGAGATACAAGAAACAATTGCCAAGCTAGAGGTTTGCACCAAATCATCAAAATCATTGGTCATGGCATCATCCATACTCTCTGCCTATGCCTATATGGAATTCATCTCTTAGTATGCATGGTTACCCCTCAGCTCCTTATTTTAATCTTTGATATGGATCTTTATGTTATGGAGGGTATCGAATTATTTTGCTTACCAATGATTAAGAGTTGAAATATTTATTTTGGTTATGCATACTTTTGTGGATAAATTCATATGGCTGATATTTTGATATCGCCCTTAGTGTAAAAATATAGCCGATGAATGCCTGCGACCATCGTGCTATTAGAAAGCCCCCATAGAATTTACTTTGATGGCTTTAAGGCTCGAGGGGTATGATATATGCATTTTGATTTACTTCATGGATGTGACAATATGATTAATCGGCTTGCAAATAAGGTCAAGGTGTTGGCATAATCATTATTTCTCACAATGGTGTCGTTTGAGACATCAAACCGATTG
Source organism: Saccharum hybrid cultivar R570 (assembly GCA_038087645.1). Taxonomy (NCBI): domain Eukaryota; kingdom Viridiplantae; phylum Streptophyta; class Magnoliopsida; order Poales; family Poaceae; genus Saccharum; species Saccharum hybrid cultivar. Next base: position 1,043,591 of record JAQSUU010000433.1, read on the forward strand.
AAAATACATTTGCACCAATATTTGAGCCGAATGTGAAGTTTTCTTATTCGGCTTGGCTATGTTGCGTTCCATGGAGGTAAACATGTTGAAGCCTATGGTGATTCTTTGCTAGTGGTGCAGCAAATTGCTGGTGAATTTCAATGTTTAGAGGGATCGCTAAGAGCTTGTCTTAATGCTTGCCTTGATATTATTGACTATTTTGCCAAATTCCAAATTCGGCATATTTTGAGGCATGAAATCAAAAGGCCAACATGTGAAAGGTCTTGATGGCTAGAGGGGATGAATAGCCTAATAATTTTTTTTACAAAAATGCTAGACAAGTTGATTAGTATATCAAAAGGCGAGATGTGAGTTTTGCCTAGCCTAAGGGGGTGAAGCAAGACACCTATCCAATTAGCAATTCTAGTATGGTTCACACAACCGCACAAGTTTAGACCGCAAGAGTAACAACTAAGGGAAACTACTCTACTCAAGCTAACAAGGCAACTAGGCAAGACAAAGACTACAACAAGATAGTAACAAAAGTAATGCAAGAGTAGGTCTAGAAGTGATTTCACCGACGGGCGATGAATAGAGCCAACCAATTGATGTATCCAAATAATGATCCAATCAAGTAGCCAATCACCGAGATAAACCAATCACAATCACGAATTGATGATAAATGATTTATCCCGAGGTTCACGTGCTTGCTAGCACACTAGTCCTCGTTATGTCCCCTTTCACCACGTGGTTCGGTAGCTAATCGGTCTAACACACCGAGCCTCTCAAAAGGCGTCACAAGAACCAACCAATGGCTAAGAGTTGCAATGACATGAGCAATCCAATAGAGTTGGAATTTGGCGCTCCGCCGGAGAACCACAAGAACCCCTCACAAGACAATCACCGGAGCCGGCCACGAACAATCACCAACACGTGCCGGATGTAATAGCCCCAAATGGACCAAATGGGCCCAAATCACGAAATAGGCCGATACTACTGTAGCCTAGGCAGTGGGAGAGGGGTACTGTAGACGGGGTACTGTAGCATCACGAAAACACTGTGCACCCAGAAGTTTAGTACCAAACCGTGAGTCTGAGGATCGCCTGGGCCAGGGACGCGTACTAACCTTCGGTTAACCGTTTTGAGCGAAGCGAGGATGAAAGCTCAAGCGGGTTGCTATGCAGGTGGGACCACTCCTCGACAGAGGGGGCCTGGGCCGTGTATGCGGGGACTGGATGTTACACCGGACCTCCACCGCTGCTCCAAGCCATCTAGATGGCAGCAACCACCAAGAGTAACAAGAAATCCTGCAGCAAAACAATCCCTCAAGTGTCTCTAGATGGAAAGCAATGATCAATGCACTTGAATCACTTAATCTCACTCAAAGATCGCAATCGAATGCAAGGAGATGAGTGGGGAGAGGGGTGAGGGCGTTGGCTCAGCTCAAGATGCTCACAAGAATGTCAAAGTGACAAGAGAGTAGCCCTAAAGCCGGCCAACACATATATATAGACGTACCCCTTCGAATAGAGCCGTTATTCCAACACGCGGGGTCACTTGACGCATCTGTCGCCATTGCAACAGATGTGACATCCAACGTCTGTCGCTCGGACGCACGCCACGTGTCCTGTATCTCAAATTTCCAACGGTCGATTTTGACACCATCAGATGCGTCTGTCGCTTGAATCCTCCGCATCCGACGTTCACCAGACGTGGTCCAGTAAGCTCCCAATCACGCTGATTTCTCACCTGACGCATCTGTCGAAGGGTCACCGGACGTGCTCCGCGTCTATCGTCGCCGCGGCTTGCAAAGTTGCTGACGCCATTCGCAACAGACACTGACGCCCGACGTCTGTCGCTTCAACACCACCGTGTCCGATGCACGCTCGCCTGCGCGTGCCTCAGCGGAGAGTACACCAGACGCTGATGTCAGCGTCTGATGCTCATGGGGCCAGCATTCGATGCATGATCAAGAGCTGATCTTCAAGTTTTGTTTTTGATTCTTGTTTGCCCTATTCTTATATGAGCTAGTCCAAGCATGTGAAACATCTTAGCACATATTTTAGCTCATTTTCAAGTTAAAAACGTAGGGCAAAGATGGTGCACTCTATCCAAATGCATATGCTCAATGAAATGTCATCTAGAGGAACATGTAGGACTAGAATTGATACGATATTTTTCCTCTTCATAGTACGGCTACGTATCCTAAGCCATCTACACCCTCTATGGTGTCTTGGATACAAAATGAAAATCCCTATCATATACCTTTGCCTTGAGCTCCATGATTTGGCTTTGCACCTTCATCCAACTCCATCATGGAAAGCACTTCATCATCACATTACTTGATCATCATGTTTCACCATGTCTCATGCCAATCATCATTGCTACACACATTCTTATGCATATGATTAGCACTTAGGCATTATCACTAATTAACAACACCAAACATAGGACTTTCAACATGTTAGCTCAACAAGCATCTAGCTATGACTTCAATGAGCGTAATTTTCATGTTCAAAAAAAGTCAATGCATGAAGATTTACATTTTTTTCGTGCAGGTACAGACCAGCCAGCTAAGCCGATTGACCAAGTCGGCTCAGCTGGCTCCCCATCTGTTGTGGCCAAGTTGGCCAGGCCGACTGCCCTAGTTGGCCAGGGCGACTCCCCTGTGACCAGCTCGGTCAATTCGCCCGAGAAGCTTTCAAATCGGCCCAACGTAACTTTCAGTGATGTTGGGCCGAATTAGATGATTGGAGGACTCTCTTGCTGAGATATCTACATGATCCAATTGCTAAAGTTGATAAGAGTGTTCGACGAAGTGCTTTTAAATATGTATTACATAACGATGAGCTCTATCGGAGAACCGCCGAAGATTTGTTGTTAAAGTGCTTGGGATTTAATCAAGTAAGAGTGGCTATGGATGAAGTTCATGAAGATATTTGTGGTATGCATCAATTGGTCCCAAAGATGAAGTGGCTATTACGTAGAGTCGGTTTCTATTGACCTACTATGATGGCCGATTGTTTTTGTTACTACAAGGGTTGCGAAGAGTGTCAGAGATTTGAAAATATTCAGCTTGTGTCTGCTGTTATGCTCCATCCTATCATCAAATCATGGTCTTTTCGTGGTTGGGGGCTAGACTTCATTGGCTAAATTTATCTCCCATCTTCCAAGGGACAATGATTTATGTTGATTGCTATGGATTACTTTACTAAGTGGACTGAGACAGTTCCTTTGAAGAATATGACACACAAGGAGGTAATTGAGTTCATCACATCCGTAGATTCAGCATTCCTCAAACATTAACTACAGATCAAGGGACATCATTTGTGTCTAAGGAGGTGAGGGAATTTGCCGAATTATATAAAATCAAGTTGCTCAATTCATCTCCGTACTATGCTCAAGCCAATGGCTAGGCTGAGTCTAGTAATAAGATTTTGGTCAAACTTATTCAAGAAGATCGAGGAGAATCCAAAGAGGTGGCATGAAGTTTTATTTGAAGCTCTATGGGTACATCGCATTTTAAGGCATGGTGCTCCTTCTGAGTTGGTATATGGTCAAGAGACCGTGTTACCGGTCGAGGTGAATTTGAATGCATATAGGCTTACTAAACAAAATGATTTATCTGTTGTTATGTATCATAATCTGATGATGGATATTATCGATGAGGTGGCTGATGTAAGATTAAAAGCTCTCAAGGAAATAAAGAAAGACAAAGCTTGAGTTGCCATACTCGACGGTTTCTTTGCTAATTTACCTAAAAACTAGCCGGTTCTTCATCATGTAAGCACATTGATTATCCTTTGCTGGTTTGCTTGTAAACCTCTTCGTTCTTCACCGCGTAAGCGTGATATCCTCGCTGCGTTCTTCGGTCCGTAGCAGCCCGGGCGTCCAAGGCTCTGCTGGTGCGTGATTCGGATCACTTTCGACGTCAACAGTTGTATTATCTTTGTCGTAAGTTAAACATTTCAATCTTTAACCATCAATTTTAGAATCCATATCGTTGCACTACATGTAAATTATTATTTGTCATAGTGAATTTAAAAACATAAATCTTATATTGTTAACATGTATATTTTTTTAAAATTAATGGTCAAAGTTAAAAAAAATATTTGGCTTAGGAAAAAACTAGTACGGTATATAAAAAAGGAACGAATGGAGTAGAACTAGAAACCAAATGTCATATTATTTTAGTTTTTTTAACCACGCTTCTCCTCGTAGCCTCATTTTTATACAAAACGTAGAAACCAGATCAGAGCAACTTATTTTGGTCGTTCTTCGTTTGTGCAACTTTTCAGGAACCTCCTTTTCTAACCACTCTACCAAACATGAAATAATCTATAAGGTACCACTTTGACTAACATTATATATAAACACAATATTGTCATATATTGAAATAGTTATATATTGTTGAGTGTGGTTTAGACAGCTATAATTAAAAGATAAAAAAACTTAGAACAATCTTAAATGAACCTTTATTTAGACTAGCAAATATACACATGCATAATGGGACATATATTTTGTTGTCGGTAGTGCCAATGATAATAAACTAGCAATTTTTGTTGGGTTGAATTGAGCTTGGTCGAACCTTTAATTAAATAAATTCTAAAGCCCATAATTTAATATTAGTGTAATAAAGGGTCAATACCATATGGGAAATTAAAAGGATATTGACTCAACTTGAATAGACGGTTATTATATGCAACTGTTGTTCATTTATGGAAGATGGAAGACGAGACACACAATCGCGCGCGGCACGTCTCTCGAACGGGCTCCGGCGGCCAATCGATGAGATGAGGTGTGACGCTAGTGGAGGTTTTGCAACCCCAAACTCAAAAGAAGAACGGTGAGAATAAGGGACAATAGACTAAGAGAAGTGTAAAGAGTTTTAGAAACATATTTTTTAATTATTAATATATTATTATATTAAATAAGAGGGAATAACTCTTTTTTTAGATGATTTCTACTCTTTAATATTAATATATTAGGTATAGATAAGTGGAAATAACTCTTTTTAGATACATTTTTTTTTAAAATACTGTAGGCATGAAAACCTTACACAAACCGTCTATTTTTCAATCAAACAACTATAATAAATAACGAAAGAAATGCTTCAACGATACAGGAATATGTTGCAGTTAGCACCTTGCTTGCAGCATCTTGGCTAGTCCACGGATAGATGCTCCCTTTCAGAAGTGACATGTGTTTCTTGCTTTTGTTGAGAGGGAATCCGTCTTTGTAATATTTTGACCCTGTGGTGCAGTGCATCTAACGTCTTCCACCAATAGTGGGAATGGGATAGTGGCTAGCGTTGGATGCGGGGTTCTTGTTTTTTTTTATCGTTTTTTCTATAAGTTATGCGGGGTTCCATTTAGAGTGGCTGCTGGGATAGCTGAAGGGCCAACCAGTTGTTGTCCTTTTCAGTTTTCAGTAGTAGTATAAAAGGTGTCTTCATGTAGCAGAAATAAAAGGAAAACGGGAATAGAAGACTATGAAAAGAAACTAAATAGAAAAAAGAGAAATTCAAATGTTACGATAACTGTGTGATTTTTGGTCAGAGTTACGCTTTCCAACGAAGCTGGGTTGGGGCCTTTCATCAAAAAACCAATAGTTTGATTGGATGATGTGTCAGCTACTCCCTCTGCCCAGAAAAGAATGTAATCATAGGATCTATGCCGGTCAAAGCAGCTCAAGTTTGACCAAGTTTATAACAAATAATATTAATATTTATGTCTCCGAAATGAAAATAAATTCTATGACTAATCTAATGATACTAATTTTGCATTATGAATGCTAATATTTTTTATATAATTTTGGTCAAAGTTTAAATTGATTGATTTCTCGGAAAGCGAGAATTACATTCTTTTGTGGATGGGGAGAGTATATGATTCGTTAGCGAAAGGATAGTAGCCTAGTAACCGCCTCATTATCACCTTAGATCCTGAGTCCGACTCTCCATAAGGCAAATATTGCAGGATTTAATAAAGAAAAGCTATACGATTCGTTGTTACCGCATGTTACCGCACCAGGCGGATCACACAAGCTGCAGTCCTGCGTGCCTGGACCAAAATCATTCCTGAAAATGACGATAACAAAAATGAAACGTGCATCTCCTCTAAAGATGGCAACGGGGAATTCCCCATCGGGGGTTAGGCCCCTATCCCCGTCCCCGTAAACAATCGCGGGGGGCGATTCTCTACCATTCCCGTCCCCGCACGGAGAATTTATCCCCGCGGGGTCTTCGTCCCCGTTAGAAAAATGGAAGATGAGGGCAAAAGTAGATTTGCGACATCAAAACAGACTTCAATCGAGCGAAAAATGAACGTCAATCGAGGAAGATTTCAACATTTCTCATGTGTCGGTTGCCAAGAAACATTACTAGCTTACTTCTCATAAAATCCAAAAAAAAGCACAAATAAACAAGAACACATGAGTCTTCGGTGCTAAGCTTTCTTGAATCAATTTTTCACCGCTCAACAAGAACTCCACGCTGCACTCAAGATATACGCTGTGCATGTGGCTCCGGCTTCAGGCATGTCACATCACATCGTTGAGCTGAACAAACATCTCTCAATTTGTGTTGGCATGGGGATGCTTTAGGAAGAAGTACGTTGTGAGGGCTGCGATTTGCCAGAGGAAGCGTGTAGTGGCGGAGCTAGCCTTGAAGCGAAGGGGGGCAATTTAATGGTAATGAACAGCTGCATAATTAAAGTACAATACAAAGTTGTTCTTTCTTTTTCGCTAAAAAGTGCTATGTACAGTTAAAATGACTGCAGTGAACAACTAACAAAACAATTATTTCAAAGTAGAATTGGCAAGTAATTACGGGTGAGAAGATTTACATACTTGTCATCGATTTGGCAAGCAACAACCATTTAGCAGAACAAGGCCTCGAGCAAGTACATGCAAGACAGTATGGTTGCATGAGGCCTGCTACTACTGCTATGTGCCGTGCAGCCATGTACAAAAGGAAAAAAAACAAACAAAAAAGTACTACTATAGCATCCGTTTACATCGTTCATGATCTCTAAAATTGTTTCTTATGTGCTGGATCAAAGAACTATGAAAATCGACGTTATATGAGACTATGAGTGAGCAAGCGCTTGAATGAGACTGGAGCATGCATTTGCTGCACGCCTGTGCCCGCGCACTCTCCCCGGCCGCATGTTGCGCTGCTGCCCTGCTGGCCGCTGGTGCCTGCTATGGCCATGGAGCGCATGGAGGCAAGGGGGGGCCATGGCCCACTATGGCCCCCACGTGACTCCGCCAGTGGAAGCGCGATGTGTGGCTTGGAGTCGGAGCAGATGCGCGGACGCGGGAGTGAGTGCGATGCGTCGCGTCGCGCGGAGGATTGCGGAAGTGCGGCGTGTTGCTCGGCTGCTCAGCTATCTTGGCGGCGGCGGCCGATGGGTGAAAATGGGGAAGGGAGTAGAAACTTTGGCTGCTTAGGTTTTCCTGTCTTTTATACGTGACTCTTCTATTGGGCTTTCCTGAGTTAGGAATGAGCAGACAGGCTGTGAGCTTGTGAGTGCTGCGTAAGCGGGGATGCGGGGATACGGGGATTGCACAACCATACCCGCCCCCGCCAGACCCGACGGGGGACATTTCTTCCCCGTTAAATTCCCCGCGGGGATAAATTTCCTCCCGTCCTCGTTCCCTAATGGAAAAATTCCCCGCGGAGAATCGGGGATTGAGTCCTGTTGCCATTTTTAATCTCCTCCAGCTCCAGGTGAGAAGTGAGAAAACGACACGCATCAGCCGGCGAGAAGCTGCGGCCGCACCGAAACCGTGTCAGGGACCGGGAGCATGTGTTTCCCATGCCGGATTTTTTTTTTGTTCAGCGAAAAGGGTGGGAGTGGGATGGGAATAGGGGCATGTTTAGTTACAATTTTTTTTGCAAAATAATACTGTAGCAAATTTTATTGTTATTTAGCAATTAGTGTCCAATCATGGTCTAATTAGACTTAAAAGATTCGTCTCGTCCATTTCATCTAAACTGTGTAATTAGTTTTATGTTTTATCTATATTTAATGCTTCATACATGTGTAAAAGATTCGATGTGACGGGGAATCTGAAAAATTTTGCAAAATTTTTTAGAAACTAAACGGGGCCTAGGATTAGGATATGCAAAACATGCAGACAAGCAGGTGCCGAACCAATCAATCCGTCATGCGCGCGTGCATGCATATGCAAGCACGGGCAGCAGCGCCAGTGCCCAGTGACGGAGGGAGCCCACGTGAGCGGGTTCCGGCGGAACCGACCGACCAAACGAAACGAAACTGCTCCGAGCGGGAGGGAGGGGGCGAGGGGCGCCAAAGGCCGAAGGGAAGGAAAGCTCGGCGAATTTGGGCTCCCGCCGGTGGGCCGCAGCTGGTTTCCGCTTCTGAATTTTGATTCCCGCGGCCGGACGGGGACAAACCGGGGCCCGAACCGGCGAAACAGCCGAAGGCGTGGGCGCGAGCAGTGACCTCAAGCGCAGAGCTGCTAGTCTCAGCTGTACAGTACTCAAATCAGCTGCGAGTGGGGTCAGTGGTCGTCTGAAAGGGAAGGGTCCTGGAAAGCACAAACGGTCGCGTGGCCCGGCACGTGCATTAGAAGAGGGCCTTGTTTAGATGACGAGGGGTGACCGATTCGGCACAGTGTCACTCCTAGCAATGTAGCACTTTTGTTTTTTAGTATAAAAAATTGTCTAAAAATTAATTAATTAAGCTCTAAATGTTCGTCTTGCAAAGTACAACAAAACTGTGCAATTAGTTTATGATTTCATCTACATTTAGTACTCCATAGATATGCCGACATTTTGATGTGATGGAGAATCTTCTTTTTGTATAGTGAAATTTGAGGGTGAATTCTGAAATCTAAATAAGGCCGAGATTGGAAATTCGGAGCCAATACTAGTAGCACGCACGGAAAAACGATAGTCTTGTATATTCAGGCCTGGTTTAGCTAAGAAAGTTTTCCCTAAAAACTACAATAACGAATCTTGCGGCATATGCATAGAGTATTAAATGTAGACGAAAAAAAACTAATTATACAGTTAGGTGAAAAGTCGTGAGACGAAACTTTCGAACCCAAATAGTCCGTGATTGAACACTATTTACCAAATAAAGTCAAAATATACTACAGTACATTTTTCACCCTTTCCATCCAAACTAAACACCGCCTCAACTTTTTGTTAACCTAGCAGGCTGAAGTTGTCTGCATTTGTTCGGCTGCTCTTTTCTTCAGCGCTGCAGCGGCTTAATGTTGCTTTTTTATTTTGCTCTCTATGGCAGCTGCTGCAGCTGTGAACGAGGGCAGCAGCTACTTCTACACCGCTCAAGTTTTCTTTTGAGTTTTGACCTTCCATCGGAATTTTAACCCGCTCTACGTCTTTGGTCCCCGCAACAAGCAGTGTAGCGCCAAGCACGCCTTCTTGCAAATACCACACGAGCCTTAGCCCAGCACTTGGCAGATGCGAAACATTTTACATCACATTTTCCTACCTTCCCTTGCAGGATATATCCAACAGAAAGACCAGTCGACGACGCAAAAAAAAAAAAAAGGAGCGTCACGGAGACCAACCTCAGTTTGGTCTCTGCGAACGCGAACCGATGTATAGATGTCCAGAGGGACGTCATACGCTACGCGCGCCGTGATGCACTTGTGACAGGATTAGATCATAACGGTTGTTGTAATCGCCGGCGTCATCCAGCTAATCGGAACTAATATCTCGGATTCATTAACAGCTAATAGGTACCTGACTAATAGCTCATATCTAATATTAGAGCTATTTCAAAATACTCTTTATATCTTTCCTTATTGTAAGGAAAAAAGATTTTGGTGAAAAAAATGTTCTCCAACAAATTAGGTCATGTTTGGATCCGAGAGGCTAAAGATTAGCCCTCCATTTTTAGTCATCTTTTAGCCCTTGGAGATCAAACAAAAGGCCTAAATGGAGGCGCTAATCTTTAGCTCTCCATTAGCCCATTAGCCCTTGCAAGATAAACTAAAGAGGACTAAAAGTATTAACATAAGACTTTACTCTCTCTCTCCTCTCTCTTTCACCTTTTAGCTACCTTTTAGTAATGTATTCAAACAGGCCAAAGTGGCTAAACTTTAGCCTCTTCATTTCAAGGGCTAATCTTTAGCCCTGGGCTAAACTTTAGCCTAGGGGATCCAAACAAGACCTTATTTAATTGGTTGTCCAAATATAACCATCTTCTATTCTGAATTTTTTTGCTAGCCAAAGATAGAAAATGAGAATGACGCTCTAAAGCGCAAACAAGATATAGACAAAAAGGGATTTTTATGCAAATGACTTCAAATTAGACGATTTAGAGAGTGGGTATCAGAAAGACTCTTCTAGATGCTCCTAGAGCATCTCCAACGACATCTAAAAAATACTCTTAAAAATAGGTTTTTCAACCTTTACAAAATATACTGGAAGACATAAAAAAAAGCTAAAACTCGAATAGTTTCTAAAATCTTGTGTTTAAAAAATAGAAGATAATTTTACATCAGGAATCATAAACTATTTGTAAATCACACTAACTATTTTTATAATTTATTTCTTTTATACATTTGTATCAGGAACCATGTCCTACTTTTTTCTTCCCCACGTCCTTCCACCTCCAGATTGGGGCGACGATACGCGTGTGGGGTAGTTTTTTCCAAGTGCCAAAAATTGGGAGGTGGGTTTGGAAGTGGTGGAAGATGAGTTTTTTTTTTCAATCTTGTAAAAATTCTTAGATTGAAAGACTCTTTTGGGTACTCTTGAAGATACTCTTAGCTAGCTAACTATTAGCTACATTAACTAAGGCGTTTGGATGCACAACTAATGAATACTACTAAGATAACTATTAGCTGATATTATCTTGTTTGTTTCAACTAGCAAGGTATTTATTATAGAGGTCTACCTAACAATTAACTGTGTTATTATTAACTGCACCTGTTTCGATTAAAAAGGGATAACTATTAGCAGATACTAGCAAATTATCTGTAGGGATCCAAATAATAAAATATCAGTATCACATGATACGACGATCGTTTTGCAACCATAGTTTGACCAAAATGCCAACTGTTTCTTTCCCGAAAACGTATACAAGGAAGCACGGCGATTGCAGGTGTTGAACTTGTTTGGACGTAGTGCATGACAACTTATCCAGGACTACAGCTACAGCTAAGGACGAACTCCCTCTGTCCCATTAAAAATGTCGTTTTTGACTTTTAGATTTCTTGTTTGACTATTCATCTTATTCAAATTTTTTATACAAATAATAAAAATAAATAAATCATTATTAAAGTATATCTAATAATAAAATAAGTCATAAGAAAATAAATAATACTCCCTCCGGTCCACTTTATCTGGCGCAAGTTATAATGATACGGTCTTCTAGATTACACTTTGACCGTTCATTTGCTTTATATTATATTATTTATGTTTATAAACTTATAATCATTGTATAATATAATTTCTTCCAAATCTAATCATATAAAGTTTGTATTATAATAGTTAAAAATTATTAGCCTAATTATTAGTCAAAGTTTTTAAAGTTTGAATCTTAATACGTGTGTGCGTCAGATAAAATAGATCGGAAGGAGTATTTGTACAAAAATTTTGAATAAGACAAACGGTCAAACAAAAGTAAAATATGACATTTTTAATGGGACGGAAGAAGTGGTTGCAATCTCCAAGTTACTTATTCTAATTGAACGCGAATTTGTTGACTGTTCTCGAGTTCCATCTTGCTCCGTCTGAATCGGGACTGGACCTGATCTTATCCTCGACAGTTTTTAGCAAATGGTTGACCTGACCCAACTGACATTTTTACCCAAGTAACAGAACGAGATAAACAATCGAAGTCAATTAGAAACAGTGGACAAATACACGCTCCAACGTGCGCTAAAAAAAGAGGAGTTCCGCGTCACACACATACGCAGCACAACATTGCCGATAAAAAAAGGGAAATGCTAGACGTTCGGATGGATGTATGCCTCGGGACGTCCACGGCTGCTTGTGTCGCGCACCTCTTTGTTTCTACACTTCTTTCGTTTCCGGTGCCCACATCACGTGGACATGTTGCTCTGCTCGCGCCCTCCGCTTGCTTACGGGAACCGCCCGCTTCAGCTCTGTTTTCCGCACGTATGTGGGGGACCGCCTGCACCGCCACTCCGTATCGAGCATGCAGGGACTTCCTATGCGTGCGTCGGCTGCTTCCCATGCCCGCTTCACACGGGAACCGCTTGCACGGCGTCCTAACAGCTGCAGCAGGTGGCAGTGATAGGTGGGTTCCATTGCAACATATGTGACATCCGATCTACTTTTACAATATTAAGATAAAACACTTGCAGCATACATCTGAAACATTTGCAAAATACGTCTAAAACACTTGCAAAATGCCTGAAAACACTTGAAAGCCGTTGCAAGCATATGCAATATCCAGATAAAACACTTGCAACATATACGTGAAACATATGCAACATCCAAATTAACGCTTGCAACATATGTCTGAGAAACAGATGAAACATTTAGAACATACACTTGCAACATGCATATATAGCAATTGCAATATATGCAACATCCCGATCTAGTTTTGCAACATCCATGCGAAGCACTTGCAGCATACCTCTGAAACATCTAAAACAGTTGACATACACTTGCAACATGCTGCTTGTCACACAGAGGGAGCGCAGATACGCGCGCGGCCCCGCTACACCAAGCCACCATGCCGCTGCCGTCCAAGATCATCCACGAGTAGGCTGGCCATCAGCACGGGCGACGCGACAGACATCTACGCGAGGAGGGGCGGAGGCGCGTCAAGGCAGCCGACACAACACAACGCCATAACAAACAGGAGGGCCGCACGACTGCATACACCTAGGGTAGAGGAGTTCATCTACTATGCTCCGCCGGCGGAGGGATGTGCCATGGGGTGGCGTAGGAAGCGGCCGGAGAGGCAACCACATCTAGCACCAAAGCAATGCGAGGATGACGCAAGGGCCATAAGGAAGATGGGCGGGCAGGAGACGCGATGGAGAGGGAGGAAGGCGGGCGGCCGCGCTCGGGCGCGGTGGAGATGCCGGCCGTCGAGCGTCCGGACACTCGAGGCGGCGTGACGGGGCACGGTCACGACGTTGCGGCGATTTCTGCGTGACTGGTTTTGGAGAAACGAGTGGACAATAAGATAGGATAGGATGAAAAAACAAGTGAACAAGCAAATATAATAGGATAGGAGGGGAACGACCTCGCGGCCCAGCAACAGGAACATCCAGAAGGACGGACGAGACGTACTGTCCAACAAGGCAGCATTTTTTAAGGAGACCAAGTTACTCTACCGAAGTACCCAGGCGTACAAAAAAAAAGGCATGTCAAGTCAATTGGGTTAGGTAAAATGATATTCATTCAAAGGTTAAATGGACAGTTTCACAACTCACAAGCAGCAGTTTGTCCCTCATTCCAAAATCAGGTAAGCAAACCCATGTTGACCAACGCGGAGAGACTGAATTTCAAAGTAACAACCCAAATGGTAAAAGCAGCAGTGACCTCAAGCGCAGCGCGGGCAGTGAGCTGCTCTGCTCAGCTGTATACTCAACTCAGCAGCTGCGTGTGTGGTCAGTGGTCGTCTGAAAGGGAAGGGTCCTGGAAAGCAGAAACGGTCACGCAGCCTGCCTGGCACGTCGCACGTGCATTAGAGCTTGGAAATTTTTGGAGCTAGTGCACACGAAAATACCATACGTACGCCTGTAGTATATTCAACTTTTGTTAATCTCGCACGCTGAAGTTTTCTGCATTCCATTCTAAAAAAAAGTCTTCTGCATTCCCATCCTCTTCTTCGCCCAGAGCTTACACAGCCCAAATATTCTTTTGTCCTCCCATCCGAATGTTTTTGGAATTCTAACCCGCCCACCGGCAACAAGCAGTGTAGCGCCAAGCACGTGCACGTTCTTGCAAATACCACACGAGCCAGCAGCCCAGCGCTTACCAGATGCGAAACATTTTACGTCACATTTTCTCATCTTTCCTTGCAGGATATATATCCAACTGTTTCTTTCCCGAAAATGAAAAAAAGGAAGCCCATAGGACATGGACATGACATGACAGCTTAGGATTACAGCTAAGGTATCCAGTCCAGAGACAGTAGATGAGACGAATTGAATTGTTGCAACCTCCAAGTTACTTGTTCTAATCGAACGCGAGTTTGACTGTTCTCGAGTTCCATCTTGCGCTCCGTCTGAGACTTGACTGGACCTGATCTTATCCTCCACAGAACAGCTGGGAGGCCATTTTTAGGACAGCAACGTTGACCTGACCCAACTGACATTTTCGAAGCAACAGCTCAAGATACACAATCGACCTCAATTAGAAACAGTACGCGCGACACACGCGCAGCACAACATTGTCAATAAGAAATTGCTATTGGAAGGGAGACATACTTAAGTTATAGTCTACCGAGTCGTACAAAAAAAAAATTAGGCACGTCAAGTCAATTAGGTTAGGTAACATGATATTCATTCAAAGGTTAAACGCACAGTTTCACAACTCACAAGCACCAGTTTGTCCATCATTCCAAAGTCAGTTAAGCAAACCCATGTTGACCAACGCAGTGAGACTGAATTTCGAAGTACCAACCCAAATTGTAAAAGAAACATAACTGATGACTCAGGTGTGACATTTAGCTTTACTGAAGGTGACACACTGAAATAGGTATCTGCAAGGAGGATCAAATTGCTTCACCAGGAAACAACAGTGGGCATCTATTGGACCACGCCTCAAAGGAGGATTATTTCTGCGTCCTTCGATGCTCTTCTCATCTTCAGGATACGTTTGATGGATTCTTTGTCCAGTTTGTTGTTGTCCTCTATTCGCGCACTTCTAAGTACAGGTGCATCTTTAAGCAAAAGTTCCAAGAAGCCTGACTCTGCACAGGAACCAGTAAAGTTGTTCATAACAACTGTATAAAGGTTCTTGAAGAGACAATCCTGGTGATCAACTGAGTCCCAGAAATTCGAGGTGGGTGCAGAATAGCCCCTGTGCATAAGCTGCAAAGTGAAAATTATTAAGAGACGGAGATTCATGAGATGTACCAAGGTGAGGATTTTCATCGGCCGTACCTGTAGCTCCATGCGTCGCAAGTTGGGAGCAATTTGAAACAAACAGTGAGCAGCGTTTGCTTCCTTCAGGTTACCAAGGTCAAGCTCCAGGGTTATCTCCGTCAGCTGATTTAACAATCTTGGTAGTTTACCAGGCACGATTCCATGCGCTGCACACTGTAAAATAGCTAGGTGTCACCTACCATATGACTCAACGGTGAGATAATAAAAATCAGGGTACGCACTGTGGTGTGGCAGCTTCTTTGTTCATACCTCAAAAGCATGCCCGAGTAATGAAATATTTTCAATATCTAAAAGAGAACCAATGAATTGAGAAAGATTAAAGTTGGACCCAGCCCTTGGGACATAACCAGTGTTAACTCGCAGGTTAATCACTGCTGAAGAGACATGTGGCGTAACTAGATTGAGATGTTTAAACATGCCATCAACTCTTAGGACTTTGAGCTTTGTTGAGTGGATAGTGATATCAGCGAAGCTGAGCAACCTAGAGAGAATAAGTTCCTCTAAGTTTGGGCAGCTTGCTACTAATTTCCCAATATTGTTTTCCGTTGCACAGAACTCAACAAAATGGAGGGTATGCATTTGCTTAAAGCCTGTAAACAGAGGTGGCAACTGAAATATACAACCTTGCAGGCAAGCATATTCCAATTCCACACATGAGAAGAAAGAAGAAGGAATTTTGTAATTCCTCCATACCCTTGTCTTAATTTGAATTTCTTTAATTCCATTTCTTGACAGAATAAGCATCCACCTATGGATGTGTCCTCCAGGGGAAAATGTATGAACTCGTCGGGCATGCATTTCAAACTTCAGAATAGGGCCATTGTGGAGGGAGAGAAACGTATGGACAAAGGAGGCAAATCTGACACTGTCACCATCTTCACTACCATTGCCTAAAGCAAAATCATCTTCCCTGAACATCAATTCAGTCATTGAAGCCCATGTGTATCTCCATTTCCTTGGCAAGAAACATGTTCTTACAGCTTCTTTTATTGGTAAACAGCAGAGAATTTTGTCTTTGATAACATCAGGTAGATTACTGATGATATCAGCATTTGCAACAGATTTATGTCTTTTCTTTTGGGAACCGCCACGATCCATTGGGCATACTTCTATTGTGAGAACCTGCACTTGCGATGTGATAAAAACAACTCATAAATATCTAAATTGAACACATGAAGCATATTATCTATGACAATAAAAACAGATAAGACCCATATGGAATTACTACTGGATTCTTTAACCAATTTTAAGCCCAAGGTTTTACATTGTAATATCTGTGTCATCACAGTGAGCATTTTTTTTCTCGAACACGCAGGAGAGCTGCGTATCTTTTATATTAAGAAGGAAAAAAGGGGTACGAGAGAACCCCCAAAACAATAAAGACAACACCTCAACACACCCCGACACACACGGCCACAACAAACCCACACAAACTAACAAACAACTCCCAGACACACACAGAGACAACAAACCCACTCACAAACGAGGGGTGAAAGACCGAGTCAAGCAATTAGGCAACACCAAAGTATCCGTTCAGTCAACAAGGCTATGCCCTTGCCCTTCGCACCCGCTAGACCCCATAACTTTGCTTCTTCGTGGACCGAAGCTAGGATGCCCTGCAGAGTAGGTGAAGCCCTATCAAAGACACACCGATTCCGATGGTTACAAAGCGACCAGGCTCCAAGGATAATTAAAGAATTGAGACCCTGCCTATCTTGATCAGCGACAATCTCATTAGATCGGCACCACCAAACTTCAAAGGACGGCTCAACCCGTTGGGGAGCGAGGGTCTGCAGTCCAAACTTATGTAAGAGCTCAAACCAGAATTGCCTAGAGAAGACACAAGAAACGAGGAGGTGATTGATGGTTTTCTCTTCCTGATCACAAAGCAAACATTTCTGGTGATGTTGAAGACCCTGCCGAGCAAGACGATCTGCAGTCCAGCACTTATTATGCGCGACCAACCACATGAAAAAACGGCATTTGTTAGGAGCCCAAGTTCTCCAAATACGGTCCCATGGACTGAATAAAATGGCACCTTGAAAGAAACCCTCATAAGCTGATTTTGCAGGGTAGACACCTAAAATCATTGTGGGCATTGTTTGAGGTGTTGCTGTGTCCTGTGGTGCTAGGGGGTATGCCTGGACGTAGGTGCCTTTTAGGCAACACCTAGGCGATATAGCATACTAAAACCTTGTAGCATCCTGTGGCGTCAGGGTACGCCTGGACACCAAGATGACGACTTAAAAACCATGACTGCAAGGTTCAATAAAGCTTATCGGAGAGGTGGTAGAGCTTAAAGCAGTCCATGGGCAGCCCAAGATCTTTGTTACGAGCTTAGGTTGTGCCAAACCCAATGTCAGAAGCTCAGGCCTCAGTTTGAGCTAGATGTTTGATGCAAATACAGCTGGTCTAAGCCCAAACTAACATGAGGCCACAAACTTTTTTTTATATGAATCTGTGCACACTTCATTATGGGAAAAAATAGCTTACATTTCGGAAGAAAAAAACTATCTCAAGCTTAGAAACCAACATTGAAAACCTGGGCCAAGTTCAACATTACGTTTTTAGGTTATAAGGTTAGGCTTGCATGTGGCTTGAATGCTTCTATATCATGGAAGATTCCTGACACAGCAAGTTCTTTTAGGTACTAAACTAATGTGTATCCTTTTTTAAAACTCGATATATGTTTAAGTGCTGTTCGATTAGTGCATTGTAAACGCAAACATAAAGGGAAATGAATACCGCTGCAACCTGAAGGGGGAAATGAATACCGCTGCAACCTGAAGAAAGTAATCAAATACATGGATTGTTTGGTCCACGTGAGGTAAGTTGCTTGCAACATGATCTGTTTGCGGTACGATGTGTGCAGTAAGGGCATTGTACAGGACGGTATCGGGTCACGCCATGAGCTGAATACAGCACAGCCAAACCAAATGGAAATTAATGGTAGTGGGTACCATTGTGAACCGTTTACAGTGCAAAATAACCCAACCAAACAGCACCTTAGTCAAACCTTCTTAATTGAATACAATAAAGTCACTACCCAAAATATATTTAGTCAAAGATGCATTAACTATAAATGGAAGAATCATAAAAAAAAATAGAACTTATTGATATATATGAAGTTACATAGGTTTGTATCTCTTATGACAACACTTGTTAATTTAATTAGAGAAAATTTGCAGAACTGGTTTTAAAAATTTTCCAGAGCAGATTTTAATTGGAATTATGTCTAAACATGAATGCACATTATAAAGTGAGAAAGTGAAGTAAAAATTTTCATACATGGCATGAAATGTGCTATAAGCTATTATCTATAGCACCCATAATGGTCTATGCAATGGCCATAGCTACACCCATGCAATGTTTTCAGGTCGTCCGATTAATCGCGATTAATCGTCCTAGTCGCCCCTGGAGGTCGATTAGGAGCCTCGATTCGATCAGCTCGACCAGCTTTCTGGTCGTCCGATTAATCGTCGATTAATCGCGATTAATCGGACGACCAGGGCATATGGACGACCAGTGTACACTCTGCTTTTGGGCCTGGTTTTACTTGGTGGACATGTGGGCTACTGGGCTTTAGTTTTGGCCTGTTAGGGTTACAATAAGAGGGCAGGGCAGGCACATAGCACCCCGAGTCCCCCCGTCGGGCGTCAGCAGCCGCAATTCCCCTCACCCCGCGCGCGATTCAGCCGCAAAATCTCACCCGCGCGCGGCTTCCCTTCCTCCCCCGTGCACGACTGAACTCTCCCGCGCGCGCGGCTTCCCTTCCTCCCCCGCGCTTCTCCCTGTCTCCTTCCTCTCTAGTGGTACTCTGCTGTCTGCTCTGCGGGTGAGCAGCAAGGAGCTGTCGACGCCCTCTGTCAAGTCTCAGGTCAAGTAATCGCCGCCGGTCTTCGTCATTAGCTCCTCCTACGATGGTTATGGTATGTGCCTTTCCCCTCTACATCTTCTTGCTCCCCCCCAATCCCTCGCTCTCTGATAGGTTGTTTGGTGCTTGTTGTGAACTTGTGGTGTTCCTCTGGCCTCTGTGCTTCTGCAGATGTGGATTGACATTGTGCAAAGACTGCAGTAGTGTTGCTACTTGCTAATTATGGTCTTCTTTGATATTCCAGGCTTCCAGCAGCAAGTCAGCAAAGAAATGGAGTATGGGACAAGAATATGGACCTCTGGACAGTGCAGAAAAGAAAAGAAAACTACTCCCACAAGTAAGTCACCAGCTAAACACTAATGCAGTCTTGATGCTTGCTTTATTGTGTATAATATAGTGTATATATAGAGGTATATATATAGGTCGACCAGCTGATATACCTGGACGACCAGATGGACGACCAGGGTTGACCAGGTTCGATTAATCGACCTGGTCGACGACTAATCGCGATTAGTTGTCTGGTCGGTCCCAGGTCGACCAGGTTCGACCAGGCGACCTGAAAACATTGCACCCATGATCCTTTTAGGTATAGCATTGCTTTCAAAGTTTTAACAGAGCTATAGCTATTTAAGCACTAATCATGCCAATTCATCATTGAACAGCGCTGTTACAAGGCATAAAATTTGGCAGCTTATGTCTTCAGCTGACAAAAATACGTAGTCTGAATTGATTTAGTACTCCCTCTATTTCAAAATTTTGTCCAGAGTATTATTCTATACATGCCGTATCTACAAAGAAGCAGTATTCCACATGCAACCAAATGGAAGATTTGATAGACGTGTAAAAATAAGATATTAAGGCGAACTTTCAGTTGAAATGCAGCAAAAGAGCAATGAAGACCATTCTACTTCAGCCGCAATAGTTTTAGGCTCAGCCATTATGCTCTTTCAATTAGCCCATCATATGAATACTTTGATCTACTAAAAATAAGAACCACAAGAAAACAACTCTAATATAAACCAAGTTTGTCTGATTCACCCTGTTCGCTTGAGCTTCTCAGCGCTTATTCAGCAGTGTTTTTCTCTCACAACAAATCAGCATCAGCCAGAAACCATCCAGCGAACAGGGTGAATAGTTTATCCTTCTAAATAAAAAAACTCCAACGGCTAACCATTTGCACTAAGAACGAGAGAACTGCAGATGCCATGGAAATGTATTAACTACTCGTATTCACCAAGAAATCATTTATACACGATATGATATGCAAGTGTACTTGTGCTCAAATGTCAAAACTTTGGGCAGAAAACGAGGGAAAGCTAGGAGCATATTCAGCACTTCCCAATATCTTCTCATATCCCGTAAAACTGTCATATTGGGGTCACCCTGCTCCCCCAGCCCCACCCACCCACACACCTGATCGCCCCATCTATCGTACGGATATCGGGTAGAGATATTGGATCCTATTTAGCGACTCTCCTAAAGTACCGTATTAAAATAATAATAATATAGTATTACCCCTCCATATTGGGTGATAGATTACTGGGATAGTGCTGGAGATGCTCTATGGTGTTGCACGGCCTATGAGTTCCCGGACAGGGCAGAGCCTAATGAGACGCGACGAGAGGCCCAAGCGACTTGGTAAGAAAAGGACGGAAGACGACGGGGCCTTACCTCGCCTGGGGTTTGGGGTTCCGGCTCGGCTGCCCCCAATCTCGTTTTTGCCCCGGCACAAGCAAGTTGGTTTCGGCCCCTTCTTTCCCTTCCTTCTCTGTCGTGGTATCCGGCGCCGCCGTCGAGAATCCGCAGGCAGGACGGGGCAGGAGATCAGCGCCTCTAATGCGTAGCTGGACTGCGACCGAGCGGGATTAACTGGGGGCAGGCGGGGGCAATCGAAGAAAACTCCTGCCGCGATGCACAGACCAGCCGTCCCGGTGATGCGCCGGGGACCCCGAACGGGGAGCGGAGGAGAAATCACGGTGAGGGCCTGGCACCGCACCGCTCCCCGCCGGCGTTCCCTAGGTGCCGGATAGGTTGTGGTTGTCGGGTTTTCTCGTCGAATTGCGCAACGGGCGGCGGATGTTCTCGGGTTGTGGGCTTGTGGCCTGTGGGAGGGGCCGGGCCGAAGCGCGGCGCAAAGCAATCGGGCGCAAGCGCGAGAAGCCCCCGTGCGGTGGTCGCTGGCCACGCTGGGCTGGAGCCGCGTGCAAGCGAGCTCGGCCCAGAACGTATTTGAGCCTAATCAAGCCTAGTCGTCGATCCTCCATTTGCCCATTTGCGTGTGAAAAAAGTCTACGTTACCTTAAACTTTTGCGAAAGTTTTAAAGGTTATTTTGTCTTTTTTTATTTATTTTGGTTAAATTTTAAAAAATCATAGTAAATCATAGAAAAATTATAAAATAGAAAATCTAATTTTGTTAAACTTCATATGAGTAGAACTACACAGCGAACATATAATATAGTATGTTTTAGTACAAATTTTTGTCGTAGCTTTAGATCTATGCTTTTCTGTAATTAATTCATAGCTATAGTTTTTATGGTCCAATTGCAATGAAATTTTTATGATGGGTTAACTATTGTATGTTTGAACTGTAGTAAAAATTTCATATATGAGTATGAAATTTTTACTATAGTTCAAGAATACAATAGTTAGTTCACCATAAAAATTTCATCACAATTGAAGCATAGAAACTGCAACTATGAATTAATTACAAAAAAACATAGATCTAATGCTACATCAAAAATTTATACTAAAGCATACCATATATATATGTTCACTGTGTAGATCTACTCATATGGAGTCCAAAAAAAATTAGATTTTCTATTTTATGATTTACTATGATTTTTTAAAGATTCAACTCAAATAAATAAAAAAAAAAGACAAAACCACCTTTAAAATCGCTTATAACTTGTCAGGGAGGTAAAACGAACGATTTTAAAAGTTAAGAGAGGTGGTTTACTCGGTTTTAGAGTTTAGGGAGGAAAAACAGACTTTCGCAAAAATTAAGGGAGGTAATGTGAACTTTTTCCTTTGCGCGTCCAGTCACGTGTTGAAGCCATGAGCAACTCCGGTCGGCCTGGCTGCAGCTCGATGGCAGTTTGTGGGAGAGAAAGGTGGGCTCTTAGTGGCCCATATATTTTTCTTTATATATCTTTTTTTCTTAAAAAATATAATAACTTTCTTATACGTAGTCTGTGTTCAGTATTACATTTCTTGCAATAAGATCTATGATACAATATACATGATAACAAATTTCAAGAAATATTTTATATAGTAAGAACTTATGTTTATGTATTAAATGTATAGCATATTGTGTTCATCGTGCAATTACGCTTATAAGTTGACAAATTGCTTGTTCGGTGACGAGGACGGGAAACCTAGCTCCGACACGGGGGGTCGGGGATGGAGAGCAGGGGGAATTTCTTGTGTCAGGAGAAGACCATTCTGCCACCCATCAGGGATAACATTGTTGCCATCCAATTTGCATCATGTTGTCCCTGTTTGCAACAGGGTTCTAGCTATTGTTTGTCCCTGTGTTTGTGGCTTGTTGTGATTTAGGATCATTGCAACGAGTGTGAATATAGTTCCTCCTACTTTACATATAGTTATGATTATTGTTGATTTAAGGGTTATGATTATGGTTCTCTCCAGTTTGCAACATGTTGTGGTTAAAGGCCGCAACATACTAATGACTAAGCATCGGGACAAATAGAATCGAATCACCAGTGTTATTTTATATAGAATCGAATCACCAGTGTTCTTTTATTCTTTTTTTCTTTTTGCTTCAAGAATCACCTCACACGGTGTGTATCGGTGTTCTAAACCGCCGACTAGTAAATTTGTATCTACGTGTTTGGCCCGGATGGTGAGCGTGAAGGACACAAGGAATTATACTGGTTCCGGCGGAACGTCCCTACGTCCAGTGTGATGCTGCTCGTGTTACCGGCTCTGAATTTGTAGTAGGGGTTACAAACGGGCGAGAGAGAAAGGATGTCTCAATTCTCTGTGAATGAGGTGAGTTGTGTGCGCTTAGAATTGCTTCCCCCGAAGGGGCATTTAGCTTTCCATTTTATAGATCAAGGGAAGGGCCTAGGGTACACGAGAGAGAGAAAAAGAGAAAAAATGAATAGAAGAAAGAGAAAAACAGAGAGGAAGAGGGCCCTAGGGCTGCATTATCTTTCTTCTCCCATTGGTCCTGTTGTTGGTATTTATTAACTTGTCACTTGTTTTAAATAGCCACTTATTTATTATCTACATCTTTTAGCATTATTTGTACTAGATTGTCATTCCTAGTGATGGTGCCAGAGATGCTTGTTGGTACTAATTAGCATCACTATTAGAATGATACTAAGTTGTTCTTTATCATTTCATGTGGCTAGAAAGAATATATAAATATGAATGAAAAGGGATCTGCAAGCGCACAGATAATTATACCATTGTAACACTTCACTCGAGAGTATTTCATGTATCGTTATTTATATTTTACCACAGGAAAAGTGTAACGTGGACACGTATTGATAGCTTATAGTATTAATGGAGAAATAAACCACAACCAATATTCTACTCATAACAGGGGTAAGTCATAGGATAATATATGTATATGATAAGTATTGATCAAGTATAATTATAAATCACTCAGAGCACTTCTATCTATGGCATTAGCATGGTTAGTTAGAATATTAGAGGAATAATTACTAAGTCATTCTAAATTACAAGTCAAAACATACATTGATTAGTATAACTACACTTAGTAATCATTGCTAAGATTACCTTTATATCTACACATAAGGGGTATTGCATAAGGAAGATTAAGAACAAAGCTCGCTCTTCTTTCGTAACCGGACCCTACTTCTATGGCCTATATTCAAAGAGTGAACTACAAAGGACTCAATGGGAGTGTCACATCCACGATCTACCACATGACTCGGAATATAGTGTATTCACAGGCAAACAGTATATAAGCACCACGCTTACATAATGCCAACCACCCACCCATGGTACCTTAGGGCAAGCGCTATACGAACTTATGCATAAACATAATGATAATCCAACTATACTAAGTATATAGTTAAAGTAGACGATGAACATTGTAACTAAGAACATGAATAAGATGAATATTGATATTGTCATAACAATTATAGCAAACATATAAAAATAATAGAGATACAACAAGAGAGGGGTACAAGAATTATACCAAACCATGCTCTTGATAATGTTGGAAATCCAAGCAAAGCCTGCTTGCCTCCCTCTAGACCTAGCCTAACTAGCTATGCCCTAAAATATAGAGGAGCTCTAAAGATGATTAGGGTTTCTGTCATGACTTGTTGCCTCAAGGGGGCAGAGCCTGGTTATATAGCCCTTAGCTTGCAATGTGAGCCATTGGATCAAATTGACTTAAGGAAACGTCGGAGATGCATACTAGGAGACGGTGAGAAACTGACATAACAACGAGTGTAACACCTCTGGTGTTAAGCATGCATTAGGCACTGCAAATCATGAGCATGAGCATCATCTTGCATTCATAATCACATATTATATAAGTGAAACATTGGTTTGAAACATGTGAAACATAGCTCTAAAACATAGATGTTGCATTTGTTTGTTTAAATAAAATGATGTCATGATTATGCTTGTTAGGTCATTAAATATGTTTGTTTGGTAGTGCAAATAATTTAGAAATGTATAGCATGTAATTTGGAGCAAGTTTTGCATTTAAAATTTTCTCAAATTTTGCTTTTAAAAATAATTTAGAAAAATAGAGTTTTGATTTAAATAGGACTTTAAATCTCTATTTCAAAATCTAGTTGGAATTTTAAAATGCACTTTTATTTTTGGACCAACTTGTGAAAATAAATTTTTGTTGCTCAAAAATATAAAAATGTTGTTGTTCTTCATAGAATAAATACAAAAATGAATTTCTTTTCTTACCGGGCCGCGCGCTCCACTTCTCGGCCTAGCAGCGAAGCCGGCCTAGCTCCCGCGTCCCCGCTCGCCTCCCCGCCCGCGCGTGCGCCCGCACTTGTGCCCGACCGCGGCAGATGCCCGCCGCCGCATGATGCCATGCGCTGGTGACGGCGACACCTGGTCGTCCGGTGGCCCCCGCGCCCCACGCGCTCGCTTACACCACCACGCGCGCGTCCGCCCCCTCTGCTCTCTCTCCTATTTCCTCTCTTCGCCCGCAGCAGTAGCAGCAGCAAGCCGAGCGGCTTCCTCCACCACCACGCGCCGCCGCATCACCCGCCGGCGTCGTGCTCCTCCACCGCACCGCTATTGCCCGATTCGTCTTGCGCGTAGCTCCGCCTTGACCTTCACCACCCCGTGCGCACGCCCTCGCCCGCATTCTCGCCTAGGGTAAGGTCGATTAGGCGTTTTCTTCTCCGCCACTGGTGCGGTGGCCGCCGTGCTTGACCACCGTGGTTGGAGCCCTCCGCTTCTTCTGTTCCTCCTCCTTCGCAGGCTACGCGTCCGCCTTCATCTCGCGGAGCTCGCGCGCGCCTCGTTAGCCGCCACCACGACTTGCTCTGGCCAGCCGACGTGTCGCCATACACGCCGATGAGCGTGCTCTCGTGCTCCTGTGCCTCCATTTCGTAGCCGAGTGGGTGCGACTTGTGGTGTAGATCCCGATGGTGGTCACCGTTAGGCCGGAGACCTCACCGTCGGTGAGTTCTCGCCGCCGATGAGCTCCCCCCTATCAGGTGTATGACAGGTGGGGCCTCGGGTCCCATTGTCAGTCACCGATGACAAGTCTGGGTGACGCCACCGGGTGTGCGTAGCAGTTTGAGCCGGGTGGATTTTCGGATTTAAAAGAAAACCTTTTTTAGAAATTGTGACAATACTTCCAAAAATCATATCTTGAGAAATATAGCTCTAAATTTGTTGAAACAAATTTTGTTGTGTTTCTTAGCACTAGATCTACAATTTAAAAATATTTCTGGGGTGATTTTTGATACTTTTATGTAGGGCTTTATTTAATTCTTGTAATTGTTGTTTTCTTGGAAAATGCCTAATAAATAAAATATACATCAGAAAAATATGATTCTAATTTTATTGATCTATTCTTGATAGGTACTTTGTGTGAAAAATATAATTCATGCATTATCTATAGAAAAATATAGCTATCTATTTTTGGTGCATTTAATTGCTTTTTCTGGTGAAATTGCTAGAGCCAAAAATATGAATAAAACATGCATGTGAAACTTTTTGTACAGTGTTTGTAGACTATGTAGATCATGGAAAAAATACTAAATCTGTTGTTTGATACTTTTCATAGTACAAAGTATTTTCATGCTTATTTATATACCCTAGCTTGTCATTTTTGTGTAGGCTATTTTACTTATTCAAATATCATGAAAATTTTATGGTAGGCTAATTATGGTATGCCTATGCTATTGTAATTTTTCTAGATTTTTCTATGTAGTAGAAATACATGTTACTGTTGTAACCTTAGTTTAAAGTGAAATAAAATAATATTCTTTTTGCATGATTAGTGTAATAGTGTAGATTTGGTGTATCTTTGAAGCATCAAATAACTTGCTGATGTCACTTGGCATGTTAGTATAGTTGTGGTGGTGAAAGTGTTGTAGCACGTGTGTTATAGCTTTATGTTAGTTAGCAGTAGCTAATGAGGGTTAGTAATAGAAGAGAATGCAGTAGATGACTTGTATTCGTGGTATCTGTCCTTGGATGATGTTGAC
Organism: Saccharum hybrid cultivar R570; assembly: GCA_038087645.1. Taxonomy (NCBI): domain Eukaryota; kingdom Viridiplantae; phylum Streptophyta; class Magnoliopsida; order Poales; family Poaceae; genus Saccharum; species Saccharum hybrid cultivar. The sequence continues at coordinate 1,070,232 of JAQSUU010000433.1, forward strand.
TACCCAGTAGAAAAGTTTTACCTATATTCTATCCAATGAATCTAAGTGTGTTCATCTCCATTGCATGCAATCATGATTATCATATGCCATCGCATCCGATGCACCTTGCATAATCACTTATACAATTGCATCATACAGGATTGCAGGAGGAAGTGCAAGCAGTGGTACCAGAGGAGCAGGCCGGGGCCGACCCACAAGAAATCCAAGCACAGGAGGTGCCAGAGGTAGAGGAGCAAGGAGAGGACATGCCCGAGTGCGTGGACCATCAACCTAGTTCCTTTAAGCGAGGTAAGCCCCGGAGCATTCTAAGTCTCCTACTTTACAAAAGCAATCTTTTATATATGAGTCTTATATATTATTGCATTAAGTTATAGAAGTTGAGTAAAACTGTTGATGCATTTATTACTATCCTTGCCTACCTTATTATATTCTTACTCTGTTAGGTTTAGGATCGAATAACTACTTAGCCCTGCTTAGACCGGTAGCGATCGGTGATTTCCAGTCACCTGCAATTATTGGTGGTTACTGAAATACTTTAGCTATGGAATGGAGGATATCCTGGAAATAACCATGTGTTGATGAATAATTGGAGACCGGATGAAAAAGTTGGAGGCAACTAGACATGGTTCTAGGGTGCTATTAGTTTTCCAACTGTGTCGGTTAAGGACCGATCGTTGCTCGTCTCTTTTGTCATGTTGAATGCATGCCTCATATTTAGCTGACCGAATAAAGTACATTTTGACCGTGAAGGTAGTGGCATTATTCGGGCCAGAATCTACACGGGTGCGTGTATTGGTGCTGAAGGAGGTATGACAGGGGCACGAAGAGTGAACCCAAGGGCAGGCGAGCCCAAGTTTCTATTATTTTAGAACATTATTATTACTAAATAAGAAAACTCTTAAAGAATAAGGTAAAACTGAGAGAAGAAAATACTTAGTTGGATACATGGGGGTGCTTTCCCCTAAGCTGGATGTTGACGCAGTCGTTCAATCTTATGAAGTAGCAGACTGGCAGCGGGGATGTTCTTCCTCCTCTAGTGGAGCATTAATTGATGTTGATGATTGTTGAGACAGTGCTCCACCAGTGGATAGAACATCCACTTGCTTGTTGGTTCTTCTTGGTCCTTCAAATCCTATGAAACTCAAATAACAACAAAACTTGTGGAATAGATTAAACATTAGTGGTTGGCCACTCAAGCCTTAATTGTCCAGAGTTTTTAAGATTGTTCTTGATTCTTTTAAGCAGAGTTTCAACAAGATTTCCCTCAAATACTTTTTATATTTTTATAATATAGAGAAAGTATAACAAGATGAATGCATATTTATTTTTATTTTATGCCACCACAGTGAATATTCATATGGGTTCATGCCACAAAATTATTCACATGTGGCTTATAATTTATGATACAACAAAGCAAATACATATTTATTTTATTTTCTAATGCAATGCTAATGCAGAAAAGAAAACATGCTAAAAGGAGAATGATTATGCAACTGCTGGAAAGTAACTATGTGAAAAGGGAAACTGATGCAATGCTGAAAAAGGATAAACATGGATAACTACCGATTTTACCTTTCGGCAGGGGTTCAGTGTTTTTAGGTCCCCTGAGCAGGACCTCTTATAATGTTCATTTTATAGGTGCACCATCTGGTCCCATAGTAGAGACCTTGATAGCTTGCACCTCTTGAGATGGTGTCACCCATGTTCCTTGCTCTTCCAGCAGTTTGAAGTGAAGTACTAGTTGTGAAAACTGGCAGCATCTTGCTTATTGTACGTTCAGAACTTCACTTAGAGGATTAGGGAAATCAACTAATTATTCCCCTTCATTGAAGTGTGTCCTGCATACAAATACAAGGTAGAGATCAAGTGCATGGGTCCTATTGGTGAAAAAACACCAACAGAACTATAACCTTATTTATTCTTCTTTAACCTTAGGCACATTGAACATGATGAGATTGGTGTGTGTTGTTCATTTTATGGGTGGCAAGATCAGAAGGATGAGCATAAATGTAGCAATTAAACACTTTTATCAAAAAGAGTGGAATTGCTTAAACAATAGAAGAATTGTCAACTTTGTATCAAACATTTTCATGATTAAGACAATTATCTCCCAAAGATGCAACATTCAACTCATTTAATTATGACTATGAAATCAAGGGAGTGATGTTATGAACAAGCTTAAGAAACAAGACATGTTGAGTTAGTCAAATTGAATCAAGCAAGTTGTAATTCAAACATGTTTCTCCTTTCTTTATGTGCATACCAGAGTCAAGGAAAACTTTTTAAATATTTACCACTTACCTTAAGATGTTACCTTTATCTCTGGAGCACACTGTGATGAAGAGTAGATGCTTCTAGTGGTCCTTTCCTTCTTCTTGGGGTTTGTCTTGCTCGATTCACCTCTCTCCTTGACTTGTTCATGGTCCTCTAGATTTACACTCCTTTCTCCTTCCTCTTCTCTTGTTTTCATTATGTCTAGACCTTTAGCTCCACTTATTGTTTCTTCTTTGCAGAGGATTAGTGGACAACACATACCCGAAGGAATATATAAACAATGAAAAGGGTAGTGTTGTTCATAGAGCTAAAGGTCATTTTCTATGCTACAGAAAAGTTAGTTTGAACATTTTAATTAGCATAGAACATTTACTCACCATTACTTCTTCTCTCAAGGATTGATTTTACTTTGTCTTAAGTTTGATTTGCATATATGCTATCTATAAAAACATTCAAACTTATAGAGAGAAAGTAATTATGAGTGGAGGGATTGCAAACCGGCGTGCTAGAGCGATGGAGGCTTGAGAAGAGGAAGAGCATTGCTGGATCATCATTAGAGGAGTCAGCAGCCTTCCTCCCCCAAGCTTGAGCTTTGTTGTCGCTCGTCACTTGAAGCCAAGTGTGAGTGTTGAATCATCCTTCAAAGTGTGTTGTAACTCCATGTCCTTAGACACTATTCATCCTCTGTTCTTAAATCTGTCGGAGAGGGCTCTTGATTCTAGGTCCGTTGAGCAAAGATCTCTCTTCTGCATTCTGCTTTTCTTTGGATGTCCAATCCAGGAGATGAGGATATAGACAGTTGCATGATCTTCTTTCATCAACCATTCTTGATTTTTGTCAAGTCTTGGTTGATGAATTGATGTTCATTGGAGATGTAGACTCGAGTTCTTCCTTGATGGTCTTTGTCTTCTAGCGGCATGGCGAAGAGTTATTAAGTTAATGATACACCATCTGTCTTGATGATCAAGGAAGGATTTTCCTTAATATTTGTATGCAGGCTTCATCTTCAATGGCTTAGGAACATCATCTTGCAACCATAGTCATGGTCTTTCAAGGCTTGGTCGGTAGTCAACCCTTGATTGGTGATTGGTTGACACAAGGATGCATGCTATCATGTCATCCTTGTCCTCGCCGCCGACGTGCAAGATGGTGTCTTCAAGAATAATGAGAGCAGGTCTTTGGTTGGCTAAAATGAGGTGAGTTGTGCCCTGCTCCTCATCGGCATCCTAGCTCGAGTTTTGGGCTCAATGCTATGATGTCTTCAAGGTTGCTCATAGCTTATCGTCTTGTTCATCCACTTCTTTTGAGTGAGTTCAAGATGTTGATTCTTCTCGTGGCACTCTTCTCTCCTTCTTTGTTCTATCACTGAAGTGGTGGTTTGGCAGGTTCATGACAAACCATGAATAGGCACATCATAGATTAATTCTTCCTTGGACGATGAATGAGCTGTGTCTTTTGTGCCAAGTTGTTGGAGTTCATCATATGCCTTGCTTCATCTCTGAAGTGAGTTCATCTCTTGACTTACCCGAATTGGATTTGTGAGTATTCTGCATGGGTTAGTCTGACAAAATAACCATTGTCTATACTAGCAATTTTTAGTTCAATAACCAAACTAGACTCCATGTCTTAATTGGGTTAAGGAAGGGTATTTAACCTAAGCACCATGCTTATTTTAAAAAGCCTTTGGAAGCATGTCAACAGTACTTCCAAACCAAAGCATACTATGGTAGATAAAGGTAGCATTAAAGCACTATAGAGATTCACTCAATTAGAGATGAAAGAGTGCGATCACGGTGAGGATTTTTTTTATAAAGATGCAGGCAACATGGATGTATGCAAGAAACTAAACATGCAATAGATTTGATATGAGAAAACATAAACTAAATGGAGTGGATGCATGGATTATAGAAAGTAAACATGCAGTGAGATGCAACAATTAAAAAGATAACTACCCATTAATTTTAAAGTCCATGAGCAAGACTATCTCACCTTTATTGATCATACTTACCATGACTCACAAGATGGTTGTGAGTGGTGCAGCTTCTAATTTCGTCACTTGAGATGTGAGTTGAGTTGTTGTAACGATGACCTTTTCTCCAATCTACACATGGTTAAAATAATATATGTGTATACACAAACCTATGAGATGGCATAATTCTAGTGTTATTGAATGTTGAATGTTGAGGCACCCTGGGCTCTTCAATGTCTTGTAGAAGCTTGTCGGAAGGTCGAAACGACATCTTTTGTCCTGTCTATTCCACACTCAACAGAACAAGGGTAATCCTACTAAAGCTAGTGATACACTAACTTAGTAGACATCAAGATCATTACCCAAAATCTTTACTCCAATTGCTTCCCCGGCAACGGCACCAAAAATGCTTGTTGGTATAAATTAAGTGCAACTAAAATATGAAGGATTATGTAAGCGCACAGAATATACCATTGTAGCATTTTACCGGGAGTATTCCAGGTATCGTTATTTATATTTTACCACAGGAAAGCAAGGGTTAAAGAATCTGATAATTTACCATCATGTATCTACTAACTTAGTAAACCAACAAGACTATAGCAGGGGTAAATGATACATGAATGATAGGATTTATGCAATATGACACACATGGGATAGGTCACTAAAGATACACAACTAGTTAACTTGAGAGGTCAACGGGTGAGGTAGATTCCTATGATAATCTTATCACATGGTAAAGGTATACCCAACTATGCTAAGACTTACCATACTCTTGTGCACTTCGGGACGCCACTAGACAGGAGAAAGTACCACAAAGGATACCTCTACTGACGTGACTATGGTCCTACAATTTAAGAACCTGCTCGATTCGATATGGACGGGGCTGTCACCTCCCGTAACTACCATACAACCATGGAACAAGGTGTACTCATAAGCAGAGCATCGTGTAAACACCACGCTTACACGAGGCTCGGCTACTTAGCCCAACCGGTAAAGCCTAGACTAAGCGCTCTATAAACTAGCACACAAAAGCAATGATAAACTCAACTAGAAAGATATATTCAAAGTAAGCATATGCATGTAAATAAGAGAATAAGTATAAGTCTTATAGAATATTGAAGTGAAGATATAAGGCTTTACCAAGCCTCCATGACTAGATCTGGAACCTTGAGCAAGATCCCGACTCGACCCTCTCTCCCAAGATACTAATCTACTACATTGGAGAAGCTAGACCTAATCCACTAGAGAGGTCATCCTTTCATGGGACACCTCTCACCTAATCCTGACTAGGAAATAATGAATTAGGGTTTAAGGGATGCCTCCTCCAGGGGCCAGGGGCCTTGCTTATATAGCCCTCTAGGAAACACTACAGCCCTCGGATCAAACCGACCTTGATCTACGATTATTATTGATCCTCAAAGGCGGTGGAGGCATGATCCAGGAGGTGGAGCCTGATTGGCCACCTGGGTGGGGCGCTCGCCTGGCCTTCAGGCCCGTTTCGCCTCCGGTTTGTTTCTAGAGTCTTCTCGTATCTTCTATATTACAGAAAAGTTATGCGTGACCCTGTTGTCTCTATGTAAACCTAGCATGTGGGCCTTCCTTGGTTCTTTTTAGCTGACGCCCTGCAGAAACAGACATTCACTAAAACTCGTGGAATTATGTCAGTAAACCCCCTATATCTAAGTGGTAATTATTGTTTAGTCCTTTTTCATGCTATGTTAACGGTTAAAAAATGATACTTATCTACCATCAACAATAGTGTCATTGGTGATCTGTAGCTCACTTGATCGGTGAGTGTGGTTTATGTGAGAAATAAATCACTAGCTGGTTAGGAATCGATTTGAATCGTCATCACTCCTAGATAGTGAGCACTTGACTCGAGTTACGACATCGTAGTAATGATGATGGAACACTGATGGTTATATGGATGATGTTAGAGATGCTAAATCTAAGTTGGTAACTAGATGTTATTGGTTAATCAAGTGATTGTTATAGTATAAGTGCTTACCTAGATTGATAGGCTATAATAAAGATGATGCAAAATACTAAATGGTTTATTATGTTAACTTATTGCTCTTTCACAAATGAGTCAGCTAGTCCACTAAAAGAAAGCCTTGCATACTCCTTGGTGTTATTTTATTTTAGTTTAAGATGGGTAAGTCTAGCTGAGTACTTTTTTGTACTCAAGGCGTTGTTCCCATTGTTGTTGTAGATGGTCAGATGTACTATGGTTATTGCATCAACTGCCTGTACCCTGCGATGGTCGACAACTAGGACCAAGGGCATGGTCGCTCTGTATGTCTTACCTGATGCTTTTGTTGGAAATGACTATCTCCTGGCACCGTATCTGAACTAAAAGTGTGTGTGTGGTTTTAAAACTATTTGCTTCCGCTACTTTCTTATGAACTTGGTTTGTAATAACTTTACGTTTAAACTCCGATGTATCTCAGTGTTGTTGCGAACTTTTTGTAATATGTGACTGTGGCTACTAAACTTGTATGATCTTGATTTGTATGTTGGTTGATTTGAAATCCTTCGTGATTTCACGGACTACCGGGTTATACGGGCTTGAGTTTGCTAAATTATCTGCTTCGGTGGGTGATTTTCTTACTTAATTTCGTATAATTGATCGGTTCTGTTATAGTGAGGATGATAGGTGGGTCCCACAGGGGTCGGGTGGCCTACAGGTGGGGCTGGCCGGCTCCACATGGCAGCCACTTGGGTCTGTCTTGGTGTGGAGTCCTCTCGATCCTTCTAGCACCTTTGCGTGACGAAATTGCATAATTAACTCTGATATGTAGGTCCGCCATGATGGTTTTCTAATTAAACCCTTTGGAAATCACAGATTCACCAAAACTCATAGAATTCGTTAGTTTAAACCCTAAAACTTTGTTGGCAAACTCATTTGTGCCCTTATACATGTTTTATTGATGATTTGATATGGTTGTTAACTACCGTCAACACTTGCAGATGATGACGGATGTGGCTCCACGTCGTGACCCTGTTCGCCACTAGTGCTACAGGCGGGTGTTGTCAGCCGGTCATGGCATTCCATCCCATCCTGGTGCACAGCATGGTCAACAAGCTCTCGAGGAGCTGTACGAGGATTAGGCAACATAGTGCTGCTCCGCCCAGCGCTGTTGGCAACGTGCGCACCTAGGTATGGCCTGTCATGGCCATAGGTCATGTCGAGGCATGTCCGTTCCCTTCCTGGCATCAGGAGCATGATCCTAGGCCCACGTTATCACAGCCATAGTGGTTAGTGACAGTAGGGGCCCCCTCTAGGGCCTACGCTCTTGTCCGAGGCTGGGTGCACTTCCAGGGATTAGGAGAGGCGGAGTCCTTCCTTGGGGGGTCAGGCGAGACAGAGCCCACGCCCCTAGGTCGGGCGAGACGGAGCCTGTGCCCCAGGGGTCGGGCGAGACAGAGCTCGTGCCCCTAGGGTTGGGTGAGGCGAAACCAACATCCCAGGGGTCAGGCGAGATGGAGTCAGTGCCCTTGGGGTCAGGCGAATCAAAACCCACGCCCCAGGGATCAGGCGAGATAGGGCCCATGCCCTTAGAGTCAGGCGAATCGGAACCTTCCTTGGAGGGGTCAGGTGAGGTCACGATTATACCCTTTGATCATTTGGGTGAGTTAATGTTGAGAATCATTAGTTCCCCTTCTCTGGGTATCTAATATTCATACTCGATAGTAGCCCCTGAGCCTGTGGAGGAATTGGATACTCCTTCATAGGCTTTTTCGTATGGGGAGGCTCCAGAGTGCTAGCTTGCCTGTTTTGGCTTGTAGGGCTCCTTTAGTTATGTTGTAATGATCGATCCGCCATTCATATGCGACCGTGCATTAGGTCTCTTTGCGAGTCCGAGCCCCAAGCCCCCGTGCATAGCAGGGGTCCTATGACAGAAGTGCCTAATTTATACAGGATTAAGTATGATTGTCTCGTTAAACACGTTGACACGTGCATACCATCACTTATATAAACCCGATAATCTATCGAGTACCACGAAGGCCTCGATAAATTAACTTCACAACCAAGATCGTACTTGATTAAGCAAATACATATCACATACATAGAGTTTGTAGTGGAAATAATATTACAGTATTGAGTTCAAAACTTGATTAGTGAAAACAAGAAAGCTTTGAAATGCTTACAATAACATAAGTTTAAAATCATATTGTTAGCTCAGATGACATCCTCCAATAAGAGCATAGATGAGAAGCATATACGGAGTAGCCGAGCCCACCGGCACTTAGTCATCACCTTTAGCAGGCCAAGAACTTCACCTGCAACAAGGTGGGATAAAACCCTGAGTACTCAATTGTACTCCGCAAGACCTACCTGACAGGAGAGAAAACAAAAATGACTCCAAGGATATGCAAGGTTTATTTCGTGGAGTTAGTTGGGTAGCACAACTTTTGCAAAAGAGCTTACTAGCGTAAGTCCTTACTTTCAATATTTTTATCCAGGGTTTATCATTAACTTAAGTAGGGCTATTTAGAGCTAAGTTTGCGTCTATTCTATAGCAAACACTTGATTAACATGAATAAGCATCACAGCAGTAACCATATCTAGTGTACCGTGATCAACATAACCATCATGTTTCATCAGTTACTATGATGCGGGTGCGAGGTTTGAGTTTCTCACTATCCGGGAGAGATGACGATTCGAATCGATTGCAACTAACTGGGCAAAACCCTTATCACATGCCCATATGAGTTTGTACATCACTCGCGTGGGTTACCATTCACCCTATTCGAAGATGAGTTTGGACAGAGCCGCAAGGCCCGGGGGACGGCTGATGCCAGGTCGCTCAGGTCAAGCCTGCCCATGGTCAACCCCGCCCCTCCGCTTCATTTCTCGCCTCCCCGCAATGCGTACCACAGTCCAAATCTCACCTCGAACGGGGTACTTGGCTTCACGGTCAGAACGAGTTATCCATCCATTATGTGCAAGGTACATTTAATCTCAACCAAGGGCTAGACAACGAAGCGGTCCTTAAATGACACAGACAGGATCAAAGAATACATGTCTACCTGGCACCAACAATAATCACAGTAACACCGAATCCTGTCCGGTCTTCCATTATTCATTATCACATGGTTCTTTTCCACGATAGCAAATATAGCCAACCGTGATAGAGTAGACACCTAAATCTCGCGGATGACAGGAATTACCCGACTTCTACCGGTCTAAGGATAACTAAGCATAGAGCGACTTAGACATACTAGTAAGGTTGCAGGTATATCTTATGGACAAGGTAAGTCATGCAGCAACGAGTTTCAAATCAACTCTTATAACTTAATGCACAAAACAAAAACATATATATATACTCAAGTGCATTTTAAAAGAAAGAGTGGAAGACTTAGAATGCTCCGAGGCTTGCCTGGGTTTGAAGCACAATGTCAGTTAGTTAGCTTCATCTTCATGACATGATCATCCATCATCTCTATCTTTTGGACTTGGTCACTGTTACACCATCTTTTGGTTGGTTCCAACACCACATTCTTCACCTTCATGTCATGCATCTATCATACCTAGATGATATATGTAAAGATGCAATGCATACATATGAGGAGGAACAAATAAAAAAACATCACGCAATTGCAAACAAGACAAGTATAAGATCATAACAGAATGGACCTAGGCACATGGATGAATAAAGTGTCAACTAAACATCATACAACCTACTAAGCTACGATAGCAAAGCAACACCAAGGCACTCTCATACAAGCTAGCTATAGCAACCATGATCAAGGTCCTAGCATTTCAGAAACAAACATGATTTCTAATGACATACATGCAAGGCTATCTATTAGTTTAATTTGTTAATCATCAGCACATGCTTACCAATTATTACAAAAGGCATATAAATCATGGATTAGGAAGACTTGACATGGAAGCTCATACCTAACTTAATCTTTTTACCCAAGAGATTGCATACAAGAGGCAACCACAACAACATACATGGATTCATTAATGAAGTGCTTAATTAAAACATTTGGAATTTTTAACTAAAGGTTGATCATGAGCATAACAAACAAACAATCAAGTGCCAAGAAACACCAAAGGTAAACGGGTCCCAAGGTACACAATTAACTCCAAAATACACCCAAGTCATTCATGATTTATGTTAATCCTTTTGATAATTATAAACTAATAATGAAAGCATATAATTAAGGATATAATTAAACATCATCAAATTAGTTCCAAACTTTTTGTGTAGGTTGGTTACATCATAAAACAGTTTACACAACTAAAGGATATTTATTGTAGCCTACAAAAATCATGGAACAAACATTTATTAATTAAAAGAGCTAATTTTAAACATCCAAAATCTATTGATTTTCATAAATTCATATTTTTCCTAGGTAGATCATAGCATGAAGAGGCTACATATAAATATTCATGATTTTACCACACTCCAAAAATTAGTTATGAAATTCACAAGTTCCAGTCAAAAATAGAAAAAGAAAAAAGAAAAGCCCTGTAGCACACTGTTCGTCTAAGTCACGGTCTGTGCAGTTAGCCCCCTGGAAAAGCTTCTATTTCCATGCGAAGTCCCTAGTCACGAGTTGGAGCAGAGGAGGTCGTCGGGGACGGCGATTTTGGACCAGCTGAGGCTCGTCGGCGGCGAGAGAGAGGTACTGGAGCATCTCGATGCCTTAACACATCCGTGCAGGAATAATCGTGACCAGAGAGGGTCCATGGCTCCATTGCCACGTATGCCGGTGGCCGGCAGTGGCGAACACTGTGGCGAGTTGTGCTCCGACAAAATCTGAGCATAATCCGGGAAACAAACGAGCCGATGAACTACATGGGACCAAGGCGGACACAACACAAAAGAAAAGAGAGAGGGAGGCGCAGCACAAAGGGCTGGCCACGGTGAAGCGGTCACGACGGTGTTCCTGGTCGGTCGCGAGGAAGATGGCAGCGCGCGGCCAATTGCGGCGGCCAGAGGCGAGGCAAGCGGTTCAAGAAGCTACGCAAGAACAAGGCGAAGCTTGTTGCGAGATGGAGTGGTCGGAGGTGCGTCGACGGCGACAAAATTTCACCGGCGAGCGTGAGCTGTGCGATGGCGGGACAGAGGAGGGAAAAGGGAGAGTGAGCACCGGCGTTGAGTTTTTAAAGGCAAGGAGGCAAACTCCAACTTCGTCGGCTCCTTCTCGAGGTCGGCCACGCAAGCTGCACGCGTGCCCCCACGCGGGAAACGCCGAGAAGGTGCGGCGAAGCAGGCAGGCAGCTCTCCCTGGTGTTACTGTAGCAGCCTGAAAGTCCATCTTCAGCTTTCAATATTTCTTGATTCCATGTAGAAACTTGAAAATCTCCAAAAAGCAAAGTTGTTCATCTTGATCTGCTCTCCAACTTTGCTTCAAGCACTATCCTCTAATTCTAACTGGATAGAGAGATCAAGGATCAAGAATAGGGGAAGATTGAAACTGCAACTGAAACTCAGGACAGTCAGTTAAGGTTTTGACAACAGTTAGATTAGCTAACTTTGGTGAATTAATTAAGGACTAAACATTGATCAAACATTTCAACTAATAACACATTAAAAAGGATTAAGCATAACACCAAGCAATGGAACAAAGTTTGGTAAACTTTTATTTGTAAAAATGGATTTGATAATATCCCCAAAATTGAACTCCATAATTGAATTTCAAGACTTAGGCAAAAATGGCTAAGTGTGAGATTCAGCATCAAATCAAATCTTTGGAGCTTAAATTTAGCATGTTTGACTTAGAAACATCATTACTTTTTGATTCTACATTTTGAAGCACAGTTTGAACTACAAACTTTATTTTAGCAAAATTTTATTTGTTTAAGTAAATTCACATATATAAATTCACCAAGTTCCTTAATTAGCATTATTGATAATATTTCTTGCAATAATTAGATCATAACAAATGCAATATTTGAAACACCACATTTGCAACATAGCAAAGCTTTAAATGAAACATCGCTTATGCAACATATGAAACATCACTCATGCAATATATGAAACATATCATATGTAACATAGGCATGGTATAATTGAAAGATAGAATGTATTTATGACTTAATGCTTGATGATTATGCTGAAGATGCTCATGTTAGAAGGGTAAAACTCCACACCTTGCCATCACTTGTCAGGTGTTAAACTAAAGCTCACAATCATCCTCTGACTTGTTTAGATTAGACTTAATCGATTGCTTAACTTGAAATTGACACCTGGGGTGTCACAGGTTCGGTCGAGGGGTTGGCTCATCTTGTGACCGTTCCCCCTCAAGCTTTTTCTCCAAAAAATAGAGGGGTTGAGTCATGCTATGTTTTCCTTTTTGGACAAATCATGGTGCTCAGTGAGCTGCTAACGGGCTAGTTCAAGTGGGGCCCCGGTTTTCGTTCATGGGGATGATCTGGCATGGGTTAGCTGGTGACCGACTCCAGATTCCTGACAGCCAGTCCATATAGTTTTTGGGTTTGTTCGACCGGTCCTGAGGATGCGTCGCCTTTCTTCGAGGAAAAACCAAGGACCATGCACTGCCAAGACTCGAATGTGGGTCAAGATGCCCACAGCGATCATGCGCCAGGGTACTGGCCATTAGTGGGCCCATCCGTAACCACCTCTCACTCTAAGGTGCCATGGGGCAGTTGTGAACCCATCGATGGGCCAACTTTCGAACCCCTAGGCATTAATAGGCCGTAGGAGCATTTTCAGCTCCGTATCCCTACTTACCTATGGCAGTTCGTGGCCTATTAGGGCGGGGCAAACCGCCCCTTTAGCGCGTCCTTTGAGGGAGCAACCGAGGGTTACGTGCGCATGACTCCCAAAGAGGCACGATGACAAGACATGGCAGGCGCGTGGGTCGAGGCGGACGGTTTGCCTCTCGCTCCACCTTCTCCTATAAATAGAGACCTTACCTTTCGTCTTCGGTACAGCTAGCCACAATCTCATCGCATCCGCTCCCCCACCGCTAGTGCTAGGGTTTCTTGCCATTTTCATGCCACTAGCGGCGAAGCTCTCGCTCCTTGTAACAACCCAGAATTTCCAGGAAACAAAAATCACAACCACAAATTTTTTTTTTAAAAAAATAACCAATGTTTGGTGAGTGACATATAGGAAACCAACCCTAGCTGCACAAGTAGCACCTAGTCTAGTTAATTACATGTTGCATTTAATTATATATTCATGAGTTGGTTTTTATGTTCTTTGTATTGTTAAATAAAATCAACCACCTTTATTTAAATGAGATCCAAATTAAATAAATGTACTAATACAATCTTGTGATCTAGTATAAACCCTAAAATACATCCTGTGGGCCCCATTGTGGTAACCAAATGGAGGCAATATATATATTTGTATAAAATATCAAAGCCTTGGCTTATATGGAATAAAGAAAATACAAAATGGAAACTCAAACAAGTAAAAGAAAATGGAAAAGGGCCTCTTTAGCACATCCGACCGCAGCGGCCCGGCCCAAACCGCGGCTGCGCGCTCCACTTCACGCCTACGCACGTGCGCCCGTCGCATGGGCCGGCCCAACCTGCCGCGGGCGCCCGGCCTGCGTCACCAGCCCGCTAAGCCAGGGACGCTCGCCCTCTTCTCTTCCGCGGTCACTGACGAGAGGGCCCCACGGTGTCATCCCCTACCTCCAGTTTTTCCCCGCCTCACCGGTCGGAAAACAGAGCAACGGCGAGGGAACAAGAACACGCAAACGATGAGGGAAGATTCCCCCTGTCCCATGCCGGTCGCCTTGCGCGCCAATCCATCGAGTCGGTTTCACACTCCAGCCACACACATACCTCGCCCCACCATGATACCACACGCGCGCACGGCACCGCCATGGACCACAAAGGAGCCTGCTATTTTCTGACACGCCAAAACCGCCAAGATTCGATTTAGCCTCGCCAATCGATCCCCAACCACACCACGGCATCGTAAACCTTGACCTAGAGCACATCACAACCCTCCTTTCTCCCCTTCCACTCAATCCACCATTCACCAACGCCATGACCGGAGCTTGGCTATAAAAGCCGAGCATCAACGCCCTAGCGCCCCCCTCTCCAGCTCTTTTACCGCCGCCTCAGGTGGCCTCATCTCCAACCACACCACGCAGCAAGGAAGAGGGAGGAGGGGAGAAGGGAAGGGGAAGGCCGTGAGGAGGAGCCAAACTACCGCCGCCGCTCGGGACACCAGAGAAGAAGGAGACGCCGCTACCGTCCACCTCGCCGGGGAGCGTCACTGCACGGCTACACGACTTCACTGCCGTGAATCACCACTGTACCGCCATCCTTCTACCACGAGCCCAAGGTGAGCCGCACCAATCGCGACTTCCTCTGCTCGCCATCCTAGGCACGTCGGCACTGCAGTGACCAAATTCATGCCGAAAACGGTCAAGGCCGGAGCCCGATCTTCATTTGCACTTACATACACTCATGCGGACATGATTGCACTCCACACGACGTTACCGAGCCGTACCGACTCGGGAACGCCACTACCGTGGTGACGCTCAGAGCGTGCCCGCCATGGCTGGAGCACGGCCATGGCGAGACCATTCCTTGTTGGCTCGGGACGATAGAGGCAAGGGAAAGAGGACCAATAGGATCGCCTAGGCGAAGGACACACCATGCGCACCGTTAGGGAGGGAGAGACCCCCGGCAGCATGATCGGCGGTGTTTTTCGTGGCCAGAGGCGTCGAGCCGCCACCACCGTGGAAGGTTCGGTTAGAGTGCAATTTCATCGTTTTGACCCCGTCTTCACGCTCCACATGCGGTCGCGAATCAATAGAAGACCCCACCACCCGAGCCAAGACGCTGGGGAGGTCTTGCCGCCGTTCACCACGCCGGCCGAGCCGCCACCACCGTGGACACCCCCTCTAAGCGCTGTAATCCGCACCGAAGACCCCTCCATCAAGTTCCATGGGATCACGCGATGCTGTAGAGCCTACTGGCTCCGCCTGTGGGACTCCAAATTGTGAGACCGGTCGCTCACCGCTGGCGAAGGGCACGTACGGAGAAGAAACGAAGCAAGAGAGGGAAAGAGTGGCTAGGTGCACTCAGTGCATCGTGAGCCAAGAGGAGAGAAGAGAGTATGGACCGAGTCCACTGTGGACCGCGTTCAAGACCTGTGGACCACCCGCACGAGTCCACCGTGAGCCGAGTTCACCAGCCCGAGCCCGTTTGAGAATCCAAGTGGACGACGTGGCCGCACCAGCATCTGACACGTGGTGGCCCAACCCGGCCCGTATCTAGCCCTGACCCAGCCCACCGAGGCCTGGTCTCGACCCGGTCGAAGTTGACCGTTGACCGTTGACCAGTCAACGGGACCCACCGGTCAGTGACTCATTCTGTTTCGGCCAATCAACGCGTGACATGTGTCGTTGCCTGGTTTTTCCTTTTCTTTTTCTTTTTCATAAAATCATTTAATCTTTGGAAATTCATAACTAATTCATTTTAACTCAGAAAAATACCAAACCAGTTTCTAAATTTTTCTTAAAATGAGCTCTACATCTTAGGCTTATGTTTGAGTGCATTTGGATCTTTTGAATTTCTGTTGCTTCTTTGTGCACCTCTATAGGAGTCGTTAATGCGGCTCTACGTTACGTTTAACAGAGCTTGAGGACCTGTCGACTGAGGAGTACGACCCCGACTATAGCGAGGACTTGGGTGACGACCTGCCAGGTGCCACGCCCCACCCATCTCCGTAGAACCTATTACGCATGCAAATATAGAATTGCTAGCGCTTTATTTTTGTACATTATTATTGATGATAGGCTGCATGGTAGATGCTTTACTTTGAGCCTTTTACCTTGTCGTAACCTTACTCCTGTTCACCCTGCTGTTAGGTTAGATGCTCGCATGTTACATATTACTGCTTTTGCTCTTACTCGCATTATATCTGTGATGTGATGCCGGTGAGAGAGAGACGTATATGTATAAGGCACATAGTGCCAAGAACTTGATAAACCTGACTAAAGAACTGGGGAGTTCTTGGCATGCGTCTTGGGTGAGTGGTGAGGGTTGAGTCGATCGGACAGGATCCTACGATGAGTCTTTGGGGCAAGTCTTGCTGGAGGGGTGCGACCTGGGCATCCCTCACGAGAGATACCTGTGGCGGGTATATTTGAGAGGTGAACTAGGGTGTTGGTTATCCCTGGTGGAGGTGCTGTCGTGGCACGGGGAAGACGGTGTCTCCCCCTTGAGAAGACATCCTGTCTGGTCACCCTAAGGACTGGTATGTCTTGAGAACCAAAACCATGGGACCTTTGTGCACACCACTCGCTCCCGATGGGTGGGAGACGATTACCCGACTGACTAGGGCGGTACCACTACTACTAGGTTGGAAGGTGATAGTGTAGGGAGGTACGGGCATGGGGACCCACACCCTCCTAAGACAGCGTAGTGACCTTGGGGGCCCGGTACTACGTCTCACAGTCTCAGCGTTTCGGTGGATGCCGGGGTGGCCCAGGGCTGAGTGGTAGGGTGGTACTGTACCGATTGGAAGGCAGTTGGAATCAGCCTAGACGAGCCGAATCGTTGAGGATGGCGATCTTGTGGATTACCAGGTGTACACGCTCTGCAGAGTTGATCGATCTATACGTATAGCCGCGTCCGCGGATATGGACATTCCCATGACCTATGCTTCACTTGATTAGATGAGAGGAGTCCTTTCTACCTTTCCCCCGGGTTCTGTGTCGGATTCCGGCTTTGGTCGTTGAGACGAGATCTGAGCGGGAGTCAATCTCGTCGCCTAGAGAGAGAGTGAGATGAGATGTGTTGTGTGTGTTGGGAAAATGTGTGACTAAGATGAGATAAAAACTGAGGAATATTTTATTAAAATATTAACTACTTGCATAGGAAACCCACAGCCTAAGTAGGTCTCTTCCTACTTCCCTCAATGCATTCCACTTTCCACAAAACATTGCAAGCATAGGGTGGGCGATGCGTGGCCAGTACCAAGTGTACTGATAGATTTTTGACAGGTTCCGAGCCCGAGTACGACTACGAGGGCGATGATTGGGAGAATTAGAGGGTCTGTTCTACGCTCAAGCTAGATCCAGAAGATCTTTTCCGCTGCTATCTATGTCAGATGCTGTTCCATATGCTTGTGTGAGTGTGTTCCGCCCTGCGAGGCGAAGAGAATAAATTATGTAAAACTGTCGATTGTACTCTGATATTCGTGCATGACTTTATGTATCGTTGAGATTTGGGTAAATTGACGAAATGTTTTGTCATTTTACACTTCGTTTTTGTGGATTTCCCTTCGTGGAAATCAAGGATGTTTCAGTTGGTACCAGAGCCATGCTGACCCTAGGACGGACCCATAGGATTGGACAATAGTTTTAGGAAAGATCTTGACACTTTCGGTTATATTACCGACCGTGCTGCATTTTCATGCATGGCTTATCTCATTTTCACACTCTCTTACCTACATTTCGTTCTACCTTACCTATCACATCGCTCCGTTCTACCCTGAATCACCTAAGAATTCATCAAGTATCACTCTGAGTTATAGTGATTCGCCTTGTCTTACCAAGTTTCACTCTGAAATACTCAAGTTACTACATGCACAACAAGGTACTGACTCCGTCTTATGGTTAATTTGCAGATGGCCCCTGTTGCCGAGCTCCCTGTGGATGGACTGGCCTATCGTGGGTTTGCCACAATCCTGTATGACGTGCTAGACTCACTAGGCATTCCCACAGAGCAGATCGAGTACGTGTGCCGGGGTGAGCATGGACCCGACGGGTTCAAGGGCCACATCGTGGTCCACCTCAAGGTCCCCGCCAGTGAGTTCGTACCCGTACTGCGTGCCTTAGAGACACTGGAGGTGGAGAACTCTATTGCTTCATGTGTATAGTCCGTCTCATGTACAGCTCTTCGCAGTGTGATGCGTGATGCACACGACTACCTCAAGACGGGACCGTACCGCCTACTGCCTGCTGCTTTGGACCTGAATAGGTTCTCAGAGCCACAGATCACTGCTGCAGATCGTGCTGCGCGCGATGAGGTCGACCCCTGTCTGAGGGCCTCCGCACAGTACATCATCGCCCAGGATCGCTACATCATGGATGTAGAGATGCAGAACCACCGCCACCGAGACCTCTTGTTCCGTTGCGACGAGGAGTTCCTTAAGGTGGAGCGCAAGGAGGGGGAGATGGTCGGCAAGCTCGAGGAGGAGCGCATGGGCTATGATAGGATGAAGACCTTCTACGAGAATCGTGAGCAGTCACTTAGGAAGGAGATCACCGATCTCAAGGACAAGGTTGGGGAGGCTGAGCTTCGCCATGACTATCTTGAGTCCAAGGTGCTTGAGTGTGAGGATCGGATTGAGCGTCAGAGGCTTACCCTGAGAGAGCTCCATGAGAAGGAGAAGCATCGTGGCTTTAGGAAGCTTGCCCTGGAAGGCCGTTGCAACACAATGGAAAAGCTAGCTGTGGAGGCTGCCGTCACCACCACCTACAACATGCACCACTTGGTTCACTACATTAAGAGCACCGAGTATCTTCAGGACAAGGTGAACCGCATCAGTCAGGCTTGGATCGACGCTGATCGTAAGCGTGTCCAGGAGATCGGAAAGGTCCAAGACGTCCTCTTACCTGGGATGCACAAGAAACCACGCAGACAGCCTTTCCACGTTGAGGCCACCAAGCTCAACTTCAAGGCTTGCCCGACTGAGGGATACTTAGAGGTTCTGAGGACTGAGATGCTAGACTACGCTCTCACTTACGTCGTGAGGATCCACCACTCCGACGACGAGCTTCGTGCCATGGAGGGCACTCCCAAGGCTTCCACTTCTGGTATTTCTACATCACCCGCCACTCCCGGACAGGAGTAGTCACCTTTTTCACATAATCATGTAATAAGGTAGTAGTAGACATGTTGAGCCCTGTGTGGCCAGAGTTATAATGATGCACTTAAGGAGTAATGTAGGATGTCCCACTTTTGGAGCTGCCTGCGAGTAGCACGATTCCTGTGAATCTGTCAGTGTAGCTACTAGAGATATCGCTATGTAATAAATTAATGTAATGAATGTTTCGGATCTTATCGCATCTTATGGTTCTTATTGCATCTTTGTATGAGTGTTGGATAGCTATCTCTTTTTAAATTGATAAATTGCTTAACCATGCATCAAAAAAAATGTGTGTGTTAAACAACGATCTGACCCTGCAGAGAGATGTCTTGCCGCCGATCCGCTCGTTTGAACAACCGCTAGCTTTCCCCCGCGCCTATGGCCCGTGGTCGTGGTTAAGGCCGTGGAGGAGACCGGGGAGTCCCCTTCGGTGTTGGGGAGGAGCCTGCACCAGAGGAGCCTGCACTAGGGGCGGGTGCCGCCCAGCATCTTGGAGAAGAAGCACCACCGCCACCACCACCACAGTTGGCGGAGGTGATGGACCGCCAAACCCGCCTCTTGGAGACACTGGCTCAGGGAATGCTTCACCGCCACGGGGGTCCTCCCAATGACTTCCAGCGGAAGTTGGAGGGTTTTCTCAAGCTAAGGCCTCCTACTTTCGACACCGCCGACGAAGACCCCATCGCCGCTGAGGAATGGCTCCGTGAGATGGAAAAGAAGCTAGACCTCACCACCTGCACCGACGAGGAGTGTGTGGGGGTAGCCGCCCACCAGCTCACCGGCGCTGCACGCGCATGGTGGGACAGCTACTGCGATGCCCACGAGGACCTGGGGAGTATCTCTTGGGAGGAGTTCGCCGAGGTTTTTCGTGAGCAACACGTGCCTGAGGGTGTCATGGATGCCAAGGTAGAGGAGTTTCGCAACATTTCCCAAGGCTCCCAGAAGGTTCAGGAGTACACTACTCGTTTCACCCGCATGATGAGGTATGCTCCAGGTGAGACCGATACCGAAAAGAAGAAGATGTACTGTTTCAAGAAGGGGCTGAACTCTTGTCTCAAGGTGGCCCTCTCGGGTCATGCTTGTCGCACCCTTCGTGAGATGGTCAACAAGGTGCTGGAGATGGAGAGGGACCATCTGGAGGCAGACGCCCTCCACAAGGAGAAGAAGCGCCGGTTCGAGAGTTCCACTCGTGGCCCGGCTCCGCAGAGGCCACGTGCTCACGTGCTTCCTCCGCCCCGCTCTCGCTATACTCAGGGGGCAGTGACCGCTCCGAGCCATGGAGGTGGTACCTACACCGCCAACTACCACCGCCCCGCTCAGAGCTGACCTGCTCCAAATCGCCCCACTCAGGGAGCTGGCACGTGGAGGACCGCTACGCCTACCTCCACAGGAAGCGCGCCCTTCACCTGCTTCAGTTGTGGCCAGCCCGGTCACAAGATCGTTGAGTGCCCTATCAAGAAAGGCACACCGCCTGCTTCGACCCAGACAAGATAGGCATGCCACCTGATCAGGATGTGGAGTTTGTGATTGACCTTCTACCTGGTACCGGTCCTATTGCTAAAAGGCCCTACCGCATGTCAGTCGATGAGCTAGAGGAGCTAAAGAAGCAACTCAAGGAGTTGTCAGATAAGGGATACATCAGACCCAGTGCTTCACCATGGGGTTCCCCTGTTTTGTTCGTGAAAAAGAAGGATGGATCCATGAGGATGTGCATTGACTATCAAAACTTGAATGCCGTAACAGTCAAAAACAAATATCCTCTGCCCAGGATCAATGATCTCCTAGATCAGCTGAAAGATGCTAAGTTCTTTTCTAAGATTGATCTCAGGTCCAGGTATCATCAGATGAAAATCAGACCCGACGATATTCCTAAGACAGCTTTTGTCACCAGATACGGGCAATATGAGTTCACAGTGGTGTCCTTCGGACTCACTAATGCCCTAGCTTATTTCATGAACATGATGAATAAGGTATTCATGGACGAACTGGACAAGTTTGTAGTGGTGTTCATTGATGACATCCTTATCTATTCTTCCATCGCCGAAGAACATGAGCAACACTTGAGAGTGGTTTTGGAGAAGTTGAGGCAAAATCAGCTATATGCCAAGTTCAGCAAATGTGACTTTTGGCTTGAAGAAGTTGCTTTCCTTGGTCATGCACTCACTATTGAGGGAGTTGTTGTAGATCCCGCAAAAATTGAAGCTATGAAAGAGTGGGAACAACCCTACAATGTGACCGATGTCCGCAGTTTTCTTGGTTTAGCTGGGTACTATCGTAGATTCATCGAGAACTTCTCAAAGATAGCCAAGCCCATGACTAACCTGCTAAAGAAGACTAATGAGTTTGAATGGATGGCCGAGTGCGAGCACAGCTTCCAGACTCTTAAACAGAAGCTTACCACCATACCTGTTCTTGCCTTGCCCGATATCCAGAAAGACTTCGTGGTCTATTGTGATGCATCTAGACAGGGACTTGGTTGTGTTCTGATGCAAAGTGGAAGGGTCATTGCCTATGCGTCCCAACAGTTGAAGGACCATGAGCAACGCTACCCAACCCATGATCTGGAGCTTGCCGCTGTCGTGCATGCCCTAAAGATATGGAGGCACTACTTGATCGGAAATAAGTGTGATATCTACACCGACCACAAGAGCCTGAAGTACTTCTTCACTCAAGAAGATCTAAACATGAGACAGCGTCGATGGCTTGAGCTTATAAAGGATTATGACCTGGAGATTCACTATCATCCGGGAAAGGCTAATGTAGTCGCTGATGCCTTGAGCCGAAAGAGCTATTGCCACAATCTGTCCATGGAAGCTGTACCACCTGAGCTATGTCAGGAAATGGGTGAACTTCGTCTCGAAATCCTACCTAGGGGTATGTTGAATGAGCTTCGAGTGCAATACAACCTTAAGGATCGGATCCGCAATGCTCAACTGGAGTGTCGTGAAATTTGGGAAATCCAAGAACTCATGAAGAAGGGCAAGTGCCCCGAGTTCTGGGAGGATGAGCAAGGAGTGTACTGGTACAAGGATAGAATCTGTGTACCGTCTAATTCCGCCTTGCGGCGAGAAATCTTGGATGAGGGTCATGACTCCAAGTATTGTATTCACCCGGGAAGCACCAAAATGTATGCTGATCTAAAGAAACAGTTCTGGTGGAAGAACATGAAGGCAGATATTGTCGGGCATGTCGCGCGATGCGACATCTGCAATAGAGTCAAGGCTGAGCATCAAAGACCAGCCGGATTGCTTAAACCCTTGGACGTTCTAGTGTGGAAATGGGAAAGCATATCCATGGACTTTATAGTAGGCTTACCTCGAACTCCTAAAGGCCATGACTCGATTTGGGTGATCGTTGACCGACTGACCAAGGTAGCTCACTTCATAGCTATGAGGGCTAACTACAGAGTTGAGAAGCTAGCAGATCTGTACGTCGAGCACATTCTCAGACTCCACGAAGCCCCCACTAGCATAGTGTCTGATCGTGGTACGCAATACGTGTCCAAGTTCTGGAAGAGTCTCCACAAGGCTATAGGGACTCGACTTGACTACAGTACCGCATACCACCCATAGACAGATGGTCAGACAGAGAGAGTTAATCAGATTTTGGAGGATATGGTTCGAGCTTGTGTCTTGAAGTATGGAACCAATTGGGAGAAAAGTTTGACCCACGCAGAGTTCTCTTACAACAACAGCTACCAGGCTAGTCTCAAGATGTCACCGTTTGAGGCTTTGTATGGCAGAAAGTGTAGAACCCCTCTAATGTGGTCAGAAGTGGGAGAGAGATCATTCTTTGGTCCCGCAAAGATCAAAGATGCCGAAGAAGGAGTAGCCCAAGTACGAGAGAACCTGAGGATTGCCCAAAGCCGACAGAAGAGTTATGCAGATAACCGTCAGAGAGACCTCGAGTTTCAGGTCGGGGACTATATCTATCTCAAAGTCTCCCCACTCCAAGGTACCATTAGATTTCATGTGAAGGGAAAGTTGGCACCTAGGTATGTGGGACCTTACAGGATGTAACACCCAAATTTTAGGAGTAATAAATTTTAAATAATTTAGAGAAAGGGAATTAAAATTTTTAAAAAAACTATTTGGTGATGCATTCATGCTGTTGCATTTATTTTATTTTGTGGTGTGGACTTTATTTTATTTTGATTTGGATTTGAAAAATTCTATTTGGAATAGTTTGGTAAATAAGCAAATGAAGAAAAGAAAGAAGAAAAAAAAATAAAAACAACTTACCTTCTTACCAGGTGGCCCGAAGGCCCGTCGGATCGGCCTGTTTTCCTCCGCGCCTGCGACCGCGTGGGCCGGCCTAGCAGACGAGCAGCCGAGCCAGCCCGAGCAGCCGAGCCAGCAGTCGCGCTCTCTTCTTGGTCGCTGACTGGTGGGGCCCGGTTGTCGATCGTCTTCCTCCTCCCGTGTTCGAGCTGGACTCCGAACCGGAGTACCACCGACCGTCCTTCTCGCGATTTCCGGGAAGTCTTACCCGAACACGGCAACTTGAAGCTATAAATAGGTCGCATAGGTCTTTTAGTTCCCGTTTTTCATCTAAACCGTGAACTCTACCGCAAGAAAACGAGGTTTAGGGTTTGAGGTTGTTGGAGGTTTCGGTTGATCACGGGTAGAGCTCTCGGGTGGATTTGAAGCCGATTTCATTGCATTGGTGAGTCCGCACTCTTCTCCTCTACCTTCTCATGCTTTTCTTTTGGTTGGAGAGGTTTCGAATCGAGCTTTTGAAGCTTTCCGCGAGCCGGCAATGGCGCCGCCGTTCTTCCCGAGCCGCGCCTCGTTCTCAAGCCGTCGTAGCTTCCCTAGATCGCATAGATGGGTTCGCGGTGATCTCCTCTTCCGATTGGGGTCGGATGCGTGGTGAACCATGGTCTAGATAGGGAGAACCGCCATCTCCGGTGAGGTGGAGCACGCCGGCCATGGGGAGCCACCGGCCGGACATGAAGAGGGTGACCGGTATGAGCACTGTAGACTTGATGATGAACACGAGCCGTCCAAATCGAGATCAACGGCCCAGATTAGAACCTACCCCTTCGCGGGTAAATTTGTTAAAGAGACCCTTAGCTTTTTAGTAATCAACCCGCGATCCTTAGCGTATTGTCTGAAATACGTTTTCGTGTTTTGAAAGCGTATTTTCTTCCGGTTTATTCAAAAAATACGTTTTCAGGAAATTACAGTTTTGCCACTAGAATTGTTTTGGTCATAAAATCTTCGTTTTAACTCCGATTTGATCCGTTCAAGTTGCGTTAGGTTCGTATTTGCGAGCTCTACATGTTAGTGTAGTTGTACAGTTAGTTTTGATAATTTATTTTTCGAGTTTATAATTAAGTATTTATTTATCTATAGGAAATCTTAGAAAATTCATAACTTTCACGTTTTAACTCCGAATTTGGTGATCTTTGCGTCTGTGTGATCGTAGAAACGTGTAGAAGAGTTTTATAAACTTTTATTACTGTTTTGTTATTGTTGGTGTACTGTTCTAATTGTATCTCTTTGTTTGCTTCGTGTATGTTTGATTGGATGATTGTGTGTTGGTGCTTGATGATCGAGTATAGAAGGTGAGCAGTATATGGACGATCAAGAGTATTATTTTGAGCCAGACCAGCAGTATCATCAGGAAAGCTTTGATTAAGGCAAGTATAACATGGGACCATCCTTGTTGCCTATTCACTGAAATTATTATACATATGCATGTGTCTTCCTTGACAACCATAGAGATTATAACTTAGCTATTGATATCTTGTTTCCTTGTCACCTATGGGTTATGCATTTGGGTAGCTACTGCTAGCGCTTAATTATGAACAATGATCTTGTAATTTGACTAATGGATTATGCAATCAACCAATTAAGATGATGTTATTTCTGTTGAAAGGGGGCTAGAGCATGTGGGTTATTTTGATGCTCTAGTTACTCTCCGTAAGGACTTACCTGTAAGTGATAACCGGGACATACAGTACAGCTGTGAGGGCTATATGGCTCTGGCTCTAGTTGTTCAAGAGACCTTTTCTAGCTTGTTAGAGGTTACCTTAAATGGCGTAAGAAAGGCTTGCCACGTTGGGTGTAGTGCGAGCCCCTGGCCTAGTGTGTATAGGCTGCGGTTGTTGTGCCACAGGGAAGGGTGTTCTACATCTGCCTGCCGAGTGAATCTAATGGCCCTAACTTGTTAGACGAACTTTTGAATGGCTTTATATGGTCTCTGATGTTTTGGGCCTTGCAAACCCATGCATTTAGAAATCATGACTCACAGTGAAAGTGTACACCTCTGCGCAGAGTTAAAAACTGGTATACTAGCCGTGCTTACGGATACGAGCGACCTTGGGGATTCTTACAGAATAGTTGATCACCATTGTTATATCATGCTTAATTATTGTTGATTATTATTATGCTCATGTTAATGCTATTCATTATCCTTATTACAATTGATCATTGATTCATTAATGGGATTTGGATTACCTTGATGCTACTCAATTGCTAATTATATAATGATTAAAAGCTAAACGCAGTTAAACAGTGTCTAGCCTTTTTGAGCCTCATGAACCCTGTGCTATACTTGTTGAGTTCGACATGGACTCACTCTTGCTATTTCCCCAACACTCCAGTGTGTAATAAGATGCTACTCGGAAAAAGGACAAAGGTATAGTGGAGTTTCCAGAAGACTAGTAGAAGTGCTAGGCATATGTTACCCCCAGTCAGCCGTCCCTGAGAAGAATGGAGCCTGAAGTTTAGTCACCGTTCCGCGATACTCTGATGTAAGTGTTAATATAGCTATGTATACGTTATATAATAACATTGTTTCTGATATTTTTTTCATTCTGCCATATGTGTGGACTTCCTGGGCACACATATGATTAGCCTGGTTTTGTTCTTTAGAAAACCGGGTGTGACAGAGTGGTATCAGAGCGGTGTTGACTGTAGGACGTATGCCAAGTAGCACTGGACGTATTCTAAAACTTATTTTATGATAAAACTATTTTGTCATCCCTTGACTCATTGATTTTGACTATTCCTCTTCCTTGTCCTGTTGTATCCTCTCCTTGATTGCTTTCTTTTGAGCTATTATTTCTTACTCCCTTGGATTTTGTTTTATGTTGTTTTTACTAAAAGTTTTCTGATCTTACCTGGTTCAAAGATTCGATGGCTTTTCATCATCCATATTTTTTCTTAGGATGACCACCATTATTGAAGAAGCACGTGTAGTACTGATGATGTGATGTGTGTTTGTTTTGCTTGATGTGTTGCTTGTGTGTTGTTCTTGTTCTTGTTCTTGTGTTTCAAAGGTAGGCTCGGAAGGTATAAGTCTTGAGAAGTAGCTCGATCTATGTTAAGTGGGGTAGTGACATCTTGTATCTTACTTATCTTTCAATCGATCCTAATTCTTGCCATTTTCTCTTACACCGTTCCTGTCTACCCTTGGTTGTCATGCTACCTTATTAATCTCATCTTAATGGATGATCAACACATGAAGGACTTATCATTAGCAGCAAGCTTTAGAGAAAGTGTTGCCTTCAATGACATCGTCAGGTGGACCAAAATCTTTGTTAAGTGGGGTAGCATCTGCTATCAATAACAGCAAGTCCTGAATATCTCAAGCGACGAGGCATGAGGAGGCATGAAGAACTAAAGATCAAACTTTATCTTTCTTGTCATCTTTTGGCTATCCTTGATCCATGTCTTATATCTCATCAACACAAAGCAAAGAAGCATGAAGACTTGAAGATTAGTGTTATCTATCTCTCTAGTGTTTTTGAATCTCGTTTCTACCTTATCCTATTTTTTTTTATATAGCAGTCTGTCTACCTTAGCTTATATCTCTATTTTTGGATGTCCAAAAATCATGGATAAATTCTGGACAATAGTAGACTTCAATATCTTTCTCTGATCGTAAGAACCACCCTGATATCTATTATGGTTTGGGATTTATAAAAATCACAAGGCGACGCATCTGTGCTGTCAGCAATCTGGAATAGTTTCTGTTGTGCACAGTTTTCGACTACCTTAACTGCAGAATTTGGAGAAGTGTTCTATAATGAAGTTGTAGTAAATTTGATAAGATTTCCAACGGTATAAGCTACAATATCATCGGATTCGTAGAACTCAAGATATAACTGTATTTCTACACTGCTATTTTTCTGCTCGCGAGGAAGTGCAGGTTACTTGTTCTTGCATATGCTCATGAGTCTCTTTGACATGATAGAAGGACACGATAGTAGTTATCACTCAGAAACAAATGCAAGCTATCCTTTGGTGTACTCTAGTTGATCTCTTCTTAAGAGGGTTTGTCGAACTAAAAGACGACACAAGATGGAGGTTTTATATGTTCTATTTCGTCACCTGGAAGCATCAGCTAGCTACATGGTTGTAAAGTCACTATCGAGCGCAAGTATTTTTTCTTAGGGTTGGTAACCTGTTGGAACCATCTACAAGGATTGTAAGGGTCTAAAGGAGACATTTATAAAGTTGGTTATGAGCTTGTGGCATCATCATTGCATAAGAGTTGCTGAAGGAAAAAGAACTTAAGGAGCAAGCTTATAAGAAGATTGACCAATTAAGGGTGGAGTTAGGTCGTCCCAAGATTTATTAGAAACTTAACTAGGAAATAGGAAAAATCCCTATGTAATAAGAACGATAGTAGTTGCGAGTCAATTTTAAGTTGGATTGTTTTGAGAGTCAGTTTGTGGTGTGAACAATTATGTGATCGATGGATTGTTAATATGATAATATGTGATTTGGATCTTTGTAATGTGTGCTGGAGTTTTGTAGACATGCCTACAAGTTCCATAGTTAAGAATATTAAGTTTGATCAAAATATATTAGTTGAATATGAGGTTAACTTAGTTCTGTCCTTTGCTGATTTTTAGATCAGTCTGGGATGTTTTAGAAATAATTTAAAATCCGTTCATGGGAAATTTAAGAAATTTTACTGGGAATAATTAGACTTCTATATCTTTCCAACCCCACAAGAATCACTTTAATATCTATTATGAGCTAAGAGATATATCTATTTCAAGTTGGGGTTACTGCACAGTCTGGAATTCTGAAACAGTTTCGGTTAAGTTCAGTTTTTGGCCAATTATTTGATAGATTTAGAAAAAGTGTTGTGAATAAAAGTTGTAGATAATTTTGTAAGTTTTCCAACCATGTAAATATCATCTGAATTGGACGTCTGTAGCTCGAGATATGACAGTTTTACTGAGTTACTGAAATTGGAATTTGCACAGAGAAATCAGATTTTACTTATCTATTGAATTGGAAACCACCTATTGACGTTAGCGAGATTCGTAGTTTCTTGGGATTAGCTGGATATTACAGACGGTTCATTAAAGGGTTTTCTAAACTTGCTAAACCTATGACATCTCTGTTAGAGAAGAATGCCAAGTTTGTGTGGTCGAATAAATGTCAAGCTAGTTTTGAGGAATTGAAGAAGAGGTTGACTACAACGCCTGTTTTGGTTTTACCAGATTTGAGTAAGAAGTTTTCTATTTATTGTGATGCTTCTTGTCAAGGTTTGGGATATGTTCTTATGCAAGAAGGCAGAGTTGTGGCTTATGCATCTAGGCAGTTGAGAAAGCATGAGTTGAATTATCCTACACATGATTTGGAGTTAGCAGCTGTAGTTCATGCTTTAAAGATTTAGATACATTATTTGATTGGACATAAGAGTGATATATACACTGATCATAAGAGTTTGAAGTATATTTTCACTCAGTCAGATCTGAATTTGAGGCAACGCAGATGGTTAGAGTTGATTAAGGATTATGATATTGAGATACACTATCATCCTGGTAAGGCTAATAAAGTAGCTGATGCTCTTAGTAGGAAAAGTTATGCCAATGAGATACGGACGTTATCAATGACTAGTGAGTTATGTGCTGAATTTGAATATTTGAATTTGGGAATTGTTACTAATACAATGGAATTAGTGATAGAGCCTACTTTAGAGTAAGAAATTTACAAGGTTCAGTTGAAGGATGAGAAACTAAAGAAGATAGCGGAAGATATAGTGATTGGTAAGTCACCAGGGTTTTCGAATGGATGATAAAGGGATTTTGTGGTTTGGAAAGAGGCTGTGTGTATCTGAGGATCAAGCTGTTCGACAGGCAATTCTTAGCGAAGCTCATGAGTCAGCTTATTCCATTCATCCTGGTAGTACTAAGATGTATTTGGATCTGAAACAGAAATATTGGTGGGTTGGATTAAAGCGAGATGTGGTTGAGTATGTGGCATTGTGTGACACTTATCAGAGGGTGAAAGCAGAGCATCAAAGACTTGCTGGATTGTGCAACCAATGAAGATTCCTGAATGGAAGTGGGAGGAAGTTGGTATGGACTTTATAGTAGGGTTACCGCGTACTCAGAGAGGTTATGATTCTATTTGGGTGATAGTGGATAGATTGACTAAAGTTGCTCATTTTATACCAGTCAAGATTAAATTACACAGGAGTATGATTAGCTACCTTGTATATAGAAAGAATAGTATGTTTGCATGGAGTTCCAAAGAAGATTGTATCTGATCGAGGATCGCAGTTTACGTCGCACTTTTGAAAAGCTGTACATGAATCATTGGGAACAAAATTGAATTTTAGTACGACATATCATCCACAGACAGATGGGTAGACTAAAAGGACCAACTAGGTATTAGAGGATATGTTGAGAGCTTGTGCATTGCAATATGGAACTAGTTGGGATAAGAGTTTGCCTTATGCAGAATTTTCTTACAATAATAGTTATCAACAGAGTCTTAAGATGACACCATTTGAAGCTTTGTTTGGACGTAAGTGTAGAACTCCATTGTTTTTGGATCAGACAGGTGAATCTCAGATGTTTGGTATAGATGTTCTTAGAAACACAGAAGATCAAGTGCGAGTGATTCGTGAGAATTTGAGGGTGGCGCAGTCTCGTCAGAAGAGTTATGCTGACAATAGAAGAAGAGATTTAGTTTTTGAGATAGGTGATTATGTCTATTTGAAGGTGTCACCTATGAAAAGTGTGAAGAGGTTTAACATGAAAGGCAAACTAGCACCAAGGTATGTTGGACCATTTAAAGTTATTACTAGACGTGGGGAAGTTGCTTATCAATTAGAGTTGCCTGAAAATTTATCTGGAGTGCATGATGTGTTCCATGTTTCACAACTTAAGAAGTGTTTGCGGGTGCCTGAGGAGCAGATACCTTTAGAAGAGTTGACTGTTAAGGAAGATCTTACATATGAAGAGTTTCCGATCAAGATTTTAGAGACTGCTGAGAGAGTTACTCGAAGTCGGATTATTAAGATGTGCAAAGTACAGTGGAATCGATATTCGGAGGCAGAGGCAACTTGGGAAAGAGAGGATGAAATGAGGAAATCATATCCGCAGTTGTTTGAGTAAGCAGTCCAATCTCGAGGACGAGATTCTTTTAAGGGGGGTAGAATTTGTAACACCCAAATTTTAGGAGTAATAAATTTTAAATAATTTAGAGAAAGGGAATTAAAATTTAAAAAAAAACTATTTGGTGATGCATTCATGCTGTTGCATTTATTTTATTTTGTGGTGTGGACTTTATTTTATTTTGATTTGGATTTGAAAATTTCTATTTGGAATAGTTTGGTAAATAAGCAAATGAAGAAAAGAAAGAAGAAAAAAAAATAAAAACAACTTACCTTCTTACCTGGTGGCCCGAAGGCCCGTCGGATCGGCCTGTTTTCCTCCGCGCCTGCGACCGCGTGGGCCGGCCCAACAGACGAGCAGTCGAGCCAGCCCGAGCAGCCAAGCCAGCAGTCGCGCTCTCTTCTTGGTCGCTGACCGGTGGGGCCCGGATGTCGGTCGTCTTCCTCCTCCCGTGTTCGAGCTAGACTCCGAACCGGAGTACCACCGACCGTCCTTCTCATGATTTCCGGGAAGTCTCACCCGAACACGGCAACTTGAAGCTATAAATAGGTCGCATAGGTCTTTTAGTTCCTGTTTTTCATCTAAACCGTGAACTCTACCGCAAGAAAACGAGGTTTAGGGTTTGAGGTTGTTGGAGGTTTCGGTTGATCACGGGTAGAGCTCTCGGGTGGATTTGAAGCCGATTTCATTGCATTGGTGAGTCCGCACTCTTCTCCTCTACCTTCTCATGCTTTTCTTTTGGTTGGAGAGGTTTCGAATCGAGCTTTTGAAGCTTTCCACGAGCCGGCAATGGCGCCGCCGTTCTTCCCGAGCCGCGTCTCGTTCTCAAGCCGTCGTAGCTTCCCTAGATCGCATAGATGGGTTCGCGGTGATCTCCTCTTCCGATTGGGGTCGGATGCGTGGTGAACCATGGTCTAGATAGGGAGAACCGCCATCTCCGGCGAGGTGGAGCACGCCGGCCAAGGGGAGCCGCCGGCCGGACATGAAGAGGGTGACCGGTATGAGCACTGTAGACTTTGATGATGAACACGAGCCGTCCAAATCGAGATCAACGGCCCAGATTAGAACTTACCCCTTCGCGGGTAAATTTGTTAAAGAGACCCTCAGCTTTTTAGTAATCAACCCGCGATCCTTAGCGTATTGTCTGAAATACGTTTTCGTGTTTTGAAAGCGTATTTTCTTCCGGTTTATTCAAAAATACGTTTTCAGGAAATTACAGTTTTGCCACTAGAATTGTTTTGGTCATAAAATCTTCGTTTTAACTCCGATTTGATCCGTTCAAGTTGCGTTAGGTTCGTATTTGCGAGCTCTACATGTTAGTGTAGTTGTACAGTTAGTTTTGATAATTTATTTTTTGAGTTTATAATTAAGTATTTATTTATCTATAGGAAATCTTAGAAAATTCATAACTTTCACGTTTTAACTCCGAATTTGGTGATCTTTGCGTCTGTGTGATCGTAGAAACATGTAGAAGAGTTTTATAAACTTTTATTACTGTTTTGTTATTGTTGGTGTACTTTTCTAATTGTATCTCTTTGTTTGCTTCGTGTATGTTTGATTGGATGATTGTGTGTTGGTGCTTGATGATCGAGTATAGAAGGTGAGCAGTATCTGGACGATCAAGAGTATTATTTTGAGCCAGACCAGCAGTATCATCAGGAAAGCTTTGATTAAGGCAAGTATAACATGGGACCATCCTTGTTGCCTATTCACTGAAATTATTATACATATGCATGTGTCTTCCTTGACAACCATAGAGATTATAACTTAGCTATTGATATCTTGTTTCCTTGTCACCTATGGGTTATGCATTTGGGTAGCTACTACTAGCGCTTAATTATGAACAATGATCTTGTAATTTGACTAATGGATTATGCAATCAACCAATTAAGATGATGTTATTTCTGTTGAAAGGGGGCTAGAGCATGTGGGTTATTTTGATGCTCTAGTTACTCTCCGTAAGGACTTACCTGTAAGTGATAACCGGGACATACAGTACAGCTGTGAGGGCTATATGGCTCTGGCTCTAGTTGTTCAAGAGACCTTTTCTAGCTTGTTAGAGGTTACCTTAAATGGCGTAAGAAAGGCTTGCCACGTTGGGTGTAGTGCGAGCCCCTGGCCTAGTGTGTATAGGCTGCGGTTGTTGTGCCACAGGGAAGGGGGGTTCTACATCTGCCTGCCGAGTGAATCTAATGGCCCTAACTTGTTAGACGAACTTTTGAATGGCTTTATATGGTCTCTGATGTTTTGGGCCTTGCAAACCCATGCATTTGGAAATCATGACTCACAGTGAAAGTGTACACCTCTGCGCAGAGTTAAAAACTGGTATACTAGCCGTGCTTACGGATACGAGCGGCCTTGGGGATTTTTATAGAATAGTTGATCACCATTGTTATATCATGCTTAATTATTGTTGATTATTATTATGCTCATGTTAATGCTATTCATTATCCTTATTACAATTGATCATTGATTCATTAATGGGATTTGGATTACCTTGATGCTACTCAATTGCTAATTATATGATGATTAAAAGCTAAACGCAGTTAAATAGTGTCTAGCCTTTTTGAGCCTCATGAACCCTGTGCTATACTTGTTGAGTTCGACATGGACTCACTCTTGCTATTTCCCCAACACTCCAGTGTGTAATAAGATGCTACTCGGAAAAAGGACAAAGGTGTAGTGGAGTTTCTAGAAGACTAGTAGAAGTGCTAGGCATATGTTACCCCCAGTCAGCCGTCCCTGAGAAGAATGGAGCCCAAAGTTTAGTCACCGTTCCGCGATACTCTGATGTAAGTGTTAATATAGCTATGTATACGTTATATAATAACATTGTTTCTGATATTTTTTTCATTCTGGCATATGTGTGGACTTCCTGGGCACACATATGATTAGCCTGGTTTTGTTCTTTAGAAAACCGGGTGTGACACAGGATTGGTCAGAAGATTGGCAAGTTAGCATACAAGGTGGAGTTGCCCGAGGAGTTAACAGGATTACACCCAGTGTTTCACGTATCTCAGCTACGCAAGTGCTTGCAGTTGCCAGAACAAGAGGTACACACAGAAGCACTAGATATCCAGGACACCTTGGAGTACAAGGAGCACCAAATCTTAATTTTAGATAGAGCTGAGAAAGAAACTAGAAGCACAGTGATAACCATGTGCAAGGTTCAGTGGAGTAACCACACAGAACGGGAAGCTACTTGGGAGAAAGACTCCGAACTTCAGATGCTTTACCCCTACCTCTTTGAAAGGTATGCCACACCTTAAATCTCGGGATGAGATTCCTGTGAGATGGGAGGACTGTAACAACCTAGAATTTCTAGGAAACAAAAATCACAACCACAAATTTTTTTTAAAAAAATAACCAATGTTTGGTGAGTGACATATAGGAAACCAACCCTAGCTGCACAAGTAGCACCTAGTCTAGTTAATTACATGTTGCATTTAATTATATATTCATGAGTTGGTTTTTATGTTCTTTGTATTGTTAAATAAAATCAACCACCTTTATTTAAATGAGATCCAAATTAAATAAATGTACTAATACAATTTTGTGATCTAGTATAAACCCTAAAATACATCCTGTGGGCCCCATTGTGGTAACCAAATGGAGGCAATATATATATTTGTATAAAATACCAAAGCCTTGGCTTATATGGAATAAAGAAAATACAAAATGGAAACTCAAACAAGTAAAAGAAAATGGAAAAGGGCCTCTTTAGCACATCCGACCGCAGCGGCCCGGCCCAAACCGCGGCTGCGCGCTCCACTTCACGCCTACACGCGTGCGCCCATCGCATCGGCCGGCCCAACCTGCCGTGGGCGCCCGGCCTGCGTCACCAGCCCGCTAAGCCAGGGACGCTCGCCCTCTTCTCTTCCACGGTCGCTGACAAGAGGGCCCCACGGCGTCATCCCCTACCTCCAGTTTTTCCCTGCCTCACCGATCGGAAAACAAAGCAACGACGAGGGAACAAGAACACGCAAACAGTGAGGGAATATTCCCCCTGTCCCCTGCCGGTCACCTTGCACGCCAAGCCATCGAGTCGGTTTCGCACTCCAGCCGCACACATACCTCGCCCCACCGTGATACCGCACGCGCGCACGGAACCGCCATGGACCACAAAGGAGCCTGCTCTTTTCTGACACGCCAAAACTGCCAAGATTCGATTTAGCCTCGCCAATCGATCGCCAACCGCACCACGGTATCGTAAACCTTGTCCTAGAGCACATCACAGCCCTCCTTTCTCCCCTTCCACTCAATCCACCATTCACCAACGCCATGACCAGAGCTTGGCTATAAAAGCCGAGCATCAACGCCCTAGCGCCCCCCTCTCTAGCTCTTTTACCGCCGCCTCGGGTGGCCTCATCTCCAACCACACCACGCAGCAAGGAAGAGGGAGGAGGGGAGAAGGGAAGGGGAAGGCCATGAGGAGGAGCCGAACTACCGCCGCCGCTCAGGACACCAGAGAAGAAGGAGACGCCGCTACCGTCCACTTCGCCGGGGAGCATCACTGCACGGCTACACGACTTCACTGCCACGAATCACCACTGCACCGCCATCCTTCTACCACGAGCCCAAGGTGAGCCGCACCAATCGCGACTTCCTCTGCTCGCCACCGTAGGCATGTCGGCACTACAGTGACCAAATTCATGCCAAAAACGGTCAAGGCTGGAGCCCGATCTTCATTTGCAATTACATACACTCATGCGGACATGATTGCACTCCACACGGCATTACCGAGCCATACCGGCTCGGGAACGCCACTACCGTGGCGACGCTCAGAGCGTGCCCGCCATGGCCGGAGCACGGCCATGGCGAGACCGTTCCTTGTTGGCTCGGTGTTTTTCGTGGCCAGAGGCATCGAGCCGCCACCATCGTGGAAGGTTCGGTTAGAGCGCAATTTCATCATTTTGACCCCGTCTTCACGCTCCACACGCGGTCGCGAATCAATAGAAGACCCCACCACCCGAGCCAAGACGCCGGGGAGGTCTTGCCGCCGTTCACCACGCCGGCCGAGCCGCCACCGCCGTGGACACCCCCTCTAAGCGCTGTAATCCGCACCGAAGACCCCTCCATCAAGTTCCATGGGATCACGCGATGCTGTAGAGCCTACTGGCTCCGCCTGTGGGACTCCAAATCGTGAGACCGATCGCTCGCCGCTGGCGAAGGGCGCGGTCGGAGAAGAAACGAAGCAAGAGAGGGAAAGAACGGCTAGGTGCACTCGGTGCACCGTGAGCCGAGAGGAGAGAAGAGAGTATGGACCGGGTCCACTGTGGACCGCGTTCAAGACCTATGGACCACCCGCACGAGTCCACCGTGAGCCGAGTTCACCAGCCCGAGCCCGTTTGAGAATCCAAGTGGACGACGTGGCCGCACCAGCATCTGACACGTGGCGGCCCAACCCGGCCCGTATCTAGCCCTGACCCGGCCCACCGAGGCCTGGTCTCGGCCCGGTCGAAGTTGACCATTGACCGTTGACCGTTGACCAGTTAACGGGACCCACCGGTCAGTGACTCATTCTGTTTCGGCCAATCAACGCGTGACACGTGTCGCTGCCTGGTTTTTCCTTTTCTTTTTCTTTTTTAGAAAATCATTTAATCTTTGGAAATTCATAACTAATTCATTTTAACTCAGAAAAATACCAAACCAGTTTCTAAATTTTTCTTAAAATGAGCTCTACATCTTAGGCTTATGTTTGAGTGCATTTGGATCTTTTGAATTTCTGTTGCTTCTTTGTGCACCTCTATAGGAGTCGTTAATGCGGCTCTATGTTACGTTTAACAGAGCTGGAGGACCTGCCGACTGAGGAGTACGACCTCGACTACAGCGAGGACTTGGGTGACGACCTACCAGGTGCCACGCCCCACCCATCTCCATAGAACCTATTACGCATGCAAATATAGAATTGCTAGCGCTTTATTTTTGTACATTATTATTGATGATAGGCTGCATGGTAGATGCTTTACTTTGAGCCTTTTACCTTGTCGTAACCTTACTCCTGCTCACCCTGCTGTTAGGTTAGATGCTCGCATGTTACATATTACTGCTTTTGCTCTTACTCGCATTATATCTGTGATGTGATGCCGGTGAGAGAGAGACGTATATGTATAAGGGCGGTACCACTACTACTAGGTTGGAAGGTGATAGTGTAGGGAGGTACGGGCATAGGGACCCACATCCTCCTAAGACAGCGTAATGACCTTAGGGGCCCAGTATTACGTCTCACAGTCTCAGCGTTTCGGTGGATGCCAGGGTGGCCCAGGGCTGAGTGGTAGGGTGGTACTGTACCGGTTGGAAGGCAGTTGGAATCAGCCTAGATGAGCCGGATCATCGAGGATGGCGATCTTGTGGATTACCAGGTGTACACGCTCTGCAGAGTTGATCGATCTATACGTATAGCCGCATCCGCGGATATGGACATTCCCATGACCTACGCTTCACTTGATTAGATGAGAGGAGTCCTTTCTACCTTTCCCCCAGGTTCTGTGTCGGATTCCGGCTTTGGCCGTTGAGACGAGATCTAAGCGGGAGTCAATCTCGTTGCCTAGAGAGAGAGTGAGATGAGATGTGTTGTGTGTGGTGGGATTGGAAAAATGTGTGACTAAGATGAGATAAAAACTGAGGAATATTTTATTAAAATATTAACTAATTGCATAGGAAACCCATAGCCTAAGTAGGTCTCTTCCTACTTCCCTCAATGCATTCCACTTTCCACAAAGCATTGCAAGCATAGGGTGGGCGATGCGTGGCCAGTACCAAGTGTACTGATAGATTTTTGACAGGTTCCGAGCCCGAGTACGACTACGAGGGCGATGATTGGGAGAATTAGAGGGTCTGTTCTACGCTCAAGCTGGATCTAGAAGATCTTTTCCGCTGCTATCTACGTCGGATGTTGTTCCATATGCTTGTGTGAGTGTGTTCCGCCCTGCGAGGTGAAGAGAATAAATTATGTAAAACTATCTATTGTACTCTGATATTCGTGCATGACTTTATGTATCGCTGAGATTTGGGTAAATTGATGGAATGTTTCATCATTTTACACTTCGTTTCTGTGGATTTCCCTTCGTGGAAATCAAGGACATTTCACTCCTCTGCTCTCGCTTACCATGGATTCGTGGTACTGCTCTAACGTCACCCACCCATGCATGGAGGGCCTTATCAGGCGCGGGCTCCTCCACGCGAGTACCATGGCGATGGAGTGGCTCATGCTTGGTGGTGAGGATGCACCGGCACCACCCAATGGGTACGTTGTGGCCTTCGTGCCCTTCCTTAAGCGTGGGCTTGCGAGTCCTCCCCATCGGTTCCTCCGAGGGTTGCTACACCACTATGGGATCGAGCTGCAGCACCTGAATCGGAATGAGATGCGGCACATTGCGGCCTTTGTCGCGCTGTGCGAGGGATATCTGGGGATCGAGCCCCACTTTGAGCTGTGGAGGTATTTCTTCGCCATCTCTCTTCTCAAGAAAAGGGAGAAGAACAAGCCAGACCTATCGGTGCCGATGGAATGCACCAGCATCCATCTCCGGAGCCACCAGGCCAACGAGTATATGTCCCTCCAGCTGTCAAGGTCCAACAAGGGGTGGCATGCGCAATGGTTCTACCTAAAGAATGACACCACCACCCCCTTACTAGAGTTCATCGGGCGCCTAGTCGAACTGGTGCCATAGATGTAGGGGTGGACCCCCCAAATAGGGAGATGAAGAGGATCGGCGACCACCTCACCGCCATTGCGCACCTAAAAGCAGCACAGTCTCCACGAGGCCAACGTCATCGGGGCGTACCACATGAGGAGGGTGGTGCCGCTGATGGCGCACGCCCCTCCGCTATTTGAGATGGTGCTCGGCACGCCGCTCGAGGGGACGGTGCTTGGCTATGAGCCGCTGAAAGCCCAAGTTTGGTTTTGGTAATCAATGACACCAAGTTGCTAATGCCATGTGTTAAGTGTTTTGAGTTAGGCATAAGCAACACATGTGATGAAGGTGTATGTGGCAAGGAGTGGTGGCCACAAGATCACAAAGAGATGGTGCATGGACATGAAATGATGATCATGGTGGAGATGCACATAAAATGAAGGACATGATGATCAAGTGAAAGAGAAGGATCTAAGAGCGCAAGGCAAAGGTATAACCATAGGGTTTTCCTTTTGCCGGTCTAAGATGAGTAGAGAAGTGATTGACCGGGTTTAGGATACATAGCCGACTATCAAGAGGGGCAATCACGGTTAGCTCGGAAATCAAGTGCCACTAGATCAATGTCTTGAGCATATGCATTAGGATCTAGTAAAGAGCTAACATAACGCCTTGGAAAATGATTATGAAATGCTAACACACATGCACATGGTGGTGTACACTTGGTGGTGTTAGCACATTTGCGAAGGCGGTGGAGTTCAAGCGGTAGAGAGGGGTTTGGGTTCCTCTCTCCCTCCCGTCGAGCTTGCGAGGCAGGATTCGGCGCTTTTTGGAGAAGTGAAATGCCTATTTTCTTCTGCGCCAGAAGTCGGAAAAGAAACGGAGGCAAACGGAGGTCACAGAGATGACCGGACGCTGGACCGGACGCGGTCTCTATATGACCGGACGCGTCCGGTCAGTGTTCAGCATCTGCGCGGTTTTCAGTTTGATGATCGGACGCGCAACGCGTTCGGTCACTGATGACCGGACGCGTCCGGTCATCCAGGGAGCTTACTGAACTCTAACCGGACGCTGGCACTGTGGCGTCCGATCAGTTCAACAGCGCGTCCGGTCAGTTCTCCTGAGCGAATCAGAGCACGCGACCGGTGCGTCCGGTCCCTCACGTAGCCGGAGCGTCCGGTCAGGCGTCCAGAGGGGCAGAGGGAAGCGGAGTGACGATCAGACGCGCGGTGCGTCCGGTCACGTGCGATCGGACGCGTCCGGTCTCAACGGGAGCATACTGGAACGCGACCGGACGCGGGCACTGTCGCGTCCGGTCAATCGGTTCAGCGCGTCCGATCACGACAACGGCTAGTTCTGACTCGCACTGTTTCTTGCTGTCGTGTAGTGACCGGACGCGTCCGGTCACCCTGACCGGAGCGTCCGATCAGCGCGTTTTTCGCTGCGTCGTCTGTAACGGCTAGCTGCGTACCCCTTCGTTATAAATAGACGTTGGCCGGGGTTTGAGGGGAACTCTTGCACATTTTGAGATATAGAGACATACTTTGAGCTAGAGAACAACCCCTCCACTCATCTCTTTGCATAGTTGCACATCTTGAGTGAGATTGAGTGAGATTCAAGTGCATTGCTTGAGAGTTGCATTCTAGAGGCACTTGATCTTTGAGTTGCTGCGGATTTCTTGTTACTCTTCCGTGTTTCCTGACATGGTAGACGGCTTGGAGCAGCGGAGGTGATTGAGCTCGCAATTGGAGATTGTTGGAGCCTTCACCAAGTGTTGTAAGGGGTTCTTGATCCTTCCCCACGGGAGTTTGTGAATTGGATACTCTAGTGGAGCTCGTGGCTTGGAGGATCCCCATCTTGTGTGTGGTTGTGCGGCGCCCACCGAGGGCTCGACTCTTGATAGTCGATTAGCTCGCGAACCGACAAGTGGGTGTATCGCCACAACGGGGAGTAGCTTGCCGGGAAGCAAGTGAACCTCGGGATAAATTCTTGTGTCATTCTCTTCCCGAGGATTTCTCTTGTGTGATTGATTGATTGGTACATCTCATCTCTACACGGCGGTATAATCAATC
Source organism: Saccharum hybrid cultivar R570 (assembly GCA_038087645.1). NCBI lineage: Eukaryota > Viridiplantae > Streptophyta > Magnoliopsida > Poales > Poaceae > Saccharum > Saccharum hybrid cultivar. The sequence goes on from JAQSUU010000433.1 coordinate 1,110,383, forward strand.
AAAGCTCTTCTCTCGTATTACTTCTTGTTTCTAGCTTGTAGTTGTTGTTGTGTTTAGTGAATAGCTTTGTTATAAACTTGTGTAGGTGGCTTGCTTAATTAGTTAGAGCTAGTGCATTTGCTTCGCCACCTTTCGTACTAACGTGTGGTTAAGTAATTCTTGTAGAAATTTTTAATTTGGCTATTCACCCCCCCTCTAGCCTTTTTGGACCTTACAAGTGGTATCGGAGCCGAGGCACCATTTATTTGAGGCTTAACAACCTACGGTGAAAAAGAAATGGCTCAATTAAGCTTGCACATCAACAACACCAAGAAGGCACCTCACTTTGATGGCACAAATTATGCATATTGGAAGGTTAAGATGACCACACACCTAAAGTCAATCAATAGAGAAGTGTGAAAGGTCACCGAAACAAAATTTGAGGTTGCTAATCCGGAAGCACCTACACCGGTGGAAGAGAAGAAGCTCCAATGCAATGACATTGCCATTAGTGCTCTTCATGAGGCATTAGATGACAAGACATTTGAGCAAGTGAAAAACATAGAAGTTGCACATGATGCTTGGGCCAAGCTAGAAGAAACATTTGAGGGCACCGAAGGCACAAAGACCGCTAAAGCATATATCTTGCAAGAAAAATTTTCAAGCTTTAAGATGCAAGATGATGAGAGTGTTCCGAAGATGTTTCATAGATTGCAAGTCATTGTCAATGAGCTCAAGGCACTTGGTGAGGAGGTCAAGGACAATCAATTCTCTATGAAGTTCTTGAGAAGTCTACCCAAGAGATTTGATACATTGATCACCGTGCTAGTGAGGACTACATTGAAGGATTCAACTCCTCAACAAATATTCCAAGAAGTGATGACCGATGATTCATATAGAGAAGATGATGAGAAGGATGAGTTGGTCAAGAAGAAGAAGAAGGAAAATGAGAAGAAAGATGATGAAAAGAAGAAGAGTGTGGCATTCAAAGCCACCACATCCAAGGGCAAATCTAAGATTGAATCATCAAGTGATGAAGACTCAAGCTCTTGTGATAGTAATGACATTGATGAGAAGATGGCTCTTTTTATTAAGTAATTTGGCAAATTCATGAAGAAGAAAGGCTTTCGTGCAAGAAGGAGGAAGAACTCATCCAAGAAGAATGAGCATACCATGAGATGCTTTAGATGCCATAGCAAGGACCATCTCATTGCAAAGTGTCCTTATGATAGTGATGATGAAGATGCTATCAAGAAGGAGAAGAAGAAGCAAGAAAAGAAGAAAAGCTCTTATAAGAAGAAGAATGATTCTCATGTTGCTACATGGGATAGTGATGATTCCTCAAGTGATGATGAGGATGACAACAAGAGCAAGAAGAAGGGACATGCTAGCATTGCCATCCAAGAGAAGGTCTTCCTCTTCGACACTCCATCGTGCTTCATGGCTAAGGCCGCTAAGGTATCATAATAATGCTAATGATAGTGATAGTGATGAAGAAGAATTAACTAAAGATGAACTAATCACTATGCTAGAAGATTGCACTCAACATTTTAAAGAATCTAGAAAGGAGTGCAAGAGCTTGCTTAAGGAAAAGAAAAACCTTATGCAAGAACTTGATGAGCTTAGGGCATCTTATGAGAGTCTAAAGGTAGACCATAAGAAGCTTCAAAAGTCTCACACTAAGCTTGAAGAAGCTCATTCCTCTCTAGTTGATAAATGTGAAAATATGCCAACTAATGTTGAGAAAGCTAAAACTTGCAACATAGGCATATCATGTGATATAATTGATGAAACTTTTCATAAGCCTATTGTTGTTGCTCTCACTAACCCTTCATGTAGCTCATCTACATCATCCTCATCTAGTAGTGATGGTTTCACTTGTGACTCCACACTTATAGTTGAGAATGAAAATCTCAAGAAGGAGGTAAAAGAGCTCAATCACACATTAGCTAAGGCTTATGGTGGTAAGGACCGCTTGCTTATGTGCTTGGGTAGCCAAAGAGCTTCTCTCTACAAAGAGGGATTGGGCTATAACCTCAAGAAAGGCAAGGCCGCTTTTGCTCCTCACAAGACTCGTTTTGTGAAGAACAATGGTAGCTATTGCAAAAGTTGCAAGCAAGTTGGTCACATAGAGCAACATTGCATGAACAAGAAATCCAATGCAAATGTATCCTCAATCAAGTTTAATTCTTTCTATATGCTTACCAAGGGTACAAATGGTGTTCATGCTAAGTTTATTGGTACACCATGGATGGGCTCAAAGAAGAAAGCCATTTGGGTACCAAAGAGCTTAGTCTCTAACCTTAGAGGACCCAAACAAGTTTGGGTACCTAAAAAGAATTGATCTTGTCTTGTAGGTCAATTACAAAGCCGGAGGAAGGCATTGGGTGCTTGATAGTGGGTGCACTCAACATATGACCGGAGACTCTTGTATGTTCAATTTAATTGATACAAGTCAAAATGGTGGTTTTGATGCTATCACTTTTGGCAACAACAAGAAAGGCAAGGTCAAGGGGCTTGGTAAAATTGCTATCTCAAATGACATGAGCATATCTAATGTGTTGCTAGTTGAGAGCTTAGATTTCAATCTTTTATCGGTGGCACAACTTTGTGATCTTGGCTTCAAGTGCATATTTGGTAGTGATGATGTTGAAGTCATAAGTGTTGATGGATCAAACTTGATATTCAAAGGATTTAGACATGGTAGCTTATACTTGGTTGACTTCAATGATAGTGAGACACAATTGACATCATGCTTGCTTAGTAAATCTAGTATGAGTTGGTTATGGCATAGAAGGCTTGGTCATATTGGAATGAAACAATTGAACAAACTTTTGAGGCATGACTTAGTTAGAGGATTGAAGGATGTCACCTTTGAGAAGGATAAACTATGTAGTGCTTGTCAAGCCGGCAAACAAGTTGGAAATTCACATCCTAGTAAAAGTGAAATGAGCACATCAAAAGCATTTGAGCTATTGCACATGGACTTGTTTGGGCCAACAACATACACTAGCATTGGTGGCAACAAGTATGGTTTTGTGATTGTGGATGACTACACTAGATACACTTGGGTGCTCTTTCTTTATGACAAGAGTGATGTTTATGATCTATTCAAGTCTTTTGTCAAGAGAGTGCAAAATGAGTTTGAAATCACCATCAAGAAGATTAGAAGTGACAATGGTAGTGAGTTCAAGAACACAAGAATTGAAGAGTTGTGTGATGATCTTGGTATTAGACATCAATTCTCACCAACATACACTCCTCAATCCAATGGTGTAGTTGAAAGGAAAAATAGAACCTTGATTGATATGGCTAGATCAATGCTTAGTGAATACAATGTGAGTCATTCATTTTGGAGTGAAGCTATCAACACGGCTTGCTATTGTAGCAACCGTCTCTATTGCCATAGGAAGCTTGGAAAGACACCATATGAACTATTGAATGGAAGAAAGCCCAACATTGCATACTTTAGAGTGTTTGGTTGCAAATGCTATATTCTCAAGAAAGACACTAGGTTGAGCAAGTTTGAAAAGAAATGTGATGAAGGGTTCTTACTTGGTTATTCTACCATAAGCAAATCATATAGAGTTTGGAATCTCACAAATGGCACCTTGGAAGAAGTTCATGATGTTGAGTTTGATGAAACCCAAGGGTCTCAAAATGAAGCTCAAAACCTTGATGATGTGAGAGGAGATCAATTGTCAAATGCAATGAAGAACATGGACATTGGTGATATAAGGCCGATGCAAGTTGATGATGATGATATTCATGTGATCAACCAAAGTGTGCAAATTGATACAAATCAAGCAAGCTCTAGTGGTTCTCATGATGAAGCTCAAGTTCAAGGTCAAACAAGTGGAAGCAATTAACTCCCAATACTCCAACCTACTAGTATTGCAAGAGATCATCCATTGGACCAAATCATTGGTGGAATTCAAAGTGGTGTTCAAACTAGATCAAGGTTAGCATCATTTTGTGAGCATTACTCATTTGTCTCATTAGAAGAACCAAAGAAGATAGAAGATGCATTAAAAGATTCCGAGTGGGTAAATGCCATGCATGAAGAACTAAACAACTTTGCTAGAAATCAAGTATGGAAACTTGTTGAGAGGCCAAAGAACTACAATGTGATTGGCACTAAGTGGGTCTTTAGAAACAAGCAAGATCAAGATGGCATGGTTGTGAGGAACAAAGCAAGATTAGTAGCACAAGGATACACTCAAGTTGAGGGTCTTGACTTTGGAGAGACATATGCACCGGTTGCAAGATTGGAAGCAATTAGAATCTTATTAGCATATGCTTGTGCACACAACATCAAGCTCTATCAAATGGATGTCAAGAGTGCATTTCTCAATGGCTACATCAATGAAGAAGTTTATGTTGAGCAACCTCCCGGTTTTGAAGATGACAAGAAGCCCGACCATGTTTACAAGCTAAAGAAGGCATTGTATGGTTTAAAGCAAGCACCTAGAGCATGGTATGAGAGATTGAGGGATTTTCTTCTCTCTAAAGGGTTCAAGATGGGAAAGGTTGACACCACTCTCTTCACCAAGAAGCTTGGAAATAACTTGTTTGTGTTGCAAATCTATGTGGATGATATCATTTTTGGATCAACAAATCAAGATTTTTGTGAAGAGTTTGGAAATATGATGGCTAATGAGTTTGAGATGTCTATGATTGGAGAGCTTAGTTACTTCCTTGGACTTCAAATCAAGCAAATGAAGAATGGCACTTTTGTAAGTCAAGGCAAGTACATCAAGGACATGATCAAGAAGTTTGGATTGCAAGATGCTAAGCCAATGAGTACACCAATGGGCACAAATGATCAATTGGGTATTGATGATAGTGGAAACATGGTAGATCAAAAGCAATACCAGTCTATGATTGGAAGTTTGCTCTATGTCACCGCTTCTAGACCGGATGTGATGTTTAGTGTGTGCAAGTGTGCAAGATATCAAGCTTCACCTAGAGAAAGTCACTTGAAAGCAACCAAGAGAATATTGAGATATCTCAAGGGCACTCATGATGTTGGACTATGGTATCCCAAGGGGTCTAACTTTGAGTTGATTGGATATTCGGACTCCGACTATGGTGGATGCAAGATTGATAGAATGAGCATAAGTGGCACTTGTCAATTGCTTGGAAGGTCTCTTGTTTCATGGTCATCAAAGAAACAAAATAGTGTTGCACTATCTATCGCCGAGGCCGAATACATTAGTGCCGGTAGTTGTTGTGCACAATTGCTTTGGATGAAAGCCACCTTGAATGACTTTGGAATCAAATACAAGAATGTGCCTTTGTTTTGTGATAATGAAAGTGCTATCAAGATGACTAAAAATCCGGTTCAACATTCAAGAACCAAGCACATTGATATAAGGCATTATTTCATAAGAGACCATCAACAAAAGGGTGATATTAGCATTGAAAGCATTGGCACCGAAGATCAATTAGCCGACATATTCACAAAGCCACTTGATGAAAAGAGATTTTACAAGTTGAAGAATGAATTGAACATACTTGACTTCTCCAACTTGAAATGAGTGCACCCCCACATTCTTATATGACATGCCTCTCCTCCAACATAGCAAGGTAAAGTTGTTTGGCATATCATTCATACTTTGCTAAGGACATGGTTAGAACATATAGACATATTTGCATGACAAATAGGCTCATTCATGAAAATCAAATGATTTTGATGTATATATGGTACCACTATTGCTTCTATGTTTAATTGATCTAGTGGTAGCATATGACATGTTTATGGGCTTGCAAACCTAGTGTTGAATCTAGAAAATGAGCTCATGATGTGTAACTCAACATGCTCAAGATAACTCTTATACTTTATGAGGTGTGAAGAAGCTTGTGCTTGGATCAAACCGAATTACATATTCTAGGCAAGTAATCTAGATTGAACCATAATTTGGACTCCCTCATAATTGATTGACTTATCTCTCACTAAAATTGGCACTTTTTTGGTGATTGTTGACAAAGGGGGAGAGAAAAGTCACAAAGATATTGCAAAGAGCAAGAAAGATATAAAAAGGGAGAGAGAAAGCACAAAGATAGAAAAGTCACAAAGAGGGAGAAAGATATAGTAAGGGGGAGAGAAAAGATATAGTGAGGAGGAGAAAAATTAAAATTTGAGCACATAAGTAGGGGGAGCAAGCTCATGGATTATTTGTTGCATTTGTATGTGCATTAACATGATGAAATGTTGCATTGCAAAGTTTAATTTCGATATTCATGATTGAATGGTGTATGCGAGATATAGAACTTGAATGATGTTTTGTTAAGAGTAGCTTTACATGTGGTATCTAGACACCTTTGCTTTTAATGTTGATCTCACAAAGTACTTTAGTGTTTGTGATCTTTACAAGTGATGTATTACAAGTGGTGTCTAGCTACTTCGATGCTAAGGATGGTATATAAAGGCAACTCCGATTGGTATCACGCTTCAAAGGTCCATTCTATATACCTTAGCATCAATTTGATAGTAGTAACTCTCCCAAAATTCAAATCCATACATATGTGCACAATTGAACCAAACTCATGGAAGCACATATGTAGGGGGAGCTAATACTATCGAAATTGAAAATTGATTTCATTTCATATCTTTGTGATGGTTGTCATCAATTACCAAAAAGGGGGAGATTGAAAGCCCAAGTTTGGTTTTGGTAATCAATGACACCAAGTTGCTAATGCCATGTGTTAAGTGTTTTGAGTTAGGCATAAGCAACACATGTGATGAAGGTGTATGTGGCAAGGAGTGGTGGCCACAAGATCACAAAGAGATGGTGCATGGACATGAAATGATGATCATGGTGGAGATGCACATAAAATGAAGGACATTTGCGAAGGCGGTGGAGTTCAAGCGGTAGAGAGGGGTTTGGGTTCCTCTCTCCCTCCCGTCGAGCTTGCGAGGCAGGATTCGGCGCTTTTTGGAGAAGTGAAATCCCTATTTTCTTCTGCGCCGGAAGTCGGAAAAGAAACGGAGGCAAACGGAGGTCACAGAGATGACCGGACGCTGGACCGGACGCGGTCTCTATATGACCGGACGCGTCTGGTCAGTGTTCAGCGTCTGCGCGGTTTTCAGTTTGATGATCGGACGCGCAACGCGTCCGGTCACTGATGACCGGACGCGTCCGGTCATCCAGGGAGCTTACTGAACTCTAACCGGACGCTGGCACTGTGGCGTCCGATCAGTTCAACAGCGCGTCCGGTCAGTTCTCCTGAGCGAATCAGAGCACGCGACCGGCGCGTCCGGTCCCTCACGTAGCCAGAGCGTCCGGTCAGGCGTCCAGAGGGGCAGAGCGAAGCGGAGTGACGATCAGACGCGCGGTGCGTCCGGTCACGTGCGATCGGACGCGTCCGGTCTCAACGGGAGCATACTGGAACGCGACCGGACGCGGGCACTGTCGCGTCCGGTCAATCGGTTCAGCGCGTCCGATCACGACAACGGCTAGTTCTGACTCGCACTGTTTCTTGCTGTCGTGTAGTGACCGGACGCGTCCGGTCACCCTGACCGGAGCGTCCGGTCAGCGCGTTTTTCGCTGCGTCGTCTGTAACGGCTAGCTGCGTACCCCTTCGTTATAAATAGACGTTGGCCGGGGTTTAAGGGGAACTCTTGCACATTTTGAGATATAGAGACATACTTTGAGCTAGAGAACAACCCGTCCACTCATCTCTTTGCATAGTTGCACATCTTGAGTGAGATTGAGTGAGATTCAAGTGCATTGCTTGAGAGTTGCATTCTAGAGGCACTTGATCTTCGAGTTGCTGCGGATTTCTTGTTACTCTTCCGTGTTTCCCGACACGGTAGACGGCTTGGAGCAGCGGAGGTGATTGAGCTCGCAATTGGAGATTGTTGGAGCCTTCACCAAGTGTTGTAAGGGGTTCTTGATCCTTCCCCGCGGGAGTTCGTGAATTGGATACTCTAGTGGAGCTCGTGGCTTGGAGGATCCCCATCTTGTGTGCGGTTGTGCGGCGCCCGCCGAGGGCTCGACTCTTGATAGTCGATTAGCTCACGAACCGACAAGTGGGTGTATCGCCACAACGGGGAGTAGCTTGTCGGGAAGCAAGTGAACCTCGGGATAAATTCTTGTGTCATTCTCTTCCCGAGGATTTCTCTTGTGTGATTGATTGATTGGTACATCTCATCTCTACACGGCGGTATAATCAATCAAAGCTCTTCTCTCGTATTACTTCTTGTTTCTAGCTTGTAGTTGTTGTTGTGTTTAGTGAATAGCTTTGTTATAAACTTGTGTAGGTGGCTTGCTTAATTAGTTAGAGCTAGTGCATTTGCTTCGCCACCTTTCGTACTAACGTGTGGTTAAGTAATTCTTATAGAAGTTTTTAATTAGGCTATTCACCCCCCCTCTAGCCTTTTTGGACCTTACAGCCGCTTCATGACACCGAGATCATGTAGCACATTAAGGATGTGGCCGAGGCAGCACAGCGCACCAAGGACGCGGTGACAGATGATCTTGAGTTCATGTATCTGATCCCGGGACACCCTGGGATGAGGCTAGATGCGGGTTTCATCGAATTCATAAGTTGTTTTGGCTTTCTTCTTCGCCGACCCCTCAACCCTGCAGTTTTAGTTCTGAGAGCTGGGATTTGTAGGCGGTCCTCTTCTTCCGGGATTCCATCACGCCATTGTCGAAGCACGTGGTCGTGAGGGTAGCGAATCACGCCATGGATGAATAGAGGAAGAAGAAGGACACAAAGATGAGGAAGAAGCAGAAGAAGGCGAGGGTGCAGCTAGAGCGAAGAGGGCAGTGTCAAGGGTCGGATGAAGAGGAGGACGAGGAAGAAGAAGAAGAAGAAGAAGAAGGTGATGGCATCCCATGGGATGATTTGGCGAATGAGGACAAGCCGTTAGGCGGTGGTTCGTCCTTGCAGGCGATGGGACCCTTCCCGTACCATGAGAGGAAGGACACACCCCCAGAGCTGATGGAGGCGGACCGTTCCACACCGTCTGGGCCCTCCGAGCAGAGGGAGGGGTCGAAGCGGCAGTGTGCCGATGAGGCGCAGTTGGGGTCAGGGGCCGGCCCCAAAACGCCACCGTCCAGTGGCACCGAGGTGAGTTAAGAATTCTCGTCGCTATTTTGCTTTTGATGAATTCTGTCGTGAGCTGATTATGGTGGCTTTTGTAGTGTTGGTGGACGTGGGGCTCCCCTACAAATTGCGTTGAGGAAGACCCTCGCCCTACGGGTGGTGCGCCAAGGGTCGTCCGGTGCCACGCTTGAGGTGAGAAGGAGCGGCGCAGGAACGACCACGGTGCCCACTAGGGGAGTACCGCCGGCGGCGGCGTCCACAGGGAAGAGTTGAAGGAGGGCACGCCTTGGGCGCCCAAGGTGGGCATGGCGTGACCGGGGGCAACCGTCATGTCGTAGGCGGAGGTGGCACAATGGGGCGCTATCGTACCACCAAAGATAGAGGCGGCGCAATCGGGTGCGGCAGCGACATCGCAGACAGAGGTGGCACAATCGGGCACCGTCGTGATGCCATAGACAGAGGTGGCAACATCAGGTGCGGCTGTGACGTCACATGTGGAAACAGCGCGATCAGAGTCACCGCCCACGTAGGTGGAGATGGCACAGGTGGAAACATCGTCGGACACGTCTGCGACGGGGCAAACAGAGGAGGGCGTAGCCAGGGTGTCTTTGGTGGTCATGACAATGGGACAGGTCTCCACGTCCGTGCCAACCACCCTGCTACCACCGGAGGGGCTGTTACTATGTATCTAGACATAGTGTATATCTAAGTGCATAATAAAAGTCATGAATCTAGAAAAACCAAAACGTCTTATAATTTGGAACGGATGGAGTAGCTTCTGATCATGTTGCCTCCAAATAAAACACATTGTAGTATCCACCATTCCACTTCGAAACCAAACCGTCTTGTGTGCAAGACTTCCAAAGCGGTCGCGTCCTGAGTCGGTGAAAGCTCTAGTTTGGTTTTGATGAATTGATGAAACTCTAAGTGCTAACCTAGTTTATCTAAGTGATTATGGGATAGGTGGCACATTCTAAGTGGTGAAGCAAATGGTGATGATCATGATGATGGTGTGACCATGGTGATGATCAAGTGCTTGGACTTGGAAAAGAAGAAAGAGAAAAATAAAAAGCTCAAGGCAAAGGTGATATCCATAGGAGCTTTTTGGTTTGGTGATCGAGACACTTAGCGAGTATGATCAGTTTTAGGATTGATAGCCGTACTATTAAGAGGGGTGAAACTCGTATCGAAATGTGGTTATCAAAGTGCCACTAGATGCTTTAACTCATTGCATACGCATTTAGGATCTAGTTGAGTGCTAACACCCTTGAAAACGTTTGTGAAAATATGCTAACACACGTGCACAAGGTGATACACTTGGTGGTTGGCACATTTGAGCAAGGGTGGAGAAGTTGGTGAAGTCAGGAAGTTCACTGGAGCTGACCGGACGCTGGTTCTGTGTGTCTGGTCATTGGTGGAGCTACAGCGCTGTCTCAGCCTTGCTGACTGGACACTAGAGGAAGAAGGCTACTTGATGTACTGAGGCCGCGTCTTGTCGGTGATGACATACGCTGATGAAAGTGGTCGTGCGAGGGAGGAGTGGACCTGACACAGTGACGCGTCTGGTCACGAGCACCTGACGCGTCCGGTCATGATTTTAGAGCTCGAGGAGCTCTTTGGAAGTGACCTGACGCGCGGGCGCTGTGGTGGATTGGCGCGTCCAGTCTTGCCGTGGCCATGGCGTGCGCCTGAGCAATCGGCGCGTTCGGTCCTTCATGGCGTGCATCTGATCGCCACTTAATTGATTGCGTGGGAGTTCTTGACCATTAGGATCGGGCAGTCAGCAATTGAAGCGAAGACACGTGACGTGGATCGCTGACTGGACGCTGGGGTGCCGACGTCCGGTCACCCCAAGTGAGGCTGTAGTGAGAGCCCAACAACTCTATTTCGAGGAGGCCTCTATTTAAGCCCCATGGCCGACTCAAGCTCACTCTCTTGGCCATTTGCATTGATATAGCAACCTTGTGAGCTTAGCCAAAGCCCTCTCACTCATCTCCATCATTGATTCATCATCTTTATGAGATTGAAAGAGAATCCAAGTGTATTGCTTGAGTAATTGCATCTAGAGGCACTTGGTGTTCGTGTTTACTACGGGATTAGTTTGTTACTCTTGGTGGTTGCCGCCACCTAGACGGCTTGGAGTAGCGAGGATAGTCGAGTGGAGGAAGGTGCTTATCTCCGGCTCCGATCATGGTGATTGTGAGGGGTTCTTGACCTTTTCCCGGTGGAGAGCCAAAAGGTACTCTAGTGGATTGCTCGTGGTTTGTGTGATCCTCATCTTGTATTGGTTGTGCGGCACCCGGTTGCGGTTTGGCTTGTGATACCAATTAGCGTATGAACATCTAAGTGAGTGAATCGCCACGACGAGGACTAGCTTGCCGGCAGGCAAGTGAACCTTGGTAAAAAAATCGTGTCATCATTATCCGAGGATTTCTTGGCATTCATTCTTGTGATTGATTAATTGACTCCATCTTGTGATTGACTCATACCTCGACACGTCGGTATAATCATCGCCATCCTCTCTTGCATTACATTCCTAGTGTGTAAGCTAAGCTCTTTAGTGTAATTAGTTTTGAGAGCTAGCTTGCGTCGGGTCTAGTGGTTAGTGAGGCTTTTTAGTTAGTCTTTGAGAGCTCACTAACTTAGTGTAATGACGTAGCCATTGTGTGGATAGAGACTATAGCAACTAGAACTGTGGTAGGTGGCTTGCATTTTTAGTAGGCTAGCGCAACACTCGCTTCACCGTTTATTTGATTAACCACATTGCTCAAGTGTTATTGTAGAAATTTTTATAAACTATTCACCCCCATTTGGCCATTAGGACCTCCCAGTCGGTCAATGCAACTAGGACGGTACATGCGCGTTGCCGCGCGTGCAGTGGGTCTTTGCGCCTATGTCTGATATTCTGTGGTTTTAATGTACAGAAACCATTCAATTGAATAAAGTGGTACTGGCAAGTATTCACACAGTAGTAAGATAGTACTAATACATTACACATGTACAATAGAGTGAAGTGATGTTCTATGGCAACTTAGATGTACATTAGCCATCAAATGTGCACTAACATTACCGCACAAAACGGACATCCTTTCATAGGAGAAATCAGTTCGTAAACATCATCATATATACCAATAGAGGTTCAGTGTCAAATTGTCAATGCTACGTATGACCATTGCATTGAGATAGACATTTCCAAACATGTACATAGAAGTATAGACTTGGTATGCTGTTGACTGAAACAAAACACCTGCTAAATGCCGGCACCTCAACTTCAATTAGTGCCGCAAGAATTGAATCACAACTACTTCATTACATTTGTGCTCTCATAGTGTTCTCTTCTGCAGGATTCTTTATCCAACTGCATATTTTAGGATTTGAAAACAATCAAACATTCTTGGTCAATCAAAGTTTGTTATGACTTGCTAAAACTCTTCAGTGATTTCAATGTCGGTAGGGTTGATGATGACAACAGATATTAGGAATAATCTCAACATTCTTTTTGGGTTGACGAAACTGTTAATAATTCTCTGTCCCTGACGATGAGTGATGCATTGAATTCTTGTAAGAACTGTCACCTGACACTTAACAGGAAATAAGAATAAATCAATTTATCATTAGGAGGAGATGCAACTATCGTTGCTTTTGCGTACACTTCAGATGTGAGTTCATATTGCCCAAACAGATAATTTCTTATAAGAACTAAAACTACAAAGACAAGAAAACTATTCCAGTGAAATTTGTTTTAGTTTTCCATCCCATTAGCTGCTCACATAACTCAATTAGGATCGTATAAGCTTTATTTTCATTTGCAGTTCAATCAGTACTTAAATCTGCAATAGTTTCCTTGGCTACTACCGTCGGCCAACTCGAACGGAGGACGCCAGGACGGTGGCATGTATGCCACCCTTGGGCGCCGCCGAGGGGCGACGAAATCACCTGAGCGGGGTCATGGAGCGTCTCCTACTACTCTCCTTTGACTCTGGCGTGCCCCCACCATGTACTTCGCTGGCCCAATGCAGTTGGAGGCGGAGGGGTAAAGGAGACGCTGGCGTCCTCCGGGCAGTAGATCTGTTTCTGATAGCACGCTGGTGGATTTGTCTCGGATCTAGCATCGTCTTTGCAGCGGCGGAGACCACGGTGACCGCCGACATGCCCAGGCATCCTAGGGCCAAGGCAGGTCCCGAGACAACGGCCTCACCCTGGCGACGCGGCCGACCAGAGCGAGAGAGGACCGAGGTGATGAGGAGAGGAGCGATCGACGGGGAGACAGGGATTTCTTCTGCGCACGAGGAGGACTTGCAGGTTCGGTGGTAGCGCTTCGCATAGGGAGCACGCGACCCACACGCTCAGATGACACGCGGCCGAGGAACGGGCATGCTCCTCAAGTGACGGCCGGATCGGGTTCCAGCGCAAAGCAGATGGCACGTCGAACGTGGAAAGGACGCTGAGCCGGAAGCATGGAGGCAGATCCCATACGCGATTAGGATGTAGATATGCGCTCCGCTGCAGGGAATCGAACGGAAATTTCCACAAAACAGCCAAAATCGCAAAGAAATTTCCTCGTGATAGCTCAGAACCACTCAAAAGCCCCTCCAACTCCAGCTGGTTGAGCGCGACCAAACCCCCCACAGCCGTTGACTCCACCTCGTCGCTCTTCTAGTCTCCTTGGTTCCCCACCAGCTGCGCGCAGCCTCGATCTCCGACCGGCGGCGGCGATCGAGATGGCGGAGGCGGTGGTCGGCTGGCTGGTGTGTCCGATCATCAAGATCGTCGTCGAAAAGGCGGCCTCCGACAGAATCAAGTGGATGGGCGACGGCGTCTCCAAGGCGCTAGAGCGCCTCCGGAACACACTGCTCCATCTCCAGACCGTGGCGAGCGCCGTCCAGCTGCGGGGCTCCACGGACAGGTGCCGGAACCTCCGTGCGTGGCTGCAGCAGCTCATGGACGCCGTGTACGAAGCCCAAGACGTCCTCGACGACTTCGACGACTCGGACCCACACCCTGAATCCTCCGTCGTCAGGTTCGGCAAGCGGATCTTGGGCTCCGACGAGCGCGTCAACAGGCTCAAGGACGTCGTCGCGAAGCTGGAGGCCATTGACGCTGGCTCCTTGACGATGATGCTGTCAGCCACGGAGACCATCGCGGCGGCGTCAGTGTCGCGCCAACCGAGCGGCAGCAACCACACGGGCCCCATGCGCCCGGACGAGGACGCAGTGGTGGGGCGCGAGAAGGAGCTGCAAGAGATGGTGTCCTGGCTCGTTGACACGCCCGACGCCGACGCCAAGCCCGTGTCCGTCCCCATCGCCGCGATCTGGGGCCATGGCGGGATGGGGAAGACCACGCTGGCACAGCTCCTGTTCAAGCATCAGAAGGTAACCTCCGCCTTCGACCTCATGATCTGGGTCCGGCCTGACGCCAAGGACAACGAGTTTGAGCTCGCCAGGCAAATCCTGCAGTCCGCCAATGTGGACGTGCCAGACAGTATGAAGAATTTCCACAGGCTACAAACTGACCTCCTGGAGAAAGTCTCGTCGCGCAAGTTCCTGCTGGTGATCGACGATGTCTGGATCTGGAACAGGGAGGACATGGACATGCAGGGGACTGGATTCCGTGCGATGTGGGACAAGGTGCTGGCACCCCTCAGGCACGGGGAGTCAAGGGGGAGCAAGATCGTGGTTACCACCCGGCAAAAGATTGTGGCGACAACGCTTGAAGCACGCGAGTTCTACTTGGGAGACTTGCCGGACAATGATATCTGGTCTCTGTTCACAAGGTATGCCTTTGGTGACGACAACATTGATAAGCAGTCTCCGGAGCTGCAAGGCATTGGGAGGAAAATCGCTGAAAAGCTCAGGGGCTCACCATTGTTGGCGAAGGCCGTCGGACAGATGCTGGGAGGAAGACGCAGGGAAGACCATTGGAGGAACGTGCTTGAGATGGACGGCTTCGATGATGTTTCCAAAACATTGGAGTTGTGCTACCAGAATTTACCGGAGCACCTGCAGCCATGCTTTGCAATCTGTAGCTTGTTCCCGAAGAACTGGAGGTTCAAGCGCGATAAGCTGGTGAAGATTTGGATGGCCCTTGATTTCATCCAGCCAACTAGTGGGAAGGCCGAATTGGAGGATGTGGGAAGCAAGTACTTTGATCAGCTTGTGGATAGGTCATTTTTCCATAGGCAAAAGGTGGGGCGTCGGAGGTACTATTACATCCATGACCTGATGCATGATTTGGCCGAGAAGATTTCTCGATTTGATTGCGAGAGAGTTGAAGATGCAAAGAAAGAGATCCCCAAGACAATTCGGCACTTATCTGTGTCCAGTGATAGTGATACGGTGGCGCAGCTCAAGAGCCGATGTGACCTGAAAAGATTGCGCACACTACTGATTCTCAAGAACCCTTCCTCTTCTTTGGATGAACTGCCAGGAGATTTTTTCACAGAGCTGAAAGGCCTTCGAGTTCTTAGTTTGGAAGGCTGCAATATCATTCGTCTATCGGAGAGGATTGGAAACCTTAAATACCTCAGATACCTGGCACTTTGCAAATCAACCACCAAGCTTCCACATGCACTGACAAAGCTCTATCGTCTTCAGACCTTTAGTAGTCCTAAGGGGTCTGGCCTTGAGGTCCCGGAAGATATCGTAAACCTGACACGTCTGCGACATTTGGACATGGATACATCCAAAATCACTGGCATTGGGAAACTGGTTCACCTGCAGGGATCAGTTAAGTTCCATGTTAAAAATGAAAAAGGCCATACTTTAGGAGACTTGAATGGTATGAGCAGTCTGCGTAAAGAGCTTCATATAAAGAACCTTGATGTTGTGACGAAGCAAGAAGAAGCCTGCGAGGCTGGATTAAACAGGAAGGAGAATGTTAAGGTACTGGAATTAGAATGGAACTCGACTGGTAAGAGTGTTCCCTCTGTTGAGGCTGAAGTTTTGGATGGTCTTGAGCCGCACCAATATGTTAAAAGGCTTATAATTAGAAGATATCATGGTAACAGATCACCGAACTGGCTGACCACAAGCTTGAAGGAGAGAAACTTCTTCAAATACCTGCATTTGATCAACTGTAGAAAATGGGAGGTCCTGCCTCCTCTCGGGCAGCTTCCATGTCTCAAGGTTTTGCATTTGAAAGAAATGTGTTCAGTGAAAAAAATCGGCCGTGAATTTTATGGAACCAATCCAATTGCATTTCGACATTTGGAGGAACTTGAATTTGATGATATGCCTCAGTGGGTTGAGTGGACCCAAGAAGAGAAGAGCACTGATATGTTTCCTAAACTCCGCAAGTTGAAGCTTTTGAACTGTCCTGAGTTGATTAAGGTGCCTCAGCTCCCTCTATTCGTGCGGAAGGTCTCGGTAAAAAATACAGGATTTGTTTCACAACTAAAACTATCCTCCTCTTCCTCGCCATCAAAAGCGCGCAAGTTTGCATTAGACACATGCTCTGCCACTGTCCTTACAAATGGCTTAATGCACAAGCAACAACTGGAATCAATTGCTATTTTGACTCTGAGGAACTGTCAAGATGTAAAGTTTGAAGAGCTTCATGTGTTGACTTCCTTAAAGAGGTTGCAAATATCTCATTCAAGCATAAATGATGAGCAGCTATGCACTTGTTTGTGGGGTTTACAAGCGCTTACCTGGCTGGAGATATCTAATTGCAACAACATCACATGCCTTCCACAGATGGAAAGTTCAGACTGCTTAACAAAACTTCATGAGCTACACATTCAGCAGTGCTCTGAATTTTCCTCTCTACACTCTATGCCAAGTTTTGCGGCACTAGAAAGTGTATTGATTGAAAATTGCTCCAAGATCACTGTGAAATCTTTCCCTACCGACTTCAACAGCAACACCACTCTGAGAAAACTGAGCATAATGAATTGTGCTGAGTTGGAGTCTTTGCCAAGTGGCTTCCCATCTTCTCTGCAAGTTCTTCATCTAATTGGGTGCAAACCAAATTTGATGAACCAAATACAAATCAAGGATGGACCGGAATGGGATAAAGTAGCTAGTATTCCCATAAAACAAATCCGTTGATTAGAAGCTTTTATGCAGATCAACAGGTATATCCTGTACCATTAGGAAGTTTTAGTTGTTTGTCTCATCATTATTGAGAACGTCAGCTTTCTTATGAAATAATATTTGTAATCAGTGAGAATGTGAGATGTAGAACTTTGCCCTCTGCAGTCATGAGTTGAGAATGCCATCTTTCTTATAAAATGATAATTGATACTCCCTCCATCCTGTAATATAGCGCACTAAGCATTCAAAATTTGTACTCAAATATAAGGGGTTCTAGCCTTCTATGGGACAGAAACCAGTTTTGCATAAATTCTTTCCACTTATCAACCAATCACCATTAATCATGTTGATGATAGCATTTAATTAAGAAATAAAGTGACAACACATGCATCTTTTGTGTTCTCGCTTAATCTGTTCTATTATAATTTTTATAAGACAGATGGCGTAAATCAATGAGACATAACAATGTGCCTTCTGGACTGACAATATGCACCTTCGGTTAACAAAAATTAGATAAGAAGCTGACGGTGCCTTCTGGATATATGCTGACAATATGCACCTTCCGTTCAAAAGTTTTCAGAGAAGAAGCTGACTTCCGTCACAGTGATGCTAACAATTTGTGTCTGAATGAAATCCTATCGTGCAGGACAAAGCATGAAAGGATACCGAACGAAGCATAGTTACCGACAGGTTGTTCTCAGATTGGAACTGTTGTTTAGTGTTTTGAAACTGTACTGTAATGCACTCGTGTCTGCGTACCCACATTGGCTCAAGTATCATTTCATTTATATTTCTGTCAAATATGGTGTTGTCACCTTCAGATTTGTAAAATCTCATATCATGGGATGGCATTTTGCGTACAACTCGTACAAAACCAGTCCCATAACCCATGTATTGATGAGCTTCCACATGTCAAACCCTAAGTTGTACTCAAATGGTTGTACGTGTAGCTGGACTCTGATGCAGTTTCCTGAGCTGTGAAGACATTATTTATCCCTCAGCAAAATCAAATTTGTTCTCTTACAACAAACAACAATATGGATTATTCTTTCCATTGGAAAAAAAAAAGCTACCTTCTAATCTCCTTTGCAAAACAAAAATACCTATACTACCACTGACCCCCAACTACAACACTGAAACGGACATGCTCCCTCCGTCCTAAAATAGACGACACTTTAGCTATGAATCTGAATTTATAGCTGAAGTGTCATCTATTTTAGGACGGAGAGAATACCCCTAATTCTACACCCCCGATGACTCAAAAAAGGGACCCAACTATTACTCGGTATATATATTCCAAGACCCATCTAAGGTTTGTTATAGAACCAAAAAAATCAATATCTTTAAAAGCAAGTTGCATTTGCTTCGGTTCATACTACCATTTCTACTGTATTCTACAGGGCAGTTAGTGCTATTAAACAGGAAATTTGTGAAGGCTCAATAGCTCCTTTGTAGCTCATCCCCCCCCCCCCCCCCCCCCCCTAAACAGGCCTTATCCTTGCTATCAGACATTCAGACCCCTCACATTAAGGAGGCACTTGCTATCCACATTCCACAATGACCTATATGTGGAAAACTGAATCCAATGCATAGGATCACAGAATAGAATCCACACGCCATCAAAGTGAAACTGCATCCGGATTGTAACCCAAAGTATCATATCTTTACTTCTTTTCTTGTGAGAAAGGAACATCGGTGAATGCGATCAGTTTACTAGTGAAAATAAAAATGGTATACCTTACAAATGGGAAATAAAAAGGAAAAAAAAACAGACTATACATGTTTGACAGGATACAAAAACCAGCAAAACTGGAATATAGAGGGCTTAAAAGACTGCCAAGTGCCCAACCTGGGATCAGCAAACAAACCAACAGGTAACAGTTTGAAGTTCTGAAGGATCAAGGATGTGAACAGCCTGATTCTTGATCCATCAAATTGGAGTTATTCTGACACAGACACCAAATCACAGAGACAGGTTGAGTTCAAACTAATTCTAGAGCTTGAAGTTGTTGAGTTGCTCTTTCCTTGGGGAAAAAAAATCTGCACTTCATGTCTGCTCCTGGGATTTGTTTGTAAAGTTTGATTCTGAAAGCACACCAGAAAGCTGGTTGTTAAATTAACCAAACAACCTTGCAGGTTAGTCCTTTATCCCATAACGCTGTCTCCTAAGAGGAATAGAGTTCAACTCTTATGTGTAGCCTTACACATCAATCAAGGCCTTAATTAACCTTACCCCACAGCATGTTTTGGATGTTTACTGTAACAAATTTGCTAACACAGCCAAGATGATTATCATGGAACAACAATATAGGTATATCACGCACCTCAAGTTGTTTAAGCCTGTATATACTCTTGGGAAGTTTGTTCGTTATACCACTGAAAGCTAGGTAATGGAGATGAACCAACTGACTAATGGTTTCAGGCAATTCTGCAATATCAGATTCACTAAGATCCAGGACCCGCAAGTTCTTAAATTTGGCCAAAAGTTTCCTAGGAAAATGACTTGAGGATAATGATGGGCTTCTGAGAACTAACAATGTCCGCAGCCTTCCCAACCTGTATTTGCTCTTGAGCTGTGGTAAATAATCAGTTGAGATAGACAGGTGACGAACTGTTGGTGGAATCACAAAAGGAACGTCCTCATTAATTTTCATGCAATCATGAGCCGAAAAATGCTGCGCCAAAATGTGCATTAGGTCATCCAGGAAGTAATACGTTTGCTGGTCTTTATTTGCAGTCCCAAAGAAGGACCGTGACAGGAGATCATCAAAGTATTTTTGCCCTAAATCTTCCATCCCTTTCCCTTCATCTGTTGGTGGTTGAATGAAACCGAGAGCCATCCACATTTTGACCAAATCATAGCGATTAAACCTCCAGGTCGTTGGAAATATGCTGCAATATGCAAAGCAGCGCTGGAGGTGACTCGGCAAGTGTTGGTAACTGAGTTGGAGGGAGGAGATAATGATATTATCACTAATTTCTGTGTTCATCAGTGCTCTCCATTTCCTTGTGCTCCTGGTGCTACTTATCATTTGCCCAATAGCTTTAGCAGCTAAAGGTGATCCCTTAACATTTGCAACAACAGCTCCTATAATCTCTTGCAACTCAGGTGGAAAATCCATGGGTTGCCCACCCAAAGCAACTTCCTTCAACAGCAACCAACAATCACTGCTTCTTAACCTGTCAAGAGAAACCACATGACCCGCATTCAGAACCTCAGCTACTAGCTTCATCCGAGTGGTCACCAAGACCTTGCTCCCGACTGCCGCAGATCTAAGTGGCGCCAACACTTTCTTCCACATGCTCCTATTCTCTTTCTCGGTTTTACCCTCATCAATCCAAACATCATCAAGTACCAGGAGGAACCTCTTAGATGCAACCAATTTCTCAAGCTCCTCCTGCAAACTATCTAAACTGGCCAGACCATCATTACATAGTGTATCATCTACACAACCAATCGACTGTAATATCTCCCTGGTGAGCTCGGCCTCATCTGATCTATCCCAGACGCAGACCCAGGCTCTCATATCGAACCACGCTTCAACCCTCGCATCGTTGTACACGCACTGAGCAACCGTGGTCTTGCCGATGCTTCCATGACCAACCACCGCAACAACCGGAGCAACCGAACGGCATGTTTCCTCGCAATCATCGACGAGCCTGGCGATTATGGAGTTGCACTCCTCCTCACGTCCGAATACCTTCCGCTCCGCGAGCACGGAGCCGGTGACCCGGTTCGGCGACCGCACACCGCATCCCGCCGCGGTGCTGCCCCTGCCAGGTCGCAGCCGCTCCGAATCGTCGCGGGCGCGGTCGAGCCTCTCCGCCAGCCGCCTCAGCTTCCGTCCAGGCCCACGGAACGTGGCGTGTAGGCAGGCCGAGAGCGGGGGGCCGACCTGCCGCCGGCGGTGGAGCTCGTCTAGGATGTCATCGGCGTCGGCCACCGCGTCCCTGAGCTCGAAGAGCCAGGCGTGCAGGTCGGGCAGCTCAGGATCGCCGGGCGTGAGCCACCTCCAGCGCTCGAGCTCGAGGGCTACGGGCTGGATCCGGAGGAGCGCCGCCGCGAGGGCCCCCAGGGGGTTCCGGGGCCCGGCGGCGGCGCGGGAGAAGGCGCTGGCGCGATCGGCGAGCGCGGCGACGTCCTGCGACACGGGCCACGGCGCGGGAGCAGGCATCGGCGCGAATTGGAGGCTGGGCTGCGACGGATCCCGTGGGTTTGCGCCGGTGAGAGGGTTGGGAATTGGGGAATGGACGGATTCTCCCTTGGTCGTCGCTTTCGTGTGGCTTTGGTTGACCACGCGTAGCTCCCGCTGTGGTCTGACTGAGTCGGCTCAACAACGAGGCTTGGGTGAGAAACCGTGTGAGCAGTACTCTTCGGCTGTGGCCTCGTTTAGATACCTGATTTCACCCTAAATTTTACTATGCAAAAAGAAGATTTCATGTCAAATCAAAATGTCAGCACATGTTTGAAGTACTAAATATAGATGAAATAAAAAAACTAATTACATAATTTTGTTATACTTTGCGAGACGAACAATTTAAGCCTAATTAATCAATGTTTGGACAATTATTACCTGGCATCTAAACATGGCCTGTGTTTGGTTGGTCTCATCGTGGACGAGTTGAGCCGTATATAAGGCCCCGTTTGGTTTGGACGTTAAAGTTTAACAAATACTGTATCACTTTCGTCTTATTTGATAAAAAAATTTCAATCTTGGACTAATTAGGCTTAATAGATTCGTCTCGTAAATTACTCCTAATCTGTGCTGACATGCATGCAATTAGTTTACATTTAGTACTCCATGCATTTGAGGGAACATTGATATGATGGAAGTTAAACTTTAACTCCTCCAAACCAAACGGGGCCTAAATCTGAAACGGAAAAAGTCTACTTACCCCATCTACTTCACCCTCAAACTATAAAACCGTCTATTTTACGTCTGAACTTTTCAAAACTAAGTTATACATGGTTCAATGAGTACGAAATTTTTAATATAGTTCAAGCTTACAATAATTAGTCAACCATAAAATTTTCACCACAATTGGACCATATAAGCTGCAACTATGAATTATTCCAATTAATTACAGATAAAATTGGATTTTTCAATTAATCTAAAGGTACAACAAAAACTTTATACTAAAGCATATCATATTATATATTCACATACAACAAAAACTTTATACTAAAGCATATCATATTATATATTCACATCGTATATCTACTCACATGGAGTCCAAAAAATTAGATTTTCCATTTTATGATTTTTCTGTGATTTACTATGATTTTTCAAAGATTCAGCGAAAATAAATAAAAAAAGAAAAGAAAAACAAAAACAATGTTACTGTAGCAACCCCGTTGTTACTGTAGTAAAACCGCCGTCCAAAACCGTCCGGGGGTAATTTGACCGGTTTTGAAAAATTCAGAGGATAAAATAGACGGTTTCATAATTTGTGGTGAAGTAAACCACACTCGATAGGTGGGGGTCAAGTAGACTTTTTTCAATCTGAAACAGAAGGGAGTATGAGTAGATACATGCTGGCGGTATACGCCTAAGACTGACTGCACTAGATACTCTATACCATCCGCTACGCTATCTTGGAGGAGCATTTAGCGGGCGAAGAAGCCGCAACGCGGTACTCCGTCCGGTCCGATACCCGACGTCGTCCGCTGTCCCAACAGAATAGTGGTCATCCGCTACCCACGAACATGGCCCGGGCCCTGTTGCTGCTGCTGCTCGGCTGTGAGACGGGAGGCATGCGTGGGAGGATTCAGCGGTGGGTCCCACGAGTTCAAGTAACTAAAAATGTTATAACTCACAAACTAAAAACTCAAATTAAATTCTGATTGCACCATTAAATTCATTTCAATAAATTCTTCAAAACTAGATCTCATATGGATATATTTAGATAAAGTGACAAGTGGGCCCCACAGTGGATAGATGATGATATAGAGGATGGATGGGTGCAGGAGAAATGAGTATAAAGGAGAGAATTTTGATGACCAGGATATATAGAGGATGAAAATAGAGGATCATGAGTGCGGATAGCCTAAATCGAGCTTCACTGCCGGGCCAGACTGAGTGGATACATGATGAGGATGATGGGCCTACATGTCATTCTCACATGTTAGAGAGGTTGTATCTGCTCATACAGGCAATTAAACAACATCTCGGTTTTCTTGTATCCACTAATGCAACTTCACAAAAAACATTCTTTTCTGGAATATGGTTCCACTCAGCTTGCATCCCCTCAGTTTGGATATGCAATGCAAGCTTCATCCACCAACCAAACACACTATTTAAATTTTCTTAGGAACCAAGTTAAAATTTTAGCTAGTCATGCTTGACAACTTTGCTCCTGAACTAAGGGCATGTGTTGTTTCCATGGGAATAGGGACTAGAGACTAAATTTTAGTCCATCTTAGTCCCTTTTAACCAAACAGGAGGGACTAAAACAAGGACTAGAGACTAAAAGGCATAAGTCCCTTAGGGTGAGGCTTATTGGGACTTATGGCGCCAAATTGACACCCCATGCCCCTCACCGGTCCTCACCCCTCCTGGTCCCCCCACCCCCCACAAGGGTATTTTAGTTGTTTAGCAGCTTTAATACCCTGTAGTCCCCTCTAGTCTCTGTAACTAAGCAGGGTTGGAGACTCAAGTTTAGTTCTTGTTTTAGTCTCTAGTCCTATGACTAGAGAAAAGAATAGGGCCTAAACGAGCTGTAGAGAACAAAAACAACCCATCCACTTTGTCAGCCTAATGACACTACATTGGGTGTGTTCGCTTACTCGAATAAGATTTCATAGAGTTGTATCGTACATTAATGAGTGGAGATAGATTGAGTGGACAAAGTGACTCTAAAGAGAAAAGTGTTTGGTTGGTTGTGTGTATGCATGTAGGGTGTGTTTGGTTACCTAGGCTAGCAAAAGCCTGGCTTGAGCAATGCAACCGGTTGTTGTTTGGTTCCCTAGCCTAGGTAAGACTGGCTTATATGGTTGCCTGGTTTAGCTATGTTTTTTACCTACATCTTCCTCCCCTTCGTCGCGTCCGGCCTTTCCCTCTGTCGCATGCTCCTTGCCTAGATCGATCGAGGAGGCGCCCATGGGCACCACAAGCCGCTTCCCCTCTACCGCGCCCATTTGCACCACTTTGTCCACGCCAATCTCCGCATCACCTCGTAGTCCTCCCGAAACAGGTGTAACACCCCGGTGTTACGCAAGCATTTAGACACTGCAAATCATGCATATTATGCACCATCAAGCATCATAATCATACATGCCTAATCATGTTAAATAAATAACTGAAACAATGCTTTGAAACATAGGAAACATGCTCGTGAAACATGAATGTTGCATACACTTGTTTATAGTTATTTTTGTCCTAATTATGCTTGCCAGGCTAATAGAACATATGTGACTATAATTGTAAATCATCTAGAATTATTTAGCACAATTTTTGGAGCAAAGTTTGTATTCGAACTTTTGACAAAATTTGCTTTTGAAAATATTATTGAAAAAGGTCAAAAAACCTCCCTATTTAGCTTTTACTTTCCAATTCAAAATATGTTGGGAAGTTTGAGTTGGTCCCTTAATGAAAGTTGTAGAGAATTAAATTCTAAGTGAAAGGATCTAGGATGTCGCCTAGAGGGGGGTGAATAGGCGTTTCTGAAAAATCAACACCTTTCAAAGCGGAAACAATTAGTAATAGGAGTTTCCAAAATGGAAACTCCAAATCAGAGTAATACAACCCCTCACAAGTTAGCCACAAAGTATATAAAAGATACTAGAAAAACCTAGGGAGCCAAACAGCGGCAACCAAAGAGTTGAATAAAAAAGCACTAGTCAGTTAATGTCGGAAGTCCCGACAGTTTGGGTCAGAACTCCCGACATGTCAGAAGTCCCGACGTTTGGGTCAGAACTTCCAACGTGTCAGAAGTCCCGACAGTCTGGGTTAGAACTTCCAACACAAACTTTCAGCACTTCCGACCCCTATAGAAAATGAACTACAAGTGCTAAAAATGAACTTTGTGATGCCGATAACTTACAAACCCACTTCCTAGTGGTAAGGTAAGGTGTTGGGTCACTCTCTTGATGTTGATAAGCCACCACTCCGTAGATCGAGTCCCAAACCCTAAGAAATAGCTAGAGAGAGGAAGACAACCAAATACAAGTAATTTCGAGCAAATCACAACAACAACAACAACAACAACAAGCACGCGGGAGACAAGAATTTATCCCGAGGTTTGGCAGCCCCACAAAGGAGCTCCTACGTCCTCGTTGTTGAGGTGACCACTTTGGTCAGAGTCTCTTCCACCTCCTTGCCTCACTCAAGGATACCATAAAGGTCACTTGAGTTTCTTCACTAGAAATCAAGGGTAATACAAACTTCTCAAGGCTCTTCCACAAGATGGAAGCTCTTGGGCGACGCCTAGCCGGCTAGGGTTCCAAGAACCCAAGAGTAATAGACGCAAAACCAACCAGCTTGACGAAGAAATCAAGTGCTCAAGCTTGCAAGGATAATTTTCTCACTCAATCCACTCTCCTATCACTCAAATCCGTGGGGAATCGAAGTTAGGAGCAAAGGGGAGAAGAGTGGCGAGCCTAGAATGCTTGGGGGTTGTTTTGGCCGAGTGTTTGTCGCAAAGAAATGAGTGGGCAACGATTAGAAATGAGGAGAGGGGTATATATACTCCAAGGCAAAATCTAACCGTTCAGATCTACGTCGGGACTGCTGACATAGATCTCGGGACTGCTGACATATAGAGAAAACACTGTTCACGCAAGGTAAAGAAACACTACGCGAAGGTCAACATCGGGACTTCCGACTTATGTCAGGACTGCTGACAGTCGGGACTCCCGACGTACGTCGGGACTCCCGACGCAGCAGTCAGTAGAGCGAGCCGATGGGCCTGGCGTCAGGACTCCTGGCGAGGGTCGGGACTCCTGACCGTCGGGACTCCTGACTCACGTTGGGACTTCCGACGTCCTCAGTCACCGCACAGGCTAAGTGACTGGATGTCAGGACTTCCGGCGCAAGTTAGCACTTCCGACCGTCGGGACTCCCGACATACGTCGGGACTTCCGACACCAAAAGTCATCAAAACTATTCTACGTGCTCGTGAAGTGCTAGAGTGTCTCTCTTTTGATTTTATTATTATGCTTGAGCACTCTATCTTCCTCAGACCACCTAAACTTGCATCCCTCTTAATAGTACGGCATACCTATTAACTCAAGATCAAAAGAAAAAAGAAATTAAACCTTTTGAGTTGATCTTCTTTAAATTGATGACGTGTCTTTCAATCTTCATCAAGTGAGGGTGCCAACATGTCAATATTGATCTTGTCACTTGAGCATAGCCATCTTGAGCACGTGACTTGATTCCATTCATCAAATATGAATGACTCCAAATGCATCAAGTCACTTTAATCAACTTGTCCAATATAGATTTGATCCTTCACATCAATATGACCATCTTAGCTTGATTAGTACCTCAACTAAATGCAAGTACTTTCTTCTTCACCCTAGCTAGGTTCTTCGGCCGCCAAGCCGTCGCTTGACCTTCACCCTTGCTTAGTACCTCGAAGCCTTTCCTTGCTATCTTCACCATCTCAAGCCATTAAGTCACATCTTGTGTTGAATCATCCATTCATATGTATTGTTATCTTTTTCATTTCAATTTAGCAAGCTTCAAATATGAGACCATTCCATATGCAATCCCTCATGTCTCATTAACTAATACTCACGAGCTTGCTTTCACATAGTACATGGAAATCCCACAATAAACAAGCATTTGCATGAATTCCATTTGCATTGTTGTCTTGTGCTTGAACTAGATTGTTTATATAACAACACATCATTTTGGCTTTCATTAAGTACCTATGAGATAACCTATTACCTGTCCACACTTAGCAAACGGGTTAGTTCTTTAATCACGTTGTCATTCAATCATCCAAAACCCACTAAAGGGCTAGATGCACTTTCAATCTTCCCCTTTTTGGTGATTGATGACAACTTGATTAAAGCTTACAAAATGATATAAACATTTAAACTTTTGGGTTCAATGATTTATGAGAGGCTCCCCCTTAATATGTGCTTATGATTAGAATTCACAAAATGATCTCGAATGTCAATTGCACATACTAAAACATATAGGAGACTCCCCCTAAATCATTGCATCCGTGGGGTGCATGTATGTGTGAAACGACAGTCTGCAGTACATATCTTCAGGTATAAAGATAAGCAACTAAAACTATCCTGAAGCTTTAATCAGTCTCTCTCCCCCTTTGTCATCTATCACCATAAAGATCCAACAACGACATACTAAGGACAAAAGGGCTACAAGCTGTCACACAAAGCACAAAGGGTGCTTAAGGTTCAAACTTTGTACTAATCTCTCCCTTTATATTAAACTCTCCCCCTTTGTCATCTTAAATAGGTTGTACTTGTCACTTGTTTGCAATTCAAAATAGATCAAGTATATGGGTTTACTAGCTCATGAACAAACTCATACACTAAACACTAGATCATATAATCATTTAAGCAATAGTGGTAGTCTATGAATCTAAAAAAAATTCATTTGTAATGCATGATCCTATAAGCATGTACTATATGCACTAACCGCATACTAGTAAGGGATGAAAAATGATCATGCACAATACAATGATACCTTTGCTATATTGGAGAGGAAGATAGTCATATATATTTCAATTTATTTCTCCAATAGCACCATGAAGTCCAATTATAAGCTTGGTGAAGACCAATAGATACCAATTCTTTGAATTCCTATTCTTCACCCATATGAATTGAGAATCACTAATGATCAAGTGCACTCTTCTTGTTGTGGTTGGCTTGCTTCTTCTTTGATCATTGCTTGCTTAAGAGAACTAAAAGATGCACCACTTGTAATACCACTTGAAATTTCATGATACCACTTGAAATTTCATGATACCACTTGAAATTTCATGACTTGTTCTCTTTTGGATGTTGCTTGCTTTCTAGACTAATCTCTTGATTTTCTTCAACCAAGTACCTCAAATGTCCCTTTAGATTACCACTTCAATTTTAGCCATCCAAGCCTAGGGCAAAGTGACCTCTCTCCAAAGAACTATCCTTGATACTCACTTGAAATAACTTGAAAGAAAACCACTTGATCCACTTGAAAGATTTTGTTTGATTGATCAATATTGTTGGACTTAATTTGATGAATAACTTTGAATCCTTCTTTAAGTCATTTTCTTTCTACTTGTTTAAGTCCTTTTGTTTCTATCAAAAGATCTCCAATTATTACTAGAACTTAAACTTCATCTTCATCTTGATCTTAGTCTTGATATGTAGCTTGAGTACCAAATGTGTACCAGATACACTCTTCAAACAAATTGTCTTGTACTCATCATTTGTCATGCTTCTATCTCAAACCAAAACCAAAACATAGGTACCTCAATCACTTATAGATATGATTCTAATTTGGGGACCTTTGCATCTAAGTGACTTTTGATCAATCCAATAATTTTCACTTTCCTGGCAGATTCTGTACTCTTTAAAGAATAAATCATATATCCCAAAGTACATATCCAAAAACCACGAAATTTGGTGAAGATGTGACACACTAAGTCTTCTAGTAGCTGTAAAAATTTTAGCTTCTTTTGACTTTTTATTGCTACCAGATTTCATATCTTTCCACACTGCTACATGCTAAAAACTACTGCACTATAACTGACAAGATCTACTCCAAATCTGAAGTATCACTTATCCAAATCTCATGAAATTTGCACAAAAACTAATACCATAAGTGTAGAGCATGCAGACCAAATTTCAAGCCAATACAAATAGATTTGGCTACTCAAATATGTCTATGATCACTGCTACCTCAGATTTTCAATATTGAAACGATTTCAATAATTGAGCTATTTTTCTTCAAATTGAACCAAACTTGAAATCAACTTGTTTGAATACTCTCACAAGACATATGTCCATTCAAACCACTTACTAGAAGAAATCTTATGAATATGTCCAATCAAACCAACTTCAACCTTGATTACTTAAGCATTTAATCCATTCAAACATCTCATATTAAGCAACATATGCATATATATCCAATTCAATTAACTCATATGCACCCAAATAAACTTTGATCAACAAGAGATATACCTTGATAGCTTATGATCATCTTTGCAAGCTTCAACTCCACTTATTTGCAGGCCTTCAAATATATCAATAAATTCCCACAACTTGAATATGACACTTGTATGTTGATAGCATATGGACTTCACTCAATTTTGACTTGGCATTGGGATAGAATTGCACTAGGTTTCAATACTTGACTCAACATAAGATGAACAATAATAATTCCATTGAATCAAGTCTCCAATGTCATGGTACCTACAAACGATCATTCACTTTTCGATGGTACCCAAAATAGTTTAGGTCCTCTCATGTTAGACGCAACATACTTAGGCATAGTCTTAGTATGAATAGTGTTTTTTTTGCAATACTAACCAATAAGGTACCATAACAAACCTTCCTAGGTATAATATTTGCATCAATTGAAATAGGCTTAGGATTCTCACTTAGTGGACATGAATTAGCCAAGAATTGATTTTCTCCTTTTTGAATATTTGGCAAATTTATGATTTTCAAAAAGTTGAGAGAGATTTTAGATGGATATAGGGATTTTTATGGACTTGAGAGAACCATGTCACATGTGATTAGGCAAATAATCAACCAAGGGTAGCAATAATCACAATATGACATGACTAGGTCACAAAGACCCAAAAAACATCTATCCTATATCACACAAATGCACACACTAGCATATAAAGGGCCTTCGATGCACTTACAATGCATGTATGTAAATACATACCTTTGCCTTGAGCCCACAATATCACCACTGAGATAATACATGGCATGACAACATCATGTTGACCTCACTTGTCAAATAATCATACCATATATGAAATCAATTTTCATCTAAAGGACTACAAGTAATGCTAGATAAATTTGTTAGTCCACAATGGTGCAAAATAGAAACTGAGCTCCCCCTAAATAAGTACCACAAATAATTTGAATGACTTTCAACAAGCACTTTATTCTTTTAAGAATTTGGGAGTCAATTTTCTATTTTGACCAACACAAAGTAATTTGCCATATTTAAATTTTGTTGAGACATACTCACAACCCACTTAGGTTTGATAGATCACAAGCTTCTGAGCAAATTAAGGATATATGAAATCATATGGATCAAAACTCAATTGCATCCCAATTAGTGCTCTGGTTCCTGCCATACCAGACACGTCCGGTAGACGTACCGGACACATCCGGCATGTGAAGAACATAAACACTTTTCCTTTCTATCCTGGCCATACCGGACACGTCTGGTAGGCGCAGGACAGAAACAATTGAAGCGCTGCTTGTGATTCTTCGTTTTAGCTCTAGTACTTCTTGTATGCCTGCATCTGAACAAATGCATTGCTCTACTAGAGAGCCATTAAAAGCATCACATGGCAAATATGATAATGAGTAAATAAAACTAATTAGTCACTTCTAATTATTTCACAAATATGCTTATTTGTGAGCCATTGAGCACTAAACACAAAGTGGCTATCCTATAAGGTCTTTAGGTACTTGTTGCCAATGGTAGAGATGAAGTAAACGATATAGTCATTGATTTATCTTTAGGTCAACCATATATGAGATTATGATAAGAATTGATTGATAGATTGAGTGAATATTTTCAATTTGCTTGCTCAACCACCCTGAAGCTTTCATCTCACCACCAAGTACCTACATTATCAACCTAAGCACATTTTGGTACCCAACTCTTGTTGGATCCTTTTAGGTTAGTCAACAAGTGCTTAGGCACCCAAATGGCCTTAGTACTAGTTTGTGGTGAACACATCACCTTGCTAGTGCTAATTCCATTTGTGGTCTTCCTAAGTATATTATCATAAACAAATGTGTTCGGCTTAGGGATGTTACCATTTGGGCAATCATAGCTTAGATGCCCCTTTCTTCCACAAGCATAGCATATGCGACCTTTGTTTGCTCTATGCTTGTTTTGCTTGTATGGACATCCATCAACCTTGTGGCCCATCTCATTGCATCCATAGCATCTTCTTGTTGCAACTTGGGCTTCCTTTCTGGCCTCCTTGTACATTGGGCATTTCTTGGTTGGATGCCCCAACTTCTTGCACATGAGATAAGTGCTTTGTCCATCACTTTTCCTTTGGTTGGCCAACTTGTTTGAGGCCGTTTGATCGGCCACTTCACACTTGTCGGCCCAACTCTTGTGTGGTCACATGGTAATCTCATGTCCATTCACTCCACAACCATAGCATAGTCTTTTTCCATGTTTCTTGCTCTTGGTTGTGTTGGCCTTGCTTGAAATGTGATTCTTTTGTTGGGATTTGGAGGAAGCAAGGTTTGAACCCTTCTCAAGCTTCTTCACCATGTTAACACGGTTATCTTGCGAAGGTTGTGCTCTCTCCTTACCCTTCAATCGAATCACATCATTTCTTAGCCTTTCCACTTCTTCCTTAAGCTCTACATTTTCTATAAATTTTTGCTCAATCGAAGATTGGCTTGCTTGAGAAGCACACTCATTAGCACAAGAAATATTCAATTGAGATTGTGTACAAGTGAGTGTGTGAGTGGGAGGTTGAGATGATTTTACCATTGTAATCACAACCTCATGAGCCACCTCAAGCATGATGCTTGATTCTACTAATTTTTCATGAGAGCACTTGAGATGAACAAAGTTTGCTTGTAGCACATTATATTTGCTTGAGAGTTCATCTAATTTTGCCTTGAGCTCAAAGTTTTCCTTCTCTAGTTGTGAAACACTAGAAGAGGAGTTAGTAACTAAAGTATGCTCAATTGATAATTTTTCATACATCTCATTTATGGCCTTTAGCTCTTGCAATTTGGAGATGAGAAACTTTTCTTGATTTTTAAGTGATTGCTCTTGTTTCTCATTCTCTTCCTCTAGCTCATCATTCTTCTCAACTAGCTTCATGAGAATGAGCTTGTCTTTGTTGCTTAGATGATCAAGAGTGTAGCTATCTTCAATTTCAATATCACTCTCTTCTTGATCATCTACTCGGGCTATCTCTTTGGCTTGATCTTTCTTGCTAGCCTTCTTCTTGCTTTTCTTGGCCATGAGACACAAGTGATGAGTATCATGAGATACTGAGGTTGACTCATCACTTGGCCACCACCAGGCTTGAGCCTCATCATCACAGACTGCCTGCTGTCCGGCTGCCTCAGCCATACCAGACACATTTGGTAGGGATACCGGACACGTCCGGTATGTGCTTGTAGATAGCGCAGTCGCCTCAGCTTACACCTCTTGCTCCGGCTCGACGCTCTTGAGGTCTTGTGAGGCTCTATCGCTGCATGAAGACATAATGGACATATTTTCCATTGACTCGACCTCAAGTGCATCATCGCATTTGGATTTTCCATATACCTCAATGAGTTTGGTCCAAATGAGATGAGCACTCTCAGGAGGTGGTTGTCCATTGAATATTGCCTCATCTTGAACCTCTACACTCAATGTACTCAAAATGATATTAATAGCTTGAGCATTGAGTTGCACGCATATTTCTTCCTCTTTTGATAAATTCTTATAGTTGCTCCAATCAACTATAGGAAGAGGTATGCTTTCAAACACAATATGCTCAACAAGAGGACTAATATCTCTAAAAGCATTGAGTACATGAATTGACCAAGGTAGAAAGTTTGAACCATTATTTTGGAGAAGCATCAGCTCCAACTTGATAGGCGTCGACATCCTTTTCTCACGGCGGTGAAGCTTTAGGTGAGAACCTCGCTCTGATACCAATTGAAAGGATCTAGGATATCGCCTAGAGGGGGGTGAATAGGCGTTTCTGAAAAATCAACACCTTTCAAAGCGGAAACGAATAGTAATAGGAGTTTCCAAAATGGAAACTCCAAATCAGAGTAATACAACCCCTCACAAGTTAGCCACAAAGTATATAAAAGATACTAGAAAAACCTAGGGAGCCAAACAGCGGCAACCAAAGAGTTGAATAAAAAAGCACTAGTCAGTTAATGTCGAAAGTCCCGACAGTTTGGGTCAGAAGTCCCGAGGTGTCAGAAGTCCCGACGTTTGGGTCAGAACTTTCGACGTGTCAGAAGTCCCGATAGTCTGGGTCAGAACTTCCAACGCAAACTTTCAGCACTTCTGACCCCTATAGAAAATGAACTACAAGTGCTAAAAATGAACTTTGTGATGCCGATAACTTACAAACCCACTTCCTAGTGGTAAGGTAAGGTGTTGGGTCACTCTCTTGATGTTGATAAGCCACCACTCCGTAGATCGAGTCCCAAACCCTAAGAAATAGCTAGAGAGAGGAAGACAACCAAATACAAGTAATTTCGAGCAAATCACAACAACAACAACAACAAGCACGCGGGAGACAAGAATTTATCCCGAGGTTCGGCAGCCCCACAAAGGAGCTCCTACGTCCTCGTTGTTGAGGTGACCACTTTGGTCGGAGTCTCTTCCACCTCCTT
Organism: Saccharum hybrid cultivar R570; assembly: GCA_038087645.1. Classification (NCBI taxonomy): domain Eukaryota; kingdom Viridiplantae; phylum Streptophyta; class Magnoliopsida; order Poales; family Poaceae; genus Saccharum; species Saccharum hybrid cultivar. Next base: position 1,143,983 of record JAQSUU010000433.1, read on the forward strand.
GCCTCACTCAAGGATACCACAAAGGTCACTTGAGTTTCTTCACTAGAAATCAAGGGTAATACAAACTTCTCAAGGCTCTTCCACAAGATGGAAGCTCTTGGGTGACACCTAGCCAGCTAGGGTTCCAAGAACCCAAGAGTAATAGACGCAAAACCAACCGGCTTGACGAAGAAATCAAGTGCTCAAGCTTGCAAGGATGATTTTCTCACTCAATCCACTCTCCTATCACTCAAATCCGTGGGGAATCGAAGTTAGGAGCAAAGGGGAGAAGAGTGGCGAGCCTAGAATGCTTGGGGGCTGTTTTGGCCGAGTGTTTGTCACAAAGAAATGAGTGGGCAACGGTTAGAAATGAGGAGAGAGGTATATATACTCCAAGGCAAAATCTAACCGTTTAGATCTACGTCAGGACTGCTGACGTAGATCTCGGGACTGCTGACATATAGAGAAAACACTGTTCACGCAAGGTAAAGAAACACTGTGCGAAGGTCAACATCGGAACTTCCGACTTATGTCGGGACTGCTGATAGTCGGGACTCCCGACGTACGTCGGGACTCCCGACGCAGCAGTCAGTAGAGCGAGCCGATGAGCCTGGCGTCGGGACTCCTGGCGAGGGTCGGGACTCCTGACCGTCAGGACTCCCGACTCACGTCGGGACTTCCGACGTCCTCAGTCACCGCACAGGCTAAGTGACTGGACGTCAGGACTCCCGGCGCAAGTCAGCACTTCCGACCGTCGGGACTTCCGACACCAAAAGTCATCAAAACTATTCTACGTGCTCGTGAAGTCCTAGAGTGTCTCTCTTTTGATTTTATTATTATGCTTGAGCACTCTATCTTCCTTAGACCACCTAAACTTGCATCCCTCTTAATAGTACAGCATACCTATTAACTCAAGATCAAAAGAAAAAAGAAATTAAACCTTTTGAGTTGATCTTCTTTAAATTGATGTCGTGTCTTTCAATCTTCATCAAGTGAGGGTGCCAACATGTCAATATTGATCTTGTCACTTGAGCATATCCATCTTAAGCACGTGACTTGATTCCATTCATCAAATATGAATGACTCCAAATGCATCAAGTCACTTTAATCAACTTGTCCAATATAGATTTGATCCTTCACATCAATATGACCATCTTAGCTTGATTAGTACCTCAACCAAATGCAAGTACTTTCTTCTTCACCCTAGCTAGGTTCTTTGGCCACCAAGCCGTCGCTTGCCCTTCACCCTTGCTTAGTACCTCGAAGCCTTTCCTTGCTATCTTCACCATCTCAAGCTATTAAGTCACATCTTGTGTTGAATCATCCATTCATATGTATTGTTATCTTTTTCATTTCAATTTAGCAAGCTTCAAATATGAGACCATTCCATATGCAATCCCTCATGTCTCATTAACTAATACTCACGAGCTTGCTTTCACATAGTACATGGAAATCCCACAATAAACAAGCATTTGCATGAATTCCATTTGCATTGTTGTCTTGTGCTTGAACTAGATTGTTTATATAACAACACATCATTTTGGCTTTCATTAAGTACCTATGAGATAACTTATTACCTGTCCACACTTAGCAAACGGGTTAGTTCTTTAATCACGTTGTCATTCAATCATCCAAAACCCACTAAAGGGCTAGATGCACTTTCACTAAGCAACTTTCATTTTTTAGCCATTTCCAGAAAATGACATTTTCTTGCTCCAAATTTGATTTAAAGCTGCTGCCTTTTGAAAATCTTGAAAAAGAATTGAAAAATAAAAAGAAAAACTCTTCTTCTCCTAGGTGGGCCGGCGCCTCGCTTCTGCCCCGCTAGCGCAAGCCAAACCGGCCCAGCTTGCGCTCCCGCTAGCGTCCGCGGTCCAGTGGACCGGGTGCACACCGCTTGCCCGCCTGCACCCGCGTGCGCGCCCCGCCGCGTGGACGCGCCGCACCGGCGGCCATGGGCGGCGACTGACCGGCCGGTCGGAGCCCCTGCACCGGGACGAAATCACGTCCAGGGTCGCTCCCGACCGCGCCTTAACCCCCGCGCCTGCCCCCGCTCTCCCCACACGCCTTAACCCCCGCGCCTGCCCCCGCTCTCCCCACGCGCCTCTCATTTCCGAACGCCGCCACGCTCCTCGCCACCGCGCGGCCGCCCACGATTGCCACAGCCTCCGAGCTCGCCTGCGCCACCTTGCCTTCGCCCGAGGCTCCGCAAGCTTCTGCGCGAGCCTCGCCTCGACGTAGCCCACCTCCGGCACCGCTATTTCGCCAAGGTCAGGGCCGGAAGGGCCGTAACTGCCACGGTGGTGCCGTCGGTGCTCCTCGGAGCCCGCGGCCATGCCGACCTCCTTGCTCCACTCCTCTCTTCCCTTGAACAGCATCACCGCGTTCGCTTTTTCCTCGCGGTCCTCGTGCGCGCCGCATCTCGCCCGCTCGTGACCGGAGACGGCTGCTGGCCATTAGCGACCGCTGTACCGCCGCGCTGCCGCGGTCCAGAGCGCCGCCGTGGCCGTCCTCCTTTCCCCCCTCGGCCTCCGTTGGACCGTTTCTGGCCTTGGGACGGGAGACCGAGCGGGCTGGCTCGCTCTTTTCCCCGCGCGCTCGGCTCAGACCAAGAGCGACCGTGGGCCGGCCGTTCTCGCGGGACGGCCTAGTGGGAATGAAAAATTGGTTTTCTATTTTCTTTTGTTATTTGAGAAAGGAATTAGTTGGAAAAAATGTTTGTGTACACATTTTGGCTTCAAAAATGGTGAAACAAATTTTGTACTGATCCTTATGAGTAGATGTATGATGTAAAAATATTGCATGTCAGTTTTGTGATACTTTTCTGTGGAGCTTGAATTAATTCTTGTAATTTCTATTTAGCTAAGAAAATAAATAGTAAATCCATTATTGCTCAGAAAAAATATGGTTCCACTTGCATTAGTTTTCTTTTGTGATGTAGTTTTTGAGAAAAATATATGCTATGCATGTTCTGTGTAAAATTTTTGATGTGTAGTTCAAGTGCTAATTGTGGCCTAGATTTGTTATTTTTGATAGAGAGAAAATTTTGAATAAAAAATGCATGTGATAATTTTTTACAGTGATTATTTACTGTGTAGATTGTTAAAAAGTGTTTAAATCTATTGTTTGATACTCTTCGTAGTACAAACTATTTTACAGGGCATCTCTGTCCTGCAGTTTGTCTATTTTATGTAGACAGTTCTAGTAATTCAAATACAATAAATTTTTTTGTGGAATGCTAGATTAGATGATAGTAAGTCACTGTAATTTTCCTAGATTTTTCTGTGCTACCAAAATAGATGTTGTTGTTCAAACCTAGTTTCAATTAGGGTTTAATTAACCTTTTTTAATGCATGTTTAGTTAATAATGTTTGTTTTGGTGTATCTTTGAAACATCTTAGCTTGCTATGGTGACTTGGTATGTAGTATAGTGGTTATAGTAGTAGTTTAGTAGTACATGTTCTTGGATGATGTTGACTACCTTTATAGAAGAGTTGTATTTCTACTCTATCCAATAAAGTAAACATGTTCATCTACATTCCATTCATCATGATCATTACATGTCATCTCTCCAATGCACCTATACATGAGCACTTATACATCTGCATCATACAAGATCGCATGAAGGAATTCCGGTAGCAGTTCTCGAGAAGCCAGAAGAGCAGCCCGAGGTGCAAGAGCAGGAGGTGCCCGAGGCAGACGAGGAGGTCGGTGAGGATCTTCCAGAGTGCCCCGATCATCGCCCGAGCTCTTTCGAAAGAGGCAAGCCCCGGAGCATTTTTCTCCCTCAGTTTACAAAACATTTAATTAATATTCTACTTTAATTGATGCATTAAGTTCAGGAGTTGTTTGCAACCGTTGTTGTATTATACCTTGTTTATCTTTGTATACCATATCCATGTTACACTGGTATCCGTAGTCGAGTCAATGCTTAGCTGGTTTAGACCGGTAGAAGTCAGGTGATTTCCTGTCACCTGCGAGCTATAGGTGAGTACCTGGATCTTGTTTGGCTAAATGTGGTGTCATAAGATATAACTAAGTGTTAATATGAAGTTGAGACCGGACGGAGACTTACAGGATTTCAGACTGTAGTGATTTTCGTCTGTGTCAATTAAGGACCGACCGTTGTTGGGCCTCGAGTCATGTTGAACGCATGCCTTATATTTAGATGGCCGGATAAAGTACTTTCCGACTGTGAAACTAAGAGCTTATTCGGGCCGAGTAGATTGCCCACAGCGCATTGTACCAGGGAAGGTGTGGTAGGACACGGGGGCGCGATGATAAGACCAAAGGGCAGTCGGTCGGCCTCCGGGTACATGTGGTTCCTGGCAAACTCGAGACTTTACCTGGCTAGTTGACTCGGTGACCAATATCTCACTTTAGCGGGTGAGTGAGGTTTATGTGAGGAATAAATTACCAGCTGGTTAATAATCGATTCGAATCGCCACCGTTTACTGGATAGTGAACACTTGACTTGAGTTACTTCATCGCAGTAATGTTGATGGAACACCTAGACAGTTATAATGGATATGACATTATGGTAGTTGATATTGATCACTGGTTATCATTACTTGTTAATCACATATTTAATCTAGTATAGGTGCAAATGTAGCCGACAGGTTAATAATAATTAATTTGATTTAATGCTTTCAGAAAGAGGATTCTTAATTACCAAAAATTGCTTTTTTGCAAATGAGTCAGCTACCCCACGATAAAACCCTTCATGATTCTTTGGTGTCACTTTATTTTGGTTATGTCAGGTAAGTCTAGCTGAGTACATTCTCGTATTCAGGACTTTGTTCCCACTTGTTGCAGATGAGCAGATGTATTACGGTTACTGTATCAACTGCCTTTATCCTACAACGGGCGATGCTTAGGACCATGGGCAGTGGCCGTTCCCTACGTCTTATCTAATGCTTTTGTTGGAGATGATCATCAGCTGACACTGTACTTGAACTCTGTGTGAGTGTGTGGGTGAATTTGAACTATATGCTTCCGCTACTTTTATTTGAACTCTGTTTGTAATAACTATGTTTAAACTCCGATGTATCCGTGATGTGAACTTTTATGTAATTTGTGATGGTGACCGCTAAACTTATTACGATCTTGGCTGGTATGTGAGTTGGTTTAAAATCCCTCGAGATTTCACAGACTATCGGGTTATACGGGCTTAAGTTTGCTAAATCGTCTGCTTCGGTAGATGATTTTCTTACTTAATTTCGTATAATTGGTCGGTTCTGTTACAGTAGAAACACGCGTCAAGTATCCCACGATCTGGCCTTCTCCGTCCTTGACGACCAAGTAGCGCACCGCCCACACGTACTGCCCCGGCCCTGCTCTTCGCAGGTGCGCAATAATGCTATCGTCGTTGTGGTGCTCTGTTCGTGGGTGTCGCATGGCGAAGAGCCACTCAAACTTGTCGGTTGCCGTCGGGGGCACGCCCATGAGCACCACGGGGTGCGCCGCACAGACGTCGGTGGCGTGGCGCATGCGACACCGCAGCGGGTCCTCAACGCTGCGACTAGCGGGCGGCGCAGAGCCAGATCTCGTGCTCATAAGGAGTGGTGGCCAGCGGCGGATCTCCAGCTCGTGGATCTTTCAGCTCGTGGATCTTTGGTACGGTGTCCTGCAGGCGGATCTCTAGCATGGCCGGCAGGCGGATCCCCTTTCCGGCTGGTGGCCGACGGCGGTGAAGACGCAGGGTGGAGGAGCACCGACAGGTGAGCCCATAGGCTTTGTACAAGCCTGGCTTAGCTAAAATGCAGGGTCTGAGCATCTCCAACCATGTAGCCTTGCCCTCCGTTTTGGCTTTCACAAGCCTGACTTAGGGCCTACCCAGGCAACCAAACATGACTGAAGCTGCATTATGGAAGCTTGGCTAGGCCCTAAGTCAGGCAACCAAACACATCATAGTAACCTATATATACAGATGGGTTAGCTCTATAAAAATGTTTAATTATTAGTTGTATGAGCGTATACATAGACTATTCATTTGACACTGACATTTTTTGGCCAATGTCTCATGCAATGCATTCATCCGGCCATGTCTCCGAGTGAAGCTAAAAATGGTCGTCCCAGCAGAGAGATGGAGCTGTATATTTGAATGACAAGCTTCTTTTTGAGTTTATACGCATGAATGAAACAGGATAGGGCAAAAATGCACAACACTTCCATTTTGAATCTTATTAGTCTTGGCACAACCGTACATTTCGAGAAACTACAATATGATCAAGACTTGTAGAGTTAAAACTTGCTCTCTTATGTATCCTTGCAATGATTGTCATGGCATGTAAGCAGGAGCGGAGGGAGGGAGGGGCTTAGAGGGGCTAGGCACCTAGAATTAAAAATGTTGCGTTCATACCTAAAAAATATTGCGAAATTAAATAAAATTTGTTGGATGATTCAATATAGCAGTTGGTACTTTGTGCAGATTGCTACAGTAAGATTAATATGTGAGTCCCGCATTAGAAATCCAAAACTCAAACGGTCTTTGCATTATCTGACCCACCTATTTCTACTAATAGATGATTAAATAAGCTAAGGACTCGCCCACGGATACCCATAGCCTTTCCCATTTCTATTGGATAAAAACAACTTTACCTATATCTTAAATGAAATGGTTAAGGGATTTGAATATGGATAACGAGTACCCACCGATAAATATAGACGTAGATGTTGGTGCGCGTGTGGCGAGTCAATGACACGGCCGGCCAGTATCATCCTTTACTTATAGGAAATAAATATGCTGCCGGCAATATATATTCTGCACTACAGGAACGTCGTACCTATCAGCAGGAAGTGCATCAGTATTTTCAGTTGTGTCGATTCCTTTATTTTTTTTCACGCTGTCACGTTTGCCTAACTCATTCAGTGCGTATATATCTTTGATTTACTGCGAGTGTGATTTCTACCGCACGTCGTAGAAAAGTTTTTGTTTCGGAAGTTAAAGAGTACTACCATGTTGCTGCTCAGTATGGGTAGGGAAACACTTTGAGCTAGTATGATTATTTGTACAATTCAAGTATAATCATATATCTAAACCATTTTAATGTATGAGCTTCCATTCAAATAACCTTATTGGATCTTGAGCAATACTCAAGCAAGATGTACTCAAATGGTTGTACTACATGTAAGTGTGCTCATACGAATACCACGTAACAACAAAAAAATGCTCTTAACAAAAAAATACCCTACCCAAAAACTTTTTACCCCGTTACATCGAATGTTTGGACATATGCATAGAGCATTAAATGTAGATAAAAAAACTAACTGCACAGTTTGCATGAAAACCGCGAGACGAATCTTTTAAGCCTAATTAGTCCATGATTAGCCATAATGCTACAGTAACACATGTGCTAATGATAGATTAATTAGGCTTAATAAATTCGTCTCGCGGTTTCTAAATGAGTTATGTAATTAATTTTTTTATTAGTATCCGAACACCACTTCCGACATCCCATAAAATATTCGATATGACACCTAAAAACTTTTCACCTACGCACTAAGGTCTTGTTTAGATTGCCAAAAAGACCCAAAAAAATTTGCATAATACTCGTCACATCGAATCTTTGGACACATGCATAAAGCATTAAATGTAGGTAAAAAAATAACTAATTGCACAATTTGTCTGTAAATATCGAGACAAATCTTTTGAGCCTAGTTAGTCCATGATTAGATAAATTTTGTCAAATAATAACGAAAGAGTTATAGGAATTTTTTCTAAAAAATTTTAGGATCTAAGCAAGCCCTGACCAAGCTTATGTCTCTGTCATTTTTTTTTCTTCTAAACACACTCGTACTACCTGATAAGGCCCCGTTTGGTTTGGATGTTAAAGTTTAATAAACACTGTAGCATTTTCGTCTTATTTGACAAAAAATTTCCAATTTTGGACTAATTAGACTTAATAGATTCGTCTCGTAAACTCCTAATCTGTGCCGACATGCATGCAATTAGTCTACATTTAGTACTCCATGTATTTGAGAATCTATACCGATATGCATGCAATTAGTCTATATTTAGTACTCTATATATTTGAGGGAACATTGGTGTGATGAGAGTTAAACTTTAACTCCTCCAAACCAAAACGTGGCCTAAATCAATTGTCAGAGTCAAATCGTTTGACTACCTGCCGTGCACGCAGGACCGGGCTTTTTGGACCGAGAATAGTTTCCAACTGGCAGAGTGCTCCTTCACAAAACACTGACCTCTGTCTGCCCTGCGAGATGCCTATGCAGCCAGGTGCAGGGAACAGTGCAAGAAACCGTGAGCTGCCAAATATCTGGTACTACCTACGACAACGTACGAGGCGGACCAGAGAACAGTACCTAATTTCATACTACTCTGTGCCAAAAAAAAAAATAGAGTCGCCGTGGGAAGCGTGCTGATCAAACTTTCTCAACTTTGACTACGTCAGTAGAAAATGCGTGCAACATTTATATCTCCAAATAAGTTTATTATGAAAGTATATTCAAAGATCTACCTAATGATATTAATTATGTACTATAAATATTAATATTTTATTAAATATATTTGGTCAAAGTTAAAAGCTGTTAATTTTTTTGGAAAACGAGAATGATTTTTTTTGATGTGTGTGGACGGAGGGAGTATACCGCTTCCGGCTCAATAGAGTTGGAGCTGCCGGCCTCCTCAGGCTTCGTTTGGACAGGGCGGGTTTGCCGTGGATTGGGGGCCAAACCCTGCCACCGGTGGATCCAATGCACGCCGGGTGGGCAACCCACGTGAGTGCAAAATCCGCATTTGGGAAGACGTGGACGGGAGCGAATCCAACTCAATCACCCTCAAACCGCGTGTGTCTCGCGCATCTCCACTCGTGGCCGGGAACGACTCACGCTCGCGAGCTCGCGTCGCTCGCGGCCGAAAAAAGGCGACGCTACGCTACGCTCTGCTCCCGCTCGGCAAGCGAGACCAGCGGCGGCGGGTGGATCAGGTGCGCCTCCTCCAGCTCACGTCCCTCATCTCCTCCTTCCAATCCCTTCCCCTTTCCCCTTTTCCTCATCTCTTTGCTTGCTAGGGTTGGAGACGGATCGAGACGGTGGCAAGATCCTGAGGTCTCCAAGATCGTGAGGTGCTACCTTCTCCAATATCTGGATCTGAGGTGCTATCTTTTCGAGGTCTGGCCGCATCTCCCTCCCTCTCCGCTCTCTGTTGTTTGATTACAGCCCGTCGATGATAGTTTGCTTCTCGAAAAATTTAACCGCCAGCCCTGTGGATATGTGTTGATGATGATTGATCTTTTTACTTGCATGCGCTTGTCTTAGATGCTTATTGCTAGCTTGTTCTATCTGCAGTCTACGCGTAATATTTTTCTTAGAGCAATACAGATTGTAGATACGCAGATCCATATCTGTTCTTCAGGCTAACAGAGCATTCATATAGCTATCTCATCAATGTTGCAGATGATTTGAGCATACATATTACTAGGTTGTCTGTTCTTAGGTTAATACCTTAAGCACTTCTTATGTCGACATTAGAGTAGCTCTGATGAAGAAACACTCGAAATATTTCTGCCAGTAAAGGGTGTAAGGTGTCACTTTGACAGGCATTGTTCTGGGATGATTAATTGTCACCAATTATATGTAAAAAAACAACAAAGGTAATATTGATGACTAATACATTGTAGAGCCCTCATCTGCAAAACCGAACTTTAAATATTAAGTAAAGTTTGCACAAGGAAATATACTGTTATGTAATGAGATTGCTGATATATGGTCATATGGATGTATGGATGTGCTTGATCTGTTCACAATTAATATGAAAAAAATCAAAACCAATATCCTGATCACACAGCAGCTCAACTGCTAAGTTCATCATTGAAAGGTTTGAGCAGCAGCTCAACTGCTATTTTTGTAACAGTGCTTAGAACCTTATAAAAAAATGGGTTCAAGATAGCTATTTTGTAACAGTGTTGCATGCCTATAATTTTGTGCCTATAATCAGAGCAATTGTTGAAGAAAAATCGCAAGGGTAATTCTCTACAAATATATTATATTATAGATGATGGGTTACTGCTACAATATGTTGATTTGAGCTTACAACTTCTTACTGATGATGGGCTTGAGTAGCTCTATCTGTCTAATTACTTTCTCATCCTGCAGCATATATGTCTGTCTGATAAGCTATGGGCTTAAGTAGCTCAGGGTTATCTTTTATCCATCTTAAAATTTCAGATCTGTGATAACTTGTTTTTGTACATGCGTTTTGGCAGATTATTGGTAGCTTCTCCTTTCTCCTTTTCTTCCCCACGACTGTGACCTTGTCCAAGAAACAGCAGAAAGCCTCTGTGATTTTCAGGTATGGCTTTGGATCTTGTTTTTTTCCCCGTTAATCTTTCATGATTTGTATGGCCAGCAACTACAAATTATATATCTATTAGAGATGTGAGCTTCTTTTTGACAAGGATTAGGAGCAGATCGATAGATGTGTGTGCTTTATGTGGGAGCAGTACTCTGGATGTGTTGTTCACCTCAGTGCCAGTAGATGACTACTATTTCACCTACTAGCTAATTCCAGTCTGATAAAATTGATGAGATCTGTCTACTCATTTACAATAGGGGTTTGGGGGTACTTCAGTGCTTTTACAGTTTACATACTGGTCTAACAGTGAAATGTTCTAGGCATACATCAAGGTTGCCTGGAAAGGAGCGTCTTGAAGAAGTACTCAATGGACATGTGAAAGATAGTGTTGCCTTTCATATGGAGCCCAACATCTTCAGAGCCATTGCAACCTTAGAGATGAGCATTTGTTACGGGACACTAGAGGTGTTAGAGTCGAGGGGCAGTTTGCTTTCTTCATGTATATGCTATCTCACAATGCAAGCTATGAGGATATTCAGTATGAATTCAAACATAGTGGAGAAACCATCCATCGGCACATTAAGTCAATCTTCAACATAATCCCAAATCTTACTTGTAAGTTTCTGAAACCTATAGTGGCAACTGAAACTCATTGGAAAATCAGCACAGACCCTAGGTTCTTCCCTTACTTTAAGGTGAATCAATTGAGACTCTCTACTTAGCCATATACACCTCTTTCCTTACTTATATATAGCTAACATATACACTTCACTCTTTCAGAATTGCCTCGGTGCTATTCACATTTTTTAGTTTTGTCTTTGAGTTTGCTGACATTTTTTTTATTACTTTCATGAACTCACTAGAAAGCTTTTGCTTTGAACCAGTAAGCAGACATAAGGGAAACAGTACTGAGTTTTGAGAGTGAGGTTAGTCTTTGTTTTTGCACATCTAACTCTGCGCCTTTCTCTCTTTTAATCTCTTCTGTGATCATGCTTTCTTCAGTGCAAACGGAATTAATAAGGTAAGACTAGTTGGTACTTGGTACCTTGTTACAGTTATATAGTATGTCTGATATGTCCATGCAGTTCCATGTTCCCAGCACACCTGCTGGTACATAGTGACTAGCTACTGCACAAAATTTTCTGGAATTATTTAAGGATCTGTTTGCATGTACTAGTCTAGTTACTTGAATTTTGTCTTTTTTGTATCAAGTACTAACTCTTGGCTCATTTCTCTTCTTTGTTTGCTCTCATGGCTTAGGATATCATCAACTAATTTATTTTTGGACCCTTCTTTAATATAGAATATTAGTGCATATTTTTTTATGATGATAAAATGGCTTAGTTAAAGGTGCACACGTCTTTGACATATATCCATTGGCAGTTTTTTTGACATATATGTTCACTGTGACTTTTCAGTCTGTAGCAACCAGCATGTTGCATGTTCATTGTAATGTTAGTTTGTGCTTTATCTTATTATTATTATTATTATTATTATTATTATTATTATTATTATTATTATTATTATTATAGTTTGTGTTTTATCTTGACTGGGCTGCAAACAGTAAGTGTTAATACATTGGCCTTTGATGTTTGCTTTCAACAGGTCTCTGAGGTGGAGTTATGAAAGGCATCCTGCAACATTTACCCATGAAAGAAACATAGCTAATCTGGTTGAGTTCGTTTCAAGCCCTACAAAGCTGAATATTTATTTTTGCCATGAGAATACTACTTTCCAACTCTGTGCAAATGGTTTCTTAAATTGAAGATGAGAGTACTGTGTAATTAATTTTCTGTGTTGAATCTGTTGTCATGAATCTGATACGATTCATCTTGCGTCTTAAGATGAAAGTGTCGTCACTTGTGCTTCTTATGTTGCCAGTGACCACACAAGGCTATGTCATGGCACCTAGCGATACATTTATTTTCTGAATTTTACAGAAGAAAAATGGTTTATGTTGCTCATTTTCTGCCATTTTTTGAATTTTAGAGATGGAGTTTACAAGTAATTTCTTGAATTTTAGAGATCGTTTCCTGATTTTTGTGAATTTTAGGCTTCTTTGTCTAATCCGGTCTCCCACGGTTCAATGCTTGTTTCACGGAAGCAACGAGCCAATCCAGCGTTAACCATCCTGCATCCAAATGACCAACGGGATTAAGGGATTAGAGCACCAGGTGTGGGTGGGGATCGGGTGGAGGGCAGGGGATCACCCAATCCCCACTTGAGTTGTCTACCACGTGAGTACTGATCCCTCACTGCCAAACGAAGCCTCACCGTGCTAGATACATGCTCCAGCTTCATCTGTTTCCCCAAAGGCTTCATCTCCTCCCCATCCATCTGCTGCTGGCCTGCTTCCTGCCGCCCAATGGCTCGCTGTCGCTGGCGCCGGGCCGCCCGCCGCGGCTCGCTGGCCGCAGCTCGCCGGTGTAGGTGAGGCAGGGAGGAAGGAGCACGGTCTGCCGCGGCTTGGAGCGCCGCCCACCGCGGCTCGCTGGCCGCAGCTCGCCGGCGTAGGTGAGGAAGGGAGGAAGGAGCACGGCCTGCCGCAGCCTGGAGCGCCGCCGCCGCCACCGCGAGTTGGAGCACCGCCGCCATTCGCCGAGCGCCCGACCTGGAGCAGCGACTGCGAGCGATGCGAATTGGAATGCATGGTGCTCCCATGCCCCTTCGCTTAGCCCTAAGGGCCAAAATAGGCCAAAACTAGAAAATGGGCCTTGTTAGTTGTTGGCTAGATGGCCCAGCAAGTGCCCAGCCATCTTCTATTCTTCTTCAACCTCACGGTAGCGGCGCTAGCTCGACCTCGACGACGCGATGGACTCAGGAACGCTGTCGCCGGCCGGAGAACTGAGTGCTAGTAGTGGTGCTTGCCGGAGATGACCTAGGGCGGCCGCCCAAGCTCGCCCTGTAGGTCGGTCCGCCTCTGCGTACAAGTGTAGTAATGTGAAATGGCTTTACCAAAGAGCCAGATGTATAATGGCAGTGAAACCCCATGACACAAGGGTAACAAACTTACAACTACCTCGTCCCCAAATTGGTTACATGAAAATTATCCTTTACAGCTACTGTCATCTCCAAAGGGTGGGTAACAACCAAGCTACAACAACTATACAGCGGATGCAGTATCCTGCTACTAATTGGTACATACATCTTTTATGTAAGCCATCTTACTCACTTCACCATTACTAACTCCCTTGGTGGGGAAAAAAGAAGAAGAAGACATTCAGTCTTGTTTTGTCTTCTGCAACATATGAATTTGCAATTACTTGGCAACAATGAGCTCGTCAAGGGTCACACCGTCACCGTCTGTGCTAAGAGGTGGCAGCACCAGGTCATCATCGGCAGTGAAATGGTACCTTTCCCCAATGGCTCTAACGAGCTGGTAAACCTCAAACATGGTTGGTCTCTCCTTCGGGGTGGAGAGCGTGCAGGAACACGCAACTTTCAGGAACTGCATCAGCTCACTGTCAGCGCCCTTCCCTACCAGCGACTTGTCGATAGCATCTTGGAGAAGTGCGTTGTTGGACAGATAATTGATCCACTCCACTAGGCTCCCTCTGAAATTCTCCGGGGCTGAGGAAACGTGGGTAGGCTTCTCGCCGGTGACGAGCTCAAGGAGAACCACACCAAAGCTGTAGACATCGCCCTTCGGCGTGGCCATCAGAGTACGCGCATACTCCGGTGCCACGTAACCGAGGTCTCCGAATTCCCCGTTGACAAAGGTGCTGAGATGCGTGTCTATTGGGTTCATGAGCCTAGCAAGACCAAAGTCCGATATCTTTGGTTCGTAATCCTCATCCAGGAGGATGCATTTGGAGCTGATGTTGCGGTGAAGAACTCGAGGATTGCAGGTATGGTGGAGATATGCAAGCCCTTTTGCTGCACCAATGCCGATTCGTAACCTCAATGGCCAATCCATCTTACTACCTTCCTCTTGATTTAACTGATCATATAGGTAACCTTTGGGCATGTGCTTGTACACCAGCAACTTCTCCTTCTTGGCAATGCAAAATCCCAAGAGCGGAACCAAGTTACGGTGCCTCACTTGGCCAAGTGTCTTCATCTCCGATGTGAACTGTGATTCAGAATGTTGCGAGTCTTGTAGCCTTTTCACAGCTAGGAAGGAACCGTCAGGTAGCACTGCCTTGTACATAGTTCCTGTCCTCCCAGTACCAATGATGTTCTCTTTGCTGAATTGGTTTGTGGCTTTCATGAGATCACTTAGTTTCATCTTTGAGACTGGATTCTCAAACATAGATACCTGGATTACAGAAATAATCATGTCAGAGATAAGTCTCAAATTACATTTTGAGCGAAAGGATACTTGAAATTGCCATTCGTGCCTATGTGCCTAAGAAAAAGAAAAATCAAATGATAAGTTAATGACTTGCCTTGATAGTTTTTGTTCCTTTGATACTCTTTGCCCACTTATTATCATCCTCATCCTTTGCCTTCTTCTTGGCTGGTATCCTCCACAGACAAAAGAACACAACTATTGCACCAATAATGACAACAACAACCACCCCAATAACAGCCCCGATGATTGCTGAAGTGCTCTTGCTCTTTGCTGAAGCTTGGCAGTTACCTAATGGAGGCCCACACAGTCCTTCATTACCAGCAAAGTTTGATGCCGAGAAGTTCCGTAGAGAACTTGGAATAGTCCCTGATAGTCGGTTGTCAGCAACATTGAACACTTGTAACCGAGCAAGGGCGCTGAACTGCCCTGGGATTTCACCACTCAATTGGTTATGCTGAAGATTAAGGGTGTTTAGGTATGTCATGTTATAAATAAGTACTGGAATTTCTCCTGAGAAACCATTATACGAGAGGTCCAGAGTTGTCAAAAATGGCACTTGCTGCTCGATGTCTGAAGGGATGGCGCCTGTAAAGTTGTTACTTGACAGATCCAGCCCAGTCATACTGGTACAATTCTTAAGACCTTTCGGGAATGGACCCTGAAGACCAAGGTTGCTGAGGCGCAATGTAAGAACTCGATTCTCATCTGGGTGCCAGCACTCCACACCAGTAAATTTGCATATGAAACCCACAGTGGTATTATCAAAAATCCATGAGGATTTGAGTATACCACTAGGATCAATCACCGATTTCTGAACGTCTCTCAAGCATTGGACATCAAGTTCAGAACTGAAACCACTGGTACTTAGCAGCAACAGAAGAAGAGCACCTAGACCTAGAGCAAAATGATCTGTCATCAAGCACTTTAGTGAACTAATCCTTCTCTCTGATGATGTTAACACAACTTCTCGATTCAAGCTTCACCTACACAAAATCAAATTCAAACGCACAGAATTAGAGACGCTGGACTTTAAAAAAAAACAAGATATAAACTAATTGGTAAATGGTGACAGCAACCATATGGGGACCTGAAAGTCGCTATGCAACTTCTCTCTTCCACTACCTAAAATGCAAAATTCGATTCAAATGTGATATCGACAACGCCAAATACTGTGAACCACACACAGGCAACGTCAGTCAAAGAACCGATCCCCACTAGAGGCAAGCAAATAACACGAGCCGGCAACTTTTGTTAAGGTTTTTGCAACAAAGAAGAGGTGCAGCCATATACATGGAAAGCACAAAAAAAAAACGAGAGGCAGATCATGAACAAATCCTCGATTCTATCTATTATAGAAACTGTCAAAAGGCTTTCTAATTTAGTCTCTTAATTGATCTCTCATGCCCAACATAAACGGCTCCAACCGCAAAAAAGGCGCACAACTTTTCAGAAGAAAAAAAAATCTTAGGAAAAAGATCTCCCGAAAGCGGGCACCATAAGAGCACATGCTCCTCCGTCTTTCTCTCTGATTTCACACGCTGGGTTGTTCTTTAAAAAAAACACCTTTTGATTGTCGCAAACCCTTCCTCCTGAGGACACAAAGCCGCTAGAACGAACACCATGCACAGGGTTTCTCCCCCCACAAATTCCAGCACAGTACTTTGCGAAAACACAAAATCGATCGCTTTCCTTGCCACCAGCCCACCACGACAGACAGGTCCTCTCGAATTTAAGAACCCTCGCCCAGACCAGAGCATGCAAGATCGTACCGTACCATGGCAAACTTTGCAAGAACGATAATAATTAAACCACAAGAAAATAAAAAGATGAGAGGACGAGAGGGAGGGAGGGACGGGTTCCATGGGTGCTCACCGGGAGCTGCTTCCCGCGCCCTGGAGGGAACCTGTAGCCGGGCGGACCAGGGGATGGAGGAGAGCGCCGGCGGGGTGACGAGGAAGCTGCGGGTTGAGGGAGGGGAGAGGACTCGGAGCCTCGGAGTCGGAGGGAGGACTAGAGCGAGCGAGCAGGCAGGCAGTGCCGGTGTGGAATTAGAAAGCGAGACGAGAGTTTTCAAAGCGTGTGGGGGGCAGTGGGGCCCGCGAGAGCGGGTGGTGTGCTTCTAGGCCGGGACGCTGAAACCCAAGGACTTTCCGGTCAACTCTCCCAGGCCTTGTTTAGATAATTAGATCCCTAATTTGGGGAGTACCAAATTACTGTTTGGTACTGTAGCTATTTTGTTTTTATTTAGTAATAATTATCTAAACATTGATTAATTAGGCTTAAAATGTTCGTCTCGCAAAGTACAACAAAACTGTACAATTAGTTTTTTATTTCATCTATATTTAGTACTCCGTACATATGCTGGTATTTTGATGTGACGGAAAATCTTCTTTTTGCATAGTAAATTTTGGACCCCAATTTGAGAAACTAAACATGGCCGCCTGCTCTGCGCCCTTCGCTTTTTCTTTTCTCTCTCCTTTGGATGATCGGACGGACCAGGATGGCAGTGTGGATTGGATAAGACGTCGTAGAGTAAACATTCACCTCCTATAAATTGTTTATCTAATAATAACAATAAATGGTGGCTTATATCAAAAATAGGAAAATCAAGTATCCATATCTAGGCGCTCGTAATGACTCCACTACGGGCCTGTTTGGTTCCGCGGCACCCGGTCACGCGACCACGATAAGCGAGCGCCCAGGGTTTCATGTCGTGCATAGTTGTCCCACGCGGGTCCGACGCAGACCGTTTGGTAAGATTTTTGCACATTCTCTGCTAAAACGTGTCGCTGACGCGGAACCAAACAAGGCCTACTCAATCATTCATAGGTTGTTAGTATCCGTGCATATAAGCATACACTTAGATTATGTTTGGATGCAAATATTTTTAATTTTTTTTAAAAAAAAATCCATGACTTTGTAAAAGAAACTCAAGGAGCATTATTTTTTCACGTTTCCTATAGTCCAGATGCCTGAAATCAAGGACTAAGAGAGATCGAGACAGGAAGAGAAAGATGTATAATGCTGGTTTTCTGGATGGTTAGGTTAAGATCTAATAGATATTGTTCATCGCTCGAAAAAAAACTTAAAAATCAGGCATATGAGAAATAGCAATCCCTTTGGTTTTTAGAGTCTTAGAAACTCCACCTTCAACTATTTTTTCCATAAACCATCATTTTGCTCATCCGGAGGTTTCAAAGCTATAACATCCAAAGTAGTCCTTACTGTGTTCCTCGAGAACACACAACAAAAACTCTTTTGGAAAAGGAAGTTTATTCTGATCTTAGCAAGAGTTTTGCCTATAACCAATCCTTATAGTTAGAGCCTCCTGCTTTTTAAAAAAAAACTCTCAAAAATCAAAGCCAAACAAAGGTATGATTGATAAATGCTAAACCTCTTAAACAATAACCATCCATGCTTGGCGAATATTTTCATAGCCACGGTCTCCATCGTGGGACATGCCCACTTCATAAATGGCATGTCGTTCTTCTTATGCATAGCGTTCTAGAAATGTGTCCAATAAATTGTCCTCAAAATAGCATGCAAATAAGAGTATAGTAATTTTTTTATCAGACATCCTAATATTTCTAAATAGACAAATAGACCAAAAGATTGCACTTGTCGTACACAAATCAAAGAGCGCAAGTTTTGGCCTACTTGTACATCTCAAACCCCCAAATAAATCAGACACATCTTTTTGTGGTTCTGAGATTAAATGCCACTTGATGAATTCTCCAAACAAATCTAGCAACTTGATAATCAAAGAACAAATGTTGAATAGTTTTTTTGTTGTCACAAAAACATCTATCGTATCCTTTCTAGATTCATTTTAGAAGTTGTCCTTGATTAAGAGAATTTCCCCTTTTATCAAGAACCAGATAAATATTTTGATTTTAAGTAGTATTTCTAGCTTCCATAACAACTTGTTTTAAGGCATGGCAATTTGATTAATTAAGTGTTTATACATTGATTACACTATGAAATATCCTTGTTTTATAAGGCTCCACTTAATGGAATCTTGTTGATCATCCAACCGCACAAATGCAATATTAGCCACTAATTCATTGCATTTAAGTAGCTTTTCCCCTAGAGCTCTATTGAAGGAAATGTTAAGGTGTGTGCAGAACTAAAAACATTGGCTGTTGATATATGTTTTTTTCCTTATAATATTGTATAAAGACGGGTATTATTCTTTGAGAGTGAAGTTTCCAAAAGCCACTTGTCTTCCTAGAGCTTGATTTGAATACAGTTGCTACACAATGTATTGGGGCAAAATATATGGTGAAATCCACCTATTAGGGCAAACCATAGAAACTAATTTAAAAAACAGATTTTAGTTGTTTAAAAAATCTAAAATTTAGTACATCCTAACTTACATATGAGTACATATTTGAATGCAGCACGGATATGCCGAATTTTTTTAAAAAAATTAACAACCGAAATACGTTTTCTGTGGTCATGTTTTCATGGATGGTTTTCACCATATATTTTCCCATTGGAGCCTTGATTTCTTTCCCTAAAATAACTAGCAAAACTCTGCCGAACTATTTTTTTTGAAGAAGAGGAAGTGCCGATTGCAATTGTGCAAAGAAACTGGACGTGCCGGCCGTGTAAGCGGTAAGTAGCTCTTTCGTCTCCACGGGCACGGCACGGGGATGAGCTCACCGTTGCATGTGCCACGGCATCACAGTTCACTTGAAAGTTGTTGGGGAGCCGGCACGGGCCCGCCCATGGTAGCCGGCAGGACGTGACGTGAGCTGAATTGAACGGGTCAATTCTAGCCTGCTATCGGGTCCGTCTCTGACTGGAAGAGTTGCCCGTTTGGCAGACCTACGGCTCAAGTCAAAAACAGCTTTAGATATAGCTCCGCATGTAAAGTAGATTTATTCGATGAGCTAAGGTATTTTTTTTACTATTTGGTAAAATAGCTTCACCTTGTGACTAAAAACAGCGAAATACCCACACTACCTTTCTATTTTATTTTTTTACACTTTCTTTTTTATTAAATTTTCAGCCCATAATCCTTTTATCTCAAAAAAAAATCACAAGCCTCTCTCCGCCGAGCCTTATTTCTTTTCTTTTCTTTTCTTTTCTTTTTCCACCCTTATCCACCGTGACTCGGCCAACTGCACGCGAGTACGTGGCGTGGTCCTCGCATCTCGTCTTCTACCTTCGGACGCCGCTTGCTCATCCCGCCGCCGCACAGGAGTACGCGACCTCGCGACTCTGCCCCAACCCTCAGCCACTCCATTGCTTGCACCTGTGCTCGCCCGACGCCCGGCAGCCCCGCGTCCGACAGACCGGCGCCGCCCGCCCCCGATGGTCTCGCGCTGGAGTTCCGGCGACCTCGTGCCCACGCGGTGGCGGCGGCGGCCTCGCGCCCCCCACATGGCTCGGTGGGGGCAAATCTGCCCATCTCCCTGTGCTGGGCCCGCGGCAACTGGACGGAGCTGGGCGAAGCTTGTTTTTCCAGCTCCAGTTCTCTCTCCTCTCCTCTCTCTCAGCAGGTTTCGTGTGACTCCTGACGTGGAGCGGATCCGTTTTCTACTGTTTGGCTGGTGGAGCAGCGGAACGGCTCCTGGAGCTGGTGCAGGAGCCGTACAAAACGGCCCCTTGATATCATACCTTAGAAAACAGATTCGGCTGGGTTCACATGAACACGCAGTCATATAGATCTTCGTTTACATCCTGTTAGGATTCTTAACGGGTCCGAAAGGGAAATTCCGGAGAACGTATAGTCAACAAACAATAGGCTGGAAACCGATCGAGAATCTTGATGGTGACAACTGATTTCTTGGGTCAAGAGCAGCTAAGAAAATGAAGGCCAAGCTCTTTATCTCTTATTTTATTTATTTATTTGTTTGTCTGTTTATTTTTATATCGAACTCAATGAAGTAGATTTTCTACGGCTTTTGATCTAGTCTTGTGGTAATGGTAGAGGTAGCTTTGATGGGTGTTAGATTCCTTTGGAGCAAATCTTCAAACACTAACCCGTGTCTGGAGTTCCTTTTGGCTGCTTGGTCAGGTAAGATTAGACTGGGGGCCACGCACCACGGGGAGTGGGAGAAAATAGGGCCACCATTGAGGAGTGGAACTTCCGTCGTAGGTGGTGGTCAAGCGCTATTTGTTCACACCTGACACTACTGTTCAAGTGGAGCGCTGGACTGCTTCAATGTGTCGACGACTTTCCAAGCCCAATTCCAGTATAAGGTTTGATTGGTTGTTTGTATTATATTAGTCTTATTAGTATTAGATTATGCTAAAAGCAAGTCTTTTTAGTGTGAGTCTCATCTTGCAAGCCGCCGCCACCAGGTCGTCTACGGCAACTCCTGCTCTTCGCTGCCGCTCTTAGGGCTCCTCTCCTTCTTCCTCTCCGGTGCATCTGTCTATGATAAGAAGGGGAGGAGATTCATCTCTTTAATTTTCTGTAGTTTTTAAATTGTTTAGGGTTTAATCCAAATAAATCTTTCGGCGAACTCAGATGATTTTTTTGTCGGGGTTGTGTTTATTGCGATGACTTCGATGATTGGCACGATGAGATCACCGTTACAGGCGTTGATTTCCTTGGCAGACAGCCAAGTTGTGGCCATTATCTGCGAGGGGAGGTGTGCTTCTGGGCGCCCCGATCTCATCGTTGTTGTCGTGGAGAGAAAATCAAAAGACTTACGCAAACTCTTGTTATCTAATACGAACAAATCTGGTGTGCTAGCTATTATAGCATTGGCCTACTTTGAGCACTGTGTAAGCCTGCATAAGAGTCTATGTAGGCAACCAAACATGAGCAAATTGTAATGCATAAGTCTAGATATATGCTAATATAGGCAACCAATCAGACTCGTATGGACTAACAACACGTCCGACCAACCATTTCCTAGGTACATAGTAAAGGAGGTCGTCGCTCTCTCGAGGTAGAAGCATAAGCAGGCAGTGTGCAGTGTGCACACACACAACCATTGTTGAGTTGTACGCCAACACTTGGAAGAGGAGGAGCTTGTGCGATGGCCGAGGCTAGTGGGGATGTTGTCTCCACACTCTTCGTGGGAGGCGACCCCATTAGGGGCCTCTATGACGACCACCTCATGCCTAGGCTCAAGGAGGTTGATGCACTTTGCGCCTAGCTCATAGGTCCACATGAGGAGCTCGGCAGTGGAGGCAGGCAACACATTCAATGAGCTTGGGGTTGGGGTCAGTGTGGAGCTTATAACGGGGGTAGAGGCAAGGCCGGAGTTGGCAAGGTGCTGAGCTTAGTGGAAGAGTTGAGGGCTATGGCGGTCGGGAAGATGAGGGCAAGGACGTTGCAGATAATATAAGGAAGATGGAGAAAATACATGAAAGAGTCTGACCAGTGGACCTTTTGAGTCAGGTGCTCCATTCCACTTTTCAGCATTCGTGACACAAAACACGAAAATATATCTGCTTCTGTCCTTTTTAACTAAAGATGGGATAAAATCATCCTATATCTAAAAACTAGAATGGGTCTGTGCATGAAGTTATGCCCTATTCGGATGATAAGTAGTCTGCCGCAATGTGATCTTTTGAACAGACATAGGAAGAGCTGGAGCAGCCAGCCATGCAAACGATAAATAAAACTCGACTAGCCTAGAAGAAATGACGTGGTTTTGTATTAAAAAGAGTTTTTTTGGAACTGTATTAAAAGAGTTACTCCCTCCCATTCTAAACTTAAAGTCGTTTTAGGTTTTTAGGCACATATCTTTTACTATATAGACATCGTGTATGTCTAAATACGTAGCATAATCTATGTATAAAAAGGACAAAATACTACTATATATACATAGCAATTTAGCATGGATGGAGGAAGTATACCTAATAAGAATCCTAAAATCCGTGCTCTCGATTGTTGCCTTGCTCCAATTTATTACCAAGATCAGAGAAGGAAAAGCAATGGTCCAAACTCCAAAGTGGCCAGCCCAACTATTGCCTTTTTTTTCGGGGAGCCCAACTATTGCCTTGCTATCCAGCTGGGTCCGAGCAGCCATTTTAGACCCAAAACGAACCGGGCTTTATAGTTCTATCGGAAGCGCCAAATCTCATGACCGCCCACCAATGTCTGTGCACCCAGCCCAAATCGATCACGGAACGGAAAGCCCAAGCGAAATTTCTAAATAACTCACGGATGATACGATGTCTTGTTTTCATTCACTTTTGTGGTTGAGATTGTCTGTAGATTCGTGCGATTCTTTTCTGTGTTGGGTGCGTTACGGGTACAGGCTCATTTGCGCGGTTCTACACACTGGCCGTCGGCGTCAGCGTCACCAGCGGCGGAGGGTGAATAAATAGGAAGAAGGGGCTGATCGGTAAAAACTATTGTGGTATTAGGTAACTGCAGAAACGACAACTGTTTTATAGGCTATTAACTAGGAGAGAGGGGGGGTTTAGTAAAATATAGGGGGGGGGGGGGGGGGGAATTTCAACAGGATCCATATGTACATCGATGCTTAGTAGTTATAATTGTCACAGTATATAAAATACAATTGACAACAAAATATCTGAGTATAAAAATTCTCTAAAAAGTAGCGTAAAATCTAGATTGACAATAAAATATAACTCAAACGGCCACTTTTAGTACGCATACTATGTAGATCTTATAGACGAAAAATCAGGAAGGAAAAAAAAGAAGAATCACCAATACTCAGACTTCGTAGAGCAACGAAGGCAAGGAAAGCAGGCTAACAGCTGAGCGGTGGGAGCACTAGTACACCATCGCTGTGTGGGGGAGCATGGCTGTCCCTAGCCGCTGGCCGGTGTGGGAGTCAAGGACAGGGACTCGCACACGTAGACGCAGACGCAGAGCGTAAGGACAGGGAGTCACGATCTTATCCGAGACTGACGAGCAGAGGAGTCGAGTGCACAGAGACCTATGGGCTTCAGAAAAACACAGAGGCAAGGGGGGCATGGCCTAGTATGGCCTCCACGTAGCTCCGCCAGTGGTGGTGGTGTGGAGGCCCAGTTTCACCTCCATGAGCCTCCGCCCCTGGCCACGTGGTCTGAAACCTCACCGTCGTCGTGATCGCCACGGAGCCCGGGTGCGTGGGCCACGCCATGGTGCTCAGGAGGTGGCACTCGTCCAGCCGCATCCCCCGCACGCCACCGCCTGGCGACGACGGCCACGATGGGGCCATCGTCTCTAGCGACGAGCACGACGGTGCGTCATTGTTCCACGGCGTGGATGAGGTGTCCAAGGGCCTGCACCCGGCGTAGGTCGGCAAGTCGCGCCACCGTTACCTCATCGTCGAGGAGCTCGTGGGCCACCTGCTGTTCCAGACCCTCGTCGACCGCACCGGCGGCTGCACTGGCGCCGCCATGGGAGCGGCGGGCACCGTCGGCGGTGGTGAGGTCGTGCTGTTTGAGCACCTGCTGTAGATGGTGGAGAACACGGGCCCGCAGCCGGAGTCTCTCGACGAGATCGTCGACTACTACGTGTGCTGACCGCACGCAAAGAGTCTCTAGCCCGCGCTCAGCTGGTCACGCCGTCATCGACTCATCGTCACCTTGTTTTGCTGTGAAAAAGTAACATGCTTCACCCTGGGCACATTTTCACCGAAAACCAATCACCGAACCGAACCGAACCATAATCAAACCAAAAAGTCGATTTTTCAGTTTTTCGGTTCGGTTTCGGTTTCTAGTTTTGGGATGTTCGGTGATCGGCTTCAGTTTATACGTCTAAAAGTCCCTAGTTTGGTTTTGGCTAATTGATGAAACATAGGACTAACCTTTGTATCTAAGTGGATGATTTAGATAAAGGTGGTCATTAAATATGAGACATGACATTGACTCATGTGACCAAGATGGTGAAGACCAAGATGAGGCTTGGCTCGATGGACCGGTTGTGAAGGTGAAGGGCAAGTCGAGGCTTCGAAGCAAAGGACCATGCGATGGTGAAGCTTGAGCAAGACTTGGCACCGATGGACCGATGCAACGGTGAAGAGCAAGTGAAGTCAAGGTTGATGGATCGAGACGGTCATGTGATGATATGAAGTGGACCATATCATTTGGAGAAACAAAATGGGCTCAAGGCAAAGGTATAACCATAGGGCCATTTTTGTTTTGCACTCAAGACACCATAGAGGGTGTGAGTGGTTTAGGATCGATAGCCGAACTATTAAGAGGGGAAGTGAAAGCCCAAGTTTGGTTTTGGAAATTGAGTGACACCAAAGTTGCTAATGTTATGTAATCAAGTGTGATTAAGCAAGGCATAAGCAACATGTGATGGAGGTGGAAATGGCATGGAGAGTTGGCCACAAGACCACATGATTTGGTGCATGAAATGATGAGCAAGATCATGAAGGAATGCACATAAAATGATGGACATGATGTTCAAGTGGAGGAGAAGGATCTAAGAGCACAAGACAAAGGTATAACCATAGAGTTTTCCTTTTGTCGGTCTAAGATGAGTAGAGAAGTGATTGACCAGGTTTAGGATACATAGCCGACTATCAAGAGGGGCAATCACGGTTAGCTTAGGAATCAAGTGCCACTAGATCAATGTTTTGAGCATATGCATTAGGATCTAGTTGAGAGCTAACATAACCCTTTGAAAATGTTTGTGAAATGCTAACACACATGCACATGCTGGTGTACACTTGGTGGTGTTAGCACATTTGCGAAGGCGGTGGAGTTTGAGTGGTAGAGAGGGCTTTGGGGTCCTCCGAGCTTGCGAGGCGGGATTCAGCGCTTTTCGTGGAAATGAAACACCTATTTTCTACTGCACCGGAGGCGGAGAAATGGAGGCGTAAGTCCGGTGTGTTTCTCACTGAAAAACAGTGACCGAACGCTGGACCGGACACGGTCCAGGGTGGACCTGCGTGTCCGATCAGCTCAAGTCGAGGGCTGAGGCGCTGCGCGCCTAGGGTTTGTGACCGGACGCTGGTCTGGTCTGACCAGCGTGTCCGGTCAGTTCACCTGGGCGCAGAGGAAAGGCGTGCGACTAGCGCGTCCGAGGGTCCCCAGGACCAGAGCATCCGGTCAGGCACCCAGAGGAGCAGAGTGTGGTGTAGAGCTAATCGGACGCGCGACGCGTCCGGTCAAATGCGATCGGACGCGTCCGATCACGCGGGGAGCTCTCTGGACTCCGATCGGACGCCGGGTGCAGCGCTTCCGGTCATATGGTGAAGCGGGTCCGGTCACGGCAATGGCTCTCTCTCTGACTCGTGCTGTTACTGTTTGTCTTGTAGTGACCAGACGCGTCCGGTCACCCTGACCGGTGCGTCCGGTCATCACGTTTTTCACTGCGACATCTAGTAACAGCTAGTTGCTTACCCCTTCGCTATAAATAGATGGTGGCCAGGTATGGGGAGTTCTAGCTTGCACATTTGAGACCTTGAGACATCCTTTGAGCTAGAGAACAACCCCTCCACTCATCCCTTTGCTTGGTTGCACATCTTGAGTGAGATTGAGTGAGATTCAAGTGCATTACTTGAGAGTTGCATTCTAGAGGCACTTGATCTTCGAGTTGCTGTGGATTTCTTGTTACTCTTCTGTGTTTCCCAACGCGGTAGACGGCTTGGAGCAGCGGAGGTGATTGAGCTCGCAATTGGAGATTGTTGGAGTCCTCACCAAGTGTTGTAAGGGGTTCTTGATCCTTCCCCGTGGGAGTTCGCGAATTGGATACTCTAGTAGAGCTCGTGGCTTGGAGGATCCCCATCTTATGTGCGGTTGTGCGGCGCTCGCCGAGGGCTCGACTCTTGATAGTCGATTAGCTCGTGAATCGACAAGTGGTTGTATCGCCACAACAGGAAGTAGCTTGCCAGGAAGCAAGTAAACCTCAGGATAAATTCTTGTGTCATTCTCTTCCCGAGGATTTCTCTTGTGTGATTGATTGATTGGTTCTTGTCATCTCTACACGGCGGTATAATCACTCGAAGTTCTTCTCTCGCATTACTCCTTATATCTAGCTTGTAGTTGTTGTTGTGTTTAGTGGATAGCCTTGTACTAGACTTGTGTAGGTGGCTTGCTTAATTAGTTAGAGTTAGTGCATTTTACTTTGCCACATTTTGTACTAACACGGTGGTTAAGTAATTCTTGTAGAAGTTTTAATTAGGCTATTCACCCCCCTCTAGCCTATTTGGACCTTACAGGAAGTCTTATCGGTTACTCGACGCACGGGTGCCACTAGGTGAATTCATGAAGTGCATTGCATGTAGGGCCTAGTGAGCTAACTGCAAAACCTTTGAAAATGATTATGAAAATGCTAACACACGTGCATAAGATGATGATCACTTGTTGGTGTTCGCACATTTGCGAAGGCAATGGAGTTTGAGAGGTAGAGAGGGGTTTGGGGTCCTCTCTCCCTCCCGTCGAGCTTGCAAGGAGGGATTTAGGCGTTTTCGAGGAGATGAAATGCCTATTTTCCTTTACACCAAAGGTGGGAAGAAGTGGCGAGGTCACGAGAGTGTTTCTCGCCGAGAAACACTCCACAGACGCTGGCCGAGGCAGCGACAGACGCTGACGCCACGTCTGTCGGCTTACCCTGGAAGACAGGCCGCGGAGAAGAGGCGTCAGACGCGCGGGTGTTCGTGCGATAGACGTTGACGTCAGCATCTATCGGTTGCGCGCGGCGGAGGCGGCGAAGGCTTGGCAGCAACAGACGCTGAGACGCGTCTGTCGCTCATCCATCAGGCGCGTCTGTCGGCCGCGTGAGGGAAAGGTGCTCTCTATGCCGCGTCTATCGGTGTGACAGACGCACGCCCTCGACGCGTCAGACGCGTCTGTCGTGTGGTTGTCAAGCGCATTGAAGCTAGCCGACCATTGGAGATCAACAACTCATATTTGAAGTGGGACACATGGCAACAATCCACTGCGGGTGGCACAGGAGCGACGGACGCTGGCCGCGTCTGTCGGCGTAGCGAAAGACGCGTCTGTCGCTCGTGAAAAACGCCCAATGAGGTTTCCAACGGGTCTATTTGTTTGTGGAGCTATAAATACTTATTGGCTGGCCTTTGGGGAGTGCTCTTGATATTTCTAACACTCTTGTGCATCCTTTGAGCTAAAGCTTCTCTCTCCCACTCATCTCTCTTGCTTGATTGTAAATCAAAAGTGAGATTGAGTGATCCCAAAGTGCATTGCATAGCTTGAGGGCATCTAGTGGCACTTGCAGGTGGTTTAGCCGGTGGATTTCTTATTACTCTTAGAGAGTACCGCTCCTAGCTGGCTTGGAGATTGTTGGAGGCGTTAGCAAGAGAAGGAGATTATTCTTGGCCACATCTGGTTGATTGTAAGAGGTTCTTGTGCTTTCCTCGGCGGAGTGCCAAAAGCAACTCTAATACATTGCATGTGTTATTAAGTTACCTCACTTTAGAGTGGTGTCTTGTAGTGCCTTGCGGGGCGTGCCTTGAGGGGCAAGTGACTTGAGGGTCACACCGAGAAACCATCTAAGTGTTGGTCGACACAACCGGTGACGTAGCTTGTCGGTGCACAAGTGAACACCGGGTGAACAAAAATATTGTGTCTCTTGTCTCCCAGTGATTGGTCTTCATATGTGCTGTTGTCAATATTGATTGATTGTATATCATCTTGGTGATTGGCAACATCTTCACTCCACCGTCGGTATAAGAATCACAATCCTCTCTCTTGCATTTACATTTACTAGATTATCTTGTGTAGCTCTAGTGGTAGCTTTGCTAGTAGTGTTGTTAGGTTGCTCACTAGTGTAAAATTAGTGGCATAGCCCTTGTGTGAACTAGAGATCATAATCTACTAGACTTGTGGATAGGAGGCTTGCATCACAACCATAGGCCAAGCAAAACTCGCTTTATGCCGTTTGTTATTCTAACAAGTTTTCTTAGTGGTTCGTGTAGGATTTTTTATAGGCTATTCACCCCCCTCTAGCCATCTAGGACCTTACAATGTCGTACCGAACTGATTTACTGAGAAACCGAGCTACTCTTCGTAAGGCGCCGTGAGGGGCAACCGGGCAAGGGGAAAGCTGAGACAGGCAGACAAGAGACAACCCACCAGCGGCCAGCCCACTAGCCTAGCATCACATCCGCTCCGCTCCCACTCCCTTCACATCGACTCAGAGCCGCATCAAGTCGCTCATCTCGTCATCTCGACGCCCGCTCCCACTCCCCCGTTCTAACCCTAGCCCGCGAGGCAAGCGGCTGGCGGCGTGGCGCCGGCGCACCCAATAGGGAGGGAGCAGGCCAAGGCGCGAGGCGGCCAGGGCCAGCAGTGGCGGCTGGTGGCGCACCCAGCAGGGAGCAGGCCAGGGTACAAGGCGGCCAGGGCCAGCAGCGACGACGGCTGGTGGCGCACCTAGCAGGGAGCAGGCCAGGACGCCAGGCAGTCCGGCATGGCGGCATTGTCGCATCAACCACAGCGCATTCGGCGGCGCATCCAATCATCCACTCGGCAGCGCAGTTCTGAATCTATTTGCCTACCTGATGATTTCCTTCATCGATTTATTCGGTTTTAACCGAAAACCCAAACTAAAAAACCGAACCGAAATTGGTCGGTTCCTAAATTTTTAGCAAACCAATCGGGGATCATTTTCTGGAAACCAAAATATTGGAAAACCGAACAAACCGAACCGAACCGTCGGTAAAAACCGAACGCCCAGGTTGAAACATGTGGGGTCCACTTATTTAATTATTTTTCTGGTTCGCGTTATCTTGAGTCCGTTTCATTATTTTTTTTGTTAATTCTTTGTTGTTTGTTACGTGTTGTTTTTTATTCCGCCAATGATTATTTTTTTGTTTTTTCGTATTTCTCTGTTGGTTATGTATCATTTTAATATTTTATTCTACTTTTGAGGTGTCAATCTGTCATTGGATAAAAATCTAAATGATAAAGGCAACGAAAATGTTCCAGAAGCTAACTACACTCCAAGTGACAAGAGAAAATTACTTGCTTGATCTTCTTAAAAAAATATATATATCAGGCGGGTTCCATCTGGATGGCTCGTTCCTAGGCCTGCCCAATGGTAGCGACAACAAGCCTCCTCCGCTCCACCTATGCGGTTTCTAAGAGAAAACATAGCAACATTTCCTTTCCCTGCTGTCGCATGCATGCGACCGCCACGGGCGCATCCATCGCGTCGTCCGCCCGTCGCTGGTCTTCTCCAACGCGGCAGCCTTCTCTAGCCGCGGCCTTCCCGTTCGAACGTCGCGCACCCACTCTGCCTCGCTGCTGCCACGCACCCATCCCATGTCGCCTGCCCAGCCGACCCAAGCCCGGTGATGCTAGCGATGGTGGGGGGGTGGTGCTCACGCGATGCCGGCTCCGACCCCGACGGCTGGAATCGCACAGGCCCGGGCTCCCCTATGTTGCAAGCACGTTTTAAGTGTTTCAGATGTTTCATAGGCATGTTTCTAGTGTTTCATGCGGATGTTTGCAAAATTATATTGGGGTGTTGTATATGTTGCAATGATTGTGTATGTATGTTGCAAGTGTCTATTCCCAATGTTTCATCTATTTTTTCAAACATATGTTGCAAATGTGTTTATCTGGATGTTGCATATGTTTCACACATACGTTACAAGTGTTTTATCTGGATGTTCCATATGTTGGTAATTGTTTTTCAAGTGTTTTCATGTGTTTCATGCGCATGTTTTGAATATTTCAACAGTTTCATACGTGTGTTGCAATTATTTCAGTTGGATGTTTAAAAGTAGATCAAGGGTGTTTTGCATGTTGCAATGTGAGCCAGTTGCCACAGCTACCTGCTACAGCTACTGAGGCACCATGCATGGAGGGGTGCAGCGCAACAGGCGTGGAGGGGCGTGGGAATGTAGGGTCAAGACAGCGGACTAGAGGCAGGTGAATAATCCTTTCTAATATTAATCGCGTCGGCTAACCGAAACAAATACGGAATTAAAACTATTGGTCTAGCCAAAACCACACCCCTCTATCTATATTCACAAGCACCTTACAAAGATCTTAATTAAGCAACAAAGGTGTCGGGCTAGCTAGAGCTTACTTAAACAATTCTAGAGCAAGGTCACACAAACCTATGCACTAGTATTTTGACAACCGAGAGCTCCTACACAACTAGTGATGCAAAAGCACAAAGCACCTAAGCTCACTAGCAATGCTCAATAACAAGGCTACACAAGCCAAATTAGAGAGCGCAAATTACTTAGCTACACAAACTAAGAAATGTGACTAATAAGGTTACTAAAACCAAATTAGCCACGCAATGGGATCTACTTCTAGCTACACAAGTAAGAAGGTAACTAGCAAGCTACACAAGCACAATTAGTTACAAGAGCAACTACACAAGCATAAGTATAAGAAAGTAACAAAAAGCTTGTGTAACGAGAATGCAAACCACCGAGAAGATAATGGAGACAATGTTGACACAGTGATTTTTCTCCTGAGGTTCACGTGTTTGCCAACATGCTAGTCCCCGTTAAGACAAGCTCCAAGGTTGTCGCTGGTCCTCTTGCTAGTGGTGACCCGCAAGTCACACTCTCCCACGTGGAGTGCTTACCACAAGCTCTAGCACTTGACCGGCTGGACCACTTGCCACCCTTCGCATCTCGCTTTACTAGAGTTCCTCTTCACGGCTCCCGTGGGGCGAGCACAACACCCCTCACAATCACTTCTCCAGAGCACCGCATAAGCTTCTTGCGGGCTTTGATATTCGTTCCACCGAATGGACCAAACGGGTGGTTGTTGTTCTTTCGATCGGTGCACGGATGGAAGGGACTAGTTGTCAACTCACTCATCCTCTTAGTTCTTGGAAACGTTGGGCAAGGAGCAATGGCAAAGCGACACACCAAAATGGGAGGGAGATGAAGCGCTAGGTATAGGCGGAGGACACACAAATACAAGTGTAGGACAGGAGGTGGCGAGTGGCGATGCGAGGCATGGCACTAGACATAGGTGGGTTTGTGGGGAGGTGGCATGCTGCTGGGCAGTTGGCATAGGCAGGTGTGTCATGGTGCTAGGTGGTGGGTGAAAGGTCCTTGTTTGGTTTTGGTAATAGAGTGATAACTTAGGTGGACTAATTGTGTTTATGTGAGATACACAAGGAATTAGTCCACAGGAGATGGTGTCATGAAGGAGCTCATTGCATATGAGATATGACATGGAGTCATATGACCAAGGTGGCAAAGATCAAGATGAGGCTTGGCTTGATGGACCGATTGCAAGTGTGAAGGGCAAGTCGGAGGCTTTAGAGTGATGGACCGTGGGACGGTGAAGCTTGAGCAAGACTTGGCGTCGATGGACCAACGTAATGGTGAAGAGCAAGTGAGGTCAAGATCGATGGACCAACAAGGTCATATGATGATGTGAAGTGGATCATATCATTTGTGATATGGTTGGCGCATGTGTTGCATCAACGTCGGAGGAAATGGAGTGGAATGCGCAAGGCAAAGGTATAACCTAGGGCATTTCCATTTCACCGGTCATAGGTGTGTAGAGAAGTTGATGACCAAGATTAGAATAGATGGCCGTACTATCAAGAGGGGCAAACTTGTTTGCATATCGGTCATCTAGTGCCACTCGAGTGATCTAACTATGCATTGTTGCTAGGATCGAGTGGCGTAGCAAGTTGAGTGGTTAACTCCTTCGGTAAAATGATTGTGAAAATGCTAACACACGTACACAAGGTGGTGAACACTTGTTGGTGTTGGCACATTTACGAAGGCAGTGGAGTTTGAGTGGTAGAGAGGGGTTTGGGTTCCTCTCTCCCTCCCGTCGAGCTTGCTCGGTAGGATTTGGTGCTTTTCTAGAAGTGAAACGCCTATTTTTCACTGCGCCAGAGGCGAAGAAACAGAGGTGAAAGAGGTCATTGGTGTGACCGGATGCTGGACCGGACGTGGTCTTGGTGCGACCGACTTGTCCGGTCAGTGCTCCATGTGTGCGCGGCACGGGGCGCTAGGGCTTGCAACCGGCGCGTCCGGTCCCTCGCGGTACCGGTGCGTCCGGTCTGACACCCATAGGAGCAGTGCGTGATGAAGAGCTAATCGGACGCACGGCGCGTCCGGTCACATGCGATCGGACATGTCCGGCCACGTTGGGAGCTCTCTGGACTGCGACCGGACGCTGGCACTGTCACATCCGGTCGTTGCGTGGAGCACGTCCGGTCATGTCGTCACGCGCGTGGGTGGTGTGCGCACCTGCACGTCCGGTCTGAGAAGCGACGCATCCGGTCATCGCGTTTGACTGTTGGAGCGTTGAGTCGACCATTGAGATCAGGCATTCGGTGTTGAATGCGGAGGACACGTGGACAGCACAGGGTGATCGGACACGGTGCAACGTGTCTAGTCATTTCGACCAGCATGCCCGATCGTCCCAAAAATCACCTAGTGAAGGGGCCAACGGCTATATTCGTTTGTGGGGCTATAAATACTTATGGTGGCCGGCCTTGGCTGTGGCTTGGCACCCTTGGGACTTAGTGTCCATGCTTTGGGAGTGCTAGGAGAGCCTCTAACTCACTTGTGCTTTCAAGAGTGTGAATCGATTGTGAGTGAGTGTGATTCTAGTGCGTTGCATCGTGAGGATTGCATCGAGTGGCACTAAGTGTTCGAGTTGCAAGCCGGTGGTGCTTGTTACTCTTGGAGGTTGCCACCTCCTAGACAGCTTAGTGGCTTGTGGCTCCGTCGAAGCTCACAAGAAGATTGTGCGAGGCTCCGGAGAAGCTTTGTGAGGGGCATTGTGCTCGCCCCGTGGGTGCCGCAAAGAGCAACTCTAGCAAAGTGATACGCGAAGGGCGACAAGTGGTCTGACCGGGTCAAGTGCTATAGCTCGTGGCTTAGAGGATCTCCATCTTATGAGTGGATGTGCGGCACCTGCTGAGGGTTTGACTCTTGATAGTCAATTAGCTCGTGATCCAACAAGTGGGTGCATCACCACAACGAGAAGAGCAAGAGGACCGGTGGCAACCTTGGAGCTTGTCTCAACTGGACTAGCGTGTTGGCAAACACGTGAACCTCAGGATAAAAATCATCGTGTCAACCTTGTTCATCCTGTTGGTTTGTAATCTCTGAAACACAAGCTTGTATTACTTTCACATATATTCATAGTACTTGTGTGGTTGCTCTTGTAACTAGTTTGCTTGTGTAGCTAGCTAGTTACCTTTTTGCTTATGTAGCTAGAAGTAAGCTCCTCTTTGCGTGGCTAATTTGGTTTGAGTAACCTTGTTAGTCACATTACTTAGTTTGTGTAGCTAAGTATTTTGCGCTCTCTAATTTGGCATTGGTTGCCTTGTTATTGAGCATTGCTAGTGAGCCTAGGAGCTTTGTGCTAACTAGTTGTGTAGAAGCTCCCCGGTGTGCAAAGTACCAGTGCATAGGTTTGTGTGACCTTGCTCTAGAATTATTTAGGTGAGCTCTTGCTAAGCTTGGCACCTTAGTTGCTTAATTAGGTTCTCTTGTAAGGTGCTAGAGTTTTAGATAAAGGGGTGTAGTCTTAGCTAGACCGATAAGTTTATTTTCGCATTTGTTTCGGTTAGCCGACGTTTTAAGTTTTAGAAATGACTATTCACCCCCCTCTAGTCCACCATCTTGACCCTACAGTGGGCACTAGCGGGGGCGGGGGAGGGGATGGTGGGGGCAACTTGGTGCTAGCCACTAGGTAGAAGTGCGATTCATGAGGATGTTGGGAGGAGTTTCTGCTCATATATATGACTTGTGGCCTAGCAGGCTTGGGGCAAGAGATGGGCTTCATGACATGTTGGATGAGGAAGTTTTGTATACTTAAAATTTTAAAGACTATTTGGATTATCGAACCCAAAGCCTCTACCCAAACTAAACTCAATTGGGACTCTAGCCTGAACCCCAATACCCAAATAGACCGATAATGTAACAGAACCGACCAAATTATAAGAGCACAAGTACAAAAACAAGCACCGAAGCGCTCAAATTTTCGAACTTGAGCCCATATAATCCCGGTAGTCAATCGAAACCACGAAGGATTTCAAACCAACTTGCTTACAACCAGGATCGCATCATTCAACATACAACATCATACGTTACATTTCACAAGTAGTTCTGAAATAAGTTTACACACACGGAGTCGCAATTATTACAAACCAAGTTTATAAAGTAGCGGAAGCATAACACACACCAGTTGTTAACTACTGCCAGTCTTGATGATCAACAACCCGCAAAAGCATGAGGAAAGTACATAAAAGATGATCACGCCCAAGTGATCTAGTCTTCGTCACCCGCAGGGTGGAGACAAGTTTTGCAGAAGCCTTGATAGAGCATATCATCTGCAACAGGAGGGAATAAACCCTGAGTACTGGAATGTACTCAGCTAGACTTACCCGTCGAAAACCAGAAATAAGGTGACACCAAGGATTATGCAAGGCTTACACAAGAGGCTAGCTGACATAACATTTTGCATAAAGGCATAAGTAATTTAAACTCTTATAGCCTGTACTAGCAGTTATTTTTAGCATTTACCTGTCGTCTATCTTAGCACCTGTACTAAACATGCACTTGATTATAATAAAATAATTATCATTATTATATCCAGAGCAGGTATGAATTGTGGCAACATTGTATCATTCCCTTAACCACCAGTTCATTTACTGAGATCTACGTTGCCGCTGCTCAAGTCAAGTGCTCACTAACCGGGAGCGACGACGATTCGAATCGAATTCCTATCCAGCTGGAGGGGTATTTCTAACACTCACCGAGTCACGCCTGGCGAAGGCTGCTCAGGTCATCTTTTGTACAGTTCAGGAATCGCGGGCCCGAATAATGTCGCGTCCCCAAGGGCGACACTCTGCCAGGTGATAGGGACTCTAACCCCCCCTTGGTCTCACGCCAATGTCCCCAAGCACATCCTTTCTCTCCTCCAAGATGCAACCTACCATTCGATTCCCGGCCTGAACCATACTACTCGACTTCGCGGTCGGAACGGCTTATCCGGCCAACTAAGTGTTAGACTGCGTTCAACATGACTCAAGGACGTACAGCGAATCAGTCCTTAAACGACTCAGACGGGCATAGCTCCACACCCAAGACGTGAAGTGTCTTGCGGCTGTACTATCGAACTCCCGCCCGGTCTCAATTTCATTTTAAGGCATGGTTCCATCCACGATAGCCATAAAGCCACTCGTGACTCCTTTCTACATCTTGCGGATGACCGGAAATCACCCGACTTCTACCGAACTAAGCAGGGCTAAGCATTGACACGTGCCTAAACCTAATATAGGATTAAGTACGATATCTGGACAAGGACAGGTATAATGCAACAAGTGTTTTCATATAACTCCTACAACTTAATGCAGTAAACAATTAAAAGTACTCAAGATTAATTTATAAAACAGTAGGTTCAGCATGCACCAGGGCTTGCCTTTTAGAAAGGTCGAGGGCCGGTGGTCAGGACACTCGGGCAAGTCATCAGCGGCGTCTCCTTCGCCGACTGGTTCCGCTGGTTCCTCTGGCTGGTCCTGGACTTCCTCCGGAATCACAGGCTCGAATTCGAGGAGAGTGACCCCCTCCGGTACACCTATTGTATGAATGCACAATAAATATCATGAATGCATAAATGGGTGCAACATGCTCGGAATGAAATGCATTTCAGAAATAAAATACTCTATTCAAGTTATTTTATTAGTACGTGCAAATCTCTTCTCCGGTGGAGAAGTACTTACCTAATCTACCCAACCTAAGATATAGTTGTTCCTCTTCGGTTAAGACCCTAACACCTAATAAACACAAGAGTAACATTATTTAGGTTACCACAGTAAGTTATTCTAGACAGCAGCTCAAAGATCCTGACATAACTGGAGAATCCCAACTCCAAAAGATATGATCTAAGACAATCTGGAAAGCTTATGAAATGCACCACAAAATGTTTTCAGACCATAGCACTTAATTCCAAAGTTTACCTAGTCGAAATTCCAAAGTTCCAGAATCTGTTCTCTCTAAACAGAGAGCAGTCAATTCTGGACTGTCACTTAAAACAGCAATGACTCCCAAACTACTAAGCCAAATGCTCCCAAATTTTGACACCAGCTCATTTACAACTTTTACTACCACTTTGGTATTTACAAGTTTTCCAGCAACCACCTTTATCCAAGGTCAAACCTAGAAATACTATCAGCTGTCCAGAAAACCTAAAATTGCAAAGGTTAAATATTTATTGATGTGGCAAACATTCTCTAAGACCAAACTAATACTACTACAAGTTCATAAAGATCACAAAACACCAGAAAGTAAGGTGTGCCCACCTAGAATATTTATTTAAACTCATTTCTTAATTTACTTAAGTAATTAAG
Source organism: Saccharum hybrid cultivar R570 (assembly GCA_038087645.1). NCBI lineage: Eukaryota > Viridiplantae > Streptophyta > Magnoliopsida > Poales > Poaceae > Saccharum > Saccharum hybrid cultivar. The sequence goes on from JAQSUU010000433.1 coordinate 1,180,769, forward strand.
TGGAATTTCAAACATATATGTAAACTGCTCCTAAAATTTTACAAAAATTACAGGGGACTCTCTGACCCAAGAAGTGGCTACTGTAAAAATTTGAACTAAATTTATTTACAGGAACTTCCTACACAAAATTCCCAAGCCAAAAAGGCTGATTTTTGTATAAATAACAAAGCACAGTAAAAAGTGTCAAATAACAGATTTCTTAATTTTCTTGGACACTATAGGGTACCAAGACATTCTCCAAAAATTTATATGAACATTGCACATGTAGAAAAATTACTAAAATTCATTGAAGTATTTCCTAGAATCACAAGATAGCATTATAACTTGAAAAGTACTTAAGCACTACTGCCCAATTTTTTTACCAAAGCTAGAGCAAGTATAAATTAGCCTACTCACCAAATTTCATAATTTTGGGAACACTGAAACTTAAGATATAATTTAAACAAGTTTGCATGTGATTTAAAACACATTTCAAAGACCTATTTAAATATCCCAGAAAACAAACATAACATAACAAATTCATATTTTTCTAAAATACTACACACCCTGTAGATCCCAACAAAATTTATCTTATAATTTTTGGGCAAGTAAAACCCTAGATCTACATTTTCTAAATATTATCTAAAACTGTGACAGAATAAAAGGAAATGAAATAATTCAGATTTGCTACTGGGCCGGCCCGGAAAACCAACGTGGCCCGCTTCGCGCGGCGCGGCCCACTCCGCGGGCGTGGCCTGCTCGGGCTCCCGCCCGCGCGCGTATGACCGGCAGGTGGGTCCCCACGGTCAGCGACGGAGGTCAGGGGAGCGGGCGACAGTGAGCTCCGACGAGCGATTCCTCGCCGCCGGTGGCTCCTCCGACCAATTCCGGTTCATCGACGTCTTGCCTAGACCCAACCGCACCGAGGCTACCCCTTTTCCCCAAAGTTGATGCACCGCAGCACCTAGGCCGACGGCGATGGCGGACGGCCGTGGTGCCTGGCGGTACGCCGGCGAGTCCCGGCCGTCGCACGACCTACCGAAGGGTGTATCCCCTTCCAGGACTCCTAGCGGACCTCTCGAGACCACACATGCAGACAGGGATGGAACAGAGCCGCTTGACCGCGTGAGCACTTGGCCGGCAGCCATGGCGCAATCGTGCACGGTCCCGTTCCGGCCTGGCTAACCCGATGTTGGCGGTAGCATCTTTACCCTAGCATCTACACGTGACAGGGAGGAGGAAACGTGAGTGAGGGTAGGCAGAGAACTACGGTGCGGTGCTGGCCACGGTGAACCGAACATGGCGGAGCTCCGGTGAGCTTTTGGGGAGCGGGCGGAGGTGGCAAATGCGGCTCACCTCGGGCTCAATCCAATCTACCGACTGGTCGAGGAGGTGTAGGGTGGTGAGGCGGAGGGACGGACGTGATCCGGTGAGCGGTGGTGCGGTGGTGAGTGCGCGAGAGCTCGTAGACAGCTGCGGCGGCAATGGTGTCTCCGGGTTCTGCCTCGGCGAGCCCGGCCAGAGCGAGAGGGAGGAAGAAGAAATGAGCGCGAGTGAGGGGGGTGGAGGTGGCCGCTCGGTGTTCAATCTCACGTCTGGGCTCGCGACGTGGAGGCGATGGCAGCGCTTGGTCGACACGCGGCGACGCTCTTCTGCCCGGGCGCCACGACGGGCCGGTGTTCGAGCTCGTGACTGAAACCGCGCCTTCAAAGACCGACTGACAGGGCAGTTTCGTCGACGATTTACTCTCAAACCAGCTCGTGTTAGTGAAACCTCCAATTAGCAAAGTTGTAGACCTATGTGAGCACTACAAGTTTGTAAAAGGCACCATGAGCTAGTTTGGTTTGGATTTGAAACTACAGGGCTCCAAACTAGTGTACTTGGAAACTGAAATGCAGTTTCAGAGATAAACGTCGACTGAAACCCTAACTTCTTGACACTATATCTCCTAAACTATTTCAAACTAGGTGATGGTGATATTAACAATGTTGTAGAGCTATGTGTGGGCAACAACTTTGTCAATTGGCTCAAGGACTGGTTTGGCCTAGTTTGTGAGTTACAAGTTGCTAAAGTGAGGTACAGCGAAACAGTTTTCATCTCCACACTTAGCCAAAATGGCTAAGTCCCAAAACAGCCTCTAATACTGACTTGTGGGCCATTTTTGAGCATGTTCTGATCATTTTCATGAGATGGCCATATTAGAACTTTTGTTTCTTATGAAATTCTCTACAACTTTGCTTAAGGTTGCTCCTCCATGCAAGATTTCTAAACTAGACTTTTTAATTGGTCAAACCAGATCACTCCAGGGTTCCAACTTAGTCAACAACATTTGGAAGGGCAATTTGGTAATTTTGGTCAACATGAACATTGCTCCACTACTTACCCTAAATGTAATTAAGGTGTTATAAGACCTAATTAGCCACCCTACACATTGGTTGCACAAAATTCCTAGTGTCACATACTTTGGCACAAGTAATTCAACACTTTCACCCAAATGTTGCAAACTCATGTTGCACATGTTGCATGAGTGTGTTGCACAACACTTGCTAATTATGTTACACTAAAGTGGTTGACATATCTCACAAAGGAAATTGCACATAAGATACTTGTGTGTTGCACACTACTCACTTTTTACTTCACATGAAATATAAACATATTATAAGCTTATGCATGAAATGAATGATGCTTGCTTATGCTCATGCAAATGCAATGCAATTAAGGAGCTAAACACCTAGGGTGTTACAGATAATTCAGGCAATATGGGTTCTATTTTCTAACCAGCTCATGCACTTTGTTGATGGTAGATAACAACCATTATAAGCCGTCAATAAAACATGAATAAGGCTATAACCAACAAAGGTTTAGGGGTTTAGACTAATAAATTCCATAAGTTTCAGTGAATCTATGATTTCTACAGGATTTATCTAGAAAACCATCAAGGTGGATCTACATGTCAGGATTAATTGTGGTTATCCTCAGCGAAACGGACACTAGAAGGTTCTAGAAGACTCGAGAGGACTCCACACCGAAGCGGAGGGTGAGACGCCGCCAGGTGGGGCTGGCCGGCCCCTGGGCCCACCTGTCAGCCTCCACGTCGCAATGTCGGTTCCCCACCGCCTCCTAGATTGCATCTACGCCATCCTTTAAGTTAGTTTGATATAAGGGCTCACGTTGGATGCTCCAGCCTATATATACTAGCCCTTCTACCCCCCAAGGCATATGTCATTTGAGAAGACAGAAATCCTAATCATCCTCATAGCTCCATCAATTCTAAGGCATGGCTAGTTAGGCTAAGTCTTGAGGGAGGCATGTAGGCTTCGCTTGGATTTCCAATCGTGTCAAGAGCGTGGTTTGGTATAATCTTTGTACCCATTTCTTTTATATCTCTATTATTTTTATATGCTTGCTACAAATATTATGACAATATTAGATTATTAGTATTCACCTTATTCATGTTTTTCATTATAATATTCATCGTCTACTTTGATTATATACTTAGTATAGTTAGATTATTATCATGTTCATGTATAAGTTCATATAACGCTCACTCTAAGGATCCATGGGTGGGTGGTCAACATTTTGTAAGCGTGGTGCTTATACATTGTTTACATGCGGATACACCCTATATTTTAGGTCATGTGGCACTCCCGTTGAATTCTTTGTAGTCCATTCCCTGAATATAGGCAGCATGTAGGATGTGGTTACGAAGGAAGAGCAAGCTCTGTTCTTAATCTTCCTTAGTAATATCCCTTATGTGTAAATATGACGATGATCTTAGCAATGACTACTAGGTATAATTGTACTAATTAATGTATGCTTTGACTTATAATTAAGAATGCCTTAGGAATTATTCCTCTAACATTCTACTGGACCATGCTAATGTCATAGAAATGGGTACTCTGAGTTATTTATCATTATCATTGATCAATACTTATTTTATATATATATATATATATATATATATATATATATATATATATATATATATATATATATATATATATATATATATATATATATATATATATATCCTATGACTTACTCCTGTTATGAGTAGAACATTGGTTATGGTTTACTTCTCCATCAATAGTATAAGTTACCAATACATGTCCATGCTAGACCTTTCCTATGGTAAAAATATAAATAACGATACCTAGAATACTCTCGAATGAAGTGCTACAATGGTATAGTTATCTGTGCACTTGCATATTTCTTTTTATTCATATATCTTTATATTCTTTCTAGTCACATGAAATATAAAGAACTACTTAGTAGTAATACTAAGTAGTACCAACAAGCATCACTAGCACCATCATTAGGGATGACAACCTAGTACAAGTAATGCTAAGAGATGTAGACATATAATAGGTGGCTACTAAAACAAGTGACAAGTTAATAAATACCAACACACATCTTCAAAGAAACTACGTGAAAGAATGAGGTTGACCGTGTGTTAATAGTATAATGTAGCATCAAGGTAATAAATAGTGGCAGTAGCGGCCGCAATAGCGGTAGCGACCCGTTGCCGCAACGCTACAAGGTAGCGCTCTGAACTTTGCAGTTTGGACCTTTGCGGCCGCTATTCTGAAAGCGGGGTGATATTGCGGCCGCAATTGCACATAGTAAGCCGCAATAGCGTGGAAGCAAATAACCCTTATGTAGACGGAGATGGTTCAAGTGACCATGAGGCCGATGATGTTGTTGCTTTTAACAATAACAACGAGTAATAGTCTTGTGTACTATTTTATGGCTCATAAGTCATAATATGTTTCTTTGCAAACTTTTAATGTGATGATTTAGTGCGTGGAAAAACCATGTTTGTTTTCTTAATTTAAGTATATGAAACATAAGTTCTTTGAGTGCGATTAAATGCCTATTTATACTCATTTTTCATGATATATGTACTTAAAATTATGTGAGATTATTAGGTGTCGTTGTTGAAACTTATTGTCCGCAATATTGCCCGCTACTCGCAATCCGCTACCTCGACACCAATCTGCTACCAACCCGCTATATGTTATTTATTACCTACTATATGGAGGGAGTATATGGATAGACTATTAGATAGCTGTAGGGACTATGGCAATAACATACAATCAGCTGTTGGCTTATGCAAGCTATTTTGTAGGTTCTGACTGATAGCTAGTTAGGTTACCGATATGGCTAGCAAGCTATGGATGCGGGGTTGACCGCTGTCGCCGCTTGAGAGGTTCGCTAAAATTGGATCTCCAACTACAGATATGAGAACATAGGGAGGTAGAGCGGGCAATAAAGATTCTATTTTGGAGGTTCTAGGTGTGAGTTAGGTGCTGGGGTGACTGCCTGTGGGGCGGCTAGCATCGGCAATGGTATTGGCTTCAATGTTATACGAGTGGCGAAAAGAAATCTTTAAATGAGTCTACTTTTTTATTTTTTTAAGAGTATATTATTGGAAACAATTGGTGATGAAGTTGTTTTTCCCTTTCCAATAATTATTAATTTTTTTTTGCAAAACTAGTTTTTGCTGTTGTGCTGTTGGAGATGCTCTTGGATGGGTTGCCGCTCTACCCTTGGGAGAGTCCTATAGCTAGTATAAACCAATGGGATGCTTATAGGTACTCGGTCCATTCTAAAATATATATAGAGCACAACTATATTTCAATTGTGCGAGGGCCAGGTGAGAGATCTTTGCGCACAAGCTGCTGGCATCCTGCCACGACCCGCGGCCCACTGGGATGTGATGCCACTCGTCGACGTGAAAGAATCATCTGTAGTCAACTCAATCTGCGTGTTTCGGTGCGTGTGTGCCATCAAAATACGTATCCAAAATGGGTGTTAGTATCATCCGATATTATATTGCGATAATATTTCCCAAACAAATCACGCTAGTTTGGATTCAACAGTATTAATTTCAGAAAAAGCTAAATAGTGCTCCGGAGGAGTGCTAATTGATTATCCGATCCGTAAAGGCTAATTGAATATTCATCGGCGGGAACAGCAGGAAGCTGATTGCATTCCATCAAATCTCACCGCGGGAGAGAGGATTAGCCGATTAGGAGGACTTGGGAGTGTGTGTGAGAATCAAACAACAGCGGGCGCTGAATGGAACAAATGCAGAAACAGCGGCAGGCAATCCAATGCGTCACGAGGTCCGGGCAGGACCATCACGTGTCGGTGGTCTATAGTGGTCAGCAACCCAGGGAGAGCCACCACATCGCTGACTGCACCCAGTGCTGTCACCGCCGCGATATTCATTACTCCTGCCACTCCTTACAGAAAAAGACCTCATCCGCTCCAATGCAAATATGCAATGGCTCCCAAGCGTTGCTTTATGGTTTTTTTTTTCTTTCATACGAGTAGCATCAAACAAAACACTCCATTTAGCGGTAGAAGTGGTACATCTTTGAATTGTCACACCTGGAGCATCTCCGAGAGTTCCCTAAATTCCTCCCTAATTTTCGGGTTTTAATAAGATGAGAAAAAAACTTTCCCAACAACTCTTAATCCATCCTCCTAATCTTTTAGAACTTGGGAACAGTTACCTTATTCCGCGTAAAGTTACACACTTCCGAGTCGCGCGTATCTTCTCTCTTCCACGCATGTTTGTCTGTCAATCTAAAGGTGGAATGACGTGGAAAGAATAAATAATAGAAAAGAGTTCATAATGCAAATGTACAAGAGAGAGAATATCTAAATGTGGCTAGAATAATTTAGAAATAGTAGAGGATTTCTGTTGTAAATTGTCTTCTATATTTTAGGAGTGGATTATAAGAAACTCTTGGAGATGACCTTCTTTATTCCTTTCAATATTTTTTAAAAGTTGTAAAACTCCATGTTTTTGGGAAGAAAACATTGGGTACTCTTAGAGATACTCTAAAAACCTAGGCCATCCACTATTACAATCTTAGATTTTAGTGATTATCAAAGAAAAAATACAATCTTAGATTTTAGTTGGATCCACCCTTTAATCATGCGGGAGATAGCTTTGTACACGTGAGAATTAATAGATTAGGAAAGAGTAAATTTTACTCAAGATCCTTGATCCGAGTTCTCATTTAGGTCTAGATATTTTAAATTATACATTCGGATTTTTAAACTTGTGCCAAGTTCTTATCCCAATCCGAGTACTTGCAAATTGCACATATGGCTCCCTAAATTATTGTAGAGCATGCCTATTTTGATTGCTGGATGATCGTTTGCAAAGATCCTTGAGGTGCACAAGGATGAATCCAATGATATCTTATGGCATTACACTTCTAGCACTCCTAAGTCTTACCATCGACCTTATATGTATCTGAGCCATTCCAGAATTACACCCTATCCCTTAGTGCCTTCCACACTGTAAATTTAAATATGACAAAAAATGATAGTCGCTTGTTTTTTATCTGTTGGTAATCGCAGAAGTATTCAAAATATTTTTCCCCGGTGTTCTTGTGTTCACGGAGCACTGTCAATAGAATAAGGTTTTTAGTAACAGAGAGCTGCAAAAGTGTGTGTTTCATATCCTTGATGCAAATACAAGAGGGATTTGTTGCAATCCAAATGTAAGAGGGAGCTGCCAATTCGTTTGGTAGGGAGCTGTTGAATATTAATATTGTGGTTGTTGATTGATACAGTTGCATGATTACCACAATGTGTGATTGAGCAACCAATGGACCTCGGTTCTGTCAAGAAGATGCATGCCAGGAATGCATATCGCTCGTTCGAGCAATTTGGGGTCACATTGGTAGGCTTTAGTCATATATTTAGATAGAGACTGAATAATGAATATTGTCTTGCAATTTGTTGGTCATTGTGGAGCCTCAGTTTTCAGTTTATTTTACTTTTGTCATGAGCGAATCTGATCTGTAATGATCTCCCAATGCAGCAATCTGTTATAAGTTTGATTTGCCTTTCCTAATAATAATGACAATATGACCCCCAAAAGATAAGACCGGGGATAGATGAACTTATTATCATTATAGCCTTTTCTTAACTGTGCTAGATAGAAAAATCATTGTCATGCGATAAAAGGAGATAAATGCATGGTTTCTCTGTCAGATTTACAAAAAAATGTTCCTAAAGTTAGGGAACTCTTTCTGTAGATTCATAGTTATAAATTCATGCATTCTTTTAGTTGATGGCCTCCATTCCTATGATAATTGTTTCAAAGCTGCTATTTGACCTTATTTTATGAACAATCCTATACTCCCTTCAGTGTTCTTAGTAATTCATGCATCAAAACAAGTATTTAGCTATGTTAAACTAGCCATCTGCTACTTATTTATATGTTTTCCATGACCAGAGCATGTTTAGGGTGAATTTGTTATATTTTCAGCATTTCGAAAGCTAAGATTTTTAAGTATTCAGAAAAGATTAAAGCGTTAGCTGCCAGCTTGATGCTTCAGCTTTGGTGGTATGTTTCTATTGTATTGATTCATTTGTTTTCATTATCATGCACATTCATTTTCCTGCTCTTCTGGAAATATAAATCTAGGAAGGCTACTCTTCAGTAAAAAATCTTTTAGTATAAGCTAGATTATGAGCTCTCAGAAGATTTGATATTTACAGCCTAACCTCTCATTATTGGACATTTGCTTTTCCTAGCTAAAACATGCAATTAAGCAATTTTGGGTACTTTGATTTTATATTTATCAAGTTGGTTCAAGCAGTCAAAGAATCATGTACCATTTAGTTCTATAATATATACTGCAAATACTGGAAAGGCGAATTAGAAAGAAATAATCAATGATAGTGGGTGATCTAGCAATCCCGAGACAAAAGAAGGTTCATCACTTCTCTTGATCGGTGATGATATACTTCACTGAGTTATTGATAAATACTTGCCTCATTGCTATGCTACACAAGTTTTTATCCATTGAACTTTGAGTTTTGAGTTAGCATTTGATTTTTCATTTTCTCAAATTTAGTGAAAGGATTGAATTTGGGCTACCACTTCGGTTCACCTCCAATGTTGTGGCGTCAACTCACGCGTCCACGCCAACAACGCCGAGGACTCTCGTGCCATGAAACGCCATCGAGTCTGATACATCCGGCCCAGGTGGGGTTGGCCGAGACCCAATAAATTAAGGTTGCCTGGACCCCAACAGTTCTTATGCACACTCACTCGGGGAAAGGCCTAATGTCCCTAAAAGACTAGTCCGATAGGGGAAGGGTGGCTCTCTCTTTTAAGGTGGCTTCCTCCTCCCAAGCTAAGCAAGGTGGGATTATTTAGAGGCTCACACGGTCGCCGCCCGACTACAACTAGGCCACTTGGCCCTTTTTTGTTGCGTCTTTGCCAACGGGTAATAGTGGAGGATGTCCTCATCAGAGTCCCAAGGTGAGGCTCCCATCTCCCTCAGATTTGAATGGGAAGGCCCCTGTAAGTTGCGAGCGTTGGTTCTGTGATGTTTGATTTGGTTGCAATGAATCAAATCAAAGGGTTATGATAGGTTAAAATGCCATGTAGATAAAAACTTATCTGCTACATGTAGATAGCTGTTAATTTCTAAAATGTGATATTTATTTATAACTTGAACTGGTAAAATGTGATAACTCTAAAATTACATAATATTGGGCTACTGGGTAGCCTACCAAAGCCAATGCATATAATGGCACTGACCAGTTGGTGCATGGTTATATGTGATGCAGACCTGTAAGTTTCAAATTCACACAGGGTTACTCATCCCCCTTTCTTGCTAAATGTTTGATCTAAACACCTTGTTGGGCCATATAATTCATATTTGAATTGGTGTCAGTAACATATATTGTGTTATCTAATATGTTTTTTTCTTGATGTGTAGGGAGTGCTACTGTCAGCAATGTAGACATCCAGTCCTTGAGGCAATGGATTGAATTAAAATGAGAAATGAACTGAGACTTCCTCAAAGCAATTTAATAGATTGTGTACATTAAACTGCATGTCGATGTTGTTCAAATAAAATTTTCTGAATAATATGACCGTACAGTTATGCTTAAGTTATTTATTCTGAAATCGTACAGTGTGTCAGTCATGCTCTTGACCAAGTGTGTGGCCTAGAGTCACTGCCGGTTTGGGTTAGGAGCATGAGGTTGCAGGTGTTGACCTAGAGGGCGGTGACCCATTTTCTCCTAGAGCGGTCAGCGGTGACAATGTGGTTGTTCTAACATTTTGATTTCGATAGGTCTTTTAGCTACTATTGTGCAGTGACCAACAAGGTATTCATTGTATGCAATTGAGATAGCTTATACTCCCTCCGAGCAGGTTTGTAAGGCGTGAACGAGCTTTTTCGATGGGTGAGTTTGTTAGGCACAAGTTTAGTTACCAATGCGTTTTTATGTTTGGCATTTGAGCCGCATGATGGAAGCCAAGACATTTTACATGCGTTGTGATTAAAAAGCTTAATTTTTCATGTACACGGTCATTCAATTCTTTTGCATGCACCACTCGTTTGCATGCATGTGTGAGGCGAGTTAATATGAGGCTGCAATATCCAAGCATGCATGCATGCAGATTTAAGAACTTAGAGCTAGAGTTAATCTAGCCTTAGTATATGGAGCGGAGGCCATTACATCTTAGGGTAGTCTACCTATTAATTTATTTTATGTAGACACTACTAAAAGATCCTAATATGGTTAGAGGGGGGTGAATAGCCTATTTAAAAACTCTACAAGATCACTAGAGCAATTTGTTAGTATACTAAACGGTGAAATGCAAACTTGCTTTAGCACTACAAGGGTTGCAAGCCCCTACCCAATAATTTTAGTTGCTATAATCTCTAGGAACATAAGAGGCTAAGTCACTACTCACTAAGAGCTCTCAACAAGGCTACGCTAAAGAGCTCCACTAGGTGAAACTAAGGTAGCAAGCAGGCTCTTAAAACTAGGTACACTAAAGAGCTTACTACACAACTAGTTTGTAAGAAAGTAAGGGAATGAGTAGGGTGATTATACCACCGTGTAGAGGAATGAACCATTCACAAGATAAATACCAATTCAATCACCGGGAGAAAGCCAATCACAAGATGACACACGATTTTTCACTCGAGGTCCACGTGCTTGCCGGCACACTAGTCCCCATTATGTCGACCAACACTTGGTGGTTCAGCGGCTAATAGGTATCACACACCTAGCCCACCATAAGGGCACCGCAAGAACCTACCCACAAGTAAGGTAACTCAATGACATAAGCAATTTACTAGAGTTGCCTTTGACGCTCTGCTAGGGAAGGAAGACCCCTCGCAATCATCGAGAGACGGCCACGAACAATCACTAACTCGTGTCGATGCTCCTCCGTTGCTCCAAGCCATCTAGGTGGCGTCAACCACCAAGAGAAACAAGAAATCCACAGCCACAAGGATCCCCAAGTGCCACTAGATGTAATCGCTCAAGCAAATGCACTTAGAATCAATCTCACTATGATGATGAATCAATGATGGAGATGAGTGGGAGGTGTTTGCTTAGACTCACAAGGATATAGCACAGATGAAAATGTGCAAGAGAGTGAGCCCAAGGCGTGCCCCTTCTATTTATAGAGCCCTAAGGACTCAACTAGTTGTTCGGCACTCGCATACACAGGACCGGACTCACCGACCGGACTCTAAGCTAGGTCCAGTCAATGGATGGCTGCTATGCATCCTTGTTTTGAACATAAGCCACCAGATCTCAATAGTCATCTAGATAGCGCGAAGTCAGTCGTCCGGACCGGACTCTGACGCCTAGGTCTGGTCGTAAACTCACACGCGAGTCCGGCCGAACACAATAAGGTTCCAGAGCACGAAAAATGATCTGGGTCTGGTCCTGATGACCGGACTCAACTCTAGGTCTGATCCTCTCAACGCCTTGCGTTGCGCGCCACCAGCACATGACTGAACGCACATGCGTCGGGTCCGATCGCTCCACTTCACCAAGGTCTGATTGTGCGCCAAAACAACATCGAGAGGTCCATGCACCCTTGGACTAGGTCCGGTCAAGCATGACCAGACTCTGTGCCTGGGTCCAATCATCCTTGTCGTGCCATGTCGCCTCTGCGCCACCCAGCAGCACAACCGTACTCTAAAGACAGGGCTCGATCTCACCTCGCCACCGGGTCCGGTCATCACTGTGCGCCCACGACCGCAGCATAACACTGACAGGACTCAGGCTGGCCAGGGTTCGGTCCTGGCCGAGCCGGGGCTCGGTCCTAGACCAATAGGTCCTTTTCTTTTTCTATCTCCTCAATTGCTTCACCCTTGCTTTCAAGTTGCTAACCACAACGTGTACAACTCATGTGCTCATGAGTTATCATTTTTCAAAATATTTTACAAGGGTCAAGGTTAGCACACTAGGTTCTTAAATGCATATGTAAGAATTATGTCACCTAGTGGCACTCGATAACCGCTTAGCCAAAGATTTTCACTCTTTATAGTACGGTTATCGATCCTAAATCACTCACACCCTCTATAGTGTCTTTAGTGCAAATAAAAAATGGCTCATATCAATATACCTTTGCCTTGAGTCTATTTTTGTTTTTCTCTTTCTTCTTTTTCTAAATGTGAAGCACTTGATCCATCTTTCTTGGCCATCACCTTCACCATGACCATCATCTAGCTCCACCTCTTGGATTGGACTACCTCATCTAATTCACACACTTAGATCAAATGTTAGTCTTAGATTTCATCAATTATCCAAAACAAAACTATGACTTTCAACTACATATAGAAACTATGGTCCCAACGGATAGTTTTTATATAATAATTTTTTATCGAATCACATCTCTTTATGTATTAGTTCTCGTTAGACATGATTTCTTATCTAAGAAACCATTTTCTCCTCCTCTCTCTCTTCTTTAATTAGAGTGTCATGTCATCTTTTTGCTCAGTTGGCACCACAATTAATGAAGATAGAATAGAAAACATCTAGTTTCATGGTTAGGAGTGCCCTTAGAAACCCGTCCCGAGGGAGTATTTTCAAAATTGAACATACTCTTCCCTTGCTTACAATCTCCATTAATGTCAGTTATTGCATGGAAGTGGCACTTTGATACAAAAATCACTTAAGTTGGTGATAAGAGAGTTGAGACAAAAAACTGCAATCTCAGTTTTGGACCGGATCTTGAGGAGGGACTATGAGATTTAGTTGGGTAATATGGGTTTGCATATTTGAGTTATATGAAGTTTTCTTAAAAAACAACGAATTGAGACACATCAACACTTGAATATATTGATTTTGATTTGGCGATAATCCTTGGACAATACCAAACATTTGGTGATAATCACCTAGTAATAAAAATTATAAAGGTCTGAAACCAAAGGCGTACCTTTGTACCTTATATACGGTGGACGACCCAAATACAACCCAGATGAGGGGAAAGGGCCTAGTTAACAACAAGCAGTTCTTTTTTTTTTTTTGAAAAAAGTCCATTTTACCTCCTGGACTATCCTCAAAGTCTGTTTTTCTCCCTGAACTTTAAAACTGGGCAAACCACCTCCCTCAACTCTTAAAATCGTTCATTTTACCTCCCTGACCCGGTTATAGGTGGTTTTTAAAGACGGTTTTGTCTTTTTATTTTTTATTTATTTCGGCTGAATATTTGAAGAATCATAGTAAATCACAGAAAAAAACATAAAATGAAAAATCTAATTTTCTTGGACTCCACATGAGTAGATCTACATAGCGCATATATAATATGGTATGTTTTAGTACAAAGTTTTTATTGTACCTTTAGATGTATGTTTTTTCTGTAATTAGTTCAAAGCTGCAATTTATATTATCCAATTGTGGTGAAATTTTTATGGTAGGCTAACTATTATATGATTGAACTATGGTAAAAATTTCATGCTCATTAGATTATGTATAACTGAGTTATAGATTTATTTAGTTTTATGCTTGTTAAATAGTTTTAAAATAGTTAAAAGTGTGTAAAAATATAATCGAGTATGAAATATTTACTACAGTTAAAGCATTAGACCACTATAAAAATTTCACCATAATTGGACCATAGAAACTACAACTATGAATTAATTATACAAAAAACATCTCTACTATAATGGACCAATCAAAATTATACTAGCTCCCGCCAAGAAAACGTCCTCCGCTGAGAACCTCCTACCATTGTGTATCCAGAAAAATACACACAGAAATTCATCTCTATTAAAATCAAGTGCTGATAAAACATCTAAATCAAATTCGATGGCCACGATTCCATATGTGATGACAGGCTTCCCACCCTGTAGCAGGCTTCTCACCCCCGCGCCCTACCCCCACACGCCCTACACGGCGTCCGCAACTAATGACCCAAGAACTCGTAGACCAGGATATCTGCCGCAAGGCGTTTGCCTCCTTCCGCCCCGGCGACCCTACCTCCGCGAAGACCTGCGCCAGCAACGGCGAGGTCGTCCGCGTCTCTTTCACCCCGCGCCCAATGACCATAGAAACTGCAGCTATGAATTAATTATACAAAAAACATCTCTACTATAATGGACCAATCAAAATTATACTAGCTCCCGCCAGGAAAATGTCCTCCGCTGAGAACCTTCTACCATTGTGTATCCAGAAAAATACACACAGAAATTCATCTCTATTAAAATCAAGTGCTGATAAAATATCTAAATCAAATTCGATGGCCACGATTCCATATGTGATGACAGGCTTCCCACCCTGCAGCAGGCTTCTCACCCCCGCGCCCTACCCCCACACGCCCTACACGGCGTCCGCAACTAACGACCCAAGAACTCGTAGACCAGGATATCTGCCGCAAGGCGTTTGCCTCCTTCCGCCCCGGCGACCCTACCTCCGCGAAGACCTGTGCCAGCAACGGCGAGGTCGTCCGCGTCTCTTTCACCCCGCGCCCACTGCCGGGTGCCTCCCGCCTCTGTGTCCACTTGCCGAAGGGTCGCAAGCTGTCCGGCTTCGACAGCGTCGTGGCGGCGCACGGCAACATCGTACTTTTCCGTCTCGAGATCGACTTCAACGGACTCCCCTCATCGTGCTCCTCGATCGACCACTTCATCTACTGGGCCAGCCCTCGCGGTCCCAGGATCTTACTGCTCCCACGTTGGTACTCGACCGAGGAGAGGCAGCTAAGGTGGGCTCCTGGAGGAGAAACCCATGGATGGCTCTAGGCCGCAGAGGCACTGGATTGCTTATTTGTGATAGAGAAGATTTCGTGGTGGCGGAGCTCCATCTCGATGTGGACAGGCTTGAAGACATGGATGCACCTCTGGAAGCACAGCTCTTCAGTCTCTGCTCGAGCAGGGAAAGAATTGCTGCAGGTGGTGGCGAGTGGGAGGTTAAGCACGCAAGGGCCCGTGGGGGTAAGGCTAAGTTTGGTGACTTACTCTGCTGGTGGGAAGCTAGCATGGATATCCCTTACGGCAGATACCTGTGTTGGGTTGATTACTCAAGGGGTGTCATTTCTGTGATGTTAATCACCCTTCCCCTGACTCCAGTATGTCTCCTTGCTGGTGGATCACATTCCTTTTGGCTATCCTGACCCATTCAACAGAGGATGGCCGCAGGCGTCCCAGGCTCTATGCGTTACCAAGAATGAAACATTGAAGTTTGTCAATATTGGCCGCAGCGATGGCATACTATCTGGCGAGAGTCAGCCTGGTTCTAGTTTCACAATCACCATCTCGACACTGCACGGTGACTACGATGATATGCAGTGGGTGACAGATACCACAATTCAAGCTGCTAACCTCTGGGATATGGAGGGTTATGATGATCAGCTTCCACGCGTTGTGCCACAATTCCCTCTGGTGAGCATGGATGATCCCAACATCATATACTTTGTATTGAAGGAGAGGCGCACAGTTTCTAGTGCAAAGGCATGGGTGGTTGCTCTTAACATAGATAGCAGCAAGGTTTTATGGTATAATGATGTCAAAGCCATCCCTTCTGATGAGGACACTGAAATGGCCCCTGGCAACATCATCTGATGCAGATGGCTGCCGTCAGGTAATTTGGTGATCACTGGTTACACATATAAAATAGTTATTTTGTTCTTCCTTCCTATTTAATAGAGAGAAGTAATTGGTCTTGTGCACCCTGCCCTGGTTGGTAAATTGTTTATCTACCTTTCTAGTTCTAATATTTCTAGATGTAATGAAACTAAGTATGATCATCCATACTTTAAGTGCTAATGAATAATAATGTCTTTCGTGGTCTGTCTAGATTGGAGTGTTTGTTATCCAAATCAATAGGATTTAATACAAACTTGAATGAAATCTCACATCTTGCCTAGCCACTTCAGTGTTTTTGTTTCTCTGGTCTGCTCATAACATGAAATTCTTGTGTTCCTCTGTTTTCTGTTTAGCATTGTCATGTTGAAAGGAAACACTAAATTCAATATACATGTATGTATAACCTCTTAGTACTATTCAAAGATGTGTGCAAACTTAATTTCATGATTACATTACATACTTATACTACTACAACAATAGCTGAACAAAGCCTTCGTTAGTCTCATCTATGGGATCCTGTCTCTTACAGTATGTTTGGATTAAGTGATAGGGGAGTGATATGGATTGGAATAGGTGACAGAGTAATGCTAACACTTCATTTTTTTCTTTTGATTTGACGGAGGAGCGGAGTTATCCCAATTTTACCTCTCCATCCCACACTGCACACTTATTGACTGATGAACCTCTTACATCTGTTTTGCAAATTAGTTGTGGAAAATGCAAAATGCATCTTCGGTCTCATTTTGCAAAAATGTTATTAATAATCATCTAGTTAGCTTTGTAATAAGCAATCAGCATTGTAGGAATAACATTCTGCTCATATATTTTGTTTCTAAATTACTTTTAGATTGGCCAACAACTCATCAAACAAACTCTAGAAACCTGTACTTTCATGTTTATGTCCTTATCTAAGGAAAAATTTCTACTGCAATAGATTATAGAAGCTTGCTGGTAGAGTCGAACACGAGCGCATGTGTTTAATATAATTATATTCTAAATTTGGTTGAATTTTTTTGCCCTAGCCAGGCTAATAAATAGCGTATAGCGGGTTGGTAGCGGATTGACTTCGAGGTAGCGGATTGCGGATAGCCGGCGATATTACGGACGATAAGTTCCAATAGCGGCACCCGATAGTCCCATATAATTTTAAGTACATATATCATGAATAATGAGTATAAATAATTTTAAATACATATATCATGAATAATTTTAAGTTTCACAGCCGATGCGTGAGTATTTGAATTTGAGGTGTGAGTCGTAGTGGGCTGGACTAATTAGGGATATTTGCTTCCATGCTATTGCAGCCTGCTACGTGCAATTGCGGCCGCAATATCGGTCCGCTATTCAGAATTGCAGCCGCAAAGTTCCAGGATGCAAAGTTCAGAGCGCTACCTCATAGCGGTAGCGGCAATGGACCGCTACCGTTATTGCGGGTGCAATTGCGGCCGCTACCGCCGCTATTTATTACCTTGGTCCTAGCTAATGAACTCGTAAAGAGAAAAACACACGTAAATGAAGATTTAAGTTTTAAAATCTTTAACTAATAATCTAGTTAATGATTTCAACTACTATAATACAAATTTAGTACAATCAAATGTACTATCATAATATAAATATAAAATAAATAAACTATTGAATCCAAACTAGCGTGGCTTGTTTGCAAATTATATATATCGCTAATAATATATCTGGATGATACTAACACCCATTTCGATACGTATTTTGATGGCACACACGCAGATTGACTTGACTCCAGATTCCTTCACGTCGACGAGGATGGCATCACGTCCCCGTGGGCCGCGGGTCGTGGCAGCATGTGCGCAATGATCTCACCTGGCCCTCGCGCTTCGCATGCAGCAGCGATAGAGATGGATCACTAGAGGAGTGCTAACTGATTAGATTATCCGTAGTGGCTAATAGAGTATTCATCGGCTGATTGCATTCCAATTTCCATCAAATCTCGCCACCCCGGGAGAGAGGATTAGCCGATTTTAGGACTTGGGACAACAGCGCTCAATGTAAGGCTGTCTCCAACCATCGTAACCCAAAATACAAGACATATTTGTCCTTTAGGTAACGCTACAGTCAAAGGGTTCCATACCTATTTTTAGTCTTCTCCAACAACAAGACCCAAAAGACGATCCTTTCTGCAAATGGGTCTTCTGGAGAGAGAATACCCATATTTGGGTTATGGATCTCCTGACACCTAAAATGGGTCTTTGAAATAGATACTCTGTTGGAGGCTATAGGTATCCTATTGAAGACCTATTTTAGGTTTGGGTATCCCAATGGGTCCCCTTGTTGGAGACAGCCTAACAAGGCAGAAGCAGCGGCAACGCAATCCAATGCGTCACGAGGTTCGGGCAGGACCATCACGTGTCGGTGGTCTCTAGTGGTCAGCCACTCAGGGAGAAAGGACAGATGCATGTGAAGTGAGCTACCACTAGCAGATCAGGCGTCCACACGGCACTGACTGCACCCAAGGCTGTCACCGCCGCGATATTCTGCCACTCCTTTACAGACCTTCCGCTCCAATGCAATGCAGTGGCCCCCATGCGTTGCTTTTATGTTTCCTTTCATACGAGTAGCATCAAACAAACAAAACACTTCATTTAGCGGTAGAAGTACATCTTTGAATTCCCCCACTCTGTAACTAGTACTGTAACTGTAATAGTAGTAGTTTCCAATTTAGCTACTCCACCTAACACTATCACTTTAGTGCATCATTACCGATAGTTTATTTATATATAGACATGAGACATATAAATGCAATGCGATTCCATTCCAAACCGGCGTTTGGATCTTAATGCACTTACCCTACTGTAGAATTTGGTAGTGTTTAGATGGTGTAAAAGTTGGTGTAAAGTTCCTGTAGCACTTTTCGTTGTTATTTGGTAAAATTTATCCAATCATAGACTAACTAGGCTTAAAAGATTCGTCTCGACATTTACAGACAAACTGTGTAATTAATTATTTTTTTACCTACATTTAATACTCCATGCATGCGTCCAAAGATTCGATGTGACGGAAAATCTTGTAAAATTTTTGGAACTTTGAATGAACTAAACGTACCCAATTCCTTCCCCCACTCACTCACTCGGTCCCACTCAATCCTCCATTCCATGCTTCCTTTCACAAACATCACCCTATGATAAGTTCAAAAAAAAATCGCCCTATGATTCCTCACTGCCATCACCATGTCCTTCGTTCACCAAAACAGCCCAAGTGCCACGGCGGCCTAACCCAGACGGGCCACATGGTATGGTAGGCATGGTAACGGATGCATGCAGATGGAGCGGTTGCGTGCTGCGCGCATCGGCAGGTCTCGCAAGCACAACATACCAAAGCTGCTGTCAATTCGGCGACTCGAGA